>CM067327.1:1200000-1800000 GCA_034376525.1 Nicotiana benthamiana | reverse complement strand
TTTACTGCGATTGCAAGTCATGCTGCTTTGTACTTTGCGAAGAAATTCATTGTGATTAATACTTTCATTATTAATGAATTTAAAGTTATGATGTCCGGAATATTCTATATGTTGATGTTTGTGATGATGATCCTTAAAAGTAAAGCAATAAAAGTGTGGAATACGAGATATGACCAACGTACCTTTAATGAAGAATCATATATATATATATATATATATATATATATATATATATATATATATATATATATATATATATATAGCCAAGAGAGCTAATAAAATAATAATACTGTGAGTGGTTGAAAGTATTAATGAAGCGATATATGGTATAAAAGGTTATGAGGTGAATGTGTTTGTATTTATATTTTCTTTGTGAGCAAAATAATATTTTTAGGAGTATCATTAGTGAGTTGAGGAAGGGTGCTTTGTAATGGCTCACACCAAAAACTACACGTGCCGGTGTATAAGTAGATTGAGATATTTCCCTTGATTGGGATGATATTGATGGTTGAGATTGTTCCCTTTAATTGGCATGAGATTGATGTTCGTTATGAATTGGAAGTCGACCCACACGACATATGTGTCACACCTCCTTTTTTCACTACAGCCCGCAAGGGCATAAATGAGTTTTTCCAATTAAAGGACAATCGAAACGAGATTTATTTAAAAGATTCAGAGTCGTCACTTGGGAGATTTATGGTGTCCCAAGCCATTGATTTGGTATCCCGAATCGAGGAAAAGAATGACTCTGTTGACAGTCCGCGAATCAGAAATTCGAGTAAGGAATTTTGTTAACCCGGGAGAAGGGGCTAGACGTTTTTCGGGTTCCATGGTTCTAGCATGGCCACTCAACTGTCGTATTTAGCTTATTTATCTGATTTTATTACATGAATAACCTATGTGCCAATTTTACTTTTTAAACTGCTTTTATTCAATATTCGTTGTTAAAAGAAAGTTGATCGCCGTTTAAAGCGTGCCTTTGGATCGCGTCACATGAAATGCACCCGCAATCCTGAACATACTCTATTCAACGTTTTGGGAATGTAATTTTATTAAATTCGCGCCTAAAGAGTCTAACGCATTATTAGCTTTTGGGACGGCCATGAAATTAGCTAAACGGCCCGTCCCGAATTTCTAAGTATTTTTAATCAACTATTTATTGGGGGATCCGTAATTTGTATTCGATTTGGTGAAGCTCGTCTCATTTTATTTTAAAAGGGCAAACCTAAAAGCAACTCTAATTTTTCTATTTATTATTTGTCTCTAAAAGAAGGATCCTAATTAATTATGAATTGACTTACACCAAATTAAACTAAAAATTTGATTCTCCTAGCCCAAACCCAAGCTGAACCAGCCTGCACGATGGGCCTCGATACAACCCAGTTACTTGGGCCCAATCGTGAGCAGAGGACACCTCAGGCAGCTGGTGCCTCCATCCTGGGATCGAATACCAACGTGGGCAAAGGAACAGCCCGGGTGGCTGTGATGCCAATATCGACACCGAACAACAACGCGGTGACACACAATCGGAGGGATTAATTCTCTTATGACACTCGGCAGAATTGACCCTACAAACAACTCACTAATTATCGCAATTTGCAAGCCAATTTCACAGTATACATGATTGAGGTACTCAAATTCTGATTTAGTTATTAAATGAGAAGAAACTAAAGGATATAACTGTAAGATATATGGATTTATATCTAGATATATGGACTTATATCTACACACATATGAACAATATATGGATAATTATATGTTATGTGCTATCTTTTGGTTTGGCCTAATTATGCGGTCTTATGGACATTATGTTAAGGGGGCCAATGTATTGTCATACTAAAGTGTAGGACTAATGTGTAGATACCCAAAAGGGTAACCTTAGTTTATGATGGGCTAACTAAGGTTACATAAGTAACTATGGTTACTTGCTTGTGACTCTTGAGTTATGTAACTCTTGCAAGACATAACTCAAGACATAACTCTTGTCTTGTAACTCTTGTCTCTTGGGTTATGTAACTCCTAGAGTTATAAAGTGGGGTTATGGTTCCCATTCTAGTGCAAGACAAGTTCTTCTTCTTCCCATTGAATCAAGAACCATATTGTGCATTGTCTTGCAAATAGGGTGGAAAACCATAAGCCAAATTTTGATAATTGTCATAACACTATTATTGTGAACCTTTTCATATATTGTTGAGTATTGTGGATACATTCTTGTGGGGACAAATATACTTCAAGAAACTTGAAGGAAGGCTAAAGGAGTTCACAACAAAGGACAATCATCAAAAGGAGGCTCAACATTTCCACATATGGATTCAGGTTAGCTTCCGCTCATGTAGTTTATGTATCCGAATTATTCGAAATGAAGGTTGTTATGTTTAGTAGGAATCATAATTTCTAACAATTGGTATCAGAGCCATCATTCATTTTGGATAATTTGGATGTTCATAAGGTTCATGTTATATTAGGATTCATGTTAAAGTATAATTAGAATTTTGTTTATGAAATTCTACCATGAAATAGCATGATTGCATGATCTTATGAATGCTATGATTTGATTCAGTTTGATGTTTTTATATCATGTTAAAACGTTGTATATAGCATGATTTAGTTGGTAAATAACATGTTTTCATGTTTAAAGATTCATGTTAAAAATCATGTTATAATTCAGAAAAAGTATACACTGTACAATCGATTGTATACACTCCAGTGAGATGAAATGTTTTTAAATTATACCTGACAATCGATTGTCTGGATTTGACAATCGATTGTCTGGTCCAGTAACTTAGAAAAATTTTTCCTTGTCACATCTAGTGACTTAAAATTCAGAAAAAACCAAACAATCGATTGTCTGTGTTGACAATCGATTGTCTGGTCCAGTAAAGTTTAAGAAAAACGTTTCAACTCTCTTAAGTTTCAGTGAATGTTAATTGTTTTATAGTCCATCAATTCTTATATATTATAGAATTGTCCAATTCAGTAAACAACGATTAATATTCAAGTGTTACACATCCAATCATGTAACACATTAAGTTGAGATTCATAAAATGGCTTAAGGAACTAAAGTTTATAGCATCTAATATTTTAGTTATTCAATTGAAGCATTATGTTGCCAAAGCAACCTCTATTGTGTAGATTGATTAATTTTAAAATATAAGATGACTGTGAATGTTAGTCTTCCATGCGTTTCCAAAGGAAGGTGTTATTTGGCAGGAATTCGAACATTCTTGTGGTGGTAAATATGAGACGATTATTTGGTTTTCCATGTGAATATTAAATCGGCCCAAAGGAAGGTTTAATATTTGACAGGAGTTTATTGTCTATGTTTGATCACTACACCAAGAGTACCACTTACAAGTTGATTTTCTGTCCAAAGACTAAAATCAATATTGTGCTAGGTATCTTGTAATGGGAAATGCCTAACTTTGAATCTATAAAGTTAAAGTTCAAGTTTTGTAAGCATGTATTTAGTAATCCTTTGCTCAATTTTCAGTAAACTCTTCTGCTTCTACGATCTCTGCCAATATCAATAGCATCCCTGTGCTTAACGGCACTAACTTTAAGGAATGGAAGAGAATGTAATGATCGTTCTCGGTTGCATGGATCTTGACTTAGCACTTCGGACCGAGCAACCTACTCCTCTTGAGGATACATCCTCTCCTAATGAAAAGAGAGCGATGGAGAAGTGGGAACGCTCGAATCGCATGAGTCTAACGATCATGAAGCGTGCAATTCCAGAATCATTCAGGGGCACTATGAATGATGAACCTAATGCCAAAGTTTTCCTTGAAAACCTCGAACAGCGTTTTATTCAAAACGAAAAGGCGGAAACAAGTGCACTATTGAGTAAACTTGTTTCTATGAGGTATAAGGGCAAGGAAAACATTAGGGAATACATTTTGGAAATGTCTCATCTTGCTTCGAAACTTAAGTTACTCAAGCTATTATTACCTGAGGAACTGCTTGTGTACTTTGTTTTGATATCTCTTCCGGCACACTTTAATCAGTTTAAGGTCAGTTATAACTGCCTGAAGGAGAAATGGACTCTTAATGAGCTCATTTCACATTGTGTGCAAGAAGAGGAAAGGATTAAGCAAGATAAGGCAGAAAGTGCTCATTTGGCATCTTCTTCTAAGGCATACTCTTCAAGGGATTCTAAGAAGAGGAAAAATAAGGAAGCTGCGGTTGTAAAGCCCAAGATTAAGCAACATAAGGAACCTAAGGTTGAAATTACTGAATTAGGTTGCTTTCTTTGTAATGGGACTGATCATGTAAAGAGAGATTGTACCAAGTACCATGCCTGGCGTGCGAAAAAAGGTACATTTCTGTCTCTTATTTGTTCTGAAGTTAATATAATTTCGGTACCTAAGGATACTTGGTGGGTAGATTCTGCTGCTACTACTCACATAAGTATATCAATGCAGGGTTGCCTGAACTGCCGAAAACCAAAAGATGGTGAAAGATACATCTATGAGGGTGACGGCAAGAAGGTGCCAGTTGAAGCTATTGGCAAAATTAGGCTGTTGTTTAAGACCTGTTTTCATTTAGATTTGAATGAGACTTTTGTTGTACCGTCTTTTAGACGGAATTTAATTTCAGTTCCCCAATTGCACATATCCGGTTATAAATGTACATTTGGGGACAATAAAGTTAGTCTCTTTCGGAATTCAAATCTTATTGGTACTGGTGTTTTATAAACATTTGATAGCTTATATTTGGTTGATACAATAACTTCAAATAAAGAAACTTTGCATACAAGTTTAATGGTACCAAAAGTTAACTAATGAGAATTCTATTTCACTCTGGCATAAACGTTTGGGTCATATATCCATTCAAAGAATTCAGAAACTCGTGTCAGAAGGAATTCTTGATTCTCTTGATACCTCAAATTCGGAAATTTGTGTTGAGTGTATCAAGGGAAAACAAACAAACAAGACTAGATTAGGTGCTAAGAGAGATTCGGACGTCTTAGAATTGATACATACGGATATTTGGGGGCCATTTCCTACTCCTTGTCGGAATGGTCAACAATACTTTATCACATTCATAGACGATTACTCTCGTTATGGGTACCTATATCTTATTCATGAAAAGTCCCAATCCATATTAAAAACCGTAGCTTATATTCTTAATAGAGTTCCAACTGCAGCTACAATAAAAAAACCCCATATGAACTTTGGACTGGGCATAAACCCGGTATTCGGCATTTTCACATTTGGGGTTGTCCAGCTGAGGCAAGGCCTTATAGGCCGAATGAAAAGAAATTGGACGCTAAGACGGTTAGTAGCTATTTTGTTGGATACTCTGAAAATCCAGGGGTTTTAAGTTTTATGATCCCACATCACGAACTATTTTTGAGACGGGAAATGCTAGGTTCTTTGAGGATATTGAGTTTGGGGGTGGGGAGATAAAGTTGTTAGAGATTTTGTCTTTGAGGAAGAACATGTGTCTTTCCCTCAAGTTGTTGATGCAACTCCGGTTCAAGACAATCTCGAAAATCTCCCCCATCAGGACCCTGATATAACTAATGAAATTCAAACTCAACAACCTCAAGAAACTGAAATGCCACTAAAGAGATCCACTAGAGAGAGGAGAAATGCAATTTCGGATGATTATGTTGTATTTCTTCAAGAACAAGGAAGTGATATTGGACTTGAGGAAGATGATCCAATCAACTTCCGTCAAGTCATTAAGTGTTCTAACTCTCAAAAGTGGATTGATGCCATGAATGATGAGATGAAGTCTATGAGTGATAATGACGTTTGGGAGCTTGTTACGTTGCCCGAAGGTACGAAACCTATTGGTTGTAAATAGATTTTTAAAACCAAAAGGGATTCAGGGGGCAATGTTATTAAGTACAAAGCTCGTCTTGTCGCAAAAGGCTGCACTCAGAAAGAAGGCATTGATTATAAAGAGACTTTCTCTCCAGTTTCATCGAAAGACTCTTTCAGGACTATAATGGCGTTAGTAGCACATTTTGATCTTGAGCTTCATCAAATGGATGTTAAAACTGCTTTTCTCAATGGTGACATTGAGGAAACAACTTATATGGTGCAACCTGAAAACTTTGTTTCGGATAAATCAGAGAAGAAGGTTTGCAAATTAAAGAAAACCATCTATGGACTCAAGCAAGCTTCTCGTCAATGGTATTATAAGTTCCATGCAGTTATCACATTTTTTGGTTTTGAACCAAATATTGCTGATGACTGTATATACCATAAGTTCAGTGGGAGTAAGTATATTTTCTGGTTTTATATGTCGATGACATACTGCTTGCCTGTAACGATATAGCATTATCACTTGAAACTAAGAAATTTCTTTCAAAGAAATTTGAAATGAAAGATCTTGGTGAAGCTTCTTTTGTATTAGGAATTCAGATATTACGAGAATGCTCCAAAGGCGTTCTCGGTCTGTCACAAAAGGGCTATATCGATAAGGTTCTGAAAAGATTTGGCATGCAGGATTGTAAATCAGGCAACACCCCTGTTACTAAGGGAGACAAGTTTAGTCTCAAACAGTGCCCAAATAATAATTATGAAATTTCGGAAATGTAGAAGACGCCTTATGCTTCGGCAGTAGGTAGTCTGATGTATGCTCAGGTATGTACACAACCTGATATAGCATTCATTGTTGGGATGTTAGGCAGATATCTAAGCAATCCGGGTATGGACCATTGGTAGGCAGTCAAAAGGGTCATGAGGAACATACATAGAACAAAGGATTACATGCTTACATATTGGAGTTCGGACCAGTTTGAGATCCTCAGGTATACCGACTCCAATTTTGCCATTTATGCTAATAACATATGTAACCATGGTTGCATATGTTCATAACAACAGTAATTTGACGAAAGCAAAACATAAGGACGTCAAATTTCGGGTTGTTAAAGAAAGAGTACAAAATGGACAATTGTGCATTAAGTACATAAGTACAAACTCCATACTTGCGGATCCGCTCACTAAGGGATTGACACCAAAAGTATTTCTTGAGCATATTGCTTGTATGGGTGTCAAATCAGATAAGGATTATGTATTTTAGTGGGAGTTTGTATTGCACATTTATGTATTGTTCATTATATTCAGAAATTCAGTAATTCAGTTATATCTGCGCAGATATTCAGTTTTAAAGTTTTTGTACTCTTACAGTTTAAGTTTGATCTCAATAAGGAGAACCAGTTGGAAATAGACATTCTATTGACCACACTTTATGTTATTTCCATGCTACATACCTACACTTGATCCATGTCGTTGGTTATATTGATATACGTGATCTATGATTGGTTCTAGTTACGAATGAGTAACGACGAGCTCTTAGGTCCTATGTTGGTATGATTGATGGACCGGATTGTTCATGACAATTTTATTATGATAGCAATTTTGTGCACCTAAGGTTTGTAACATATAATATTAAGGATTGTACATATGTTTGTATATCTCGTCCAAGTGGGAGATTGTAAGATATATGGATTTATATCTAGATATATGGACTTATATCTACACACATATGAACAATATATGGATAATTATATGTTATGTGCTATCTTTTGGTTTGGCCTAATTATGTGGTCTTATGGACATTATGTTAAGGGGGCCAATGTATTGTCATACTAAAGTGTAGGACTAATGTGTAGATACCCAAAAGGGTAACCTTAGTTTATGATGGGCTAACTAAGGTTACATAAGTAACTATGGTTACTTGCTTGTGACTCTTGAGTTATGTAACTCTTGCAAGACATAACTCAAGACATAACTCTTGTCTTGTAACTCTTGTCTCTTGGGTTATGTAACTCCTAGAGTTATAAAGTGGGGTTATGGTTCCCATTCTAGTGCAAGACAAGTTCTTCTTCTTCCCATTGAATCAAGAACCATATTGTCCATTGTCTTGCAAATAGGGTGGAAAACCATAAGCCAAATTTTGATAATTGTCATAACACTATTATTGTGAACCTTTTCATATATTGTTGAGTATTGTGGATACATTCTTGTGGGGACAAATATACTTCAAGAAACTTGAAGGAAGGCTAAAGGAGTTCACAACAAAGGACAATCATCAAAAGGAGGCTCAACATTTCCACATATGGATTCAGGTTAGCTTCCGCTCATGTAGTTTATGTATCCGAATTATTCGAAATGAAGGTTGTTATGTTTAGTAGGAATCATAATTTCTAACAATAACTACTACTGACTTACTTCTCTAATGAGTTTTCGAAATACATGGTAGGAAATCAACTGAAACTAGCCCAAATTGTTCGACTTATCTAACGTGAGCTTGATTACACCTAATGTTCATATTAAAAGTCATATACATTTGAGATATAGCTATTCACAGTTCAAAACCACTCAAAATGATTTACAATTCATTTACACAACTCAGATCAAGATAATAACTGAACATGCTATATCAACCTAATGCTAAATATTCAAAAGTCTTCAACAACTCAAACTATATTGATTATGCTGAACTATTGAAATGCAGCAGATAAACAAAATATACTGTAGAGCAAATTTCAACTTCATTTCATATTTTGATTGGGAGTTTACACAATAATTGCCTCAAAGAGTGTACCTGGAGATTTGAAATGACAAAGGAGAAGAGAGAGGTCAGCAATAAGGCTGTAATGAGCAGCATCAATGAACAACAGTGTTGAACAAATAGGAAGCAAATGACCAAAATGCATCCCAGAATGGAATTTAACAATCAGTGAGTGTTTGAAGTTGAACAGGACTAACAATTCAATCCAAAATCAACTTGAACAAGCGTCAACGACCTCAAAATGACCCCAGGCCTTTTTATAATCATAATGAACCAGAATTCAACTTAAACAAACAAATTTCAAATTCAAATTCCATCCAGAAACTTTAAAGCACCTCAATTACTAAGAAAACTAGCAAGTAACCTAATGTAACAATGATTTTTTGTGATTTTCGATTGCTTTTGTTGAACTTCTTTTTTTTTGGTTTTTTGGGAGATTTTCTATTATTTTTTATGTTTTGGAGTTTGAATTTGAGATCTTAGATCTGAAAGTTTGGGTAAATTTTTGGGTTCCCAAAACTTGTGTGTCAAGGCATTAGTGATGCCTTTTTATAAGCCAAAAAGAGGGCAACCCTCAAATCTTTCATTTGCACTATAAGTACCTAATTTAGTCCCTCAGCTTCTAACTTATTCCTCAAGTCACTATCCTTAGAAGTACTAAAATCTGAATTCAACTCTATTCTAGAAAGATCTAGGAAATACTAGCTAAATCCACAACATTTCATCCAACTCCAATTACCTAAACTACCCTGAATTCAACTTAAAATTACTGACCTCAGTTAACTAAACCAAACTAGACTAACTCTTCACATTAATATTTAACTAAGGACTATAGTTAATCAATAATTCAATCAAAGACATACCAACCAATTGCTACATCTTAACACAAATCAACCTGAACTTATCATCACCTAATCATTCAGAAGTGTTTAAACAAGAAATTAAAAGTTCATGGTAACCAGCCAGAATCAATAGAGCTAATCAGACATCAATTACTGAACTACGAATTAATCTAAACCTATATTCTAATAGAATAGAGAACAATTATATTGAGGCTAAACTAAATTAAAAATCAAAATCACACAAAAGCATACAACACTTAACTACTAATGAAAAACAAAGATCAAACTACTGATGATTGAGATTTAAAGAAAACAAAAACTAAAAAAAAATAATGAACATAAACAAACTCACTGAATTAATTTTAAGTTTGACACTCAATTGTCTTCAAAGAGGTTCGAGGTGCAATGAAGTCGAAT
The DNA here is from genome assembly GCA_034376525.1 of Nicotiana benthamiana. Classification (NCBI taxonomy): domain Eukaryota; kingdom Viridiplantae; phylum Streptophyta; class Magnoliopsida; order Solanales; family Solanaceae; genus Nicotiana; species Nicotiana benthamiana. The sequence goes on along the minus strand of CM067327.1, from coordinate 1,790,212 downwards.
TCCTCATGAAAGAAACAAGAAAACTACGGTGTGCTAATTTGAAACCAATGAACGAATTGTGGTTTTGACTGATTTTTGGGCTTTGAAAATTCGAAGTGTTCAGTCACAATTTGAGGCAGATTATTGATGGATTTGTGATGAGGAGGTGAAGGAGGTTTGGTGGTGTAAAGTTAGGCCAGTTTGGGCGATGTCACTACCATGGATGACGGAGACGATGACACTTCTTTCAGTTATTCGACGACCTCCAGCGGGATTCGAAAGAAGATAGTAGCAGATTCATGTCGGGGACAATTGGGCGGTCTAAATGTGTGACTTTGAGAGCCATCGGAGATGGTGGCATTTTCTCCGGCGGCGATGGAGACGGCGGCGTTACAGAGGGGTACGAGGAAGAAAGGCTGGTCTTTAGGGTTAGAGAGAATTTCAGACTGTCTTATTTTAATTCATATCCCATCATGGGCCGTTGGATAAAAGCAATGGGCGGTCAAGATTCAAGGACGCGGAAGGACGTATTTTGGATAGGGATTTTTACATATACATTCCATATAACAAACTTTATAACCACTCATGTTTAAGGTTTGTGTTTATTACATTTAAGTATACCACCTTTCAATTTATGTACCAAAATTATATTTAAGGTTAATGATCAACTCATTAATTATTTGCTTGATTTGTGGAACAAAATCTTTTCAAACTATTTAATTAGAGGCTTGATTTGTGGAACAAAATCTTTTCATTTTTGTTTTTTTAAACGTTCACATTTGACCAAATTCAGTCAGTCTAAGAATCTCCTTATCAACTGGATCTTGAAGTTTCCTAGAACCAAAAAGGTTCATTCGGATTCCTGCTTTGTGTTTTGTCCTTGAAGTATAATTCATTGATTACTCCAATATGTGGCAATTCTTAATAAAATCATTGGAGTAGTCTACATACTTTGTCCAAAAAGGTCGGAGATGCTCGAAGCCTAACTCCAACCAAGGTTTGGACTGGCCATTGTAATGAATTACAACAGCCTTCTTTACGTCCTCAATGTTGGACTTATTCTGATATCCCAAGCCAAGCATGTTCCATGAAGGGTCAATGGGGTGAACATGACCTTTGAATGCGATCAAAGCAGGAGGTAGTGTTCCAAGCTTCCACATTGTCAATTTTGATTTCAGATTCTACAAAAGATAAAGAGGTCATGGATATGCTTGAAGGACAAAACAGTATGACAGTTTTTGAGCATGAGTTAGAGCTGCAGCTGCTCGCATTTGGATCTGCCAAATAATTGAAGAGCTTGCTGCATCAAGTTATTGCTTCAGTTCCTTTGTTGTATCTTTTTATGGGTGGCATTCGTATTTGTTTTTTCAGTTCAATTTTGAGTATGTTTTTTTATATAATGCATGTGAAAGTGTAAGAAAGTACTGCATTTGTGGCAGAGAATTGAATGGTACTAAGATTCATTCTATTGAATGACTCCAGCACTAAAATCATATATGAATCAATATACTGAATGAGTGTAAGAAAGTACCGCATTCTAGCTTGAAGAAGTTGTAAACTTGTCAAGTGCACGAGCCTTGTAATCGTCTATATGTACCTACAAGTAACTACAATTAACTACAAAGTTCATATAACTATAAAAATTTGACTACATTTTAAAAACACACTGGAAACACTGCATATAACCTTAACTACATTTACCTACATTTGACTACATTTTAAAAACTCACTGGAAACACTTCGTATATCCTTAACTACATTTACCTACATTTGACTACATTTTAAAAACTCACTGGAAACACTTCATATAACCTTAACTACATTTACCTACATTTGACTACAATTTAAAAACACACTGGAAACAGTTCATATAACCTTAACTATATTTGACTACATTTTAAAAGCTTCTTCCTTTATTGGGTTAGTTGAATAGGATTGCCAAATCATAATTTCATGATTTTGTTTACTTTCATAAGATATATATATATATATATATATATATATATATATATATATATTTTTTTTTTTTTTTTTTTTTTATGTAAATCAAACACTCAAAAATCCCTTCCAAGCTTGATGTTATTTCCAAGCTTGGCAGTAGGTTCTCATTTAAGAAAGTATGATTAATTGAACGGATTTTTACCTTAACTGAATTAGCATTTATTTGGTACAAAATCAAAGATTAATTAGGAGCCATAAATACAGGTGTTATTTTAGGCTACAAATTATTTAACATAGATTTGAGCCTTAATAAATGGCGTTATTTTAGGGTGCAACATCAGCAAAGATTTAAACTCACTGGAAATACTTCATATAACCTTAACTACATTTACCTACATTTGACTACATTTTAAAAACACTGGAAACACTTCATATAACCTTAACTACATTTACCTACATTTGACTACATTTAAAAAAACACACTGGAAACAGTGCATATAACCTTAACTACATTTGACTACATTTGACTACATTTTAAAAGCTTCTTCCTTTATTGGGTTAGTTGAATAGGATTGCCAAATCATAATTTCATGATTTTGTTTACTTTCATCAATATATATATATATATATATATATATATATATATATATATATATATATATATATATATATATATATATATATATATATATATATATATATATTCACACGTTAAGAAAGACATTAAAGTGAATATTTCCATCACATAAAACCAATTTGTGCAACCAGAAGCATGCTGCGTTGAGTAGTGAGACGGAAAAGTATTTATAATTAATAGTAGATTGAAATAGCTATATTGAGATGGCTGAGTTGGTCTAAGAGTACAGATTAAGGTTCAGGTCCGAAAGCGCGCATTTTGAAAGTAGGATTTGAACCCATCTATTATCTCAACAGAACCCCAAATTTGGCACTCGTGAAAACTAATATAAATACAGCAATATAAATTAAGAAAGTATGATTAATTGAAGGAATTTTTACCTTAACTGAATTAGCATTTATTTGGTAGAAAATCAAGGATTAATTAGAAGCCATAAATACAGGCGTTATTTTAGGCTAAATTTATTTAACATAGATTTTAGCCTTAATGAATGGCATTAATTTAGGATGGAATATCAGCAAATAATTCGTTTGGTATATATTTTGTAACAAATACATGGGATATGAGGGTAATAACCAAACAAGGCACAATAATGGTAATAAGGTTTGCTATATTGGATGTATATGTAAAAATTCCTTTTGGATACTATAAGGGCGAACAGGGTGAGGATTGGGCGTGGGAGAGGTTGAAAGGTGTTGGGATTTTTGGGCTGGAAATAACTGAGCCAAATTTGGCAACCTTGTTTTCTTTCTTTCTTTTTCTTTATTTCCTTTTGTTTGTTTTGTTTTTGTTATTTTTGTTTTATTTGTTCTAATTTTATAAAGATGAAAAATTAAAATCAAAATTAAAATGAAGTCCTAATATATTTTAAATTAAACTAATTAATGCCTAAAATTGTTTAAACTATTTGGTGATGAAATCACAATTAAAACAATAAAAATACAAAAGTAAACTATTTTTGTTATTTTCTTCATATTTTGTTCTAAAAAACGTTAACCCCTAATTAATACTAAAATATGAAATTAAATCCTAGACGCAAATATAATTTTTTATATTTTTCATATAAATTAAAATGCACAAATAAAATGTAATAATTACCAGAAAATGACACCAAATTCACAAAAGTTATAAAATAATAAAGAAATTATTTTGTTTGAATTTTTTAGAATAATTCATATACAGGGTTAAAATCACATGCCCACAGCTGCCCCTCTTTGCTCGAAAGGTTTCGGGTAAAGATAAGTGAGCAAATACGAGTGATTTAAACCCGTTTGAATATTCCGTATGAAGCATTCTGAAAAAATTTTGACCGCACCCTGCTTCAGAGGTTGCCTACATATCCTGGGCTAAACATGAATCAGGTCAGTATGGTTCGGGAGTTTTTGGTAGCTGGGACTACCAGGAGCTGTGATTTAACTATGATTGCTGCTGCTACTGCTTGTTGACCTCCCTTATTACACCATATCAAAATAAAAAGAAGCTAGCCGAAACTATGAACTATGAATTACAAAGGTCCTATCTAAATTCTTAAAACTTGCTATTGTACTTCCTTGTTGCCTTCTTGTCTTGTGTTCTCTTGATAAAATCCATTGTTGCCATTTCCAATTTGCAAACTGAGATATTGTTTCTTTTATTCAAATTGCTGAACTTGGATGTATTTTCTTGTTGTGCGGGTGGGCTCTCGGCTTCTGAACTTGGACTTGAAGCTCCTGACTTTACAAAAATAGATAAAACAAAGAAAATTTTCTGCCCCAGTTTGGAAAACTGGGTGCTTGTTACCATATATTAATATTCTGAACTTGAACTTGAATGTATTCCTCTGTTATATGGGTGATCTCCCAACTTCAAAAGTTTGAAAATGCAAAGGCTGAAATGTATTCCCTTATTATATGGGCGGAGTCCCAACTTCAAAAATTAAAATTTAAAGACTCAAATGTATTCCCTTGTTATATAGGCGGGCTCCCAACTTCAAAACTTGAAATTTAAATACTAAAATGTATTCGCTTGTTATATGGGCGGGCTCCCAACTTCAAAAATTTTTATTTAAAGAATGAAATGTATTCCCTTGTTATATGGGCGGGCTGCCAACTTCAAAACGTAAAAAATACTGAAATAAATTCCCTTGTTATATGGGCCGGCTCCCAATTTCAAAATTTAAAATTTAAAGACTGAAATGTATTCCCTTCTTATATGGGCGGGCTCCCAACTTTAAAACTTAAAATTTAAAGACTAAAATGTATTCCCTTGTTGTATGGGTAGACTCCCAACTTCAAACTTAAAATTTAAAGACTGAAATGTATTCTCTTGTTATATATGCGGGCTCCCAACAAGACTAAAATGTATTCCCTTGTTATATGGGCATGCTCCCAACTTCAAAACTTAAAATTTAAAGAAGTGAAATGTATTCCCTTGTTATATGGGCGGTCTCCCAACTTCAAAAGTTTTTACTTATAGAATGAAATGTATTCCCCTGTTATATGTGCGGGCTCCCAACTTCAAAACTTCAAAATTTAAAGACTCAAATATACTTCCTTGTTATATGGGCGGGCTCCCAACTTCAAAACTTAAAATGTAAAGACTGAAATGTATTCCCTTGTTATATGGGCGGGCTCCCAACTTCAAAACATAAAATTTAAAGACTGAAATGTATTCCCTTGTTATAATGGCGGTCTCCCAACTTCAAAACTTAAAATTTAAAGACTGAAATGTATTCCCTTGTTATGTGGGTGGGCTCCCAACTTCAAAACTTAAAATGTAAAGACTGAAATTTATTTCCTTGTTATATGGGCGTGCTTCCAACTTCAAAAATTATCCCAAAAACCAATGTTATCTTGCTCTCCCTCACTTGAGTTGACTTACATCTTCTTTAGATGGGTACCCGTCTTCAAGAAAATTTTCTGCCCCTGTTTGATAATCTTCCTTGTGGCATACTTCCGCCATCAATAACATTTCCTGTTCCTACTTCAAATCAAAGAAAATTTTGTTGGCTTAAAATGCGTTGGTTGGTTTATGGGTTTGAACTTTGGGGCGATTTCTCCTTCACTTGCCATGAATGTTAATTTCCACTCAAAGACCTTGCTTGTTTATGGACCAACCCCTTTTCTGTTTCCCTCATCACATAAAATGCGCACGGCATGAAATGGCATCTCCCCAACCTTTGTCTTTCACATGAATCCCATAGCACGTCCATTGCCCCCATTTAGTGTATAGGTTGTTCTTTCTTGACTTATCCGATGGCCTTGGCCATAAGGTCTGTCGCTACCTTACTTGCCCTGCCCTGCTATCTTTTATTTCCATCCGAAGACCTTACTTGTTTCTTGCCTAACCACTTTCTTTGTCATCATTAGCATAGAACATTCCTCTTCTACATTCAAACCCTATACCTTCTGTTTGTTGTATTGCTCCTGAACTGAATTTTACCAACCCTTGTGCCTTACGTGAACCCCAAAGCATTTTGATTGCTACCCACAACATGTTTTTCTTCGAAATTGAACCCCTGGGCCCCTCGACCTTGAGGTGTATTGCTCCTTTTCTTGCCATGAAAACTTTGATTTCACATTGAAAGACATTGCTTGTTATTTACAAAACATCTTCTATGTCATCTTTGCCCCAGAAAATACCTCCTCTCCGTTCAACTCCAATACCCTCTATCTGTTGCACTTCTCACGAACCGACATCTACCATACTTTGTGTTTCACCAGGATCCCCAAATCGTGTTACTTATTACCAGTCTAGTGCTATTATTATTATTATTCTTGACGTGTGACACTTTGGTATGCTAGCCAGACCCCATTTGTGCAATTGGAAAGCCGGTGGCAATTTTGAAGTCATTTCTCACTTGTTATGACAAAAAGACTTAGAAAGGGGAAATGAACAAAACAGAGGGACGACGTGAAGGAGGAAAGAGACAATTCCTAAATAGGAGACTACGAAGTAGAAACCTATCAGATGTGAGTACCAACTTTAATGACCATGACATGCACTTATAGATATTATGTCAATCAATTCTGACGGTCAGCTCTTGTTGTACCTTTTGTTGTGAATCTGGGCTTCAATACTCTGCTTATCCAATTTGATTCGCTTTCCTTATTCGACTTGTGGCACCTGAAGTTTTTCACCATCACGCCTCTCTCATTTTGTTCTTTCTCTCAACTTACCTTCACCGCAAGATGCCCGTGAAGGTTTTCACCAATAAGACTCTCTCATTTTTCTTTTCTCTCAACTTTCATTGCCTTGTGGTACCCGTGAGGGTTTGCATCACCAAAATTCTTTCATTCTCATTTTTCATGTTTGAACCGGAGTGTTGCCCCTGACATGAATCACCTTTACCTACTTGACTTGGCATTTATTAAAGACTAATCGGCAGGTCTTTTTTTGGACCGTAATGTGGGCTTTTGGATGGGACTAGAAAAAAAGGGTATACAACCTCAAATGAATTTCAAAATGGGTTAAAATCACAATTTTCGGAATCCAACTTCTTTCAACAATCACAATTTCTGCCTAGTTTCTTGCTTGGGGACTTTTGAATTTTTAGTTTGGTATGATAGAACCTCAGAGCGGCTGCCTACGTACCCTTTCGGGATCAAGTCAAATGTAGTTCACGTCATAAATACTACGTTGTTGTGATTTTCTTTCTCTTCTTTTCTTTTTTTTTCTTTCTTTTTTCTTCTTCATTTTCCTTTCTTTTTCTTTTCTTTCTTTTCTTCTTTTCACTTTTCATTTTTTTATTTTCTTTCTTTCTTTCTTTCTTCTTTTCACTTTTAATTTTTTTCCTTTTCTTTCTTTCTTTTCACGTTTCCTTTCTTTACTTCTCTTCTTTTTTCTCTTCATTTTCTTTTCTTCCGCACACACGTTTTTGAACTTGCCATTGACTCCAAAAGAGGGTTATGAAAGAAAATAGGTAAGGCTCAAAAGGGATGACAAGGGATAAAAGTGTTTGGATAGCAGAGCAAAACTTCTTCATCATTTCAATCTTATAAATATTCCAAATACAAACAAGTACAACCAAAATAAAGAAATCATACATAGTATCTCTTGACCGCATCGAAATTGATGGCCATTTTTACACATTTCTCTTCCACCTCTGTCAGATATAATGCACCATTAGACAACATTCTGGTTATGACAAATGGTCCCTGCCAATTTGGAGTGAACTTTCCTTTTGCTTTAGCCCAATGAGGCAAAATACGTCTCAGCACTAACTGTTCGACTTCGAACTTCCTCAGATGCACTTTCTTACACTCTTGCCATTTTTGTTGATACAATTGGCCATGACACGCTGATATTAATCTCTCAACTGTCCAAGGCAAGTGAAACCGTCATCATGTTCCAACTCATTATCACACTCAGTTTATTGTATTATCACTTTAGAATAAGACCTGCTTTCAAGACTGAGCCGAGGATTCCTCATGCATGTAATGTTATTGATTGCATAAAAGGAACTGTACAGAGAAGAAAAACAAACTGAAATAGAATTAAGAATAAAGAAAGAAAGACAATTGCATTTCATTGAAGGAAAGGTAACAGGGTTTTATCTTATCCAAACGGACGGAACATAGTATCTGGACTACAGACCCTGGAATAACCCAGACAACTTAAAGAAAAAAACCCATTACCAGAACTTCCAGTCATTGACTTTCGCCCGTGGTCAGGCGAACTGCGTATTTGCCTTACTTGACCCTTTCTCTGCTTCAACCATGTTTACCTCAGTGAATAACCTTTCGAACCCCTTTCGCATGTCCCCATCCGCACCACTTAATGAACCAAGAACCTTTAACGACAGCGGCTTGTTATCCCCCCTTTCAACTGAAACACCACTTTCTCACTGGTTGACTCTTTATTCAAATTGGTTTTTCTAGAACAGATTACTGTCTGTGAAGGTTTCTTCGGCTTCCCTCTCTATGTATCAGTTCGATCACATGAGCCTAGCGGTGAGCTGGCAGCAGATTCTAGTTAATGTTTAGGGCCTCTGGGGCCTGAACCTCAATTTGGTTAGTGTCGATAAGCTCTTGCACATCGTTTTCAATTTCCAGCATTTTTCAGTATCATGTCCGGGGGCTCCCAAAAAATATCCACAACTCAATGAATGGTCCAACTTTCTAGAAAAGGGATTTGGCACTTTGGGCTCAATCGGAGTCAACATGGCTAGGTGCCTCAATTTGTGAAAAATACAAGTATATGAATCCCTCAGCGGAGTAAATGTTCTCTGCCTCTGCACCCTCTCATTCTTGAAAGCTTGAATTCCCATGGAAACCAGACATGGATAATTTCAGTAGGCCTCGGGGGTGGATATGTGTTTTGTGGAGGTAGGAATATCTTTTGGGGAGCTGGCGCACGCCATTGCGCATGAACCGAAGGCTGGTTATAAGCTTGTGCATGATGAACGGAGAAATGTGGCTTCGGTGGTGAGTAGTAGGGTTGTGGAAGTCCATATGGCGTGTATGGGTAATGTGGGTGGTAGGGTCTGGGCTGGTAGTAGAGTGAAGGGCCTCTAGATCTGGACCAAGCTCCAGCTTCGACTGTTGCAACCTCTTCTTTTTTCTTCATTCCAGCATACCCCCCGTGCCGCTTTGGATGGCTTGGGCGGTTGCTTTAATCACTGAATAGCTCATAATTTTATCAGATTTCAAACCTTCATCAACCATAGCTCCCATCTTCACCACTTCATTAAATGATTTTCCAATTATCATCACCAGGTGACCAAAGCAGGTTCGCTCCAAAGCTTGCAAAAAGTATTCCACCATTTCACTTTCCCTCATCGGAGGATCGACCCTCGTAGCCTGTTCTCTCCAGCGGAACCCATACTCCCTGAAACTTTCCCGGGTTTCTTCTCGAGTATTATCAACGACAACCGGTCTGGGACGATCTCAAGATTATAGTGGAAGTGATCGGCAAATGCATGGTCTACATCATACCATGTATACCACCTGCTGGGATCTTGGCGTGTATACCATTCTAGTGCAAACCCATTCAAACTCTGCCCAAAGTATGGCATCAACAACTCATCTTTCCCATCGGCCCCTTTCATCTTAGTACAAAAACCTCGCAAATGTGCCATTAGATCATCGTGACCATCATATAGATTGAACTTTCTCATTTTAAACCCCGCATGTAGCTGAAGATGGGGGAATAGACAAAGATCTTTATATACCACACTGACCTGATTGCCCAATCCGTCCATATTCCTGAAGGACTGCTCCAAGCTTTTCATTTTTTGAATCATGTCTTCCTCCTCCGGGTTCTTAAGTGGCTTTTAAGTTTTCCCTGGGAGCTCAAAGTGAGGGGTATAAGAATATGTCTTAGGAATCTTAAAGGCAGGCTCAAGAGGGTAATACTGACTATCGTGAGCTTGAAACAGTGGCTCACTGGAAGATCTTTGCTGTTTGGCAGGTGGAGGCGCCACAAAGACATGGGTGATTGGTGGAGGAGAGTTTTGTTTGCGTGGTGGAGCTTGGACAGGATATAAGGTAGTGCCATAACTCCGTTGGTAGAACGGGAAAGCTGGAGATGAATTCACAGTAGGAGGCTCCTGAGACTAAGCCAAAGGTGGGATGTAAGTTGGATTGGCTGGATAAACTAGCGTTGGTTGACCTCTAGACCAAATATGATGCATTTCAGCCATTTGGTGCCTCAACTTATGCATTTCTTCCCTCATCGCATTAACATCCACCACCACTACCTCTTTCGCCGGGTCCACAATACTAATATCTGATTCTTGGCCTGTGATTTTCAGCTTGTCTTTTGATCGAGTGTTGTAGGAATGGGTTTCCAGAATGCCAAACAACTAACTACATGCCTGGACTCAACATCAATAACAACTTGGTTAATGGTTAGGGCATGAGCAGATTTGATAACCGTATGTTGGGGAATGAATGCACCTAAGCAGTTTAACAGATTCTATTATACATTTGCTCGGCTGCTTGCATAATCCCGACTTTCATTTCTAATAGCAGCTTTCCTTTTTTTTGTTTTTCTTTTTCTTTCTTCTTTCTCTTTTATTTTTCCCCCTTTATTTTCTCTATTTCCTTCCCAATTATTGCCTTTGTTTCCGTTTGTTTCAGTTCTCTGATTCCCTCGATTTCTTTTTTTTTTCTCTTTCCTTTCTTGTTTTTCTGTTTTTCTTTCAACTTTTTGTTTTTTCCTTACTTTCCTTCTTCTCTTTCTTTGCCTTGTTTTTCCACTCTTTTTCTTTGTCTCTTTTTATTTGGTTATGGTCGAATCCTACGTGGATTGCCTACGTATCATGACCCCGAATGAATCAGACCGGGCATAGTTCGTGAAGATAAAAGGTAAAAAACAATAAGACATGTTTTGGAACTTTCATTGTTTCACAGTAAAACAAACTTTGATTACCATGATTTTTAAAAATGACAAACTTAAACAAAACTAAGAAACTCTGACGAAAAGATGAGGTACGGACTCGAAAATCAAACAACCCATATAGTCTAGTCAAAAGAATTACAAACTCAAAAACGAACGGCCAGATTCCTTTCCCTATTTGCCAATTTCAACCAAATGACTATTTTTAAAAACGTGGCCCCTTCTTAATTTCACATGAATTTTGATGCCAGGGAGGATTATTTTATGGCACTTTACAAGCTTTTTCATTATTTTACGAAAATAGTCTTTCGACAACTGAACAATACTCTAAGGCTATCTCGGCAAGAACGATTTAAGACACTGCCGAAGCTGGATCGACTTATTTTGACCAAAATCCAAATAGTATTCACTTGACCACTGACCCTTTTTATTGTTTTCCAAATTAAAACAAAAAACCTAGTTTTGCAAACACGGCCTTTCAGCACCTCAGGGACGAAGATTTTAAGGCTGCATTAGCTAACCGGCCAAAATCCTGAAAAGTGATAAAGGTGGCTGTTTATGCAAAGTCAGCCTTCCGGCGTCCCTTTCGGAAACATTCAGCTATTTTTGACAAAAATGCATCACCCGACTTATTTACGACAAAAATTAAAAGTTTGACATTTTTGGTTATTTTTGTAAAGGGGAGGTTGGACCAGATGAAGGTTGCCTACGTATCTCACATCCGGTGAGAATCAAACCTACGTAGTTCGGACAAATTAACTAAACTATTTTAAAGCAGGACTTTTTTTCATTTTCATTTTTGGCATTTCAAGTAAAAAAACTACTTTTAAAAAGAAGACTCTTTTTTTCTTTTTCCTTTTCAACAAACAATAAAATAGCCTATTTTTCCAAACTAAATAAAATAAAATAAAATAAAAGACTCTTTTTCTTTTTCTTGTTCAACAAAGCAGAAAACAACCTATTTTTCAAGAATAAAAGTCTTTTTTTTCTTTTTCAACAATCAAGAATATAACCTGTTTTCTTTTCCGTTGGCAAATAAGTTATTTTGAAAATAAAAAATCAAGACTCTTTTTCTTTTTTATTTTTCAGGGCAAAACAAACTATTATTTGTTTTCCAGTTTTGAAAATAAGACAAACTAAAATAAAAGACTCTTTTTCAATTTTTTCTTCTTTTCTGAGTAAAACAAACATAAAATATTTTCTTTTCCATTTTCAAAATTTCGGCAGAGTTCCGACAGTATTTGGACGTTGTTTTTCATTAATAATCAATTAACCCCCTAATTGTTGTTTCTCTCTTTTTCTCATTTTTCCAACACTCCAGAGATTCAAAAGCCAGTCAACATGCAGGTTCGAAACAAATATATGTACAAAACAAGTAGGATGCATGTGGATGGTCTTTTCATTTCAGGTTGCTAGCCCTAGACGGACCCAAACCCTGTGTTGAGTCCCCTAAATGAAATGCAGCATGATGCAAATAAGCCTCCTACTAGGGATCCAGCATGAAGTCATATTATTCTAGGTTTACCCGAGCGGATAACTCGAGTCGAGGAGGGGGCAACTTATCGGGGACCTGCGAGATCGTCCGGCTTTATAAATTGTCTGAGCCTCTTTTTTATTTCAGGGTATGAAACTAAAAGAATAGGGAGTCTCAACGAGTAAGCACATCCCTGAAGGTGAGAAGAGAAGGGTTTTGGCACAGTTTATATACAGTTCAGATAATATCAAAGCGGTAAACATATAGCACATACAACATGAAACATGTAGGGAAACCAGATATATCCAAATACAACAATTTATCTAAGCTCGAAGAACAAAATGTTCTGGTTTCTTTTTCCTAGCAGAGTCGCCATAGCTATTACACCTCTTTTTTTAACTACACCCGGCAAGGGCGTAAAGGAGTTTTTCCGATTAAAAGACAATTGAAATTGGATTTATTTGAAATATTCAGAGTCACCACCTTGGAGATTTATGGTGTCCCAAGTCACCGATTTAGAATCTCGAATCGATGAAGAGAATGACTTTGTAAACAGTCCGCGAACCAAAAATCCGAGTAAGGAATTGTGTTAACCCGGGAGAAGGGGTTAGGCATTCCCGGGTACCGTGGTTCTAGCACGGTCGCTCAACTATCGAATTTAGCTTATTTATCTGATTTTATTACATGAAGAACCTATGTTCCAATCTTACTTTTTAAACCGCTTTTATTCAATATTCGTTTTTAAAAGAAAGTTGAACATCATTTAAAGTGTGCCTTCGGATCGCATCACATGAAATGCACCCGCAATCCTGAACATACTTTATTCAAAATTTTGGGATTTGATTTGGGTTATGAAATTCACACCCGAGTTTAGGAATGTAATTTTATTAAAATTGCGCAAAAAAAGTCTAACGCATTATTAGTTTTTGGGACGGCCGTGAAATTAGCTAAACGGCCCGTCCCAAATTTCTAAGTATTTTTACTCAACTATTTATTAAGGGCCCCGCAAATTGTATTCGATTCTGCGGGGCTCGTCTCATTCTATTTCAAAAGGGCAAACCCAAAAGCAACTATGATTTTTCTATTTATTATTTGTCTTAAAAGAAAGAGCCTAATTAATTATAAATTTATCTACGCCAAATTAAACTAAAACTTTTATTGTCCTGCCCAAAACAAGGCTGATCCAGCCTGCAAGATGGGCCTTGATACAGCCCAGTTACTTGGGCCCAATCGTGAGCAGAGGACAGCTCAGGCAGCTGGTGCCTCCATCCTGGGATCGAATCCTAATATGGGCAAAGGAAAAACCCGGGTTGTTGTGATGCCAATATCAATGACACACAATCTAAGCAAGAGAGCACAGTTTAATAATATTCCAAGTAAAATGGATTTCAAAAATTAGCCCAAGTACACGCCTGTCACCTCGCGTACCCGCAACTTAAAATAACAAGTAACATATCCTAAGGGAAGAGGTCCTCCATACAAAGTTAGACAAGCCACTTACCTCGGACCGATTAAAAATCAACTAAGAAACAATGCCCTTGCCATGAGTATCCGACTCCGAATGGTCCTAATCTATTCAATTCAATTACATAACAAAAATAACATCGCAAGCAACTGATTTCATTATTAAAATTAAAGCTAAGACACGAAAATAGGTAAAATAACAAAATTCCCCTCATGCCAACGTCTCGGAATCGAATAATTTTCATATTTTTAGAACCCTCGTACTCTCATGAGTCTAACCATATCAAAATCTCCCAAAATCATAGGTCAATTTCCCACTCAAAACTCAATAATTAGGTCTATGAAGTTTCTTCCAATTTTCCCCAATTTTGACCTTGAATTCGAATTCTAATGGTGGATTTAACTATATTGATGGAATACAACTAAATAAGGTCAAGAAAACATTACCCAGTGATCTTCTCAAAATCCACCCAAAATCGCCTTCTCCCGAGCTCCCAATTGGTTTTTCTAACTTTTGAATTAACCTTCGATTATCTCTTCTCGGAACAGTGATTGACTCTTCTGCGTTCCAGGGACCGCTTCTGTGGTCCCACTTATGCGAAACTGTGTCCGCTTCTGCGGCTTCATTAAATATCTGGCTTTCCGCTTCTGTAGTCTCTACATTGCAGAAGCGATTCCGCTTTTACGGAAATCCCACTGCTGCATTTCCTGTCCAAATGTCCACACTTCACTTCTGCGGTTGCCAAGCCGCTTTTTCTGTTCCCAAGCCGGAGAAGTGAAAATACCATATGACAAAACTTCAGTTGCTGGACACTTCAAAATTTTACTCCGTTAACCATCCGAAATCATTCTGAGGCCCCCAGGACCTCGACTAAAAATACCAATACCACCTAATACCGGATTCAAACCTGTACCAAACCTTAAAACACCTAAAACAACACCTGAAACCGGATTAAATCGAAGATTCAAGCCTAAGAACTTCTAGTTTCCTCTAAATATGCTTTCGATCAAAAACCTATCCAAAACGCATCCGAATGACCTACACAGACTTCCTAAATAACATGACAAAGCTACTGCAACTTTCGGGATTCCATTCCAACCGTCGGATAAAAAACTCACTAGCGAGCCAGAAACTTAAAAAATTCGAACTTCGGCAATTCAAGTCTAATCGACTTACGGATTTCCAAAATCCATTCCGAACATGCTCCCAACCCCAAAATCACCTACCGGAGCTAACGGAACCATCAGTTTTCCATTTCGAGGTAGCCTTCACACTGTTCCGATTACAGATCATTTTCCAACACTTAAGCTCTCATTTAGGGGCTGAGTGTCCTAAAACTCTCCGAATATTATTACCAAACGTCCCGACAAACCAAAATAGCAGAAATAGACTTAGATGAAACAGTAAATAGGAAATCAGGGCATAAATTCCAAAAACAACTGGCTGGGTCATTACATCCTCCTACACATAATAATTCATTCATCCTTAAACGGGCATAAGTAACATACCTGAAGTAGTGCAAAGATGAGGGTATTGGTTGCGCATATCCCGCTCGGTCTCCCAAGCTGCCTCCTCAACTAGCTGACCCCGCCACTGGACTATTACTGAAGCGATGTTCTTTGATCTCAACTTTCTGATCTGCCTGTCCAATATAGCCACCGACTCCTCAACATAAGATAAGTCCTTGTCCAACTGGACCGAAGTGAAATCAAACACGTGCGACGGGTCACCGTGATATCTATGCAGCATCGAGACGTGAAATACCAGGTGAAATCTTTCCAGGTTGGGAGGTAAGGCAAGCTTATAAGCAACCTTCCCAACTCGAATCAAGAACTCAAAAGGGCCAATAAATATCGGGCTCAACTTACCCTTCTTTCCAAACCGCATGCTGCGCTTCATAGGTGAAGCCCGAAGTAGAACCCGCTTACCGACCACAAAGGAAACATAGAAAATCTTCCGATCTGCGTAACTCTTATGTCTGGACTGGGCTATACAGAGTAAGTCCTGAATCACCTTAACCTTCTCTACTGCATCCTAGACCAAATCAGTGCCCAATAGCTTGGACTCACCCGACTAAAACCAAGCGACCGGGGATCTGCATCTCCTACCATATAAAGCCTCATATGGGGCCATCTGGATGCTGGACTGATAACTGTTGTTATAGGATAACTCCACCAGTGCTAAGAACTTATCCCAAGACCCTCCAAACTTAATCATGCACGCATGGAGCATGTTCTCAAGAATCAGAATGGTGCGCTCGGATTGTCCGTCCGTCTGGGGGTGAAATGCTATGCTCATGCTGAACGGCTCTTTAGGACTGCAACGTAAACTGGGTACCTTTGTCCAAAATAATAGTAACTGGGATTCCATGCAGACGGACAATCTCTCTGATATAAATCTCTGCCAACCGCTCTGATGAATAAGTAGTACACACAAGAATCAAGTGCACGGACTTGGTCTGCCTATCTACAACAATCTAAATGGCATCGAACTTCTTCACAGTCCAAGGGAGACCAACTACAAAATTCATGGTGATCTTTTCCCATTTCCACTCCGGAATCTCCATCTGCTGAAGTAACCCTCCTGGTCTCTGGTGCTCAGCTTTCACCTACTGACAGTTGACGCATTTAGCTACAAAACCCTCTATGTCTTTCTTCATCCGCCTCCTCCAATAATGTTGTCCCAAGTCTTGATACATATTCGCGGCACCTAGATGGATGGAGTACACGAACTATGAGCCTATGTCAATATCAACTCCAGACTATCATCAACATTGGGTACGCAGACCCGACCCTGCACCCTCAACACCCCGTCATCTCCAATAGTCACATCCCTAGCATCGCCATAGTGAACCATGTCCCCGAGGACAAACAAATGAGGGTCATCATACTGTTGCTCCCTGATACAATTGAACAATGATGACCGAGAAACCACAAAGGCTAGAACCTGACTAGGCTCCGAAAGATCCAATCTCACAAACTGACTGACTAAGGCCTGAACAACCATCGCCATGGGTCTCTCTGAAGCTGGTAAATATGAAAAACTCTACAAACTCTCCGCCCGACAACTTAAGGCATTGGCTACCACGTTGGCCTTGCCCGGGTGATAAAGAATAGTAATATCATAATCTTTCAGTAACTCCAACCATCTCCTACGGCGCAAGTTTAGATCTTTTTGCTTGAACAAGTGTTGTAAACTCTGATGATCTGGGTAAATCTCACAAGGCACGCAGTAGAAATAATGACACCAGATCTTCAAGGCATGAACTATAGCAGCTAACTCAAGTTCATGGACAAGGTAGTTCTTCTCATGTATCTTTAGCTGTCTGGACGCATACGCAATCACCCTACCATCCTCCATCAACACCACTCCAAGTCCGACCTGTAAGGCATAACAATAAATTTTATCGGATACCGAACCAGTAGGCAATATCATAATAGGGGCCAAAGATAAAGCTGTCTTGAGCTTCTTAAAACTCGACTCACACTCGTCTGTCTACTTAAATGGAGCACCTTTCTGGGTCAATCTAGTCATAAGGGTTGAGATCAATGAAATACCATCCATAAAATGATGGTAATAACCCGCCAAGCGAAGGAAACTACGAATCTCTGTAGCGGAGGAGGGCTTGGGCCAACTCTGCACAGCCTTCACCTTCTACGGATCCAACCGAATGCTCTCACTCGATACCACGTGGCCTAGGAATGCCACAGAGCTCAACCAAAACTCACATTATGAGAAGTTTGCATATAATTTCTTTTCTCAAGGTCTGAAGCAGTATCCTCAGGTGCTGCTCATGGTCTTCCCGACTCCGGGAGTATACATGAATATCATCTATGAAAATAATAACGAACGAGTTGAGATAGGGCCTGATACATTGTGCATCAAATTCATAAAGGCTGCTCGGGAATTGGTTAGCCCAAATGACATAACAAGGAACTCGTAATGACCATACAGAGTCCTAAAAGCAGTCTTCGAGATATCTGGTTCACGAATCTTCAACTGGTGATAACTTGAGCAGAAATCATTCTTACAAAAAACTTGTGTGCCCTAAGGCTTGTCAAATAGATCATCATTATGAGGCAAAGGATATCGGTTCTTAACTGTAACCTTGTTCAACAGAAGATAGTCGATACACATGCACATAGAGCTATCCTTTTTCTTCACTATCATGATATGAGCACCCCACGATGACACACTGGGTCAAATAAAACCCTAATCAAGCAAGTCCTATAACTGATCGTTCAACTCCTTCAACTTAGGAGGATCCATACGATACGGAGGAATGGAAATGGCCTGATTGCCAGACAACAAAACAATACCAAAATTGATGTCTCGATTCAGTGGCATACCCGGAAGATTAGCTAGAAACACGTCGGGATAATCCCTTACCACTAGATAGAATTAACAGAAGCGGTATCAGTACTGACCTAACTCACACAAGCTAAATACGCGGTCTCAACCATACATTGAGCTTTAAGAGAAGAGATAACTCGATTGGGAGTGTGATCAAAAGTACCACTCCACTCAATACGCAGAATACCTGGCATAGCCAGCGTCACGGTCTTGGCGTGATATTCAATAATAGCATCATGGGGCAACAACCAGTCCATGCCTAATATAATATCAAGGTCAATCATACCGATTAACAATATATCCGCTCTGGTCTCAAAATCACTAATAGTAACCAAACAAGATAGATAATGCGGTCCACAATAAGAGAATCTCCTATGCGAGTAGAAACATAAATAAGAGAGCTTTAAGAGTCTCGTCTATACCCAAATGCGGAGCAAAATAAGAAGACGCGTAAGAATAGGTAGAGCCTAGATCAAATAGAACCAATGCCTCTCAGTGACTAACCAATATAATACCTGTAATGATAGAATCGGAGGCAACAGCCTCGGTACGAGCAGGAATAGCATAATATCTAGCCCGACCCCTCCCTCGAGAGCGACCTCTATCTCCCTGATCTCCGCTCCTGGATGGCTGGGAAGATAGGGCGGCAGCTGGAGCCGTGATCAGGGCTTGAGAATTCTGAGAAGCACACTGTGGTTGAGTAGACTGTGAAGATGCACCCCTACCCAGTCTGGGCAGTCCCTAACCATATGAAGTGTATCGAAACTAGCATTAGGATGATACAAGGGCTGTGACTGGCTAGGACCGGGACTATTGGACTGACCCCCTGGAAATACCCCGCACAGGAGGCGCGCTAGAAACTAGAGGCGTATAATAAGGCTCCTGAGGTATAGGTGGAGCAGGAGCACTGCTGGCTGTTGGAAGAGCTTAATGAATGGGGCGATCCACAAAACCCCTATAATGTCGAACTGCTGCTGGAGTATGGGCACCAGAGTAGTGGCCGACTCTCGAGACCTCTTGGCCTCTCTCTCTCCTCGCTCCCTGGCGATCTCCCCTCGATCCTCCTAGCAATGCACAATACTTGCTGATAAGGGATGTCCATCTCCAAATCTCAAGCCATGCTAGATATGATGGGTGGGACAAGGCCCTCAATGAACCAGCGAACTCTCTCATAGACTGTTGTAACCAAGGCCGGTGCATGTCTGGCCAACCTGGTGTAATGGATGGCATACTCTGAAAATGTCATAGTACCCTGATGCAAGTGCTCAAACTCTACACGCCATGAATCCCTGAGGCTTTGGGGAACAATTCTCTTCGAAACATATTCCAAAATCAGGTCCAAGTCAGTGAAGCAGCCTCACTCGGATTGTCTATCTCATAAGTGCACCACCAATCATAGGCGGCTCCCTAAAGTTTGAAGGCTATAAAAGAAACCCCGCTGGACTCTACTATACCCATGGTGCGAAGAATATGATGGCACTCCTCTAGAAATCCCATGGCATCCTCCAATGCTAAACCGCTGAACACCAGAGGCTTATATTTCTTAAACCTCTCAAGCCTCAACTGCTCGTCTTCTGCTATAGCTGACCCACCCTCGGGCTGAACTGGCGCTGCAGGCGGCACTTGAATGATCTCTGGAACCTTCTCCATATGCACTCACTGCTCAAGAATGCGGGCTGTGGGAGTCTATTCCCTTTCCCGGACCTGGGATTTGGCTGTAGCGACGGAAAGCAACCCTGCCTGAACCAAGGTTATGTACATAGACATGAACTGAGCTAAGGTCTCCCGAAGGGCTTGAATAGTAGTGGCGGTAGGCATGTTAGGGGCCTGAACTCTGACTGGATCAGCTAGCGGTACCTTAGCGACAGCTCGCGCAGGTGCTCTGGCCGCACCACGTGCACGTCCATAGCCTCTGCCCCGGCGCAGACCTCTGATGGCTCCAGCAGGGGGCGCGAGTGTCTGATCATCCCAGTAGCACGTGTCCTCACCATCTGTGAGAGAATAGAAGAAAAAAGTTTTAGAATCGATGTCAAAATATAGCTGGACAAGGAACTCAGTAAAGTGAAGATTTTTCCTAAACAGTTACGTAGCTTCTCGTAGATAAGTGCAGATGTCTCCGTACCGATCAGCGAGACTCTAATAAACCGGCATGTGTTCTGTGACTCCTACGAACCTAGAACTCTGATACCAACTTGTCACGACCCAAGTCCACCAATCTTGAACACGTCATGACAGCACCCAGTCACCACGACTAGGAAAGCCTAACAATGCAGAAATAACAACATATGCGGAATAAAAATATAAAACTAAAATAACTTAAGAAATGTATATAATTTGCCGCTTGGCACATACACTTCAATACCACGAATTATAAGATAGAAATCCCAAAACCCTGAAACTCACGGGCAACACATGCTATAAAAAAGTACATAATACGGCTCTAGTATTCGGAAATGTCTACATCAATGAAAAATAGGATAGGAACTAGCTAACTACAGGATAGAATAAGAGGGAGAATCTTCAGTTTGCGGACACGGTAGATGTACCTCAAGTATCCGAGAACTCTCCTGAATCACTAGTTGTGCGCCTGAGCAGAGGAACCTGGATCTGCACATGAAGAACATGCGCAGAAGAGGCGTGAGTACACCACATCCGTACTCAGTATGTGTCAAGCCTAACTTCAGTCGGGTAGTGACGAGGAAGTTCAGGGCCCTACTGAGATAAATAATAATATTAATACTGTACAATATGAAAATAGGAAAAAATAAGAGAAACAACAGGGAAATAAGACAAAGTATACTAGTCAGCAACAACAATCGAAATAAGAAATAAGCATGGAGAAGTACAACTCAATACCAATGATTCTATGAGGATCTCCTAAGATACCGTCCTGTAGTCCTTTACTCAAATGTCCAATGGATCTCCCGGGATACCCTCCCGTAGTCCATCATATCTGTTTATTCGAATGATCTCCTGAGATACCGTCCCATAGCTCAACTTCCAATATGTAAGGGGATCTATAGGGAATCGAATCCACAATCCCAAAATAAATAAACAAGGGGGAGCTAACGGAATCCCACATTCGTAGTCGCAATGTAAATGCGCAATAACAACCAAGGATGTCCATAAATTCAAGTATAAAACACCAATATCTGGTAATACTAGTCTAGAATGCTTCACATTGTACTCTCTAGGCAAATTGAGCACATACGCAGTTAAATCTAACCTTTCATTCTTTTCTAACTAACAAAAGTTAAACTTGAATTTTAAATAGTCAAGAAGGCAAGAGAGCACAGTCTAAAAATATTCCAAGTAAAACAGATTTCAATAGTTAGCCCAAGTACACGCTCGTCACCTCGTGTACCCGACATTTAAAATAGCAAGCAACATATACTAAGGGGTGAGGTCCCCCATATGAAGTTAGACAAGCCGCTTACCTCGAACCGGTAAAAAAATCAACTACGAAACAACACCCTTGCCACGATTATCCGACTTCGAATGTCCCAAATCTATTCAATTCAACTACATAACATAAATAACATCACAAGCAACTAATTTCATTATTAAAATTAAAGCTAAGGCGCGAAAATAGGTAAAATAACCAAAATATCCCTCAGGACAATATTTTGAAATCAAATAATTTTCACATTTTCAGAGCCCTCGTATTCTCACGAGTCTAACCATATAAAAATCTCCCGAATCGAAGCTCAATTGACCACTCAAAACTCAATAATTAGGTCTATGAAGTTTCTTCCAATTTTCCATAATTTTGACCTTGAATTGGAATTCTAATGGTGGATTTAACTATATATTGATGGAATACAACTAATAGGGTCAAGAAAACATTACCTAGTGATCTTCTCTTCAAAATCCACCCAAAATCGCCTTCTCCCCAGTTCGTAATTGGTTTTTCTAACTTTTGAATTAACCCTCAGATTATCTCTTCTCAGAACAGTGATTGACGCTTCTGTGGTCCAGGGGCTTCTTCTGCGGTCCCGCATATGTGGAACTATGGCCGCTTTTGCAGCTTTATTAAATATCCACCATCCACTTTTGTGGTCTTTACATCGCAGAAGCAATTCCGCTTCTGCGGAAATCCTTCGCTCATGTGTTTTCTGTCCAAATGTCTACACTTCACTTCTGTGGTTGCCAAACTTCTTCTGCGGCTCCGCTTCTACGGATCCCAAGCCACAGAAGCGAAAATACCAGAGGACAGAACTTCAGCTGTTGCACACTTCATAATTTTACTCCTAACCACCCGAAATCATCCTGAGGCCTCTGGGACTTCAACCAAAAATAGCAATACCACCTAATACCTTATTCAAATATGTACAAATCCTTAAAACACCTAATAACACCGAAAACCCGATTAAATTGAAGATTCAAGCCTAAGAACTTCTAGTTTCTTCCAAATACGCTTTCGATCAAAAATCTATCCAACACGCGTCTGAATGACCTATAATTTTGCACACACATCCCAAATAATACGAACAAACTACTGCAACTTCCGATATTCCATTCCGACCCTTGAATCAAAAACTCATTTTAGGGCCAGAAACTTCAAAAATTCAAACTTCGGCAATTCAAGCCTAAACGAGTTACGGACTTCGAAAATACATTTTTAAAACGCTCCCAAACTCAAAATCACCTACCATAGCTAACAGAACCATCGGTTTTCCATTACAAGGTTGTCTTCACACTGTTCTGATTACGGACCATTTTCCAATATTTAAGCTCTTATTTAGGGACTAAGTGTCCGAAAACACTACGAGTCTTAATACCAAACGTCTCGGCAAACCAAAAAAGTAGAAATAGACTTAGGGGAAGCAGTATATAGGGAATAGAGGCATAAATTCCAAAACTAACTGGCTGGGTCTTTATAGTTTGCACGTAAGAATCAAACCTTATAGGAAATTCCAGATGATGGAATTTAGTTCTAAGGCTTGTGGGCTAAGGTAGAAGAAAAGATCTTCAGCTAGGATCGAGCTAATGTGCTAATATGGAATAAAGTGGCGCATGTATGTCCATGATAGGTTATACAGTGATGCCTCATCTTGAGGACGACTCTTGGCATGTTTGAGGATGAACATATGTCTAAGTAGGAGAGAATGTAATGACTCAGCCAGTCATTTTAAGTTATAGCATGTCGTTCAACAGTTTGAGATGTTGAGTAGCTTCACTATATGTCTTACGACTTTTATGTGTACTTGATTTCTATTTTCGAGACGTTCATAGTTGATTTTGAAGAATAATTTTCATTTTGGAAGCTTTTAGTTGGAAGAGTTGACCAAGTTTTTGACTTATGAGTAAACAACCCCAGAGTCGGATTTGAAGTATCCTAAAGATTCATAAAGTGATTTTGGACTTGGCTGTATGTTCAGGTTGAGTATCCGGTGGTCCGGAAGTGATTCAACTCTTATTAAAGAAACGTTGAATTTTTGAAGGTTTTAGAATTTACTAAGTTTGACTTGGAGTGAACTTTGGTGTAAGGTGTTCTTGGATCTTGGATAGGTTCGTTTAGTTGATTGAAATTTGTGTATGATATTTGGCCGTGATCCGGAATGTCTAAGTGTGGTTCGAGCTCATTCAATGAAGTATGAAGATTTATAAGTTAAAAGAAGAATTTTGATCGTTGATTCGTGATTTTGATGTTATATGTGGTATTTTGATACTTTAGATAAGTTTGCATAAGGTATGGGAACTTGTTGGTATGATTAAAGGGGGTCCCGGGTTCTCAATGTGTTTCGTGATGGTTCCAAAACAATTCCCTTTGATTTTGAAGTTGTTGGTTTCTGGTGTCAGTGGTACGTATCGCCGATAAGGACTTGCAATCGCAGGGTGCTGTGTGGAGCTGGGCAGAAGTTTTTTTTTTGCAATTGTGGAAGGAGGTTTGCAATCCCGGTGTATGATTTGGTTGTACTTTGCATTTAAACTCAAGCAGACAAACGATTGAAAGCACAGATTCAGTATTTAAAGCGGTTTACAGGTTTAGAGCATTACGAAAGGGGGGAAACCTGGGCCCGTTTCAGAGTAAACAGATTTAGGACAAGTTGAACCAAAACGTTTGAAACATTAGGCGAGTCTGGACTTGTAACATACTTATTAACCGTTTAGTTACTGCTTGTAGACGACCTACTGTTTTGCCTAGCGTTTATATAGTTCCTATAGGCATGCTTTCTAGGCGAGATTAAAATGCAAACCTATGAGCATGATTTCTATATGAGTCTGTAAGAATGCACCCTATAGGCACGATTTCTATTATGAAGCCGAGGCAATAATGAAAAGCCTATAGACATGGTATCTACATGGTATCGATGCAATAGTGTAAAATGGACACGATAATGATATGTATGGATGCAATAAAGTAAGGCCCTAAGACATGGTTTCTAAATGATGCAGAAATAAGACTGTAAACATGATTTCTATGCAATATTGATGCAAGAAAAGTAAAACCCCTATAGGAATGTTTTCTATATGATGTTGGTGCAATAATGATAAAACTATAGGCATGGTATCCATACTAATTTTGAAGTAATGCAAACCTATAGGCATGGTCTCTAATGAATGCAACAAAGTAAATCCCCCCCCCCATATCCCTTTTACTATACCCCCAAGTTCTTTTATTATAAATTATTACAAATCTGGGCAGAAAAGGAAAAGAACATTAAAAGAAATAAAAGTTAAATACATCAGCAGCTATAATAGGCTCGAGGAGTCTCGAAGAAACTTTAATGTCCAACATGTGCCTTTTACCAAATCTGAGCTCCCAAGGTCCGAGGATTTTCTCTTTTTAGAGTGTTACAAAGTTACAAGGGCATTCAAAGAAACCCAGGCATTGCTTACACTCTAATTGGAATAGTGCAAGTGTGGAATTACCAGCCCTAAAGCATCCAAGTTCAGGGGAGACTCTGGGGTCCCCTAAGCATGACTTACTAAGGGGAAGTAGGACTTAAAGCACTAAGAACAAGTGTAAAGGTGATAGAATAGAGTAAGACCATTGTAGGAGGTGGTCATACCTAGCCTATGGAGTGAGGCTGGCACGCCCCTAACCACTTACAAAGGCTATCAAACAAGAGCAGACTTGTAATCAAGTCAGACAAGGGTCTGTATGGTGATTAGGACACCAACAAGCCTTTATCAAGGCACAAACACATAAGATAAGGGATGGGGAATGGGGATTACACATACTAAAGCTTAAACTGAAGTAAACAAACAGACAAGGGAAAGGGAAAGGTATTGACATATTGAACTTAAATATAACAGACAAGGGGACAAGGGAACGGGATTAAACATGCTAGAAAAGTCAAACTGAAGTAAACAAACAGACAAGGGAAAGGGAAAGGGATTTACATATTGAACTTAAACATAACAGACAAGGGGATAAGGGAATGGGATTAAACATGCTATAAACTCAAACTGAAGTAAACAAACAGACAAAAGAGAGGGAAATGGATTTACATATTGAACTTAAACATAACAGACAAGGGGACAAGGGAAAGGGATTAAACATGATAAAAAAACTCAAACTGAAGTAAACAAACAGAAAAGGGAAAGGGAAAGGGATTGACATATTGAACTTAAATATAATGGACAAGGAGACAAGGAAAAGGGATTAAACATGCTAAAAAAACTCAAACTGAAGTAAACAAACAGACAAGGGAGAGGGAAAGGGATTGACATATTGAACTTAAACATAACAGATAGGGGGACAAGGGAAAGGGAATTAACATAAAGTTTAACTGATACACTCATAACAGACAAAGGGAAACAACTAGGATTAAACATGTTGAATTTGAACTGAAAGCATAACATGCAAAGAACAGGGTGGAGTAAACAGATAGTTGCAGGTTGATAATTGAAATTAGGAGCCTACCACCTGCGCACTTGAGTAACATAGCAAAGAGAAACCTTATAATTAGCCTTAGCTTTCAGCCGGCTAATTCATAGCCAAAGAGAGCAAGTAACAGAGAAGAGAAGAGAAGAGAGTTTTCACTGAGTAAGAGTAGATATAAGTCGTGTTTCAGTATGTGTAGTGAGAAAAAGAGAAGGCCTATTCATAGTTTTGAAAGGATGCAGCAATAAGGCAAAGAAATATTCAGCAATATCAATCAGTATCAATTGAGGAGAAGGGAACCCCTTCAATTAAGGAACCAGATGGAAATAAATAAACACTAGTCTAATTTTGGGAAGAGAATCAAGTATTAATCACAGAACATAGGGTAAGTACATGCAAGGAATTTTGAAAATCAGACGGGTAAACACATAAGGCAAGTAATCACCCAGGAAATCAAGGAGTCAAGATACTACTTGCATTCGGACTTAGTCAGAAAACAGGGAGAAATTAGAGAATCAAACAGTTGTACAAAAAAATCAATTAGGGTTTCAGGGAAAGGGGGAAAGTATTACTATAAAAGATTCATTGGTTTGAACGGGTAGAGATAGAAGCAATTAGAGTAACATGTAGTAAAGCACAAGAAAGCAACCAGAAGCGTCTAGGGTTACACATAGAAAATATAGAAAGAAACCATTTTAAGCTAAGGTTTCCACTGGATATCGAAGCATGAGAAAATAACATAGATGAGGATGAACAAAAGCAGAACAACGTAAAGAAGAACACAGAGCACATTAACTGAAAACCCTAGAGAGATAATCAGTAGCAAAACACCTCAGAGCCATAGTAGAAAAATGTTCAGAATCATGGAGAAGAACACACAGTAGAAAAATAAACAACGAGCTCAAGGAAATAAGGTAAGTCATAGAAAACCCTAAGTCTAAAGGACGAACAGTTTTGAAAACACAAATAGGCGAAGAAAGGATGAGAGGTACTAAAATTTTTTAGAAAATAATTAGAGCTTAGAGAAAATCGTAAGATAAACACAGAGAAAAATGAAAAAGAACCTTGAACATTAGGGGTTTCATAGAAAGGTCTCGAAACGGCGAGAAAAGCCTGGAAGGGACTCGTCGGAGTCAGCAAAGGGCTCAGGCTTCAACTCTTGCCGGAGAAAGGGCCGGACATGGCTGTGAAAACCCATCGAAGGACCTCTGGTCCAGTCACCTTCGCAATAAGGTTCCGATCTTCGAACCCAAAGGCCAGGAGAGGTGATGAGTGAACTAATAATGGAGTTTCAGGTCTTGGACGACCATAAACGCCGGTGAGAAGAGCAGGAGGCGATTTAGGTTTTGAGAGCTTTAGAGAGAATTTGGGAGTGAAGGCGGCGGGATTGGAAGAAATGATTAGGGCTTATGGTTCATTTAGGATTTAATTTTGGTAAGTGGATTTTGGGTCGTTGATCTGTGAGATCAACGACCAGGATTAGAAGGGGGACCGGGCAGGTTAGATTTAGGTAGGTTTGGGTCGGTGTTTTTGGATTTGGGTCGGGAAATTGGAGACTAAATTAAGGCTGATTTGGGATTCAATTTGGGTTAAGATTGAAAGACAAAATGGGCTATAATTTTAAATAGCTATTTTTCCCAATTTAATTTTATAAATAATAGTAAAATTTTTTATAAAAATCCAATAAAAATATTGAGGTAATAAAATATGTTTAGAAATTAATTAAAAAATATTGAGAATGATTTTGTACTTGAAATACTTATTAAATTGAGAAATAGGCTAAAATTACAATATAATGCAATTTTAATTTAAAAATATTTAATGGCTTTGTAAAATTTTGTAAAAAGTTATATAAATTATATTTATATGCAAATGAGAGAATAAAATAAACCATTTATCAAAATAACTAGATTTGAGACTAAATATTGGATTTTATAGTACAAAATAAGTCGTAAATTGGTTTTAAAATACTTAAAAAATGTAGAAAAATACCAAATCTTTTTTGGATGCTTATATGTGCATCTACATGTTATTTTGAAATTATTTTTGGTACAAAAATATACATAGGAAAAAATTGGGTATCAACAAAACCTAGAAATGGTTTATTGAGTTTTATCACGAAATTGAGCATGAAATTTGGAATAAATCACATATTTATATTCGTGGTGCTATGGGTAATATTTATCTTTGAAAATTTTTGGAATCTTAATGCATGTGCCCAAGGGTTAACTTTGTTGCCTTTTCGTGTGGTGTTAGGGATTGTTTCTAATTGTTAAATTACGAGTCTTTGAGTATAGTTTTATTGGTTTGCACATTCTTTGATTAGTTTTTAATTGTTTGGCACGTTTTGACATGTAAGAGAGGCGTTGGAACCAGTTCTCATATTTCTGAGTGAGGTAAGTCTCTTGTCTAACCTTGTAAGAGGAAATTTATCATGTAGGTGTTATATTTGTTATAAGCTACGTGTTATGAGAGCTACGCACATATGAGGTGACGAGTGTCAGTACATATGCTAGATTTATTATTATGTTCGGGTAGACTTAGACACACACCATATTTTTATTGTATTACTTAGGTTATTTTTGCTTGTTTAGATGCTTTGAGTTATATTTATGCATGTGACTAGACTTGAGTAGAATATCGAATTTCGCTATTTTAGATACTTGATTAGTTGCAAAAATTATACCTCCTTTACAGATTTCTCCCGCATTATTTGTATTTGTAAAAAATCTTTTCAATTTCATAACTCACACATATATTCGCGAATGGGGCCAACGGCCCGCTAAATTTTCACTATTCCTATGGAATTGGGTTGAACACCTCAGCAGTATCATTATGAGATCGGGTCATTCGACCGGATGTATTATGAGATGTATCTATGGATCGGGTCGTATAAACTAAGCAATATACAGTATTATTATGGGATCGGGCCTTACGGCCATGGTAGGAAATTGTGCCATTAATCTTATGGAAACAGTTCACCACGGTAAAATCGTGCCAATATTCGTTAAGGAGTCAGCATATATTTGAGTCTTTCTGACTTGATACGCGATATTTTATTGGTTATTGATCTTAAATATATTCTACTCTAGGTAGTATTTGGTATTTGAGGATTTTGTATTTACTATTCTGTTGAAGATCGTGTTACGCACATATATCTATTTTCATTACTTTTACTTGCCATACTTCATACTTGTCTACCTTTATTGTACTTTGATTATTAGACCACTAATAAGTGTCGATGGCAACCTCTCTTACTACTTGTTCGATATTATTCTAGATACTTACTCGATAAGTGTTGATTTACGTACTAATACTACCTTCTGCACTAATTGTCCATGTATTGAGACAGGTATATTCGGTGGTTATCTTGATGTGTAGGCATAGGTGCTGAGGAGGCTTTGTTATGAGTTGCATTCCATGTTACGATCTGTAGCACATGGAGTCCTCGTCCTATACATTTACTTTATTCTATCTATTTTTTATTCCAGATAGTTGTTGTAATAGTGTTATATATCCTAGTAGATGTTCATCACTTGTGACACTGGGTTATGGGAATTTAGTATTCTTGAGTGTATTTATATTATGATATTCTATATTGCATTATGATCGTATTTAAATCTTGAAGATAATGTTAGTATTTTTTTTAAAAGCAAAGAAAATTTACTTAATTATTTCACCATTATATTAAAATGTGTTATGGTCGTTGATTATCGTGTTGATAAATTAGTGGCTTGTATAACGACAGTTATGGCGCTATCATGGCCTATGGTGAGATTTGGCTCATGAAAAAAAATAACACAAACCTACTCGAGGGGTCAAATCACACAAAATAACATCAAAAGCATGAATCGGACCTTGATTCAAGCCAAATAACTAATAAACTTCCAATTTTCATAATTCATGTTGAACCACATCCAATCAACTCAAAAGGAACTCAAACTTTGCGCAAAAGTCCCAAATGACATAACAAACTTATTCCAACTGCCGAATCAACAATATAAACCTGATATCAACAAAGTGAGTTCTCGGTCAGACCTATGAACGTTCCAAACACTCAACTTCCTAACTTTCAATAAGTAGAGCCAATTCAACCTGGGAACCTTCAAATCTAGATCCAGACATAACGCCTCAGTCTAAAATCACCATATGAACTTACTGGAACCATCAGAATGCAATTACGGGGCCATCCACATAAAAGTAAAAGTCCAATCAACTCATATAACGTAACCTTCGAACCTTGGAACTAAATATCTCAATTCATCCAAAATATCCCTGAAACTAGACTAACCGCCCCTGCAAGTCACATTACGAAAATATACATACGAAAGCATCAAATAGTGTAAATTGGGCTAAAATACACAAAACAACTGGGTGAGTCATCACATTATTCGCTTCTTAAATAAATGTTCATCCTCGAACGAGTTTAGATTCATTATTGAAAGGCTGAAAATGTAAGGATATTTGCGCTGCATATCATGCTTGGTCTCCCAAGTCGTCTCCTCTATCGTTTGACCTATACACTGAACCTTAACTGATGCAATCTTCTTCGACCTTAACTTCAAAACCTGTCAGTCTAAAATGGCCACTAGCTCCTCATCATAAATAAAATTCCTTTCCTATTGCACCAAGCTGAAATCTAATACATGTGACTGATCCTCATAATAATTTTGGAGCATGGAAATATGAAATATTGAATGAGCCACCGATAAACTAGGTGGCAAGACAAGTATGTAGGCAACTTCTCCAACTCTTTCTAGCACATCAAAAGGGCCAATATACCGTTGGCTCAACTTGACCTTCTTCCCGAATCTCATCTCACGCTTCATGGGTGAAACTCTAGGTAGAACCTTCTCACCCACCATATATGTCACATCACGAACCATCCTATCAGCATAACTCTTTTGGCTGGACTGCGTTGTATGAATTCGGTCCTGACCCAACTTCTCCTTCTCTAAATCATCGCGAACCAAATTACTGCCTAACAAACTGTCCTCCCCAGGCTCAAACCAACAAATTGGAAAACGATAGTGCCTTCCATATAAGGCCTCACATGCAGCCATCTGGATACTTTATTGATAACTGTTGTTGTAGGCAGACTTTACTAATGGTAGAAACTGATTCGTTAGCACCCAAAAATGATATATGCTCGCATTATGTCCTCTAAGATATGAATAGTACACTTAGATTATCCATATGTATGGGGATTAAATATGGTATTTAGCTTGACCCGTGTACCCAACATGTTGCACGACCTTCCAAAAATACGATGTAAACAAAGTACCACTATCTGAGATAATAGACACATACACATCATGTAGGAGAACAATATCTCTAAGATAAATTTAAGCCAACTGCTCTCACTACTAGAAATTGGAGATATGGCAATGCTTTTATTAAGCTACGGATCCATAACCGTTGCGATACGCATTCTATTGTTACGAATATAACCGTTACAAGAAATTGCAAGAACTACCGGAACACTTTTTAACTGAACCATTGCAATAGTATCAATAACCGTTCCTATATATGTGTATATGGCAACAGTTTGTATAACCGTAGCAATAGATAAATCTATCGGGTTGGGTGTGTTGTTACGGTATTTTATTTCCCTCATTATTTTCCACCCAAAATTTTAATATTCGCTAAAATAAGGTGGGGCGCACAATCTCATTATTATTCTTTTTAAATTTTATATCTTGTTTTCACCAAAAATATATATACCTAAAACCCTAAAATATGCCAAATCCTATCAGAAATTACCAGGCTCCATATTCGAGTATCCCCTAATTCTTTCAATCGGAAATTACGAGGCTCCTACATTAGATTCATCGGAAATCAGCAGGCTACGCTCCTCCCCCATAGTTTCATCGAAAATTTTGAGGAGATCGATCTAGTTCCAAGCTCCGAAAAATCATCAGAAATTACCAAGCTCCGAAAAATCGACAATCTCGACCAAGCTCGTCCATAATCAAACATTTCCTCTGTTCCGACGATTGAAAATCGCTTATACGCTCACAATTCCTCCATAATCAGTCGCACCAGAGGCGTCGTGCTAATCCTTTAGAGTTTCTCCAAATCTAAACCGGTAAATATATTCTTAGCAGTTTTTTTAATTTTTAGCAGCTTTTTAAGTGTGTTTTTCTTTAAATTTCTTGGTTGGTTTTAGCTGCTCAACTTGAGTTTTTGTTAAATTTCTAGGTTTTTTAAATTTATTTTTGTTTAAATTTCTGGGTTGAAGGCTTAAATTTCTGGTTTTTGTTTAAAATTCTGTGGCCAAAGAAATGCTATTCCTAAGATTTCCACCAATCAAGTGCTTGAAAGAAGGCTTAAATTTCTGGTTTACTGGTATTTGGAGAGTTTATATACTTAAGCTGAAAGGTACTGCAATATACTTGTAAAAGTAGGCTAATTGGGATAAGTTGCATGAATCCTTTATATTCGTTTCGCTCAATTCATGTTTTTATTAATTTGTGCAAATGGTTAGGCTTGAATTTTGCTAATGTTCATGACCTTTGGGGTTTTTGTTACCATGTTGCAATTGATAATTATGAAATAGGGATACTGCTCTTTATGCTCTTGGCATAGGAGCATGTGCAAAGGATGCTATTGATGATAAAAAGCTTAAATATGTTTATCATCCAGATGGTCAAGAATTCATTCAGGTATTGTTGATTCTTAGGAAGTGATGAATTTCGGTTTAATTGAACTTAATTTATGTCAAGCCATATTCCAATATGTAGCTTCAATTATCTTCTTCTGTTGTAGAGGCAACATTTTATCTCTGTAAAGGCGTAGGTACCTTTAACTTGGGAATGTGTCCATTGCTTATAGTATACTATGATTAATGGGGTTTAGTCTATCTTTACTTTTGAAAAACTCTCATTTTCTTTTATATTTCTGCTGCATTTGGTATTCTTACTTCAGTTCTCAATGATTTGTTACAGGTTAGAGGATTAGATAGAAGCTGGAAAAGGCCTGCAGGAGTGAAAGCAAAACTCATTGATAGCAAAGCTTCTAAAGGTATACGACACAATCTAAAACACTCCGATAAAACTTGACTGGTCGCAATGTTATTTAGGGGTGCTTCTGATTGAGGAATCACATAGCTAAATTTCAGAAAATAAAGTGATCTTATCTCAGTGAAGCAGTTGTGACTTCCCATTTCCTTTGCGTAAAAGCTAGGCAGTTTATACTTGCTCTATATTTTGAGGTAATTTGAGTTTAAGGCCACTGTTGTTGTTGCTCTATATTTTGAACGGGCATAAATAAATATATGGTCTCTTTACTGCTCTTAACTTTTGGTTTGTCTATTATTTCCTTGATGCTGCTCTGGACTAGTACGAATTTTCTAGCATACAGAACTAGCAGCAATATTAATCTAAGTGTTATGCTGACTTGTGAACATGAATTGGAAGCTTCAACTCAACTCCTTTAATATCACTTAAAAGAAATTATTGTGGGGTGAATAGAATTGTAAGAAATTTCTAGTTTAAAGATTACCGTGATTATTTATTTGTTCTTAATTGTCAACTTAGTTTTAATTACTTATACTCTATTCTCTTGCATTTGGTTTGTAGGCTGAAATGAAGAGAATACAATCCACTCAAGAAAGGGGAGATGGTATTGATTCAGACGTGTTTGCATCTGTCATGGGACCTGAGCACCCAGGTCGGGCAAGATTGTATTGACGAGGAGTCAACAAACTGTCTTAAAAAATAGAAAAAGGAGATTTTGGATCCTCTGTAAGTTCTACTGATGAGAGAATGGAACAAAAAATGGAGGAAATGGAAGAGAGGATGCAACAAAAATTATTGGAAAAGCTCAATGCACAAAAGGAAAAAAAGCTAGAAGAGCTCAATGCACAGAAGGATGCTATGGAACAAGATATTACGATGAATGTCGTTACACGACTTTAACGTCTCAACCCCAATTTAAGACTTGATCCTGACATGCTAATATTCAATGCTCGTACACCTGGCGAAGCTGCTTCTGCACAACAAGGTGCTATTCAGCCAATCAATCGTCCATCCGCTGGTAGTAACAACCAAGGTTAGTCCGTAGCAAATGTTACACGGCTTTTCTTTCCACTAAGCTAAATATCCCGCAAGGAGAAGGATTATTTACCACTAACATATGTGGTATCCTCCTCAGCATAAGCTTTGGACTGAGGTTATTGTCTCTTGATCTCTCTTCACTCTACACTTTAAATTATTAAGAAAAGACTTACTGTATGGTATCCTTCCTCAGCAAAGTTTTGTACGGAGGTGATTGTCTCTTTTGTCTTTCTACACTTTACGTTCTAAAATATTAAGAGAAGACTTAGTTTATGGTACCCTTCCTCAGCATAAGTCTTGGACTGAGGTGATTGTCTGTTTGATCTGTCTATACTCTCCACACTTTTAAATATTAAGAGAAGACTTACTGACTTGTGAAGACTTGGACTTATCTTTTATTCAATAACTTGACTTTTCTTTGCAACAGCATAATACAACAAGAAAACTGGTTTACTGTATCTACCACATAATCAAATTAGGATCATGCTATATATAATAATTTTCATAAGTTGGATCAAGCCATATTATATATACTTTTCAATCAGAAATAGATTTAACAAAAGAAACGTCTAGTACAATCAAAATCATATATATGTCACAATTTACAGAAGATATATATTGGTATAATTTGCTTTAATAACTCTACTTTTCTTTTGTGATAATAGGAGTACTATTAGAGTGAAGTGAACCTAATATGTCAAATTTTATGAAAGAGATCTGTAATATTGACTCATAAATCAGATCCCACTGATTTGATAACGTAGCAACATACCATGTGTTAATTGACCCAATCGACAAAAAATATGCATATCTTCTTAATAATTTTTGTGCTCTCTATCTGCAATAAAACTCAATATTTGTTTTCTAAATTCGAACAGTCCTCAAATTACATTTATCTTTTCCTATTTGTTCTCGTCACTTCATTAACTGCATGTCGAGCTGCTGAAAGGCTTTTTAACGTTAAACTATCAAATCCTTTAAGCAGTAATCAACCTTTTTCCGATGAGATTTTGATTTATCGCAGAATCCAAACAGCATCTTTTAAGTGAGATGATCTTGATTGTTCATATATAATAAAGTTTATATCCTTGGTATGTGATTCTAGAATTCAACATTATAAGTTGTTGATTGATTAAGTAACTTTCCCGGATTTTACTTCTACGGTCAAACTGAGACTGAAAACAGGGTTATATGGCATTCAGAATTGGACAGACACAGAGTTGAAAAAATGCATTTTCTTGGTTGAAAAATCTCCCTTTTCTCTAATCCATGTGGGTTTTATTTGTTCAAAAATGAAAAATTTTGTTGCATAGCTTACTGTTTAACTCTACTTATGTGTTTGGATAAAGTATGAGGCCGGTGGTTAACGTCAATATAAAATAATCAAAACTATGATCTCAGAATAGTGAATTTGCTTGAATGTGAAAGCTGATTGGACACAGAATATTCTTATAGCAGACAGTTAAGGTCTTTCACATATTAAGTAGAATGTGAAAGGTTTAATGTCTAATGAAAATGAAGAAAGAGCAATGCTTTTGCCTAATTGTTTGGTTAGAATGTGTGTTGCTGCTATACTTTTGTCAAACAAAAAAAGACAGCAGTAGAGCTAACTATATATTAATGCATGTGGTTAGAACACATAAATTCAATATTACCATAATTGGTCCTTTGGTTCTTCCTGCCTCAGAGCAGCTTCTTTATCTTTGGTCAGAGCATAATTTATTTTGCAAATCTCACTTTATACTCTTTTGTAGGTGGAGTAGATGAAGAGATGGAAGACGAAGGCAGTGATGAAGATATAGACCTTGAATTTTGAATTGTTGATTGTTGTAGATGCATGTGGCGGTTTCTAGGAATATTTGTTATCAAAACATTTTAAAACTGTTGATGTTGAAATATCAAATATATGTTATTGGTTTCATCACTATCTATAAATTTATTATTAACTTGTCAGACAATTTGAATTATTAAAAGTTTCATTTTGTATTTATACAAATTTTAGTATCTTATAGTTTATTGTATATATATGTAAAAAATGTATTTACAACACGGGAAGCTATTTTTAATTCATTTAAATTGTTACAGTTAACAAAGCCGTTGCCATAGGATCTGAAAGCCGTTCCAAAATAATATAAAAATTGTTGCAATAGGTAGATCAACTATTGCCATAGGACTTGCAAACCGTTCCAAATAATCTAAAAACCGTTGCCACATCACCTGCAAACCGTTCCAAAAATAATCTAACAACTGTTGCAATATGTTAGTGAATTGTTGCCATAAGATCTGCATGCCGTTCCAAAATAATCTACAATCCGTTCCAAAATAATCTACAAACTGTTGCAGTAGGTAGTTCAACCGTTGCAATATCTAAAAGAAATCGTTGCCATTGCTATTATACCTGTAACGATTTAGTAGATATAGTAATGGCTTATGACCGTTGCATTTAACTTTATGGTAATGGTTATTAACCGTTGCAGTTGATAAGAATAATCGTTCCAACAGGAAGAGGGAAACCGTAATGATAGACTATTCTATTGCAACGGTTATTGGAACCGTTCCATAAACTCAATAGGCACGAGAGCTCGTGTAAAACGGTCACTCAACCGTAGCAATACATCAATGGCAACGGTTTTCTTACCTATTGGAACGATTTTCCCGGCGTAGCCATAGGTTAATTTTCCAGTAGTGTCTGAAGTTTAGGTGGTCATACCTGGGATGAAGTATGTAGACTTGGTCAGTTTATCTTTAATGACCCACACATTATCAAATCTCCTCAAAATCTATGGCAACCCAACTACAAAGTTTATATTGGTAGGCTCCCACTTCCACTCCAATATATCTAGCCTCTGAAGCAAACCACCATATCTTCGATGCTCATACTTAACCTGTTGAGAGTTCATACACAGTGCCACATGCTCAACAATATCCTTTTCATCCTCCTCCACAAGTAATGTTGCTTTCGAATCATGTTACATCTTTGTAGCACCTAAATGAATAGAATACCGTGAACTATGAACCTCCTCCAGTATCAGCTCTCCAACGCTAATGGTTTCTCCCAAGATGAAATGAAAGCAAGAATCCCTATGTTGTATGACTTTCTACTAAAGACATCTGCCATCA
This sequence comes from Nicotiana benthamiana, assembly GCA_034376525.1. Lineage (NCBI taxonomy): Eukaryota > Viridiplantae > Streptophyta > Magnoliopsida > Solanales > Solanaceae > Nicotiana > Nicotiana benthamiana. Next base: position 1,753,033 of record CM067327.1, on the reverse strand, counting down.
CATTGGCCTTCCTCGGATGATAAATAATAGCGTATCATATTCTTTCAATAACACCAACCACCTCCATTGCATCAAGTTCATGTCCTTCCATTTGAATAGATGTTGAAGACTCCGGTGATCCATGAACATGTCACAAGATACGCCGTAAAAATAGTCCCTCCAAATCTTGAGTGTGTGTATATTGGTTACGGACTCCAAATCGTACCCTGGTAGTTCTTCTCATGGGACTTCAACTGTGCGAAGCATAAACAATCACCTTACCATCCTACATCAACATACACCGAATGCCAACATGTGTAGCATCACAATAGATTGTATACGAACCCAATCTCGAAAGCAAGAATAATCTAAAACTCATAAACATACCCTATGACCCCGAGGACCCCGTCCAAACAGACAAATCAATCCCAAAACATAACATGCATCTACTCAAGGCCTCAAATCATATAAAATAATATCAGAACCATAAAGTACACATTGATTCAATCCTAAGGAACTAATCAATTTTCAGTATCCAAAACTCATGTCGAGCCACATCTAATCAACTTGGAATGACCTCAAAATTTACACACAAGTCCCAAATAATATAATGAACCTATTCCAACACCCAAAAGAATAATATCAACCAAATATAAACAAAGTCAACTTCTGATCAAATCTATTCTACTTACCAACTTTCAACAATTAGAGCCAAATCAACCTAGGAAACTCCAAATCTAAAATTGGACTTATGCATACTTCCAAATCACCACATGAACTTATTGGAACCATCAAAATACCATTCGGGGATTGTCTATATAAAAGTCAAACTCTGGTCAACCCTTATAACTTAAGCTCCCAACCTTAGAACTAAGTGTCCCAATTCCATCTAAAACTTCTCTAAATCCAAATCAACTGACCTTGCAAGTCACATTATGATAATACATATACGGAAATCATCAAGTAAGGTAAACGGGGCTAAAATACATATAACGACTGGTCGGATTGTTACTACTTTTTTCATTGACTTTTGGCAGCTTCCTTCCTCCCAAGCTTTTGTCCATTAAAAAGGAAGTGGATATAGAATTGTATTGCACAGACGGAGTCCCTCCTATCCTGGAGATGCAAATTCATCAAAAGAAAAAGGTCTTGCACGCGCCTATGCAACTCTAATTTTTTGAGAATGGAACATCTTCACCCCTATGCGGCTCCAATTTTCTGAGATTGGAATTCTTCAATCCTAACTTTGATGGTTGATGAGATTACAGATGTAGACTCATTGGAAGCAAAGCCAGTAATAAAAAATTGCAACTTATAAATGGAAAACTTTTCTCCATTATCCCTCGTACTATGCATGATAGCAGAATCATGATTACAATAGTTGAGGAAGATATCAAAATAGGAGGATTAGTGGAAAACAACACTGATTATATATGTATTAGTGGTAATCCGTCTGAGAAATTTATGAATAGTTATGTAACTACTCTATGGGTATTTGTTTCAAAATCTAAAATACTTTATCATGATGAAGGGTATTGCATCATAAATTTAATACAATGAAATAGAGGAATCTTGTAATGTAGGTAAGACCATACACTTTCACAATAAGCCATTTCTTTTTTAAACACTAGGAGACTGATTTCTACTTTAACCCAAAATATCACAGTATTTTCCCTTTGTAGATCAAATTGGGACTTTCGTCATAGTATTGGTTGATTGAGGCTCTTAGTAAGGTGGCTAATATGGTAAGAATGCCTTTATACACTGATAATTTCACTGTTGAACTGGATAAGATATCGTATGCTAGAGTTCTGGTGGAAACTGATATCTCACATTTGCTGCATGAATCTATTGGAATTGATACTTCTTCTGGTACTATTCATCAACATATCTTGTATGATTAGAGACCTACGTTTTGCATAGATTTTTTTATGTTTGGCCATGACAATTTATCCTGTTGGAATAAGGAATCAACTCAAAATGAGAAAGAGGCTGAAGGGTTTGAGAAGGTGCCCAAAATAAAGGAAGAGGAACAGAAAGGAGGAGACTGTCACTCAAGTCTAAAAACATAAACCACAAGACCGGCTATAATGACTCGATCAATTATTTTAAGATCAAGCATGTCGTTCAGTTATTGAAGGCCTTGAGTATCTTCACTTGATGTAGTATGACTTGCATGCATGGTTAGTTTCAATTTTTGAGAAATTTAGAGTTGATTTGGAAGAAGAATTCTCAATTCAGAAGTTTTAAGTTGAAAAAGTTGACTAAGGCTTGAATTTTGAGTAAACAACATCAGATTAGAGCTTTGACGATTTCATTAGGTCTGGATGGTAATTTTAAACTTAGGCATAAATTCAGATTTGGATTTGGAGATCCGTAGGTTGATTTGATACTTTTTTGCGGAAGTTGGAAGATTGATAGGTTTGACCGATAGTTGACTTTATTGATATCAATTCCGAATTGTAGTTTCAGGAGTTAGCATAGGTCCATTGTGTCATTTGGGACTTGCATGAAAATTTTGAGGTCATTCTGTGTTGATTTGTCATGATTCGACATGCATTTAAGAAGTTTAAAAGTTCATTATCTCATTAGGATTGAATTGGTGTGCGATTCGTAGTTTTGATGTTGTTTAGTGTGATGATTTGAGGCCTCCAGTAGGTTTGTATTATATTTTGCGACTGGCTAGTGTTATTAGATGGGGTCCAGGGGCCTCGGGTGTGTTTTAGATGGATTTGGGTTATGTCGCGCTTTTATTTGATGCTTCAGCGTTGTTTCATTGGGTATAAAGGGTACTATATTAAACAAACAACCTTCGAATTTTAATTATATTGACATATTATATCTGTATCATAATTATGGAATCATAGCAACAAGATTTATCAAATTCTTAGGTCGTATGAGAAAGTTATGCTTATTTCCTTGTCAGGAAAAATTATTGGTTTATGTTGCGAGCCTTTGTTCTTTGCGAATGTGAAAGAGGTTATGCAAATACGAAGAAGGATTTCTAATTTGACCGGTCAATGCAAAAAATTGCTCTTCGTGAATGTGAAGGTGTCTCGCAAAGGCAAAGAACAAAATTACCCGGACAATGTTTTAAATGGCCAAACCGAGGATTTTAGAATTTTGAGCATACCTTGAGTTATAGATCCCCGTTTGAGGTAATTTTTGCATCGTTATTCTCCTCCCAACAAGGGGGGTAAATATATGACTTTTGTTGATATTTTTACATGATTATTTCAATTGGATATTGTTTTTATCCATGTTTGGATAATTAAGAAATGGTAAATCCTTAATTTGAGGGTTAATTTATGGATGAAATTGGATTATTTTACAGATATATGCTACCCAAGGTAAGGGTAATATTTATTTTTGATAATTTTTGGAATTCGAGCACGTAGGTCGGGGTTGACAATGTTGACTATTCGAGCGGAGTTAGAAATTATTATAAATTATTAAATTATGAGTATTGGGGTATATTTTAATTGGTTTTCATGTTTTTTGATTATTTTTGGAACTTTTGGCATCAGTTTGAGGAGTTAGAGAGGCATTGGAGCCGATTATCGGATTTCGAAGAATGGTAAGTTTCTTGTCTAACCTTGTAAGGGGGAATTTTCCCCGTAGGTGTTATATTTATTATGTGTTATATGTTGTGGAAACTACGGATGTATGAGTTGACATGCCTCCGTGCGTATGCTATAATTCTTTATTATGTCCAGGTAGGCTTAGACTCACACAATGCTTTGATTGTACTATTTGAGTTATTCTTGCATGTTTATGTTACGACCCAAACATATTGGCTACAACAAGTACCCGATACCTTACTTAACCGAGTACCAACATAACATATCTTTCTTATTATAATTGCATTGGCAAATGGGTCAAATGGGCCGTCGTGGGCTACCCCGAAAATAAACATAGGGGAATACATAATATAGGACAACCCAACCTGATATAGAAACTTATACTTAAGATATACAGACCTATAAGGCCAACATGATCATTTGTAAACTAAAAGCCCAGGCCGGCAAGGCCATACAAGTATTCATATACATTAGATCTGTCTACAAGCCTTTAAGATTACATACTTAACATAAAGGTCAGGACAGGGCCCCGCCATACCAAACAATATGCGCCTATATCATAATGACCAAAAAAGTAACTCCCAGAGCAAATGGAGCTCACCAACATCTTCCGTTGAGCTGATAACCTACTTAGAGGACTCTCAACCAGTGGCGGATCCAGGATATTAAAGTTATGGGTGCTCGTTGATAAAAAGTTCAAAAGAAAAGGAAAAATAGATTTACTTACGGGGTGCTCGCTCAATATTTATCTAAATATTTGTAAGGTTGCCTGTATAAATTTATTAATATGGTCAAAGTTAATGGGTGCTTAAGCACCCACAACTCCCTATGTGCATCCGCCACTGCTCTCAACCTTTCTATCGGGACCCGCCGGCATGAAATACAGCATCCCCGGGCTAAAGGAATATCTGTACGAATATTGTACCGAGTATGTAAGGCACATAAATAAGTACATAAACAATGTAGAAGTAATATAGAATAAACGACTCAACCTGTAAGTTTGGGTAACTCTGTAATTCATGAAATACTTATAGTGTTATGCATATGCATATGAACGTCATATCATGCATATGTACATGAGTTCATAACATCATCAAGCCCCTGAGAGCATCCCATCATATCATCCAGCCATTGTGGGCAAAATCATTAACATATACCAGCTGATCAGGTGGTGGCGCATATATATATAGGAAAGGTTATGCCGTTATATATGCGCCACCACCTGATCAACTGGTATATGTTAATGATTTTGCCCACAATGGCTGAGATGATATGATGGGATGCTCTCAGAGGCTTGATGATGTCATGAACACATGTACATATGCATGACATGACATTCATATGCATATGCATGACACTATATGTATTTCATGAATTACATATATATATATATATATATATATATATATATATATATATATATATATATATATATATATAAAAGTATATAACGCCGTCTGGTCATGGGTCAATGTGAATGTAGAAATACATGAAATGCATATGAGATACGTGAATAAAATCTCTCAGTACGTTATAATACTATTATGCCTCTGATTAATACCATAAAATAAATTTTATCAACTTCCATATTTTCTGAAACCCATGAACAAATGATAGAATAATAAGACTTATGGAAAATCAAGAATATAAGCATCTCTAGCATTTCTACGAATAAAGTCATTTATGGAAGTTATGCATTTGCTCGTTTCGTTTGTGTCATATGGATCATGCTAAAAAGAAAAAAGGAATAGCCTTAACATACCTGAGCCGATTCTCGTGACAATCCCTCTAACACACGTCAATTGCGACAATACAAAACAAGTCATATGAAAAGTTTGAAGAAACAACGTTGCTATGCAACAATAATACTAGCTGAAATTTTTCCTTAAAGAATTAACGTTTTGCATTAGGAAGTCTTGGTGGAATCTCTTTCTTAAGAGATGAAAAATAATATTACTATGTAAAGAATTGGCTGAAAACACTTAGAAAAAATGTAACTTTTCTACAATACTTTCTTAAGAGATTCCAAATTTTATCCTTACTTTAAGGTAGGCCCTGCATAATTAATGACTAAGCCACATAATAAACTTAAGTTTAACACCTCTCAATCCCAATTCAAGAGTCATTCAGTGGCCTTTAAAGGGCTGCCACGTTTGGAGATGTAACACTTATCCAAATATTTGGATTAATCATTCACTAATCATTTGATTAACTTGTTAATCTCCTATTAACCAATTATCTATATAATTAAAAATTATCTCAAATTACTTAAAATACTATCCACTTTTAACATACCTTACACACATTATTATTATGGCCATGTAGTACCTTGTATGATATTAGTCCGTAAATATCGGGTATTATAGCTCGAACAGTATTTTATCCCAAAATGACGAATTTCAACGAAATATATTTTCTTCGATTAGCTTATCCTTTCACCTTCATGAATTTACTCATTACTTATTTGAAATAGCATAAAATGTTTATAATCTTAAAATAATCTCATTCCCAAACTTACGTCGATTAACTTACGACGAAACTTTAACGTATGAAAAATGCGGAATGTAATATCTCATTGCTGAGCTTTCATCAATTTATTTATGGCGTACTTTCATATACAAAAACATGGGATGTAACGGTTTAAGTTCTTTAGTTAACATTTAACTTGAGATTACACTTGCATAGAGTATCATACTTGTTATTTTAGATACTTGAAGCTACTTGATTAGCCATGATTGTACTTTTCTTTTTGGATTTTTTCCGCGTTGTGCGTATTCGTCCGATAGTAATTCTTGAATTTTATAAATCACATGTATATTTATGAGTGAGGTAAGTGACCCGTCAGAGTTTCATAATCTAATGGGATCAGACCGTTCGCCTCGGTGGTATTATGTAACATACTCTTATGAAATCGGATCGTTCGCCTCGAAAGAGTAACATATGCTTATGGGATCGGGTTGTTCGCCTTAGCAGTATCATGTATCATATTCTTATGGGATCGGGATGTTCTCCTCTTCAGGATTATGTATCACATTCTTATGGGATCGGCCCACTCACCTCGGCAGAATTGTGTGAAATACTTGATAAGGAGTCCGCATACTCATGAGTTACCTGACTTGAGATGTGCCCATTGATTTGGTGTTGACCGTTACGTATTCCATTTGATGGGGTATCTGATAATTGAGGACGTTGTGTTCACTGTTCAGTTGTAGACCGTATTATTTGCCTATAGCTGTTCTCACTGTTCACTTACCATGTTCCATAATTTTCTACCTTATTATATTTGATTTATTGGACCATTAGTAACTGATAAGTGTTAATGTTGACCCCTTGTTACTATCTCTTCGGGGTTATGCTAGATACTTACTGGGTACCCGTTGATTTATGTACTCACTCTACACTTCTGCAATGCAAGTACTGAGGCATGTACATTAGATGGTCATCTTGGCGCATTGGTGTAGCTGTTGAGGAGACTTTATGGCGAGCTGTATTCTACGCTACGATACGCAGCACACGAAGTCTCCATCTTATTCAGTTATTATATCTTGTCTGTTTATATTCTAGACATATGTTGTGGTAATGTTGTATTGTTCTAATAGATGTTCATGCTCTTGCGACACCGGGTTTTGGGGGTACTAATTATTATTATCACTTCACTTTATGATTTATTTATATTTAGAAATTTGGTAAAGAAAAGCACAGGTTGCTATGATTGCTAGATTTTATTCTATTTACTTAATATAATTCCTAATTTTAGATAATTTAAAATGAATAGTTAAGTGGAGGCTCACGCGTTGACTTGTCTAGCAGCATAATTGGGCATCATCACGATCTATTATTGGATTTGGATCGTGACACTCATACAATTGTGGTGGAAGCTCTAGCTCAACCTCTAGCTAAGCCTGCTGACAATGTCACTCCAATGGAAGGAGGTAGCATCAGTGCAGGGCATAGATCCGGTGCTATCAATAGACAGTAGCCTAGTACCTCAAGGGTTAAACCTGGGGGTATGCCTGAGCAATTCAATCCTTCATGATTATTAGCATTTGAAATATTAGAGGGCCAAATAATCTCCCAAAATAGAAAGAGATAAAACTTTCCGGCAAAGAATAAAATTGACTCGATGGGGTGTGTGTGAAGACTAGAGTCAAGAAACAAATATCAAAAAATCATTTAAATAATACTATTATAACTATCTTGCAACTTCAAATGGTAGGATTTGGATTCATTGAAGATGTCGTCTAAGGGTTTAAATATGGGTTATTCATGAGCATTATATCCATCCTCAACAAAGAACTATATGAAAAGAACTTCAGTTGTTGGAAAATCATATTAAGTCCACTTGGCTGCTTAATAATGTCTAATCACTAAAGTTAAAATCTGGCTCCCAATGACACAAGCAGAGATATAAGGCTTTCAAGAGCTTGTGAGCATCTACATCTCACTCCACCAAAGTCCACATGCTTACATTTTACTTGATATAATGAGCAGCAAGCTAGTAGCAAAGGTTATAGCAAAATAGACAGGGCATTGGAAAATTTCCATTGGATGCAACAACATGGGCGTATGCAGGTATATATTTTAAACCTAGGAATCTCATACCACTCCCTTATTTTCATGCACTGTCATCAAAGAAGAATGAATCCTAGACATTGAGATAGTTTGACGCGGCATGAAGTTTAAGAAAAAGAAGAAGACTTTTAAAATTTATGGTCTTAAAAGATTAAGGGTTAAAAAGTTTGTGGGGACATGCCATTTGTGTGGTTATAAAAGCTTCCCACTAAGAGCAAAAAGGATAAAATGCAGAGTTTAAAGTTGAATTATTTTTAAATTTAAAAATATGTTATTTATTTTAAAACAGACTAAAAAGAAAAGTACCTCAAACAATATGAAACGACGAGAGTATAATAGAGCATTCTGGTTCTGTAGTGCTAATCCAATGAGCATGCCAACAAATAAATATTTATATGATTCTTATGCTCTAGATCAGGCTAAACAGGCTGTAGAGATTGTCCAAGCTACTCTTCTTACACAGCCTTTTTCTCAGTGATTGACCAGGCGAACAAAACTAGATAGTATAGATAAATATAGTGGCATAGCTATATTAGGGCGGCTCGACGTATTTTGGGACCTAAAACCAAACATTAATAAGGGACCTTAATGTTTTTAATTTTTTTTATTTTTTGAAGTCAGTTTTTCTAGCTTATTTAGATGCAAAGTTGTTAATAATTTTTTTATTATAATCAATTTCTCCTAATAAGTTTTTCTCAATTGATAATATAGCTAACCCATTTAATCTCTCTTATTTGTGGAGTTTGAAATCTTATTGCTTTAATGATTTCAATAGGACTTTCCCAGCGAATTTGTGACCTTGATTTAAGAGTTAGACTGGGTACATTATCCTTTAATACTTTTCATCGCCCTGTAGAAGATGAAAATAATAAATATATACGTTGTACCACTCTAAAAAATGATATAGTTTTGTACAAGAATTAGCCAAATCATAAAGTAAAAAATTCAGATTGTGATAACCACATGATGTATAAAATGATCTAGAATTTACATTAAGAAGTCTTTTTTGCACTCCTTGATATTTTCCCTTCATATTTGACCCATTATCATATCCTTGCTCTTTTAAGTTATCAATATCATGTTCAATATTTTTTATTTCATCTATAATAACTTCACAAAGACCTTTTCCACTTGTATCATCTACTTTTAGAAATTCTAAAAAATATTCATTAGTTTTTATTAGAATTGCTGAAATATTCACACTCCGCATTATAAGAGACATTTGTTCTTGATGAATTGTATCTGGAGTGAAATCAAGTATGATCGAGAAATATTTGGCTTTTATAATTTTATTCTTAATTTCACTTGCCAATAAGTTTATCAATTCATTTTGTATTCAATGACTAAGGTAATGACTATAAATTTCATCATGCTTAATTCAACGAATATGTTCCTGCATGACGGGATCAAATTCTGCAATCATTTCAATTAAACTTAAAAAAATTCCATTATTCTCTTGATATATCTTTTCATTTTTTTCTCTAAATTCCAAACTATATTTTCCAAGAGTTTTGATCACGGCAATAAATTTTGATAATATATTTTTCCAATGCTCTCTATCTCTATTGATTTGTTCTTGAACATCTTTATCGATTTGTTTTATATTTTTGCAGTCTTATTTCTAAATCAATCCATGCAGCCATGTTAATAATACGTTCATTTGTTGTTTCATGTCTTTTAGCGTTTGCCAATTTTTGAATATAATGTGTAGTAGAAAAATATATTGAAAAATTATCATTCCGAAAATTTGTGTCAATTATTCTAATCGGACCATTTTTCTATTAATAGATCTCTCAACTTTGTATCTACATTAGTCCTTTGACTAGGATCAATATATTTATAGGAAATTATGAATTATCTATTTCATTTATAAGCTCTTGATTTTTTTGAGGATCTATTTCTGACTTGTCACTTGCTTATTCTTTTTCTACTTGAATATTATTAATTTTAGAATTATCTAACTCAACCGAATTACTAACTTGCTTATCTAGAGAACACTCTCCCAAAATTTTTGACTCAAGATCTTTATCATTCAATAAAAATTTATCAGGAGCACCTTTTTGAGATTGTATTAGATTTTGAATTTTTTTTCTCTTCTTGAGTTTTCCAAAACCAGATTCATACTTTCTATTTTGACATATTATCTTCTAATAAATAATCTAAAAATGTACTAAATAGCAAAATATAAAATTTTAGATGAAAAAATGATAAAAAGATAGAATGATAGAACCTGGTTCAAGAACGGATAACTTGATATGAAATTAAATTTCTGCTCGAGGATGCTTGTCGTAAGACTTGAATTATGATAACAGAAGGAACAAAAAAAACTCCACTCTTTTTTGAATCAATACACGGAACTCTGGACCTCCATAATAATCTTTGGCTATTGCAAAATAGATGGTTGAATTGAAGAACAAAATATAAAAATATAATATGAAATAGTGTCGCGTTTTTCTTTTTTACTCTACTTGAGAAAGTTGTTACTTGTGATAGAAAAGTTAAAACTTTAAAGTAAAAGTTGTACTTGTTTATGTACTACAACCAATAAAAATATATTCCAACCTAATTGATTATTTTCCAAGATATCCTCCTTAAAGAGGGACTCTTTACATTCCCAAAAGGAATGTTTCTATTCCCAAAAGGTTAGTAGCGTTGGTTCTTACCATGTAATTATACTTTCAGATTGTATTTTATTTTGAAAATAAATTGCCATGAGTAATAGAAGTGGGCCCCTCTCATTGGCATTCACTATCTTAAATTTGTGTTCTTTTTTATGCAAATCTCCCACTCACTTTATAGTTTTTTTTCCATTATATATATATATATATATATATATATATATATATATATAGAACTTAGGTATAATTAAAAAATGGGCCCCCAAAAATGCGGGGCCTAAAGCGATTGCTTTATCTGCTTTATGGACGAGCCACCCCTGCTAGACGGATTGCTTGTGGGAATGTTAATTCAAAATATTTTCATGCTCACTAGAAAATTGGAACATGTAGAGATGTTATAACATCTCTCTAGAATGCCTCTAGGGTTAAATTAACTGTCACGATCCTAGGTGACCAATTGTGAACACGTCATGACGGCATTTAGTCTTCACGACTAGGTAAGCCTAACACATTGCGAAATTTACGTCCTTTACGAGAATAAAAATTTTAAAACTAAATAACATGAGGGAATGTATATAGTTGCCGCCTGGCACATACACTTTAGCGCCACAATTCGAAAACAATCCCAAAATCCAGAATCTCACGGGCAACACAGGCTAAAAGAGTTTCATATTATGCTCTACACCAGAGTATCTAGAACAACATGAAGAAAGGGAAAGGGGGCTATCTACTATAGCTGGAATGGAATAGAGACTTCGGGTCTACGGACGTAGCAGATATACCTCAAGTCTCCACTAATGCTATCTACTGCGAGGATGATATGTCTGGAAGGAAGTACCTGGGTCTCAAACCGATACCAAAATCAACAATGAACAACGCCTTTGCCACGAGTATCTGACTCCGCATGGCCCAAATCCAACGATTTCCTTTGAAAAACCTTCAAAATCTCCCCCAAATCCGAGCTCCAAAGTTTTGAAAAAAATGGCAAAACCTCATTTTTGAAATGTTAAATACTTCCGAGGTCTTTTGTTTATCACAAACGCGGTGATGGGCTCGCATTTGTGGAAAGGAAAAATTTAAGTGGCTGAAGTTACCCTTCGCGATCGCGAAGTCTAGGATGCGAACGCGAAGGTATGGGCTGAAGGCTTACGCAAACGCAACGAGGCCCACGCGAATGCGTAGAAGAAAACAGGAGGGTTCCAGAAGTGAGCCTACGAGAACGCGTCGGCAAGGATGCGAAGACAGAAGAGGGAAAAACTGGGCTTCGCAAATACGATGAATGGAAAGTCTACCGCTACGCGAACGCGATGGCTTCTTCGCGAACGCAAAGAAGGAAGCCAGACCTGCAATTTTATGCAGCAATTCCAAACTCCAAATTGCTCCGTTGGGCATCCGAAACACACTTGAGGCCCTCGGGATCTCAACCAAACCTACGTACATATCCCATAACATCATTCAAACTTGTAACAATCCTTAAACTACCTAAAACAACGCTAGAAAATCGAATTAACCAATGATTTGAACCTAAGAACTTCAAAGCTCAACCAAATTCGCTTTCATCAAAAACCTAACCAAACCATGTCCGATTGATCTGAAATTTCGCACGCACGTCCCAAATGACATGACAGTGCTATAGCAACTTTCGGAATCCCGTTCCAACACTCGAATAAAAAATTCACCATCGGACCGGAAACTTTCAAATTCCAACTTTCTACATTTCTAGCCTAAATGAGCTACGGACTTCCAAAACATATTCCGGATATGCGCACAACCCCGAAATCACATAAGTGAGCTAACAGAACCATTGGATTTTCACTCCGAGGCCGTCTTCAAGCTGTTCCAATCACAGACCACTTTCCAACACTTAAGCTCTAATTTAAGGACTAAGTGTCCCAAAACACTCCGAGTCCTAACGCCGAACATCCCGGCAAATAAAAATAGCAGAAATAAACTTATGGGAAGCAGTTAATAGGGGAACGAGGTGTAAATTCTAAAAATGACAAGCCGGGTCGTTATATCCTCCTACACTTAAACATTCGTTCGTCCTCGAACGAGCATAGATAACATACCTGAAGTAGTAAAAAGATGAGGGTATCGGCTGTGCATATCCCGCTCGGTCTCCCAAGTTTCCTCTTCGGCTGGCTGACCCCGCCACTAAAACTTTACTGCAGCTATATCCTTTGACTTGAGCTTTCGGACTAGCCTGTCCAATATCCCCATGGCTCCTCAACGTAGGACAGATCCTTGTCCATATGGATTGAAGTGAACTGCAACACATGAGACGGATCACCGTGATACCTCCGAAGCATCGAGACATGAAATACCGCATCCTGGACCAAATTAGTGCCCAATAGCTTGGTCTTACCCGGCTCAAACCAACCCACCAGGAATCAGCATCTCCTACCATATAAGGCCTCATACGGCGCCATCCGAATGTTGGACTAATAACTGTTGTTTTAGGCAAACTCCGCAAGTGGCAAGAACTGATCTCAATCACGTACGCACAGAGCATATCCTCAAGAATCTAAATTGTGTGCTCGGAAATTCTATCCGTCAAGGGATGAAATGCTATACTCATGGTGACCCGAGTACCCAACTCCTGCTGAACAGCTCTCCAGAACCGTGATGCAAACTGAGTAGCCCTGTCCGAGATGATAGTAGCTGGAATACTGTGCAGACAAACAATCTTCTTGATGTAAATCCCCGCTAACCGCTCCGCTGAATAAGTAGTACACACCGGTATAAAATGAGCGTACTTGATCAGCCAATCCATAATAACCCAAATAGAATAAAATTTCTTCGCAGTCAGAGGGAGACCAACTACAAAATCTATGGTGATATTCTCCCATTTCCACTCCGGACTCTCAATCTGTTGAAGTAACCCAACCGATCTCTGGTGCTCAGCCTTCACCTGTTGACAGTTGAGGCATCTGGCTACAAAACCCTCTATGTCTTTCTTCATCCGCCTCCACCAATAATACTGTTGCAAGTCCTGATATATTTTCGCAGCACCCAGATGGATGAAATACTGCAAGCTATGAGTCTATGCCAATATCAACTCTTGAATATCATCAACATTGGGTAGACACATCCGATCATGCATCCTTAACACCCCGTCATCTCCAATGGTCCCATCCCTAGAACCGCCATGCTAAACTATGTCCCTGAGGACAATTAAATAGGGATCATCATACTGTCGCTCCCTGATACAATCGAACAATGAAGACCGAGAAACCACACAGGCTAGAACCCGACTGGGCTCCGAAAGGTCCAATCTCATGAACTAACTGGCTAAGTCCTGAACATCCATTGCCATAGGTCTCTGTGAAGCTGGTAAATATGCCAAACTCCCGAAACTCTCCACCCGACGACTCAAGGCATCGGCTACCACATTGGCCTTGCCCAGGTGATAAGAAATAGTAATATCATAATCCTTCAGTAACTACAACCATCTCTTCTGGCGCATGATCAGATCTTTTTGCTTGAACAAGTGCTGTAAACTCCGATGATCCGTGTAGATCTCACAGGGCACGCGGTACAAATAATGATGCCAGATCTTCAAGGTAAGAACAATAGCAACTAACTCAAGGTCATGGACAGGGTAGTTCTTCTCATGTATCTTCAGCTTTCTGGACACGTAGGCAATCACCCAATCATCCTGCATCAACACCGCTTCAAGTCCGACTTGTGAGGCATTACAATAAACTGTATAGGATCCCAAACCAGTAGGCAATATCAGAATAGGGGCTGAAGTCAAAGCTATCTTGAGCTTCTAAAATATCGCTTCACACTCATCTATCCACTGAAAAGGAGCACCCTTTGGGTTAATCTAGTCATAGGGGCTGCAATCGATGAAAACCCCTCAACAAAACGACGGTAATAACCCGCTAGGCAAATGAAACTACAGATCTCTGTAGTTGAGCAGAGCCTGGGCCAACTCGGCACGCCCTCCACCTTCTTCGGATTCACCCAAATGCCCTCACTCGATACTACGTGGCCTAGGAATGCCACAGAACTCAACCAAAACTCACATTTTGAGAACTTTGCATATAGTTTCTTCTCTATCAGGGTCTGAAGCACGGTCCTCAGGTGCTGCTCATGATCTTCCCAACTCCGAGAGTATCAAGAATATCATCTATGAGAACAATGACAAATGAGTCGAGATAGGGCCTGAATACACTGTGCATCAAATGCATAAATCTTCCGGGGCAGTTGTCAGCCCAAATGACATAACAATGAACTCATAATGACCATACCGAGTCCTAGAAGCAGTCTTCGGGATATCCGGTTCCTGAATCTTCAACTAGTGATAACCTGAGCGCAAATCAATCTTAGAAAATACTTGTCCGCCCTGAAGCTGGTCAAATAGATCATCGATACTAGTCAAAGGATATCGGTTCTTCACTGTAACCTTGTTCAACTGACAATAATCAATACGCATGTGCATAGAACCATCCTTTTTCTTCACAAACAAGACAGGAGCACCCAAGGTGAAATACTAGGTCGAATAAAACCCTTATCAAGCATCTCCTATAACTGATCCTTTAACTCCTTAAACTCAGAAGGATCCATAAAGTACGGAGGAATGGAAATGGGCTAAGGGCCCCGCAAAAGATAAATACCAAAATCAATGTCTCTATCCGGTGGCATACTCGAAAGATCAGCTGAAAACACATTGGGATAATCCTGTACCACTGGGATAGAATCAATAGAAGGGGTATCAACACTGACTTCTCTCACATAAGCTAAATATGCGGCGCACCCTTTCTCAACCATACACTAATCTTGAAGAAAAGAGATAACTCTACTGGAGTGTGATCAAAAGTACCACTCCACTCAATACAAGGAACACCTGGCATAGCCATCGTCACGCTCTTGGTATGGCAATCAAGAATATCATGATGGGGAGACAACCAGTCTATGCCCAAAATAATATCAAAGTAAACCATACCGAGTAATAATAAATCTGCTCTAGTCTCAAAACTAGGAAGAGTAACTATACACGACCGATAAACGCGATCCACAAAAAGAGAATCTCCCACGAGAGTAGAAACATAAACATGAGACCTCAACGACTCTCGGGATATACCCAAATACGGAGCAAAGTTAGAAGACATGTAAGAGTAGGTAGAGCCTGGGTCGAATAGAACCAATGCATCTCTGTGACTAACCAATATAATACCCGTAATGATAGAATCGGAGGCAACAGACTCAGTGTGAGTAGGAATAGTATAATATTTGGCCCGAACCATCCCTCGAGGGTGACCTCTATCTCCTCGATCTCCTCCCCTGGCTGGCTGGGCAGGTGGGGGCAACTAGAGCTGTGATCATGGCCTGATAACTCTGAGAAGCACACTGCGGCTGAGCAGACAGTGAAGATACACCTCTACCAAGTCTGGGGCAGTACCTAACCATATGACGTGTATCGCCACACTAAAAACAAGCTCTGGGAGGACGTGGTGGCTATGACTGGCTAGGGCTAGGTTTGCTCGACTGACCCCTAGAAGTATCCTGCGCAGGAGGCGCGCTAGAAATTGGAGGCGCATAATAAGGCTCCTGAGGTATAAGTGGAGCTTGAGCACTGCTGGCTACTGGAAGAGCTGAAAGAACAGGGCAATCCATAAAACCCCTACCATATCGACGTGCTATTGGAAGACTAGCACCAGAGTAGTGGCCCGACTCTCGAGACCTCTTGGCCTCGCTCTCCCTTAGCTCCCTGGCGATCATTCCCTCAATCCTTCTAGCAATACTCGCTACCTACTAATAAGGGATGTCCATATCTAATTCTCAATCTGTTCTAGAACTAATGGGTGGGACAAGGCCCTCAATGAACTTGTGAACTTTCTTGCGGGCTATAGCAACCAAAGCCGGTGCATGTCTGACCAAGCTGGTGTAACGTATGACATACTTTGAAACTATCATAGTACCCTGGCACAAGTGCTCAAAATCTGAACACCATGTATTCCTGAGGCTCTGGGAAACAAACTCTCTCAAAATCATGTCCGAAAACTGGGTCCAAGTAAGTGAAGTAGCCTCGCCCGAACTGTCTATCTCATAAGTACGCCACCAATCATAGGCATCTCCCTGAAGTGTAAAGGAGGTAAAGGAAACCCCAATGGACTCTACTCTACCCGTAGTGTGAAGAATATGATGACACTCCTCTAAAAATCCCAATGCATCCTCCGATGCTAAACCACTGAACACATGAGGCTTATATTTATTAAATATTTCAAGCCTCAGCTGCTTGTCCTTTTATACAGATGACCCATCCCTGGGCTGAACTGGCGTTGCAGGCGGCACATGCTCCATATGCACCCTTTGCTCAGGAGTGCAGGCTGCGGGAGTCTGGATCCTCCCGAGGCCTGGGATGTGCCTGCAACGACGGGAAGAACCCCGCCTAAGCCAAGGTGGTATACATAGACATGAACTTAGCTAAGCTCTCCTAAAGGGCTGGAGTAGTAGTGGAGGTAGCCGGGTCAGGTGCATGAACTTCGACTGGATTAGCTGGCGGTACCTCAGCGGCAACTCGCACAGATGCGCTGGCAGCACCACGTGCGCGTCCACGGCCTCTGCCCCGGCCTCTAACGGCTGCAGTAGGGGGCGGGAGTGCCTAATCATCCCGAGTAGCATGTGTCCTAACAATCTGTGAGAGAATAAAAAACAAAAGTTTTAGAATTGATGTCAAAATATAGCACGACAAGGAATTCAATGAAGTGAAGAATTTTCCTAAACAGTTACATAGCCTCTCGTAGATAACTACAGACGTTTCTGTACCGATCAGTGAGATTCTAATAAACTGGCATGTGTTCCGTGACTCCTATAAACCTAGAGCTCTGATACTAAATTATCATGAGCCTAGTTTATCAATTGTGAATACGTCATGACGGCACCTAGTCTTCACGACTAGGTAAGTCTAACACATCACGGAATTTACGACCTTTACGAGAATGAAAACTCAAAAACTAAATAACATGAGGGAATGTAAATAGTTGCCGTCTGGCACATACACTTTAACACTACAATTCGGAAACAATCCCAAAACCCGGAATGTCACGGGCAACACAGGCTAGAAGAGTTTCATATAATGCTCTACACCAGAGTATCTAAAATAATATGAAGGAGGGGAAAGGGGCTACCTACTACAACTGGAATGGAATAGAGACTTCGGGTCTGCGGACGTAGACATTATACCTCAAGTCTCCACTAATGCTCTACACTGCGAGGATGATACGCCTGGAAAGAAGTACCTGGGTCTCGAACCGGCACCAAAATCAACTACAAAAAATGTCTTTTCTACGATTATCCGACTTCGAATGGCCCAAATCTAATAATTTCCTTTGAAAAACCTTCAAAATCTCCCCAAAACCGAGCTCCAAACCTTGAGTTTTGATAAAAATGGAAAAACCTCATTTTTGAAATGTTAAATATTGCCCAGGACTTTTGTTCATCGTGAACGCGGTGATGGGCTCGCGTTCGCAGAGAGGAAAAATTTAAGTGACTGAAGTTACCCTTCGCGATCGCGAGGGCAAGGATGCGAACACAAAGTATGGGTTGAAGGCTTATGCAAACACGACGAGGCCCACGCGAACGCGTAAATAGGAGGGGTCCAGAAGTGAGCCTACGCGAACGCGTTGACTAGGACGCGAACACGGGAGAGGGGAAAGTTGGGCTTCGAGAACCCAGGGTAGGGACCGCGAATGTGATGAAGGGAAAGTCTCCATCTACGCGAACGCGATGGCTTCTTCACGAACGCGAAGAAGAAACTCAGGCCTGCAATTATCTGCAGCAATTCAAAACTCCAAATTGCTCCGTTGGGCATCAAAAACACACCTGAGGGCCTCGGGACCTCAACCAACCTACGGACATATCCCATAATATCATTCAAACGTGTACCAATTTTTAAATAACCTAAAATAATGCCGAAAACGCGAATTAACCAATGATTTGAACCTAATAACTTCAAAGCTCAACCAAATTCTCTTTCGATCAAAAACCTAACCAAACCACGTCCGATTGAACTGAATTTTGCACGCACGTCGCAAATGACTTGATGATGCTACAACAACTTCCAAAATCATGTTTGACCCTCGGATCAAAAATTTACTATCGGATCGGAAACTTCAAAATTTCAACTTTCGGCATTTCTAGCCTAAATGAGCTACGGACTTCCAAAACAAATTTCTGATACGCTCCCAAACCCGAAATCACCTAACGGAGTTAACGGAACCACCAAATTTCCATTCCGAGGCAGTCTTTACACTGTTCCAATCACGGACCACTTTCCAACACTTAAGCTCTCATTTAGGGACTATGTGTCCCAATACACTCCGAGTCCTAACGTCGAACGTTCCAGCAAACCAAAACAGCAGAAATGAACTTAGGGGAAGCAATTAAGAGGGTAACGGGGTGTAAAATCTAAAAAAGATCGGTCGGGTTGTTACATTAAATGATCATAAATAAGTTGAAGCAGAATTAATTGCTTTCTTCTCCAACCTTGTGGGAGACTGCAATCCTCATATGCATTGGCCTAATTCAAAGGTGACTAAGAGGTGTCCATGTCTTACCCAAGAGCAGAAAGTGGTTCGCATTCAAAAAACTATAGACTTATTGCCTGTTGTACTACTTTATATAAGATTATTGCTAAGGTGATGACAACGATAATCACCTAGATGTATGCTCAAGGTTGACTTGAAAAAAGCCTGTGATACCTTAGACTGGATCTTCCGGGGAAAAATATTGATTGATTTAGGTTTTTTCCTATAAATATTTCTCCTAGATTATGTAATGTGTGACAACAGTATCTTACTCCCTAGTAACGATGAGGGCCTGTCAAAGCCATTCACAGGGAAAGATAGAGTGATCATATGCCACCCCATTTTTTTGTTATTTCCATGGTATATCTTCAAAGAGAAATGGCTAAGCTTGATCTAAATTGTGACTTCGATTTTCATTCTGGGATGTTGAAAACTTGGTATGATTCATATTTGCTTGGTTGGTAATCAGTTCATGTTCTGTAAAGCTGATCCTATATATGGCTGGTATGATAAAAATTGTGAAACAAGAAATCATCCAAGAACTGAGGGTATATTGAAGCCAGTAGCCACCATTCCTTTCAGATATTTGAATGTGACAGTATTCTCAAAAAAGTAACTATCAGTTAGCGCTTGCCTCTAATATAAAAGATCACTGCAACGAAATCATAAAGTTGATATATAGATGCTATTTGTAGATCTTTCATATGGACAGGTGCTGCTGGTGTGTCCAAGAAAGCTTTAGTCTCACATGATAGAATTTGGGCATCAAGCTGCTTGTGGATTGAATAATATTTGAATTTGTGCATATGAAATAAGGTTTGTTGTGAGGAAGCAATTGTGGGATATTGTCCTAAAGAAAGACTGTATAAGCCAGTGGAAGCAATCACCACTCCCAAAAATATTATATTGATTCTGAAAACAAAAGAAGTGTACTGGGAGTGTGATCAAAAGTACCACTCCACTCAATACAAGGAACACCTGGCATAGCCATCGTCACGCTCTTGGTATGGCAATCAAGAATATCATGATGGGGAGACAACCAGTCTATGCCCAAAATAATATCAAAGTAAACCATACCGAGTAATAATAAATCTGCTCTAGTCTCAAAACTAGGAAGAGTAACTATACACGACCGATAAACGCGATCCACAAAAAGAGAATCTCCCACGAGAATAGAAACATAAACATGAGACCTCAACGACTCTCGGGATATACCCAAATACGGAGCAAAGTTAGAAGACATGTAAGAGTAGGTAGAGCCTGGGTCGAATAGAACCAATGCATCTCTGTGACTAACCAATATAATACCCGTAATGATAGAATCGGAGGCAACAGACTCAGTGTGAGTAGGAATAGTATAATATTTGGCCCGAACCATCCCTCGAGGGTGACCTCTATCTCCTCGATCTCCTCTCCTGGCTGGCTGGGCAGGTGGGGGCAACTAGAGCTGTGATCATGGCCTGATAACTCTGAGAAGCACACTGCGGCTGAGCAGACAGTGAAGATACACCTCTACCAAGTCTGGGGCAGTACCTAACCATATGACGTGTATCGCCACACTAAAAACAAGCTCTGGGAGGACGTGGTGGCTATGACTGGCTAGGGCTAGGTTTGCTCGACTGACCCCTAGAAGTATCCTGCACAGGAGGCGCGCTAGAAATTGGAGGCGCATAATAAGGCTCCTGAGGTATAAGTGGAGCTTGAGCACTGCTGGCTACTGGAAGAGCTGAAAGAACGGGGCAACCCATAAAACCCCTACCATATCGACGTGCTATTGGAAGACTAGCACCAGAGTAGTGGCCCGACTCTCGAGACCTCTTGGCCTCTCTCTCCCTTAGCTCCCTGGCGATCATTCCCTCAATCCTTCTAGCAATACTCGCTACCTACTAATAAGGGATGTCCATATCTAATTCTCAATCTGTTCTAGAACTAATGGGTGGGACAATGCCCTCAATGAACATGTGAACTTTCTTGCGGGCTATAGCAACCAAAGCCGGTGCATGTCTGACCAAGCTGGTGTAACGTATGACATACTTTGAAACTGTCATAGTACCCTGGCACAAGTGCTCAAAATCTGAACACCATGTATTCCTGAGGCTCTGGGAAACAAACTCTCTCAAAATCATGTCCGAAAACTGGGTCCAAGTAAGTGAAGTAGCCTCGCCCGAACTGTCTATATCATAAGTACGCCACCAATCATAGGCATCTCCCTGAAGTGTAAAGGAGGTAAAGGAAACCCCAATGGACTCTACTCTACCCGTAGTGTGAGGAATATGATGACACTCCTCTAAAAATCCCAATGCATCCTCCGATGCTAAACCACTGAACACATGAGGCTTATATTTATTAAATATTTCAATCCTCAGCTGCTTGTCCTTTTATACAGATGACCCATCCCTGGGCTGAACTGGCGTTGCAGGCGGCACATGCTCCATATGCACCCTTTGCTCAGGACTGCAGGCTGCGGGAGTCTGGATCCTCCCGAGGCCTAGGATGTGCCTGCAACGACGGGAAGAACCCCGCCTAAGCCAAGGTGGTATACATAGACATGAACTTAGCTAAGCTCTCCTAAAGGGCTGGAGTAGTAGTGGAGGTAGCCGGGTCAGGTGCATGAACTTCGACTGGATTAGCTGGCGGTACCTCAGCGGCAACTCGCACAGATGCGCTGGCAGCACCACGTGCGCGTCCACGGCCTCTGCCCCGGCCTCTAACGGCTGCAGTAGGGGGCGGGAGTGCCTAATCATCCCGAGTAGCATGTGTCCTAACAATCTGTGAGAGAATAAAAAACAAAAGTTTTAGAATTGATGTCAAAATATAGCACGACAAGGAATTCAATGAAGTGAAGAATTTTCCTAAACAGTTACATAGCCTCTCGTAGATAACTACAGACGTTTCTGTACCAATCAGTGAGATTCTAATAAACTGGCATGTGTTCCGTGACTCCTATAAACCTAGAGCTCTGATACTAAATTATCATGAGCCTAGTTTATCAATTGTGAATACGTCATGACGGCACCTAGTCTTCACGACTAGGTAAGTCTAACACATCACGGAATTTACGACCTTTACGAGAATGAAAATTCAAAAACTAAATAACATGAGGGAATGCAAATAGTTGCCGTCTGGCACATACACTTTAACACTACAATTCGGAAACAATCCCAAAACCCGGAATGTCACGGGCAACACAGGCTAGAAGAGTTTCATATAATGCTCTACACCAGAGTATCTAAAATAATATGAAGGAGGGGAAAGGGGCTACCTACTACAACTGGAATGGAATAGAGACTTCGGGTCTGCGGACGTAGACATTATACCTCAAGTCTCCACTAATGCTCTACACTGCGAGGATGATACGCCTGGAAAGAAGTACCTGGGTCTCGAACCGGCACCAAAATCAACTACAAAAAATGTCTTTTCTACGATTATCCGACTTCGAATGGCCCAAATCTAATAATTTCCTTTGAAAAACCTTCAAAATCTCCCCAAAACCGAGCTCCAAACCTTGAGTTTTGATAAAAATGGAAAAACCTCATTTTTGAAATGTTAAATATTGCCCAGGACTTTTGTTCATCGTGAACGCGGTGATGGGCTCGCGTTCGCAGAGAGGAAAAATTTAAGTGACTGAAGTTACCCTTCGCGATCGCGAGGGCAAGGATGCGAACACAAAGTATGGGTTGAAGGCTTATGCAAACACGACGAGGCCCACGCGAACGCGTAGAAAAAAATAGGAGGGGTCCAGAAGTGAGCCTACGCGAACGCGTTGACTAGGACGCGAACACGGGAGAGGGGAAAGTTGGGCTTCGAGAACCCAGGGTAGGGACCGCGAATGTGATGAAGGGAAAGTCTCCATCTACGCGAACGCGATGGCTTCTTCACGAACGCGAAGAAGAAACTCAGGCCTGCAATTATCTGCAGCAATTCAAAACTCCAAATTGCTCCGTTGGGCATCAAAAACACACCTGAGGGCCTCGGGACCTCAACCAACCTACGGACATATCCCATAATATCATTCAAACGTGTACCAATTTTTAAATAACCTAAAATAATGCCGAAAACGCGAATTAACCAATGATTTGAACCTAATAACTTCAAAGCTCAACCAAATTCTCTTTCGATCAAAAACCTAACCAAACCACGTCCGATTGAACTGAATTTTGCACGCACGTCGCAAATGACTTGATGATGCTACAACAACTTCCAAAATCATGTTTGACCCTCGGATCAAAAATTTACTATCGGATCGGAAACTTCAAAATTTCAACTTTCGGTATTTCTAGCCTAAATGAGCTACGGACTTCCAAAACAAATTTCTGATACGCTCCCAAACCCGAAATCACCTAACGGAGTTAACGGAACCACCAAATTTCCATTCCGAGGCAGTCTTTACACTGTTCCAATCACGGACCACTTTCCAACACTTAAGCTCTCATTTAGGGACTATGTGTCCCAATACACTCCGAGTCCTAACGTCGAACGTTCCAGCAAACCAAAACAGCAGAAATGAACTTAGGGGAAGCAATTAAGAGGGTAACGGGGTGTAAAATCTAAAAAAGATCGGTCGGGTTGTTACATTAAATGATCATAAATAAGTTGAAGCAGAATTAATTGCTTTCTTCTCCAACCTTGTGGGAGACTGCAATCCTCATATGCATTGGCCTAATTCAAAGGTGACTAAGAGGTGTCCATGTCTTACCCAAGAGCAGAAAGTGGTTCGCATTCAAAAAACTATAGACTTATTGCCTGTTGTACTACTTTATATAAGATTATTGCTAAGGTGATGACAACGATAATCACCTAGATGTATGCTCAAGGTTGACTTGAAAAAAGCCTGTGATACCTTAGACTGGATCTTCCGGGGAAAAATATTGATTGATTTAGGTTTTTTCCTATAAATATTTCTCCTAGATTATGTAATGTGTGACAACAGTATCTTACTCCCTAGTAACGATGAGGGCCTGTCAAAGCCATTCACAGGGAAAGATAGAGTGATCATATGCCACCCCATTTTTTTGTTATTTCCATGGTATATCTTCAAAGAGAAATGGCTAAGCTTGATCTAAATTGTGACTTCGATTTTCATTCTGGGATGTTGAAAACTTGGTATGATTCATATTTGCTTGGTTGGTAATCAGTTCATGTTCTGTAAAGCTGATCCTATATATGGCTGGTATGATAAAAATTGTGAAACAAGAAATCATCCAAGAACTGAGGGTATATTGAAGCCAATAGCCACCATTCCTTTCAGATATTTGAATGTGACACTATTCTCAAAGAAGTAACTATCAGTTAGCGCTTGCCTCTAATATAAAAGATCACTGCAACGAAATCATAAAGTTGATATATAGATGCTATTTGTAGATCTTTCATATGGACAGGTGCTGCTGGTGTGTCCAAGAAAGCTTTAGTCTCACATGATAGAATTTGGGCATCAAGCTGCTTGTGGATTGAATAATATTTGAATTTGTGCATATGAAATAAGGTTTGTTGTGAGGAAGCAATTGTGGGATATTGTCCTAAAGAAAGACTGTATAAGCCAGTGGAAGCAATCACCACTCCCAAAAATATTATATTGATTCTGAAAACAAAAGAAGTGTACTGGGAGTGTGATCAAAAGTACCACTCCACTCAATACAAGGAACACCTGGCATAGCCATCGTCACGCTCTTGGTATGGCAATCAAGAATATCATGATGGGGAGACAACCAGTCTATGCCCAAAATAATATCAAAGTAAACCATACCGAGTAATAATAAATCTGCTCTAGTCTCAAAACTAGGAAGAGTAACTATACACGACCGATAAACGCGATCCACAAAAAGAGAATCTCCCACGAGAATAGAAACATAAACATGAGACCTCAACGACTCTCGGGATATACCCAAATACGGAGCAAAGTTAGAAGACATGTAAGAGTAGGTAGAGCCTGGGTCGAATAGAACCAATGCATCTCTGTGACTAACCAATATAATACCCGTAATGATAGAATCGGAGGCAACAGACTCAGTGTGAGTAGGAATAGTATAATATTTGGCCCGAACCATCCCTCGAGGGTGACCTCTATCTCCTCGATCTCCTCTCCTGGCTGGCTGGGCAGGTGGGGGCAACTAGAGCTGTGATCATGGCCTGATAACTCTGAGAAGCACACTGCGGCTGAGCAGACAGTGAAGATACACCTCTACCAAGTCTGGGGCAGTACCTAACCATATGACGTGTATCGCCACACTAAAAACAAGCTCTGGGAGGACGTGGTGGCTATGACTGGCTAGGGCTAGGTTTGCTCGACTGACCCCTAGAAGTATCCTGCACAGGAGGCGCGCTAGAAATTGGAGGCGCATAATAAGGCTCCTGAGGTATAAGTGGAGCTTGAGCACTGCTGGCTACTGGAAGAGCTGAAAGAACGGGGCAACCCATAAAACCCCTACCATATCGACGTGCTATTGGAAGACTAGCACCAGAGTAGTGGCCCGACTCTCGAGACCTCTTGGCCTCTCTCTCCCTTAGCTCCCTGGCGATCATTCCCTCAATCCTTCTAGCAATACTCGCTACCTACTAATAAGGGATGTCCATATCTAATTCTCAATCTGTTCTAGAACTAATGGGTGGGACAAGGCCCTCAATGAACCTGTGAACTTTCTTGCGGGCTATAGCAACCAAAGCCGGTGCATGTCTGACCAAGCTGGTGTAACGTATGACATACTTTGAAACTGTCATAGTACCCTGGCACAAGTGCTCAAAATCTGAACACCATGTATTCCTGAGGCTCTGGGAAACAAACTCTCTCAAAATCATGTCCGAAAACTGGGTCCAAGTAAGTGAAGTAGCCTCGCCCGAACTGTCTATCTCATAAGTACGCCACCAATCATAGGCATCTCCCTGAAGTGTAAAGGAGGTAAAGGAAACCCCAATGGACTCTACTCTACCCGTAGTGTGAAGAATATGATGACACTCCTCTAAAAATCCCAATGCATCCTCCGATGCTAAACCACTGAACACATGAGGCTTATATTTATTAAATATTTCAAGCCTCAGCTGCTTGTCCTTTTATACAGATGACCCATCCCTGGGCTGAACTGGCGTTGCAGGCGGCACATGCTCCATATGCACCCTTTGCTCAGGAGTGCAGGCTGCGGGAGTCTGGATCCTCCCGAGGCCTAGGATGTGCCTGCAACGACGGGAAGAACCCCGCCTAAGCCAAGGTGGTATACATAGACATGAACTTAGCTAAGCTCTCCTAAAGGGCTGGAGTAGTAGTGGAGGTAGCCGGGTCAGGTGCATGAACTTCGACTGGATTAGCTGGCGGTACCTCAGCGGCAACTCGCACAGATGCGCTGGCAGCACCACGTGAGCGTCCACGGCCTCTGCCCCGGCCTCTAACGGCTGCAGTAGGGGGCGGGAGTGCCTAATCATCCCGAGTAGCATGTGTCCTAACAATCTGTGAGAGAATAAAAAACAAAAGTTTTAGAATTGATGTCAAAATATAGCACGACAAGGAATTCAATGAAGTGAAGAATTTTCCTAAACAGTTACATAGCCTCTCGTAGATAACTACAGACGTTTCTGTACCAATCAGTGAGATTCTAATAAACTGGCATGTGTTCCGTGACTCCTACAAACCTAGAGCTCTGATACTAAATTATCATGAGCCTAGTTTATCAATTGTGAATACGTCATGACGGCACCTAGTCTTCACGACTAGGTAAGTCTAACACATCACGGAATTTACGACCTTTACGAGAATGAAAATTCAAAAACTAAATAACATGAGGGAATGTAAATAGTTGCCGTCTGGCACATACACTTTAACACTACAATTCGGAAACAATCCCAAAACCCGAAATGTCACGGGCAACACAGGCTAGAAGAGTTTCATATAATGCTCTACACCAGAGTATCTAAAATAATATGAAGGAGGGGAAAGGGGCTACCTACTACAACTGGAATGGAATAGAGACTTCGGGTCTGCGGACGTAGACATTATACCTCAAGTCTCCACTAATGCTCTACACTGCGAGGATGATACGCCTGGAAAGAAGTACCTGGGTCTCGAACCGGCACCAAAATCAACTACAAAAAATGTCTTTTCTACGATTATCCGACTTCGAATGGCCCAAATCTAATAATTTCCTTTGAAAAACCTTCAAAATCTCCCCAAAACCGAGCTCCAAACCTTGAGTTTTGATAAAAATGGAAAAACCTCATTTTTGAAATGTTAAATATTGCCCAGGACTTTTGTTCATCGTGAACGCGGTGATGGGCTCGCGTTCGCAGAGAGGAAAAATTTAAGTGACTGAAGTTACCCTTCGCGATCGCGAGGGCAAGGATGCGAACACAAAGTATGGGTTGAAGGCTTATGCAAACACGACGAGGCCCACGCGAACGCGTAGAAAAAAATAGGAGGGGTCCAGAAGTGAGCCTACGCGAACGCGTTGACTAGGACGCGAACACGGGAGAGGGGAAAGTTGGGCTTCGAGAACCCAGGGTAGGGACCGCGAATGTGATGAAGGGAAAGTCTCCATCTACGCGAACGCGATGGCTTCTTCACGAACGCGAAGAAGAAACTCAGGCCTGCAATTATCTGCAGCAATTCAAAACTCCAAATTGCTCCGTTGGGCATCAAAAACACACCTGAGGGCCTCGGGACCTCAACCAACCTACGGACATATCCCATAATATCATTCAAACGTGTACCAATTTTTAAATAACCTAAAATAATGCCGAAAACGCGAATTAACCAATGATTTGAACCTAATAACTTCAAAGCTCAACCAAATTCTCTTTCGATCAAAAACCTAACCAAACCACGTCCGATTGAACTGAATTTTGCACGCACGTCGCAAATGACTTGATGATGCTACAACAACTTCCAAAATCATGTTTGACCCTCGGATCAAAAATTTACTATCGGATCGGAAACTTCAAAATTTCAACTTTCGGTATTTCTAGCCTAAATGAGCTACGGACTTCCAAAACAAATTTCTGATACGCTCCCAAACCCGAAATCACCTAACGGAGTTAACGGAACCACCAAATTTCCATTCCGAGGCAGTCTTTACACTGTTCCAATCACGGACCACTTTCCAACACTTAAGCTCTCATTTAGGGACTATGTGTCCCAATACACTCCGAGTCCTAACGTCGAACGTTCCAGCAAACCAAAACAGCAGAAATGAACTTAGGGGAAGCAATTAAGAGGGTAACGGGGTGTAAAATCTAAAAAAGATCGGTCGGGTTGTTACATTAAATGATCATAAATAAGTTGAAGCAGAATTAATTGCTTTCTTCTCCAACCTTGTGGGAGACTGCAATCCTCATATGCATTGGCCTAATTCAAAGGTGACTAAGAGGTGTCCATGTCTTACCCAAGAGCAGAAAGTGGTTCGCATTCAAAAAACTATAGACTTATTGCCTGTTGTACTACTTTATATAAGATTATTGCTAAGGTGATGACAACGATAATCACCTAGATGTATGCTCAAGGTTGACTTGAAAAAAGCCTGTGATACCTTAGACTGGATCTTCCGGGGAAAAATATTGATTGATTTAGGTTTTTTCCTATAAATATTTCTCCTAGATTATGTAATGTGTGACAACAGTATCTTACTCCCTAGTAACGATGAGGGCCTGTCAAAGCCATTCACAGGGAAAGATAGAGTGATCATATGCCACCCCATTTTTTTGTTATTTCCATGGTATATCTTCAAAGAGAAATGGCTAAGCTTGATCTAAATTGTGACTTCGATTTTCATTCTGGGATGTTGAAAACTTGGTATGATTCATATTTGCTTGGTTGGTAATCAGTTCATGTTCTGTAAAGCTGATCCTATATATGGCTGGTATGATAAAAATTGTGAAACAAGAAATCATCCAAGAACTGAGGGTATATTGAAGCCAGTAGCCACCATTCCTTTCAGATATTTGAATGTGACACTATTCTCAAAGAAGTAACTATCAGTTAGCGCTTGCCTCTAATATAAAAGATCACTGCAACGAAATCATAAAGTTGATATATAGATGCTATTTGTAGATCTTTCATATGGACAGGTGCTGCTGGTGTGTCCAAGAAAGCTTTAGTCTCACATGATAGAATTTGGGCATCAAGCTGCTTGTGGATTGAATAATATTTGAATTTGTGCATATGAAATAAGGTTTGTTGTGAGGAAGCAATTGTGGGATATTGTCCTAAAGAGAGACTGTATAAGCCAGTGGAAACAATCACCACTCCCAAAAATATTATTTGGATTCTGAAAACAAAAGAAGTGTACTGCTGGCAGATTTGACTCTGACAAAATTTGTCGGGAGATTGTAATGTATATTCACATCAAAGGTAGCAGAATTGAGTGATGGAGGAAGACACTGCTTAATTTGAACTTTTTCCCTAACTTACTCTGTATAGGTTCATTGCTTTTGAATGTACTGATATTCGTTATGCTTATTGTTTTATCTTTTGTAAACTGGCAGAGAGTAGCTAATGAGATAGTAGAAGGTCCACTTCTACTTGGTTTTGTAATAATCACTTTTGGTTACTCAAATCTTTCAATTACCAAAAACAAATATCATATCAAGATGATGATGTTGGATCCGAAAAAATTGGCAAATAGCCACTCTTAACACTTAAAGCTCTAAGAAAAGCCCTTCATATTTGTGGGATTATAAATAGTTTTGTAAAATAGTTGTTTTACAGTTAATTATTTTGAAATATGGTATTTTTTTGGGGGAGACTGGCCAAAAAATAAAGAAGGTCACATATTTGGGATGCAAGGAGTAACATTTAACAACTCTGCTAATAATATAATATTTGAACAAAAATACCCCTTACTAAAATACAAAAAAATCAAAAACGAGGAGTTTGAATATATATATATATATATATTTATCAGTTCATACATCATGAATTGTTCCTACAGTTTGAAACATAGAGTTTGAATTCGAGGTATAATTCATGGATTTTGAGCCTTCATTAGCTCGAACTCAAGGAATAATCCTGGAGTTCGAGTTTAGAGTTTACTGTTTGTCAGTTTCTATGAATTAAGCAGAAATTACCCTGATTTGTCATTAATCCATTCACCTCTTTTCAAGAAACACATGAACTCCATGAAAATAAAAGCAGCAGAATATTATCTGAACTCCATGAAATACAAATCAACGACACAACTTCTAAACATTGAAGATAAAAGATGCTCTTGTTGTAATTCATCCAGAAAGTTTTGTATTCTACCCAATTTTTACTGCTGGATCAGCACTTAATTAAGTGGGCTCTTTGTTAATGGACATACCAAATTAGATTATCACCAAAGCTCAAATAAGCAAATGTTTACCCTTTAGGCAAAAAGGTAGTAGGGAGAACTGTATATATAAGCCGAAAGGAGACATCATTTACAACAATTAGCCAGCTATTAAGTCATGTTATAAAAAATGCACAAAAAAACTAGTGATGTTTAATATCCAAAAAGCTAGGCAAAAAAGGGACTTTGTTCGATGCATATGGCTAAAATTCATTGAAATACATATAAACGGGGCAATATACCAATTTTGAGAAACATTTAAGTTGATTGAACTAGCTTAACATTCAAATAATCTAGGCAAGTTTTCTTCTCCGACAGCTTGTTGGAATTTATTGAAATATATAAATGAGGCAAGATACAAAATTTGAGGTGATTTGAAATGATTTGGACTCAAGATTCGTAGTTGAAATCAATTTTAAAAATTTCTCTGGGATATACGTATCTCAGATACAGTATAAATGGGCGTGCGCATAAAGTTTTATCAGTGATGTCGAAATTTATAGAAGAACAAGAATAATAATGTAACGACCAGACTAGACGTTTTGCCTTTTCGGACCTCGTTCCCCTAAATAAAACTTCTCACACTTGCTTCAACTAATTTTTGACTTGTGGGGACGGTTGGTTTGGGGTTTGGAGGAGTTTTGATTGAAATATGCCCCTTCGAATTCTTAGAATTTTCATAAAAAGATTAAATTTGACTTTGGTCAATATTTTGGCAAAATGGACCCGGATTCACGATTTGACGGTCCCGAAGGGGAGAAAGTATAGGACCTGGGCGTATGTCAGGAATCGAATTCCGAGGTCCCTAGCCCGAGTAATGAACTTTTATTAGAAATTATTAATTTGAAGTTTTAAGGATTTAAATAAATTAAGTAATCATTGATTTCCTAGGTATCGGGTTCGTATTTTTGTTTCGAAAGCTGTTAAAGGTCCGAAATATCATTTAAGACTTGTCTGTAAAATTTGGTGTCAATCCGAGTAGTTTTTGGGCATTTTAGCCTGTCGGAGGAAACTTAAGAACATGAACTTCAAAAGTTTGATTCATTTGGTTTTAGGGGATGATTTCTAGATTTCGCATTGTTTCAAGTGTTCCAAAGGTTCGAATAGGTCCGCCTCATAATGTTAGACTTGTCGGTATGTTCAGACAACTCCTGGGATCCCCGAGCATTAATCAGACGAGGATTGAGTGAAGTGGAAGTTTTGGGAAAGGGCTGAAGAATTGTTGCTTCTATCACAACCGCATTTGTGGTTCTTGGACCGCAGATGCATTCCTTCCATCACAGAATCGGCCCAGGTGGCCAATCCAGAATACCGCAGATGCAGCTCCCAAGCCACAGATGCGTCCCTGAGACCGCAGATGCGGTCCCATCTTTCCCTCTCCTTTTCGCAGATGCTACGGTCCTCTGACCATAGATGCGAAAATTACTGGGTAGTAAGGTTCATTTAATACGAGTTCAAGACCATTATTATCACTTCTTTACTTTTCTTTTGGCTATTTTGCGAGCTGTGGAGAAGGGACTTCCACTTAGCATTGTGAGGTAACTTTATTCTACTCATTTTTATCTTAATACTTTCACATTAGGTAGATTAAATACTAGAAATTAGGTAAAATCAAGGTATTAGAGAAAGACCTAGGGTTTTGATTAATCTTAGATTTAACCACGAAATTGTTATGAAATGAATTATAAATCATATATTATTGATCCTTAGGTTGTACAGAACAACTTCCTTCAAAAAATCTCGGAATATGGGCAAGTGAGTCTGGGGTCGAAATTTAAAAAACTTGTGTAAAGGGTTGAGAAATTTCTTAAATAGCGAGAATTCGATCTTGTAAGTCTATACGGACTAGTTCTTACTTTATTTAACTAGTTTGGGATTGTTCGGCTCCGAGTTTGAGGACTTGGGCTTGTTCTTGATATTTGGAAGTGCACTTTGGAGCGAGGTGAGTCTCCTTTCTAACATTGTTAGAGGGAATTGTTCCCATAGATATAAAAATTGAGAAATTATTACTAAATGTGGGGGCTATGTACGCACTATGTGACGAGACTCCGTGCATAGCTACAATGATATTAATTGTTTGGGTAGTCTAGTACCCACATCATGCCTAAATTGTGAATATCTCCATATTAACTTACTTATGTGATCCTTTATAATATGTTCGAGACTTGGAAAGGAATAAAGGTGAACATGTGAACTTGTTGAACCCTTGTAAGAAATTATTGAAATATAAATGCACCTACGTGTGTATTCTCGATGTTTTCTTGATATTTGTGGATCGGGCCGATTGCGTCAGTGTAAATAGTTACATCTATGGTTCGTACCGTTTGACTCTTAGTAGTGCACATTTTATTTTTTATTGGATCGGGCCATCGACCTCGGCGTAGTGTGCGCATGATATCTATGTGAAATCTTATACACGACTCACTTTTCTAGAAATTTCCAAGAATGTAAATAGCTAACTGAAATATTGTTAAAGGACATGATTTTTACCTTTTGTTACAAACTGTTGTTTATTGGTGAACCCCATACTTAGCATAACACTATATCATATTATTTGACCCTAGTACGTATCAAGTTGACTTCTCGTCTCTACTTCTTAGAGATTAGACAGAATATTTACTGGGTACATATTGTTTATATTCTCATGCTAAACTTCTGCACTTAATTGTACAGGATTTGAGGCATGTATATTTGGTTATCGGTCTAGTGCGCATCCTTGAGTGGACCTAAGACTTCTATCGTGAGTTGCTTCCCTTCAATGTCGTTCAGCAGCTAAAAAAGTCTTTGTTTTGTATTTCTTTTGTTGTCTATCCTGATTCGAACAGTAGGATAATGTTATTCTTTTGTATGTTCTACTAGTTACCCATATCTTGTGACATGGCACACACAGCAGTAGATATTTATTTTGGCTTGTATAATTATGTTATATGCTCTATTGATCATTTCTTGTCCAAGCTTTAAATTGGGATTCTATTATACTTATTTTTGGTAATAGTAAAATGAGAATTTAATTATGTTTCCGGGTTGGCTTGCCTAACAATGGTGTCGGGCGCCATCATGACCTATTTTTTAAAATGGATTGCGACAATATGGTATCAGAGAACTAGGTTCACGTAGGTCTCACAAGTCATGGAAAACCTAATAGAGTTTTGTAGACTGGTACGAAGACGTCTGTACTTATCTTCGGGGGGCTATAGGTTATTAGGAAAAACAACTCTTTTCGTTTCCTATAGTGCAGTGGTTATTGTACTAAAACTCCCTCTTCTATTCTCTCATAGATGGTGAGGACAAGCACGACTGATGCTCCGGACCCGGGCGGAGCTGCTCCCCCCATTGCTCGAGAATGAGCCAAAGGCCGGGGGAGGGCACCGGCTCGTGGTAGGGGATGGGGGCGTACCAGGGCTATTCCAGTAGCACCACCAGCTGATCCCGCGGGAGATCCTATCATTTAGTAGCAGGGCGAGGTTCCTGCAACTAAGCCTACCCCAAGAGACTTTATGACAGCACCGGGTTTTCAGGAGGTCATGGGCCGCATGCTGTAGTTCATGGATTTTATGACTCATGCCGGTTTATTCCCAGCAGATCCAGCTACCTCATAGGTAGGAGGGGGAGCACAGACCTCTACTGCTTAGGCTCGATGACATGCACCAACAGTGTATCAGACTCCAGGTGTACTACCCGCGGAGGGGGCTCAGCCAGTTGCTGTAGTGGCACCCCAGCCCAGACCAGCTGCGGATGGTGACCCGCATAAGCTATTGGATAGATGGACTAGACTTCACCCTCCAGTCTTCGGGGGTGAGCGTCACGAGGATGCTCAGTACTTCATAGACAGGTGCAGGGACAGACTACACAACATGAGGATATTGGAGTCGCATGGGGTTGACTTTACTACTTTCCAGCTTGAGGGCAGGGCCCGTAGATAGTGGCAGTCATATGTTCTTGTCAGTCCATCAAGTTCTCCTCTTCTCACTTGGGGTGAGTTCACACAATTATTCTTGTATCGGTACATTTCACCCTTTGAGAGAGAAGAGCTGCGGTATCGGTTTGAGCATCTTAAGCAGGGTCAGATTTCGGTGAGCGATTATGAGGCAAGGTTCTCTAAGTTTTCTTTCTATGCACTGATCATACTCCCCACAGATGCAGAGAGAGTTCAGAGATTTTTTGTAGGGTTACACCCCACTATTTTTTTGGGCTTGGCCTAGAAGGTGGAGATGTGTATTGGGTATCAGCTAGTGGTTAAGATTTCTCACAGGATTGAGGAATATCGGTTGAGGGGTAGAGAGAAAATGCAGCAGGATAAGAGGGCTAGATTGTTCGATGCATTCTGAGGTGCCTCGGCTAGAGGTACAGGCCTGTTTGGGAGGGGTCAGCCTAGTATGCCCTCGTATTCAGCAGCACCACCTACTCGAGGTGCTCCAGCACACCTCTATTTTAGCGTCGTGCCATAGAATTCTTATCGCCCACCAACTATTCAGGGTTCCTCCAGTGGGTATTCAGGTCCTCCGAATTCTTCTCGTTCCTATTTCAGTGCTATGTCGGAGAGTTCATACTTCCCACCGGCTATCTAGGTTTCTTCTAGTGGACCTACAGGTTTCCAAAGTCAGCTATCAAGGCAGGAGGGTACCACACCGCGTAGTGGTTTTGAGTGTGGAGACCCTAGTCATATGAGGAGATACTTCCAAACAAACTTTGGGGCAAAGTGGTGCAGCAAGGGTTAGCAGCCCATGATTCCAGCACCAGCTGCCCAACCATCTAGAGGTGGAGGGCAAGCTGGTAGGGTCCATCATAGAGATAGAGGTCAGGAAGGAGAGGTGAGCCAGTTATTACTCAGTCTGGTGGAGGCCATCCAGCCAGTGCTCCAGCCAGATTCTATGCCCTTCCGGCCATGCCGAGATGCATTGGCCTCAGATGCCATCATCACATGTATTATTTCCTTTGGTGGTAGGGATGCTTTGGTATTATTTGATCCAGGGTCTACTTATTCATATGTTTCATCTCTATTTGCTCCTTTCCTGTTTATTTCTCCTGAGCCTATGGGCACTCATATTTATGTGTCCACTCATGTGGGTGATTCTGTAATTGTAGATCAAATCTACCGGTACTGTGTGGTTACATTCTGCGGTTTCGAGACTAGAGCAGTTCTTTTGTTACTTGATATGGTCGATTTTGAGGTCATCCTCGCCATGGATTGGTTATCTCCAAATCATGTTTTCCTATATTGGCATGACAAGATGGTTTCACTAGCTATGCCAAGGTTACTGAGATTAGAGTGGAAGGGTTCCACAGTTCATTCACCTAGTCGAGTTATTTCTTTCCTGAAGGCTCGGGACATGGTCGAGGAGGGGTGTTTTTTGCTTATCTAGATTATGTTCAGGACAAAATTACAGAGTCCCAATGATTGATTCAGTTTTAGTGGTTCGAGAGTTCGCCAATATTTTTCCTTCTGATCTTCCCGGTATGCTGCTGGATCGTGATATTAATTTCTGTATCGAATTGTCTATAGGCACCCAGCCTATATCTATTCCTTCGTACCGTATAGCTCCTAAAGAGTTGAATGAGTTGAATTAAAAGCTTGAAGAGTTGTTGGCAAAGGGATTTGTTAGGCCCAGTGTGTCACCTTGGGGTGAAGCAATGTTATTTGTGAAGAAGAAGGATGGGGCTATGCAGATGTGCATTGATTACCGCCGGTTGTACAAAGTCACCATCAAGAACAAATATCTGTTGCCTCGTATTGATGATTTATTTGACTAGAGTTAGGGTGCTAGGGTGTTCTCTAATATAGACTTGAGGTCAGGGTATCATCAGCTGAAGATTCAGGACTCGGATGTTCCGAAGACTTCATTACGGACTAGATATGGCCATAATGAGTTTTTGGTGATGTCCTTTGGCTCCAATAATGCACCAATATCATTTATGGACTTGATGAAAAAGGTATTTAGGCCTTATATTGATTCATTTTTCATCTTATTCATTGACGACATTTTGATATACTCACGCAACTTGGGGAGCACGAGCAGCATTTGATAGTAGTGCTTCAGACTTTGCGGGACCAGAAGCTATATGCTAAGTTCTCCAAGTGCGAGTGTTGAGTAGAGTCAGTGGAATTCTTTGGACATGTTGTGTCAAGAGAGGAAATTAAGGTGGATCCCAAAAATCTTGAGGTAGTTCAGAGTTGGCCATGTCCTTCTTCGGTGACTGAGATGAAGAGTTTCCTAGGGTTAGCAGGTTACAACCGGTGATTCATGTAAGGATTTTAATCTATTGCATCACCTTTGACGAGACTTACCCAGAAGGGTGGTCCATTCCGTTGGTCTGATGATTGCGAGGAGACCTTCTAGAAGCTCAAGACAAGTTAACTACAACACCAGTTCTTGTATTGCCTTATCGCTCAGGGATGTATATCATATATTGCAACACTTCTCGAGTTGGCTTGTGATGTGCACTGATGTATGAGGGACGAGTTAGTGCATATGCTTCGTGTCAGCTGAAGGTTCATGGGAAGAATTATCCTGTGCACGATCTAGAGTTGGCAGCGATTGTTCATGCTCTTAAGATGTGGAGGCATTATCTGTATGGGGCATCATATGAGGTTTATGCCGACCGACACAGTTTACAACATTTAATCAAGTAGAGGGATCTTAATTTGAGGCAGCCTAGGTGGCTTGAGTTACTGAGGGATTATGACATCACATTCTTTATCGTCCTGGCAAGGAGAATGTGGTAGCAGATTCCTTGAGTAGAAAAGAGGAGAGTATAGATAGCTTGGCATTCATTCTAGCAACGAAGAGGCCACTAGCTTTGGACATTCAATCATTGGCTAACAGACTTGTGAGGTTGGACATTTCAGAGCCAGTCGAGTCTTGGCATGTATAGTTGCTCAGTCTTCACTATTGGGGAAAATCAAGGCTCGGCTGTTCGGTGATCCACATTTGGAGATTCTCAGAGATATGGTACTTCAAGGAGGTGCCAAGGAGGTTTCTATATGTAAGGATGGTGTTTTACAACTCAAGGTTCGTCTACGTGTTCCTGATGTTGATGGTCAGAGGGAGAGGATTCTAGAGGAGGCCCACAGTTTGTGGTATTCCATTCATTTGGGTGCCACGAGATGTATTGTGACTTGAGGCAGCATTATTGGTGGCGGAGGATGAAGAAGGAAATAGTGGAGTATATAGCTAGATATTTAAATTGCCAGTAGGTCAAGTATGTACACCCGAGGCGGGGTGGCCTACTTCAGCAGATGCCCATTCCAGAGTGGAAGTTGGAGCGCATTGTTATGGACTTCGCACTTGGGTTGTCGTGGACTTTGTGGAATATTGATTTGGTATGGGTAATTGTGGATTGGTTGACCAAGTCGGCTATCTTCATTCCAGTGGCGACTACTTATACAGCGGAGAGGTATGCCCAAATTTACATTCGGGAGATAGTCCGGTTTAACGGTGTTCTTGGTTCCATCATATCAGATAGAGGCCCTCATTTCGCTTCCCATTTCTGGAGATCCATTTAGAGTGAGTTAGGGACTTGGTTAGAGCTTAGAACAGCAGCAGTCAGAGCAGACAGTTCAGATTTTAGAGGATATGCTTGGGATAAGTTCTTGTACTTAGTGGAATTCACATATAACAATAGCTATCGGTCCAACATTGAGATGGCTCCTTACTAGGTTTTATATGGTCGTTGTTGTCGTTCTCCCACCGGGTGGTTCGAGCTTGATGACACTAAGCTACGGCAAAAATTTGGTACATGATGCCTTGGATAAGGTAAAGTTGATTCAGGAAAGGCTTCACATAGCTTTATCCAGACAGAAGATTAACACAGATCAGAAGGCGCGTGATGTATCATTTATGGCTGTCGAGAACGTTCTCTTGAAAGGTTTTCCAAGGAAGGGCGTTCTGAGGTTCGGGAAGAAGAGCAAGTTGAGCCCAAGGTTTATTGGTCCCTTTGAGGTATTGAAGAGAGTTGGGGAGGTTGCCTATGAGCTTGCCTTACCCCGTAGCTTAGCGGGAGTTCATCTAGTTTTTCATGTATCGATGCTTCGAAAGTATCATGCTGACTTCTCCCATGTTTTGGACTTGGGTATTATTTAGGTGGACGAGAGTTTGGGTTATGAGGAGGAGCCGGTTGCCATTATTGATAAGTAGGATTGCCAGTTGAGATCAAAGAGAAGGTCTAGTGGAGAGGCCAACCAGTTGAAGAGGTGACCTGAATTCCGAGGAGGACATGCAGAGCAGATATCCGTATTTATTTAGCAATTCTGGTACTTTTCTATGTCCGTTCGAGGACAAACGTTTGTTTAGGAGGTGGAGAATGTAACTACCTGACTAGTCGTTTTGCCTTTTTCGGACTTCGTTCCCCTATATAAAACTTCCCACACTTGCTTAAGCTAATTTATGACTTGTAGGGATGGTTGGTTCGGGGTTAAGAGGAGTTTTGAGTGAAATATGCCCATTCGAGTTCTTTGAATTTTCTTAAAAATACTAAGTTTGAGTTCAGCCAATATTTTGAGAGAACGGACCCCGATTCGTGATTTGACGGTCCCAATGGATCCATGGGAAAAAATAGGACCTAGGCGTATGTCTGTAATCAAATTTCGAGGTCCCTAGCCCAAGTAATAAATTTTAGTTAGAAATTGTTAATTTGAAGTTTTAAGGATTTAAAGAAACTAAGTAATCATCAATTTCTAGGTATCATGCTCGTATTTTGGTTCTGAAGCCTGGTACATGCTCGAAATATCATTTAAGACTTTCCTGTAAATTTTTGGTGCCAATCCGAGTAGTTTTAGGGCGTTTTGGCCCATTGGAAGAAAATTGAGAACTTAAAGTTCATATGTTTGATTCATTTGGTTTTAGGAGATTTTCTAGATTTAGCATTCTTTCGGGTGTTTCGAAGGTTCGAGTTGGTCAGCCTCATGATTTTAGACTTATCGGTATGTTCGGGCGAGTCCCGGGAGCCCCAAGCGTCAATCAGATGAGGATCGAGTGAAGTGGAAGTTTTGGGAAAGGGCTAAAGGTTTGCTGCTTCTGCCATAACCGCATTTGCGGTTCTTGGACCAGAGATGCGGTCTTTCCGTCGTAGAAATGGCCCAGGTGGCGAGGCCAGGAAACAATAAGTGGCTCCCAAGCAGGAGAAGCAGCTCCGGAGGTGCAGCCCGGAGACCGCAGATGCGGTCCCAGCTTTCCCTCCCCTTTTCACAGATGCGGCACAACAGATATGGTCCCCTGACCGCAGATGCAGGAATCGCTAGGCAGTAAGGATTATTTAATACGAGATCGAGACTATTTTTATCACTTATGCACTTTTCCTTTGGTGATTCTGCGAGCTTTGGAGAGGGGACTTCCACTTAGCATTGTGAGGTGAATTTATTCTACTCATTTTTAGCTTAATTTGCACATTAGGTAGATTAAACACTAGAAATTGGTTAAAATCAAGGGATCAGAGCAAGACCTAGGGTTTTAATGAAACTTAGATTTAACCATGAAGGGTTTTATGAAATGAATTAGAAATTATATATTATCGATCCTTAGGTTGTAGAGAACAACTTTCTTCGAAAAATCTCGGAATTCGGGCACGTGGGCTCGGGGTCAGAATTTAGGAAACTTGTGTAAAGGGTTGGGAAATTGTTTAAGTAGCTAGAATTCGATCTTGGAAAA
This sequence comes from Nicotiana benthamiana, assembly GCA_034376525.1. NCBI lineage: Eukaryota > Viridiplantae > Streptophyta > Magnoliopsida > Solanales > Solanaceae > Nicotiana > Nicotiana benthamiana. The sequence goes on along the minus strand of CM067327.1, from coordinate 1,712,820 downwards.
TTGCTTAAATATCTAGAATTCGATCTTGTAAGTCTATATTGCCTAGCTCTTACTTCAGTTAACTAGTTTGGGATTGTTCGGCTCCAAATTTAAGGGCTTAGGCTTGTTCTTGATATTTAGAAGTTCACTTTAGAGCGAGGTGAGTCTCCTTCTAACATTTTAAGAGGGAATTATCCTCATAGTATTGAGAAATTGCTGCTAAATAGGGAGCTACATACGCATTAGGTGACGAGAGCCTGTGCGTAGCTACTGTGATGTTAATTTCTTGGGTAGTCTATGTTGGCCCAAGTTCAGATAAAGTTTTGAAGATTGACAAATGAACTCAGTCATGGACCAGGTCCATCATGTGAGACACAGTGGTTGTCTACTTATACATGTGAGATGCACATGAAGAAGATAAGTCTCAAGAATCAAGAAACAATATCTTCTTATCTGATCGAAAAGGTTGCATAAAGGATAAGGAGATGAAGTATCCTTATGTGAAGATAACTTAATTCAGATCAAGGATAAAAATTGGAGTTTGTATTGTTTTAGGACTCAAATTCGATAAAGGATCGACAATTGAGTTTCAATCAAAATCTAATTACAAACTCATTAAATAATTGTGATTGTTCTCTTTACAGGTGTTGCACATATGCAAAAGTTAAACTAAATTGAGAGCAAAAGATCAAGTCAATTTTTCAAGCAATTTATGTGAGATTTAAGTGTGCACTCCTGAAGCTACTTGAACGAAATACAAGAACCAGTTCCATTGTGTTATTCTTTTTGTACTTCAATTGTAGTAGGTGGTTTAAAATTATACCTTTCCATCTCTCATAGAAGCAATTCTATTAGGTACTTTGGGTATTCACGATAACTTGAAAGTGTCGCAACAGTTGAAGCTGTGTGCCATACTGGGATTAGCGTTATATCTTAGGTTTACAAGAGTTTTGTAAATATTGTTTTGGCTCATTGATTTTAGTGGATGTTTGGGAAAATCCTAGTGAGTAGTAGGTCGTGGGTTTTTCACCTTTTGAGCAATATGTTTTCCACATAAAAATCTCTACGTTCTTTATTTTCTGTACTTTTAATTCCGCAACAGTAGTAGTTAGAACACCTAGAAGAACCAGGTTCTTCTAGATCGAAAACTTGGGTACCACACAAATCATCCACCCTCTTGTGTGGTATTGATGTTTGGAACATCAATTGGTATCAGAGCGGGTTATCCTTGAAGAGGCTACCACATTAAGAAATGATCAACATGAGTGCTTCACCTGGGAATTGGGAAGGGCAATCCACTGCCAGGCCTCCACTGTTAAATGGACTGTACTACTCTTGGTGGAAGAACAAGATGAGTGATCACATAATAGGAGAAGACTATGAACTCTGGGACATATTTAGTGACTGTCCTTTAGCAACCACAAAGAAGAATGAGGAAGGAGTGGATGTGCCAAAGACAAGGGCTGACTAGACTGTTGAAGTCCTGAGGAAGTGGGAGAAAAATGCTAAGGCCAAGAAATGGATTGTATGTGGACTAGGTCTAGATGAGTACAGTAGGATCCAGAGTCGTACTACTGCCAAGGAGAAATGAGACACCTTGCAAGTGGCTCATGAAGAAACACATCAAGTGAAAAGATCCAGAGGAACACTGTTGTATTCTCAATATGAGAATTTTACTCTGAAGGATAGTGAAATTATCCAAGAGATGTATACTAGGTTCACTACACATACAAATGAACATAAGTCTCTTAGAAGGATTATTCTTGAAGAAGAAAAGGTTGAGAAAATCTTGACAAGAATTCTCCCAGTTGCTTGGGAAAAAAAATTACTGCTATTCAGGAATCCAAGAATATCGCTACTCTCAGACTGGATGAACTGATTGGAAATCTTACTGCTTATGAACAAAGAAGGCACTCCAGGAAGATGGATACACCCAAGAAGGAGAGAAGCCTAGCTCTTATAATTGTAGAGGGTTCAAATCTGGAAGATGATGAGATGCCTATAATCACTAGTGATTTCAAAAAGTACATGATGAGAGAAAAGGGTTCTTCAAGAGGTACAACCTTCAACAAGTCAAGATCTCCTGATAAACAGACCAACAACTGTTGCTATAAGTGTGGTAAGACTGACCACATGATCACGAATTGCCTTCAACGGGAAATTGAGTGGAAGAAAGAAAGGGCTAAATGAAGAAACAGAAAGAAGGAACATGTTCGACCAATAAGGAACAAATGTTCAACCAAGGCAATGGTTTTTTCTTGGGAGAAACCTCCGATGAAGACTCAGAAAGTGAAGCTGAAAAAGAGCAAGCTATTATGGTCATCGGAGAATCAGATGATGAGCAATAGGTAAGTATTCTGCATCTTAAAGACAATATTAAATTTTTCTCCAAAGAAAGTTTGGCTTAGCAATTATTAGACTTCATTGATGAGTTTGATATAGTTAATAATGAGAAGGATGTTTTATCTAGGGAGTGTGTGATCTTAAAAGAAAAATGCAAGAGTCTAGAATCTAGGATGATTACAGTTATATCAAAAATGCTGAGTTGAAGAACCAGGTTCTTGAACTCGATAATAGTGTCCTAGAACTTAGATTTGAGAATTTAAAACTGAAACTAGGAATAGGGAAAAAAGGCTGATCACTCATATCTCCCTCTAGAAGAAAATTAAGGAATATTGAAAGATGAGCTGTATAAGAAAGATGAATTGATCAAAGTCCTAAAAGAAGATCTAGGAAAAGTGAAACATGAACTAGACATAAGTTGCAAGTGGAACAAGGAATCTGATGCACTTTATTGGTTGCAAGAGCATCACAGTAACAACAAAAGAGGACATGGTTACGGGACCCAAGCTCCAATATGGGACCCTAAAACAAGTGCCTCACACTTTCTGAGAATAAAACCTGCACACAGTGTGGCAAAACTGGAAATTACAAAAATGAATGCAATGCAAAAGAAAAGACCAGTCAAAAGAATAAAGCTTTTATTCAAGAAAAACACAAGCTGCCTGGTTAGGAAACAAATTATCTGATTCATCCTTTTGCCCATAAAAAGGGACCCAAACAAGTTTGGGTTCCTAAGACTAACCTCTTATTTCTTTTTCCAGGTCCAAGTAAAAGGGAGTAGCCAAATATGGTATATGAATACTGGTTGCTCAAAATATATTACTGGGAACAAGGACCAGTTCCTTTGGTCTTAATAGAAAAACGCAGAAACATTTAGGAAATCAACTTGCATCCATTAGGTCTTATCATGGAACTGAATTTGAAAATGTGAAATTTTCTAAGTACTATGATGAAAATGATGTAAATCATAACTTCTCTTCCCATAGGACTCCTCAGCAAAATGGAGTAGTGGAAAGAAAGAACAAGAGTCTTGAGGATACGGAAAGGACCATGCTTCTTTCTAGTAAATTACCTAACAGCTTCTTGGCAGAGGCTAAAATACTGCATTCTACATATTGAAAAAACTCCATATGAGTTACTTAAATAGAGAAAACTAAACATATCCCATCTTAGGGCATTTGGTTGCAAGAGTTATGTGCACAATAATAGAAAAGAATCCCTAGGTAAGTTTGATCCCAGAAGTGATTATGGAGTATTCTTGAGATATTCTTCACCTAGCAAAGCATATAAAATGTTCAATAAAAGAACTTTATGTGTAGAAGAAAGCGTGCATGTTGTATTTTATGAAACTAACATTCTTTCTGAGAGACAGGAACATGAAGATGAAACCATTGGACTGGTAAAAGAATTGACTGAATCTACTATGTAAGTCAAAGTAAAAGGAATAGGTAATGGAACAAGTTCTTCCACTCAGGGTAACCTGACAAGGGGAACTAATCAGGGAGAAATTGAATTGAATTTACTAAAAGAACTTGTCCATGAACATGTTCCTCAGAAACAGAACAAAGGAGTAACATCTAGTAGAAACCAGCTGGTTGTGAAATACCACAAGTGTCAAAGTTCTCATTCTATTGAGGACATTATTAGTGATCCAACATATTGAGTCAAAAATATATCTCAACTAAAGAATCTGTGTGCCTTTAATGCTTTTCTATCTCTTATTGAACCTAAAAACATTGTTAAGGCTTGGCAGGATACAGATTGGGTCAATGCTATGCAGGATGAACTCAACTAATATGAAAGAAGTCAAGTCTGGCATCTAGTTCCAAGACCCAAGGGTAGATCGGTCATTGGCACATAATTGGTCTTTAGGAACAAACTTGATGAAGATGGAAGTTACAAGAAACAAGGTAAGGCTGGTGGTTCAAGGCTACATCCAAGAGGAAGGCAGTGACTATGATGAGACTTTTGCTCTTGTTGCAAGACTAGAGGTAATCAGACTCCTCATAGCCTTTGCAGCACACATGGAATTCACTCTCCATCAGATGGGTGTCAAAAGTGCCTTCTGAATGGCTACCTCAAGGTAAAAGTGTTTGTGAAACAACCTCCAGGATTTGAAAGTAAAGAATGTCCTGAGCATGTGTACAAGCTAGACAAAGCTCTATATGGGCTCAAGCAGGCCCAAAGAGCTTCGTATGAACGTCTATCAAAATTCCTACTAGAGCATGGTTACAAAAGAGGTAAAATTGATTGTACCTTGTTCTTAAGGGAAAAAGGTAAAGACCTCCTTGTTGTGCAAATATATGTTTATGACATAATATTTGGGGCCACTACTGATAGGTTGAGTAAGGACTTTGCAAAGCTAATGGGGAGTGAGTTTGAAATGAGCATGATGGGTTAACTTAACTTCTTCTTAGGCTTGCAAATCAAAAAAAGTCCAAATAAAACCATGGTCTATAATTAGAAGTATACAAAAGAACTAACCAAAAAGTTTAAAATGGAGGACTCTACAGAAATAGATACAACTATTGCAATTGCCACTAAATTAGATGTTGATAAACCTGGTTCATTGGTTGATCAGAAGTTGTATAAGGGTATGATTGATTCACTCTTGTATCTTACTGCCAGCAGATCTGACATTATTTTCTGTGTAGAGCTTTGTGCTCGTTTTCAGGCAAATCCAAAAGAGTCTCACTTTATTGTTGTCAAGAAAATATTGAGATATCTGAAAGGCACCACTGATTTATGTCTTTGGTATCCTAAGGGTATAATTTCAATCTAGTAAGATATGTTGATGCTAATTATGCAGGTTTCCAAGTACATAGGAAGAGCATCTCAGGTATGGCACACTTCCTTGGTTCATGTCTTGTGTCTTGGGCTACCAAAAAGCAAAATTCAGTAGCTCTATCTACTACTGAAGCTGAATATGTTGCGGATGCTTCTTGTTGTACTCAATTGCTATGGATCAAACAACAACTAGTAGATTTTGGAATTGAAGTGGGATGTATACCAATATTTTTTGATAACAATAGTGCTATAAGTATGGCAAATAACCTTGTTCATCACAAAAGGACCAAGCACATAGATGTTAGACGCAACTTCTTAAGAGATAACTATGAGAAAGGATTTATTTCAATAGAATTATGTTCTACTGATAAACAAATAGCTGACATATTCACTAACGCACTAAGTAGGGAAAGCTTTGAGAGGAACATGTTTGAATTAGGGATGATTAAGATCACCTAAAGGTCCAGTTTAGAATGCACAGTGAAAAAAGGGAAAAATGAAAAAAAAATTGGTTACAAGTTCTACTTTGTGTAAATATCTAGACTAATTCTTACTCAGTCTTGTACTCTAATCAGTATACTCCTGTGACATGTTTATATTAACTCACTGATCTCTTAAAAAGTTTTTTCTACTGTGACATTTGAGGCATGAACAAGAGAACTTCTATTTGAACAACTTGGTTCATCAGTATATGCTCATAAGAAAGTTGAGGTATGTTTCTTTACTTTGGACGATTAGAATGATTAATTTTTCAATCATGAGCAGAAGTACTACTTTCACCAAACTCCCAGAAAGTAAATCCATTGAGCACTGATCCAGTTTCATTCTCCTAGAACTTTAAGGAAAACAAGATTCTGTCCTACAAACTAGTGTCACCTATTAATCACTAAGAGACTGGAATTCTAAAGTGATTAGACTCCTGATTGACTACTGCAAAAGGCTGTCGTTACTGCATTTTATCATAACCTTCTTTAAATACAGTCCACATCCTTCCCTTTTAGAACATAACCGTTATTAATCTCTTCTAAATTCTGATTATCCTCTTTCTCTCCAAAATTCTCAAAATTCTCAAGAAATACCTTACCGTGATAAACCCTCAAGATAATCCATACTCTCCACCACCATTTGTTAGAAAATACGCTTAACGCTGGGGGGGGGGGGGTGAATAGCGTTATAATAAAATTTAGCGTAAACTTGCAGAAATTAAAATTTGCAGGAAATAAATAAGTGCGTTAAATAAACAAAAAGGAAAGAACGCACCGATATATTCTGGTTCACCACAACACGTGGCTAGTCCAGTCCCCGAGAGACTCTCTCGAGATTTTCCACTAACTTGTTAAGCTTACGGGTGCTCAACAAACCTTTACAACTTAAGGACACAAGCCTTAACACCTTTGCTCGGAGATACAACACTCCAAGACTTCAACCAAGGAAACACAAGTTCCTTACAACAAGAGAATCACAATTCTCTTACAAGTGTATAAAACACTAAACACTCAAACAAAATACTCCTTTATGAGTAGGTATGAGTAAAAGAAGTAAGCTCTAGATCACAACAACTTTGGACAAGAATATGGCTCTCAAAAGCTTTATGAAATTGAATATAAAATGACAAACAAAAGTATGCAAGCTTATAGCAATGTAATGATCAGTTGTAGTATGTTGTTGTGTTTAAAATACTGAAATGAAGCTGTATTTATAGTTGAAAAACTTGGCATTACCGTTGCCTAATTGCCAATTAAGAGTTGCTGATTTTACTCACTGACAATCGATTGTCAAACCCCAACAATCGATTGTCTGCCAGTCAGATCAAAATTCAATCCCAGATTTTACGCTTGATAATCGATTACTTTCAATCCATAATCAATTACTGGCAACGTTCAAAAAATCCTTTCCAGATTTTACCACAAACAATCGATTGTCCAGAATCAACAATCGATTACTCAGCAACGTTCAAAAAATCTTTTCCGGATTTTAATCAAAACAATCGATTATACAAAATCAATAATCGATTACCCAATAACGTTCAAAAAATCTTTTTCGGATTTTAATCAAAACAATCGATTATACAGAATCAATAATCGATTACCTGACGGTATTTGAAAACTTTACGACAACGGTCAGCTTTACAATCGATTGCACAAAGTCAACAATCGATTACTTATCAGTTTTTGAAAAACATTTTAGACACTGTCTCTTTGACAATCGTTGTCCAATGTAACAATCAATTATTTAATAAACTTGAAAATAACTGGAAGACATTGTCTCAACATAATCGATTACCATTAGTTCATAATCGATTATTCTGAGTTTTGAAAAACTTTGATGGACACTGCCTCAGTCACAATCGATTGTCATTAGTTCACAATCGATTGTCATGCAGGTTTGAAAAACCTGATGCTCACTGTCTTACTCACAATCGATTGTCATTAGTTCACAATCGATTGGCATGCAGTCTTGGCTTAAAACAATCGATTATCATAAGTACATAATCGATTATCTTAGTCCAGATTTTTAAGGCATGTCTAAAAATTATTTTGATTACTGTAAATATGCATGATTTAAAATCATTTGACATTAAATTAAATATGCATGATTTTGGAAAATAGTTTTATGAGAGAAGCCATGTTACGAGTCAAGTTGTAGGATCAAGATCACAAATAAGAATGACTCAATTAAACTTATAAAACTTTGTCTTGAGCTTGAATCTCGTTGTATATCAATTGTGCGCTTGTTTCTTGAACTTCGTCATATATCAATTTTCGCTTCATTTGTCATTCATCAAAACCTATATAAAAGAACACACGTTTTAGTATATTGCATTGAGAACGTGTTTCCAACAATTTCCCCCTTTTTGATAATGGCAAACATTAAGCGGGATATGCAAGACAAGCAATTTATATTGACGATTCAAGACAAGTATATACATGCAACAATGTATGCAATTTGTTCCCCCTCAATTTGAGAATTCCCCCTCAATTTAAGCTTATAACTTGAGAGTGCATCATACCCGTTATCTTCCCCCTTTTGCCACTTGCAAAAATAATAATAAGATGCCAAAGATGAAATAAACCTTGTTTATTTATTGGAAAGAAGGCGTGATTACTTAAAGAGAGTATAATAGCTCAAATGATAGCATTACAATCGATTATTGATACGAGATAATCGATTATTAGATGACAGAAACAGATTTTTCTGAAGAAGACTCGATTCTTGCGCGTCATGCTTTATAGTTCCCCCTACTTTTAGGGCGATACCTGCAAAAAAGGATTAGACGTCTCCGACGCTCAAGTTAGAAATCATGTAACAAAAAATGCAATGCATGACTTAGATTAACGTGGAGTCAAGAATCCCGAGTTCACTGCGAATTCGGAAGAAGGACTCTTTCTCTAAAGGCTTTGTAAAGATGTCTGCCAATTGGTTTTTGGTTTCAACAAATTCAATTTCGACATCGCCTTTGAGAACGTGATCTCTAATAAAATGATGTCTAATTTCAATGTGTTTCGTTCGCGAATGAAGAACGGGGTTCTTCGTCAAGCATATGGCACTCGTATTATCACATCTAAGAGGGATATGATTAAGACTTAGGCCATAGTCCAAGAGTTGTTGTTTCATCCATAGGATTTGAGCGCAACAACTCCCCGCGGCTACATATTCAGCCTCGGTTGTGGACAACGCAACACTTACTTGTTTCTTGCTAAACCAAGAAACGAGAGAGCTACCGAGCAAATGGCAAGTGCCACTAGTGCTCTTGCGGTCCAATTTGCATCCAGCAAAATCGGAATCGGAATAGCCAACAAGTTGGCATGAAGAGCCTTTGGGGTACCATAGACCCACATTTTTAGTACCAACAAGATACCTTAAAATCCGTTTTACCGCAGTAAGGTGAGACTCCTTCGGACACGATTGATAACGAGCGCATAAGCACACGCTAAACATGATGTCCGGATGACTAGCAGTAAGATAAAGAAGAGAGCCAATCATACTTCGATACTTTTTGGTGTCGACTTCCTTACCTTTCTCATCTTTGTCTAGATAATCGGATGTGCTCATGGGAGTTGCCATTTCTTTTGCATTGTTCATCTCAAATCGTTTCAGTAATTCTTTGCAATATTTGGTTAGACAAATGAATGTACCTTCTTTCATTTGCTTTACTTGTAATCCCAAAAAGAATGTTAACTCACCCATCATAGACATCTCAAATTCGCTTGTCATTAGATCGGAAAATTCCTTGCATAAAACATTGTTAGTAGCACCAAATATAATATCATCTACATATATTTGAACTAACAAAATATCATTGTTTTTATGCTTAACAAAGAGAGTTGTGTCAACTTTCCCCCTAATGAAATCATTTTCCAAAAGAAACTTACTCAATCTTTCATACCAAGCTCGGGGAGCTTGTTTTAACCCATAAAGAGCCTTTTTGAGTTTGAAAACATGATCGGGAGATTTAAAGTTTTCAAAACCGGGGGTTGTTCAACAAAAACTTCTTCTTGAATAAAACTGTTTAGAAAAGCACTTTTCACATCCATTTGATATAAATTGAAATTCATAGAAGAGGCAAATGCAAGCAATACGCGAATAGCTTCTAATCTAGCTACGGGAGCATATGTTTCCTCATAGTCAATACCTTCTTCTTGATTATAGCCTTTTGCTACAAGCCTAGCTTTGTTTCTAGTGATTATACCATTTTCATCTATTTTATTGCGAAAAACCCATTTCGTACCAATTATGGTATGACCTTCGGGTCTTGGCACCAAATCCCAAATGTCATTGCGTTCGAATTGGTTAAGATCCTTTTGCATTGCCAAGGTCCAAAATTCATGCCCAATTGCTTCTGAGATGGTTTTGGGTTCAATTTGAGAAACAAAAGCAGTATGTTCTAAGGTATTTTTGAGAGAGTTTCGGGTACTTACCTTGTCTCCAACGTTGCCAATTACCCGTTCGAGAGGGTGATCTTTGATTGTCCTCCACTCATTAGGCATATTCATTTCTTTTTCCAATTGTGGCACTTCTTCCGTTGGTTGTTCCTCAGTTTCATCTTTATTTTCCTTGGGTGGTTCCTCTTGTGTTTTGTCTTTCAAGCTATCTAAGATACCTGCAAGATCAAAACCGGAATCCTTTCTCGCCAAGCGAGCATTATTTTCGGAAAATACAACATGAGGGGATTCCTTCACAATTTGGGTTCTTTTATTAAAGATCCTATATGCTTTACTACGTGAGGAATATCAAATGAAAATACCTTCATCCGACTTAGCATCAAATTTACCCAATTGGTCTTTGCCATTGTTATGAACAAAACATTTGCAACCAAAAACTCTAAAATGGGAAATATTTGGTTTTCTACCCTTATAAAGTTCATAGGGGGTTTTCATGAGTATCGGCCGAATTACTACTCTATTTAGAACATAGCAAGCGGTACTCACGGCGTCCGCCAAAAAATGTGTGGGTATCTTAGCTTCGTCAAGCATGGTTCTGGCCATCTCTTCGAGACACCTATTTTTCCTTTCCACCACCCCATTTTGTTGTGGTGTACGTGGAGCGGAAAAGGTATGCTCGATTCCAAGTTCGTCACAAAAGTCCGCAAAGAGATTGTGATCAAACTCTCCCCCATGATCACTTCTAATTGAAGTGACAGTTGTTTCTTTCTCATTTTGAACACGCTTAAGAAAATATTTAAAATTTTGAAAAGCATCACTTTTATTGGCAAGAAATAAAGTCCAAGTAAATCTCGAGTAATCATCAACAATCACACAAGCATATTTATTTCTTCCTAGACTTTCAATGCGAGAGGGACCAAATAAATCCATATGAAGTAATTGCAATGGTTTAGAAGTTGAAACAATGTTTTTAGATTTGAAAGATGTTTTTGTTTGCTTCTCCTTTTGACACGAGTCACAAATAGAGTCATTTTCAAATTTTAAATTGGGAAGACCAACAACTAAGTTTTGAGAAATCAATTTGTTCAAAAGATGCATATTGATATGTGCTACTCTACGATGCCATAGCCAAGTATCATCCTCTTTACTCATTAGACAATCAACATAATCGGGTGAGGAATTAGCAAGATCAACCATATAAATATTATCCACTCTAGAACCACGGAGGATAATTTTGAAATCACTACGTCTGAACACTAAGCAATCATCCGAATCAAATAAAGCAAGATTTCCCTTGTCACACAATTGGCTTATGCTCAAGAGATTATGCTTTAATCCTTTAACAAGTAATATATTCTTAATGGAGGAATTTTCATCCTTACCGACCGAGCCTATGCCGATGATCTTTCCTTTATTGTTATCACCGAAGATAACACTTCCTCCTTCTTTGTGCTCTAATTGAAGGAATTTGGATTCATCTCCCGTCATATTCTTGGAGCATCCACTATCAAGGTACCATAGTATACTTGATCCCTTCAAGCACACCTACAAAACAAATTAATGTTCTTTAGGTACCCATGCCATCTTGGGTCCTTGGGGGTTAGGCATATTATAATGATGCGATTGAGTAATATGTCTATGACGTGTAAAGCATGCAGGAGCAATATGACCAATACGTCTACAATAATGACAAGTCACATTTGGGTTATGCATCCTTCTAGGTTCATAGTAACTAGACGGATGAAAATTTCTTACTCTATTTTGAACACTATGACTATTTCGCATTTCATGAGACTTATTTCTCCTACTATGAGCTTTAGGATGGGCAGCATTTCTAGAGTGATTGTTTCTCCGTTGAGGGCCATTTCTAGGTCTTCTCAAAGGTTCAACATTTGGCCTAAAATATGCATCATTTCTAGGGTAACTATTTCTAGGTGGTAAGTCATTTCTAGGTGTCCTAAAGTGTTCAACATTTTGTCTAGCATGCATATTGGTTCTAGGATTGCTATTTCTAGGATAAACATTTGTTTTATTGGTCCTAGGTTGAGCCTTAGGTGGTTGGGGTTTGGCTTCAACCTTTTCTTTAACCTCATTCTTAAATCCTATTCCATGCTTGGTTGATTTCAAGTTAACAAGAACATCATTCAAGTTTTTGTGCGAAGAATTAAACTTATCTAATGTGCTTTTAAGCCTACTTACTTCATTCTTAAGATGCAAACAAGAAGTGCAATTTCTAGTAGAGCTTTCGGGCTTATCGGAACTTCTTTTTCCAAAAAACTTGTTTTCCTCTTTCAGCTTCTCATTTTCTAAAACCAGTTTTTCTAAATCCTTTTCTTTTAAAGAAAGCTGTTTTTGAAAATCCTTTTCTTGCAACGACAGAGTTTTCTGCAAATCTTTAATAGTTTTGGAAGCATCAACAAACTCACTATGTAATTTATTATAAGCATTTTGCATTTCTTCAAGCGAGTGAGAGTTGGACGTACTTCCCTCTTCTTCTTCGTTTGCCATGAGACATTGGCCAGTTGATTCATCATATGAGCAGTCCGCTTTTTGAGGCGTGCTTTCATACATTTCCTCCAGCTTATCCCACATTTCTTTGGCGGTTTGTAGTGGGAAATTTTCTGATAGTCTTCCCGATTCAAGGCGCAATACAACATATTTATTGCATTAGTGTTGTATTCACTTACCTTGGCTTTCCCAACTTTTGTTGTCGTTTGATCACCATGCTTGATAATTTGCCATAGATAAAAGTTGTTGGCTGTGATGAAAATTCTCATATGATCTTTCCAATATAAGTAATTATTTCCATCAAATATTGGGGGCAACATGTTAAAATAACCTTCACCTATTCCTGCAAAAGAGTCACGAGTAGAAGCCATGGATGGTTCTCTCAAACTGTAAGTCTTCAGAGAGTATGGGCTCTGATACCAATTGTTAGAAAATACGCTTAACGCTAGAGGGGGGGGGGGGGTGAATAGCGTTATAATAAAATTTAGCGTAAACTTGCGGAAATTAAAATTTGCAGGAAATAAATAAGTGCGTTAAATAAACAAAAAGGAAAGAACGCACCGATATATTCTGGTTCACCACAACACGTGGCTAGTCCAGTCCCCGAGAGACTCTCTCGAGATTTTCCACTAACTTGTTAAGCTTACGGGTTCTCAACAAACCTTTACAACTTAAGGACACAAGCCTTAACACCTTTGCTCGGAGATACAACACTCCAAGACTTCAACCAAGGAAACACAAGTTCCTTAAAACAAGAGAATCACAATTCTCTTACAAGTGTATAAAACACTAAACACTCAAACAAAATACTCCTTTATGAGTAGGTATGAGTAAAAGAAGTAAGCTCTAGATCACAACAACTTTGGACAAGAATATGGCTCTCAAAAGCTTTATGAAATTGAATATAAAATGATAAACAAAAGCATGCAAGCTTATAGCAATGTAATGATCAGTTGTAGTATGTTGTTGTGTTTAAAACACTGAAATGAAGCTGTATTTATAGTTGAAAAACATGGCATTACCGTTGCCTAATTGCCAATTAAGAGTTGCTGATTTTACTCACTGACAATCGATTGTCAAACCCCAACAATCGATTGTCTGCTAGTCAGATCAAAATTCAATCCCAGATTTTACGCTTGATAATCGATTACTTTCAATCAATAATCGATTACTGGCAACGTTCAAAAAATCCTTTCCAGATTTTACCACAAACAATCGATTGTCCAGAATCAACAATCGATTACTCAGCAACGTTCAAAAAATTTTTTCCGGATTTTAATCAAAATAATCGATTATACAGAATCAATAATCGATTACCCAATAACGTTCAAAAAATCTTTTCCAGATTTTAATCAAAACAATCGATTATACAGAATTAATAATCGATTACCTGACGGTATTTGAAAACTTTACGACAACGGTCAGCTTCACAATCGATTGCACAAAGTCAACAATCGATTACTTATCAGTTTTTGAAAAACATTTTAGACACTGTCTCTTTGACAATCGATTGTCCAATATAACAATCGATTATTTAATAAATTTGAAAATCACTGGAAGACACTGTCTCAACATAATCGATTACCATTAGTTCATAATCGATTATTCTGAGTTTTGAAAAACTTTGATGGACACTGCCTCAGTCACAATCGATTGTCATTAGTTCACAATCGATTGTCATGCAGGTTTGAAAAACCTGATGCTCACTGTCTTACTCACAATCGATTGTCATTAGTTCACAATCGATTGTCATGCTGTCTTGGCTTATAGCAATCGATTATCATAAGTACATAATCGATTATCTTAGTCCAGATTTTTAAGGCATGTCTAAAAATTATTTTGACTACTGTAAATATGCATGATTTAAAATCATTTGACATTAAATTAAATATGCATGATTTTGGAAAATAGTTTTATGAGAGACGCCATGTTACGAGTCAAGTTGTAGGATCAAGATCACAAATAAGAATGACTCAATTAAACTTATAAAACTTTGTCTTGAGCTTGAATCTCGTTGTATATCAATTGTGCGCTTGTTTCTTGAACTTCGTCATATATCAGTTTTCGCTTCGTTTGTCATTCATCAAAACCTATACGAAAGAACACACGTTTTAGTATATTGCATTGAGAACGTGTTTCCAACACCATTATCTCCTAATAATTCCTCATTTACACCTCCTAGTGAAACCCCAAAACCTAGGTTTCGCTGGCAGAAAATGTTGGCCAGAAAAATAATTGCTTTTAGTTGTCTGAGAAAAGCTTTAAGTGAAAAATTGAGGGCTAGCCAGAAGAAAGAGAGTCCTGTTAAATAATCTGAATCAAGTTATGAGTCTGAAGCATTTATTTCTGCCAAGAAGTACAAGAACATGAGTCTTCTGACACTGACAAAAATCAAGAAACCCCTAATGAGGTAAATACTTGTGTTGTATTCTCTATTGTGGTAGAAAGGGTAGATAATAGGTTTGTGTTGGTTGGTTCTCTAAAAGATGTAAAGGAGAATGAGTCTAGTATAAGGGGAGAGAAAAAGAAAGAAAATGTTGTGCTATTTATGGTAATGTAAAGAAGGGTGGAAACAAGTCAGGGGAAGTGGCTCTGGAGAGGCTGCTGAAGGTCTTCTCCATTTAAGTGAGCAGCGAGATGAACCTTGTTCATCTATTGAGGAAACCCTAGCTGACATCCTTAAGAAGTTTGGCACCGGCTATGATCCAAAGAAGCGCAAGCGTTATTCCTAAAATACCCCAACTGCTTCCAAGCCAGCAAATAAAAGAAAGGTGTCATCTTTTAAGTCTACTGTCCCTTCATTATCTAAGGGAAGAGCTACTAGGATCAGGGTCAAGAAAAGTGAGGCAGAATTGTGGAAAGCTCTGAAGCTACAGAAGAGGAGGATGAGGAGATGGAATTGATCCATCAAGAAATAGGTAGAACTGTGGAGGTTCCCACTCCGAAACCAAAAAGATCCAAGACTTCTTCAAAGAAGTCTTCCAAAACTGTATCTGCTGAACCCTCCTTAGCCAAAAGAACCAGGTCTACAATGAAGGGGAAACATGTAAAAATTGTTGAATAAGGAGAACAAGAAGAATGGAGTGGATAAGAAGAAGATGAGGAGTATGAGAAAGAACATGATAGATTTTCCATGTTTGGCAGGAGGAAGAATTAGAAAGGCAGGTTGTTAAAAGACCTGGAGGATCCAGGAATGATAAGATTGGTGGATGACCTAGATGCACAAGGGTGGAAGGACATGGTCCTTCAAATGGATTGAAGGCTGGACAGAAAGGAGCTGAGTGAGTTCATGGCCAATGCCACTGTGAAAAATGGGGTAGTCACCATCTTGGTGAAGGGAGTAAAGGTGCAGTTTGATGCACCTAAATTGGAAAAGATTCTAGACATACCCAGTGAGGGTTATAATCGCTATATTATGCAGAATTGGTCTTGTCTAGATGATCTTCCTACTGCTCTCCAAATCACCAGAAATTTTTGTGATACAAAATCTGCTCCTGAGGCAAGGTTTGTGCGGACGAGTGAGATGAAGCCTGAGCACAAGGTGTTATTTGAGTTTGTGAAAAATGCTTGCTGCCTAGACGAGAAAGAAGGCATACTGCTAACTACATGGACCTGGTTCTTATGGAATGCCTTGTGAAAGGAATGATGATTAACTGGTCTACTCTCATTATCAAGCTGCTGGACAAGTTCATCAATGGCTCCAAGGCTCATGCTACTCCATGTGGGTTTATACTGACGACTATTCTGGATAGGCTGAATGTTCCCTTGAAAAAACGGGAGATGGCTTCCAGCAAGGAGCATTTTTGTATCAAAACTCTGCAATCTTGTGACTATCTCCTCAGTATAGCCCCATTTAAACTTGGTTCATCTCTGAAGACTCCTATGAATAGAAAGGTTAGGGCCTTGGTTCAAGAATGTTGAACAAAAAATGATGAAATTGCTAGGCTCCAGACTCGTGATGTTGAAATGGAAAATGAGAGAAATGGCCTTAAAGCTTAGCTAGCAAAGGAAAAGGAAAAGAGTGAAGGGATGCTTCAGGGTATGCTCAACCTCCTTCAATCCCAACCCTCTAGTTCCTCCAAGCCTTAGGTTTTCCAGTTCCTGTCTTTGAACCAGTCTAGAACTCCCTAGTGACCCAGATTCGGGACTTCTCCTTGTTTTTGTTGCTCATGGTTGGATGTTTTTCTTTCTTTTGGTGGTCTGGTTTGTAGAAACATTTCCTAATCAATGACAATGTGTTTTTTATCTTTTTCTATGAAGATTTTGATCTTACTAGTTAGTTTTTGTCAAGTTGATTATTGATTAACTGAACCATATATTTACTTGAAGTAGCCCCAGTGGCCATGAGTAACGATTAGAATCTGGGATTCACATTATATGCAACTTTTAGATGATGTCAAAGGGGGAAGAGATATGTTCTTTACTTTGTATTCTAAAATAAAATGATATTTATAACCTGATTAAACCTGGTCCCTAATGATAAATTAAGATTTCTAAGTTAAAGTGTTGATAATTAAGCTGAGTTTCATAGGTTCTCTGATTAGCAAAAGCACAGAGTAGGTCATCATCAAAAAGAGGAAATTTGTTGGCCCAAGTTCAGATGAAGTTTTGAAGATTGACAAATGAACTCAGTCATGGACCAGGCCTATCATATAAGACACAGTGGTTATCTACTTATACATGTGAGATGCACGTGAAGAAGATAAGTCGCAAGAATCAAGAAATAATATCTTCTGAACTGATAGAAAAGGTTGCATAGAGGATAAGAAGATGAAATCTCCGTATGTGAAGAGAACTTAATCCGGATCAAGGAAGGGTTGGAGTTTCCATTGTTCTAGGACTCAAATTCGATAAAGAATCAGCAATTGAGTCCCATTCAAACTTTAATTACTAACTCATTAAATAATAGTCATTGTTCTCTTTTACAGGTGTTGCACATATGCAGAAGTTAAACTAAACTGAGAGAAAAAGAGCAAGGAAATTTTGCAAGCAATTTATGTGAGATTTAAGTGTGCACTCTTGAAGCTACTTGAATGAAATAGAAAAAACAGTTTCATTGTGCTTATTCCTATTCTAGTTCAATTGTAGTAAATGATTTAAAATTGTACGTTTCCAGATTTTATAGAAGCAATCGTATTAGGTACTTTGAGTATTCAAGTTAGAGATAACTTGAAAGTGTCGCAACAGTTGAGGTTGTGTGCCACACTGGAAGTAAAGTTAATCCTTAGGTTTACAAGAGTTTTGTAAATGCTGTTTTGGCTCATTGATTTTAGTGGATGTTTGGGAAAATCCTACTGAGTAGTAGGTCGTAATTTTTTCACCTTTTGAGCCAAGTATTTTCCACGTAAAAATTTTTGTGTTCTTAATTCTCTTTACTTTTAATTCCGCAATAGTAGTAGTTAGAACACATAGAAGAACCATGTTCTTCTAGATCGAAAAATTGGGTACCACACAAATCACCCACCCTCTTTCTTGTGTGGTATTGACTTTCGAAACATCAGTCCAGGGCCCACATAATACCTAAATTGTGAATATCTCCATATTAACTTACTTATGGGGTCATTTATGATATTCTAAAGACTTGGAAAGGAATAAAGTTGAACATGTGAACTTGTTGAACCCTTGTATGAAATTATTGAAATATAAATGCGCCTACTGTGTATTCTTGGAGTTCTCTTGACATCTATGGATCGAGCCGATTAACTCGGTGTAAATAGATGCATCTATGATTTGTGTAGTTCGACCCTCAGTGTTGACATCTACGTAATGTGCGCCTGATATCTCTGTGAAATCTCATACATGACTTGCTTTTCTAGGTATTTCCAGGAATGTAAATAGCTAATTGATATATTATGAAGGACATGAATTTTACCTCTTGTTACAAACTGTTGATTATTGGTGAACCCTATGCGTAGCATAACACTTCATTTTATTATTTGACCTTAGTAAGTATCAAGTCAACTTTTCGTATCTACTTCTTCGAGATTAGACAGGATGCTTACTGGGTATATATATTGTTTATGTACTCATACTACACTTCTATACCTAATTGTACAGGATCTGAGGCAGGTTTATCTGGTTATCTGTCTAGTGCGCATCCTTGAGCGGACCTGAGACTTCTACGGTAAGTTGTTTCCCTTCCATGCTATTCAACAGCTGAAGAAGTCTTTCTTTTGTATTTTCTTTTGCCGTCTATCGTGATTTGTTTAGTAGGATAGTTTTTTTCTTTTATATATTCTACTAGTTGCCCATAGAGTGTGATATCAGGTCTTGGCAAACACAGTAGTAGACATTTATTTTGGGTTGTATAATCATGTTATATACACTATTGATCGTTTTTGGTCCAAAATTTAAATTGGGATTCTGTTATACTTATTTTTGGTAAAATTAAAATGAGAACTTAATTATGTTTTCGCGTTGGCTTGCCTGACAATGGTGTCGGGCGCCATCATAACCTATTTTGGAAAGTGGGTCGTGATAAATAACTTTAATTATCATATTTCTGGACGAGAAATAGCCTTAGTCTATTAATTTTATTGAGTCTTAAGGTCCTGAGATCAATTCTACTTAATCACTTTTTAATCACAGAGCAAAATCAGGCACATAACCAACGTGCTAAGAGACAATTTATGTAAGTGTCATCATTTTTCCTATTTATCCATTTCATCACAATATTAATACATAAATTTTGTAAGATTTCTGATGAAGTGGCGTCGTGCGACACCGCTTCATCAAATGTGCATCCACCCTTGCATGGATATACATAGAATATACAAGGAATACAAATTTGATGCCTACGAGATACACAAATGATACACGGGAATACATGGGGTACACATCTCACATTCTTCTATGAGCATCTTCTATTTAAAATTTACAATTCAAATCACTCAAATCATCACAAAATTAAGATTCAAACTTCTTAAAATATACTTAATCTATTTCAATAATACTCACTCAAAATAATTTTAATTTCAGAAACTCAAATTTTCAAAATAAAAACTTCAAATGGCTTCAATGCCGACGATGCATTGCGAAGAAGTGCAAAAGAACGTTATCAGTCAATATTGCATCCACAAGGAGCAGCGATTATACCAAAAGTCATCAAGAGGGGAAGCACGAATCGTAGCGGGGTCAAATTTGGTAGCATTTCATGAGTATTCGGCTAAAATCGATAATTTTATATGAATTGACTAATGTTAGTAGTATTTTTCTACAGGCTATATTCGATAGTTTTTTTTCTTTTTAATTTCCCTCCCCTTTCATTTTCCTTTGATCCCTCTTTGTTGGGACAAAATATCACGGTATAGCCAGTTTTTACATTGGTCAATTAAAAATAGGCAGCATTTATCAAGTCAATGAAAAATAGCCATTATTTTGCTGCAACAGGGACCGACCTCGTATAATATACGGGAGTTCTGGTGCATTTGTGTATGAACTCCGGCATATTATGCTGGACTTGTATACTTTGCTAACTCATGTATAATATAGGGGAGACTGGAGCACGAGTGCTCTAATCTCCAATATATTATACTGGACATTTATACTTGCTGGAACTCCCGTAAAATATGCGGGAGTTCCAACATAATTATGCTTGAACTCCCATAAATTTGCTGGAGTTCCAGCATAGTTATCCTGGACCTCCGGTAAAATATGCGGGAGTTCCTGTATACTTATGCCGGCACTCCAGTAAAATTTGCGGGCGTATTTTTCGGATTTTGAACAATATTTTTGCTAAAATTTATCTTTACATAAAAAGTGACTAAATTTCGATAATTTTGAAACTTGGCTATTTTTTAACGACCAGTGGTAAAATCTAATTATTTTTAAATTTCTCACCTTTGTTGGAGCTAATGCTCTTTTGGTAACTCGAACACACAACTCAGAGATTGAAGTAGTAATATGTAGTAGGAAAAATTGAAGAAGAAAAAAGATAAGGAAAAAATCTGCCCAGAGTAAAATACGCAGCTAAGATCTATCAACAGGAACATATTAACACAACAAATAAATTTTTGGAATTTTTTCATATTTATACCATATATAAAATTTTATTAATAAATAGGTACATAGTATCTAAATTACCCCGCTGCGCACTATTTTTTTTCAATGATTATACCATTCATTAATTAGTAATTAATAGTAGCTGAATCTTCCTAATATGGCGCGCTAAAATCAGGAAAAGAATATCCTAATTGATTTAGTGATCTCCAGTTCAAATTTGAACGCAAATCCTTTATCTGGTCTCTCCCGAATTTTTTCATAATTAAAAAAAAGGACTAAAAGCTTCAACAAACTGAAATCAAATATGTTCTTCATCTTTTCTTTTTCTCAATACACAAATCAAAAAAATAATAAAATATAGAACAATACCTCTGCAACGACCCTCAATCGTGTTCAAAATCCTAGTCAGGCTACAATTGAATAGGAAAAATATGATAATAAAAAATGGGTCTCATCTCTGTATTTTTTTAGAAGAAGAAGGAATGGCGAAGAGGAAGTCTGATTTTATGTTAATATCTACAAAATTCCTACATTTATCTACAAATAAACTACAAATCAATTTAAGTATGTATAAAATAATATTATTTTTAAGGGTATCTATAAAATTCATTTTATTTATACTACAATAAAATTACGATCTATGTTGAAAAAAATATTGATTACAAAATTTTCTATTTATCTACAAATAAACTACCAATCAGTTTTACCATTGTATAAAGCTGTATTGTTTTTAAGGGTATGTACAAAATTCCTATATTTATACTACAATTAAACTATGATCCGTGTTGAAAAAAATATTGACTACAAAATTTTCTTCAAAAAAACTACAAATAAACTACAAATCAGTTTAAGTATTGTATAAAGCTGTATTGTTTTTAAGAGTATCTACAAAATTACCATATTTATACTACAACTAAACTGTAATTTATTTTGAACAAAATATTCTACAAAAGATTTCCTATGTGGCATAAAAATGTAAAAATCCAAAAAGAAAAGTTTTAAGATCCATAATACAGCTGCCAATAACTAAGACGTGCAGAAACATAAACAAGAAAAGATGAAAAACCCAAAAGAAGAGAAGAATTTCTGTGCACGTCTCATTGGGTTAAAGGTCTTCTTCGCTTCGAACTTCTTAACAATAATAAGTGAACATTTGCCATTGAAAAATTTTCCTTCGAACTTCATCAGTGAACACGTCTCTTTGAAATATATGGAACTAAATAATTAACTTGCACCATTTGTGAGGACATGGTGCTTCGATTATTGATCTCTAATATTAACTGCCTTTGAATTGTTGCAAGGGTACTTTTTGCCTCCTGCACCTTTTTGGAATTTTCGGCAAACCACTCATTCATCTTGCGATTGAGTATATTTTAAGAATTATGGGGATAAAAAAAATGAGATATATGAATATTTTTAATTAAGGAGTAAAAACTATCTATTAATTGTATACTTAATTAAGTATGAGATATGATTGGTATTTTAGTCTAAGAGTTTGTAATTACATCAAACCTTAAATATTATGAGTAATAAGGTTTCATATAATGGTACAAGATGATAAAAATGCCTAAATTTGTTTGTGCATCATATTTTGTTTGGACTTGGGCTCCAAAGTAGGCCGTTGAGTCCATTAGCATCCACCATTATTTCTACTTATTCTTTTAATTTTAATCCTTTGTATTTCTGTATTATAATTGTTGCTGACGTTATTGCTACTGATATAATTAAGTGTTTCTTTTTGTGATTCCAAGATAATATTTATGATATCGAAATCTCTATATTTGAGCTAACACATAAGATAATAAAAGCATATCTTCCTTAAATATTCATGTGCCTTAATCTCTAATTAAAGCAAGGCGGCGTCCTCCATTTAATATTTACTAATATTAGAAGATTCTTTTTTTTCCAAATATCCCTATTCTCCTAATCCAATCCGTAAGATACTTCGAGAGATCATATCTTTCTTTATGGCACTTGATTTATTAATTTTGTTTTGTTTTATGGATGTCTTCAACCTAAGACACTATTGGAATCATTGCCACAAAAGATAAGCTTTGATGTTTGCTTGATCGTACAGCTTATTATTTAAATGTTATTTTTTGTCCTTTTATTTTTGAAAGATGACGAACCCTATCAGCAAATATTTCTCCTGAGTTTTGACCTTATTCTCTTTCTCTAACAACTAATTATGTACAAATTGGTGATATTTCAATAAATAGAACAAAAGAAATGTTAGAATGATATTTAATGAGTTATGTAAATCAAAATCCTAATCTGGAATTAATTAAGTGGACCTCCTAGCATCATTGTCTTGGAAATCATTACATTACATTATATTTTTGTTATCTTATCACTTATGTTGTACAGTCATGATAACTAGGAGGAATTGACAAATGATGATATTGCTAAACCCACAAAGGAAAGTTTCTGTATATAAAACATTATCTATTGCTTCCCTTTGTTTATCTATGTTACTGTTGAAAAGAATATGGCAAATCATAAGGATGAAAGGATATCATCCCATCAAACAGGGTCAGATTAAGTCGTAATTATCCTCATGTTCCAGCTATTCTTGTATAAATTTAAATAATTGTTAGCCCACCAACTTCTCAATACTGTATAAATATCAATATTAATCATTGAACCTAGTGCACTAATGATGAATTCCCCTACTTTTACTTCGCCCTGTTATTTTGATTGTTCTTCACTTTTCAGTGCGATTTGTTTGACTCAGCTAATACCTTTTTGAACAAATTAATCGAAGATGAAGGGATAAATTGTAGGTGAAAATAGTAACCTCTAGAATAATAATATGTAAAGGGAAGAGAGTTGTAATGTTTCTTCATTCAAAAAATGATAAGTTTCCCAAAGTCTCGACTACCTCTTACAAAGTCTTTCGTTCCCCTTATATACTAGAGAGAAATCCTTTTGAATTATAAGAAAATACAATGATTCGGCAGAATATTCTTAATGTTCCCTAATGGGTTTACACTTCTACAAGAGTCGTACATTCTTCTTTTGCCTTAAGGACCTCTCCCTCGAGACGCCAATTCACAGTTACCCGGTCGTTTGTCGTACGCGTTATAGGTCGTGGTCAGTAAAATTTAAACTCATACAGTTAGTCCCTCGGCTTATCGGGGTCGCAACCTGATGTGTCCTCGATGAGTGGACTTCATGCATTCTTTTGGAGAAATTTGACCAGTGGGAATGTTATGGCGTGCCCAATAGGAGATGGTCATCATGCTCAGCAAAACATCGTGTGGTAAACTTCTCTGGGAAATGATATCAGCTTTACGTGTGTCATCATTATGCAGGTTTTCAAGGCAGGGACTGACGGCTTGGTGCTTCGATTCTTGTGCTACATTAAGACCTGTCGCCTCCTAATCCTATAAATAGGCGCAGGATTTGATTTTCTTGAAAAACTTTAGCCATTTCTCTCTTGAGGACCTCTCTCGTTCTTCCTCACTTGATCTCATACCCTTCTGTTCTTCTTTTGTTCCTCACCTGAAGCTTTTTCTTCCTTCCTTATTTTGTGTTGATATTCCTTTAAACGATATTATGCTGAGGTCTCATCTTTCTCGCAAAAGACTTCATGATGCCATCCCGTAATCCACGGTGCCTCCTTCTAACAACGGAGAAGTGGAGGTAGAAAAGAGTGACAGCCCTCCACGGTGGAGAAGTTACTACCGAGGGACCCCTTATCCCGGAGTCACTTCCTCAGAGATCCACCTCCCAACCCGAACCCCGTATTTTCTGAGACGGAGCAGGTTCATATCGATGCCCTTCGTGTAAAGTATGACATTCCTGCTCATATAGTAGTAGGGAGAGATTACGTGGACGTCCACAGGCATGGGTACTGCGCTTTCTATGAGTACCCTTTTATGATCGCCTATGCCCTTCCTCTCTTCCCCCTAGCGGAAGAATTCTGTAGATTTTACCAAGTTTTTCCCCGCACAACTTTCAACATACACGCTCAAAGTGCTTCTGCTATTGACAATGTATGCAGAGTTGGCAGAGTGTAGTATTTCTGTCAATCACCTTTTGCACTTGTTCACACCTGGTTTCCTTAGGGATACCATGGTACATGTGAGGCTTCGTGGTACATAAGGACTGGTGGTCGGGACGGATGACCAGGAGAGCCGTAAGTTTTGGCACAAGTACTTCTTTGTCAAGACCGAACACGTCATTTCTGACTCCGCCAGATTGCTGGAGGTTTGGAACGAGGCTTATAAGTGCCGCCACTCGTCATGTTTTCCTTTCATCTTTATTTACTATAAAGCTTATTAGCTTTCCATTTTTTAGCTATGGGTCTTCCACCTCACCCCATTGCAGGTATCAGAGATTGGGTAGCCCGCTTGTTGCCTCATGCACTAGGAACTCGAACTTGCCCGCCTTCGTGCAGTGTTATGGCCCTATAGTTTCCATAGGTAAACGTCTTTCTTACTAATTCGTTGTCCAGACGACCTTTCTTAATGGTACAAACCTCTGTGATGACAGGTTGAGGTGCTTCCAAGTGGAGGGTGCCAGTCCCTGCTTTTTGACAAGTCGTTGCTACTGCTGATACATAGTTTGTCTTGAGTGAGTTTATTCGAGAGGGTCGTCGTCAAACTATCCAATTGGGAGACCCATCTCGATTCGTGGCCGCGAGGGAAGAGTCTTCTTCGGTTTCGGCCTCACATCCTTTGAATGAATCCTCTAACGGGGATGAGCTGTTGTTGAGGAAAATGCGAAGGCTTGAGCTGGGGAAGGTCACGACTACAGACGCTGATGGCAGCAGGGCTGGATAGTCCCTGTTCCCATATTCATGGCCGGTACCATTTTGTCGGGGAGATCTCCCTAAGTGGAAGGAGTTGGCCCAGGAGCTGGTTTAGTGCATAATGTCGAGGGTGGTGCGTCGGACAATATTGGACGTCTTCGTGTTGAGGGTGGTGACTCAGGTTCCGATATAGACCTAGAGGATGTTAATGAATTTTTGGGTCTCCATACCCATGTGGAGGTTAGGATGGAC
Organism: Nicotiana benthamiana; assembly: GCA_034376525.1. NCBI lineage: Eukaryota > Viridiplantae > Streptophyta > Magnoliopsida > Solanales > Solanaceae > Nicotiana > Nicotiana benthamiana. Next base: position 1,687,311 of record CM067327.1, on the reverse strand, counting down.
GGATCCGACCATCATGTGGTAGTTCCGGGGAACTACAACATGTTGTTGATCATCGAACATGTGGAATCTGCCTTAGCTTCTCTATGTGCCACTCCTGAAAGCGAGATGCTTAAAGCGATGAGCGATGTGGAGTTATCTCAGAAGGTCGCTGGAATGGCCTTGCAGGTAGGTGGCTTTCCTTCTCTATTCTTTTTTGGGTTGGTGCAATAATCATTGTTTTGTATTTTGTTTCTAACTTCTGCCCTTCTCTTTTTATCAAACCCTCATCCTCTAGGTTGAGAGAGAGCGTTGAGAGAGAAAGGACGGGCCTTTATGAGAAGATATCATCCAAGTATCAGCAGTATCGTGCTAAGCATCGGGCAATGTCCGACATATATCATCAGGACCCTGAGTTTCAGGTGTTTCGTGAGGGGCTCAAGAAGCGGGAGGACCAGTTTGAGCGCAAGGTAGAGGAGTTGAGGGAGAGGGACGAGGATCTTGTGAAGGTTTTCACTCATAAAAGTGAGTTGGAGGCCTCCCTTAAGGCGAAGGAGGATGAGCTCTAGTTGAGCGAGGGGTGACGGCTGAGAATGCTGACTTACAGGCGAAGGTGGCCGACTTGACCGCTGAGTTAAGTACTAAGGTAGCAGAGATTTAGGGGCTTAAGGTGGACATTAGCGCTGATAAGCTGGCAACAACTATTTTTGAATTGTTATCTTTTGAAGATGCCCTCCACATTTCCCGGTTGGAGTTGTTTGATGAGAATGAAGCTTCTGGTCGTCGGGTTGCAGAGATTGAAGGGTGTGTCAAAGAGCTAGAGATGGAGCTGACCGCACTAAATGGACAAATGGACTCGCTAAGGGAGGAGGATGTGAGTTAACATTCTCAGCCTTCTACGTCTCGTGCCTCAACCAATTTGGTTGTGCCTTGTCGTTTATACGAGTTGTGGGTCTACATGGAGGCTCAGTTTTATGTGTATAAAGCTTTTTATACCGAGGGAAGGGCTACTGAGGCGGAAGTTCAGGTTGTGCACCCAAAGCTCGTGCATTTCGTGAGGTATGCAGGTATAACCCCCTTACCCCTGACGGGGATGATATCAACTATGATGATGCAAACTGCCTTGCTTTAGATTCGTGGTACGAAGATGTTTACCCCACTGGGGACGATGTGTAGTCTTTTTGTACTTAATTTGTTATGAGTTTTTTCATGTGGAGTACTTGAGCCCATTTGCAAGTGTAAATAACATTTTGATGTAATGTAAAATTTACTTCGTCACTTTTTCTTTCTTGCATTTGTCAAACGCATGGTATCGTTGACGTCCTTGGCTATGTTACTTCAAACTATAATCGATATGGAATCCCGTTGTAGTTCGAATGAGGTCGAGATTATATTTTCATCGATGGCCTTGGCTATTGGGATATTGCTTCGAACTATTATTGAAGTAGGATCCCATCGTGGTTTGAACGAGGTCGAACTTATATTTTCATCGCTAGCCTAGGCCATTTTGATATTGCTTAGAACTGTCGCCGAAATAGACCCCCGTCGTTGTTCGAACGAGGTCGAACTTATATTTTCGTCGATGGCCTTAGCCATTGGGATATTGCTTTAAACTGTCATCGAAGTAGGATATCGTCGTGGTTCAAACGACGTCGAACTTATATTTTAATCAATGGCCTTGTCCATTGGGATGTTGCTGCAAACTATCATCGAAATAGGATCCCTACGTGGTTTGAAAGAAGTCGAACTTATATTTTTATCGATGGCTTTGGCCACTGGGATGTTGCTTCGAACTGTCGTCGAAGTAGGATCCCGTTGTGGTTCGAACAAATATTTTTTGAGATTTGATCGTGCTCCCGTGGGAAGACATAGCATGTCGACTAGTAGAGATCTGATTCTGCACGTACAATGGTGATTTGATTTCGTAAATACAATGGAGATTTGATTCCGTACATACAATGGAGATTTGACTCGGTACATATAATGGAGATTTGATTATCTATATGTAGTACCTTTATTACTTCGATCCGTAGGTCATATCAACTGGTCGAGGTAATGAACAGTATCTCACTCCTTAAGGCATCCCTCTTGCCGCCTCGTTAAAACCTCCCCAGAAAACTCGATGGGACAAAACTCGTGTGAGGGAAAAAGAGTACGACTTAGGTGATGCCTTCTTTTAGAAGAGGAAGTACTTGAGATGGGTGATGTTCCAGTTGTTTTGGAGTAGTTTTCCGTCCCTTGTTTCTAGTTGGAACGCTCCTTTATTTGCTGCTGCTATGAATTTGTTTGGTCCGTCCTAGTTCGTTCCCAATTTTCCGTCATTAGGGTCTTTTGACACTTGTGTTTTGGCCGTGAGGACGTAGTCTCCAACTTTGAGTGGTCGCACCTTGGCTCTCTTGTTGAAGTATCTTTCTACTTGCTACTTCTGGGCTACCATTCTTATGTGGGCCATTTCTCTTCATTATTCAACTTATTCATATCTTATACCCTACTTTCATTGTTTCATGTTTCGCTTTCATTGGAGTATCTCAAACTAGGATCCCCAACCTCAATGGGTATAACTGCATCGGTCCTATAAACTAGTTAATATGGTGTTTCTATTGTGCTGGTTTTTGGCATAGTATGGTATACCCATGATACTTCTGGTAGTAGTTTAGGCCATAATCCTTTAGCTTCTTCAAGCTTCTTTTTCAATATGTTCAATATTACTTTATTAGAGGATTCGGCTTGACCATTGGAGGCAGGGTGGTATGGCGTGGAGAGTATTTATTTGATGCGCCACTTATCAAAAAGCTCAGTCGTTCTTTTCCGACGAACTAAGGTCCGTTGTTGCAACTGATTTCTTTGAGGATGCCAAAATGGCATATAATGTTTTTCCATATGAAGGTGATGACCTCCTGCTCACGTATCTGAGTGTATGCACCCGATTCCACCCATTTAGAAAAGAAGTCAATTAAAATCAAAAGGAAGCATACCTTACCTCGTCCTATTAGCAGGGGGCCAACTATATCCATTTCCCCACTTTATGAACGACCATGGCGAAGTAAGGGAATGAAGGCATTCCCCTGCTTGATGTATCATAGGGGAGTACTTTTGACATTCGTCACATCTTCTAACATAGTCTGCGACTTTTTTTTCATGGTGGGCCAGTAGTACCCAACGTGAATGAGGCATCGGACAAGGGCGCGATTTCCCATATGGGAGCCACAAATTCCCTTCGTGTACTTCTTCGAGTACTCTCCTTGTTTGATGTGGACCAAGACATTTGGTTAGGGGACCTCCGAATGTTCTTTTTTAGAGATTGCTGTTTACTAGGTTGTACCGGGCTGCCTGCACCGGAGTATTTTGGCTTATTTTTTATCATGCGTGAGCATTCAATCTTGCAAATGGGCTACGAAGTGGTTACGCCACTCCCAAGTTAAGTTAATAGAATATACGTCGATGTAGTGTATTGCGGCATGAAGGAGGGTGACCACATTTTCGTTGTTGATATTCTTCTTGGTCGGAACTAGTTTAGTGAGGTATTTTGCTTAGACATTTTGCGCCCTGGTATTTGGACGAGGCGGTGTTCATCGAATTCTGGCAGTAGTTTCACGATTTCTGATTAGTATCTTCGAAGCCTATACTCTTTGGTTTGGAAAGTTACGGTTGCCTGATTGATCACGAGCTAAGAGTCAAAGTGGAGGATGAGTCGTCGAGCGCTATATTTGAGGGCTAACTTCAAACCTGTAATCACAACTTTATACTTGGACTCGTTATTAGTTATCTCGGGGCATCGTATGGAATGGAAAATTACTCTGCTTGCAGGGACCTCGAGGACCAGTCCCGGTCTTGATCCCGAGGTATTAGAGGCACCACCGGTGTAGAGGTCACATAGGTCGGTAAGTGTAGAAGTACAGAGTGCTTCTTGTTCTGCCTCGGTCAATATTTTCGTGCTGAAACCAACGATGAAGCCGAGCACCTGCGACTTGATAGTAATTCGCGGTTGGTACGTTATGTCATGCTAACTTTGTTCTATGGCCCATTTGGCTAGTCTACCCGATAGTTTGGCTTTGTGTAGGATGCCCCTTAGGGGGAAGGTTATCAACACTTTTATGGGTGACATTGGAAGTACGGTCTAATCTTCCGTGAAGCTATGACCAATGCTAGAACTAGATTTTGAATATTAGGATATCTCATCTCGGTATCAATTAAATTTTTGCTGACATAGTAAATTAGATATTGCGTATCTTTTCTTTCACGGACAAGACTGCGCTTATCCCAACTTCGGAAACTACTAAATATACAAGTAAGCATTCACTTGGGTCTGCTTTGAGGAGTAGTGGTTGCGAGGATAGATACATTTTGATCATTCACAGGGCGTCGACACATTCATTGTTCCATTGCAACCCATGGTCTTTCCTTAGTACATTGAAGAATTTATGGCATCTATCCGAGGATCGTAAAATGAACCTTGATAGGGCGGCTATTCGTCTTGTTAATTTCTGCACCTGCATTTTGCTGGTGGGTATCTCTGGTATTTCGTAGATGGCCCTGATTTGATTCGGGTTGACCTCAATTCCCCTTTGTGACACTAGGAAACCGATGAACTATACATAAGTCACACCTAAGGCGTACTTTTCGGTATTTAGTTTCATCCCGTACTGCCTTAGTATTTCGAAGGCTTCCTTCATATGACCAACGTGATCTTCTTTCTTTGCTGAGTTTACTAGCATGTCATCAATGTAAACCTCCATTGTCTTACAGAGTTGTTCTTTGAACATTTTGGTGACTAATCTTTGATATGTGTCCCCTGCATTCTTAAGCCCGGCCGACATCACCTTATAGCAATACGTAGCACGGTGAGTGATGAAAGTGGTCTTTTCTTAATCTTCTTCGGCCATTAAAATATGGTTATAATAGAAGTACGCATCCAAGAAGCTCAGTAGTTTTTGCCCTGCTATTGCATTGATAAGTTGGTCGATATGGGGTAACGCGAAAGAGTCCTTCAGGCATGCTTTTAAATCGGTGTAATCAACACATATTTGCCATTTACCGTTCTTCTTTTTGACCATGACCACATTGGCCACCCATTGGGTGTACTTTGATTCTCTAATGGAACCGTTAGTGATTAATTTATTAACTTCCTCGCTGACCGCCTCATTGATTACTGCATTGAACTTTCTCCTCATTTGTCGTACTGGTAGATAAAGGGGATCGACATTCAGCTTGTGCATCGCGATATCCCTTGGGATTCCTGGGATATTTGAGTGGGAAAAAGAAAAAAAAATCGGTGTTGTTAGTTAAAAACTCACGATACTCACCTGGCTCCGAGAGGTTTTGCCCAACACGGGTAGCACTATTTCTCCAGATGTCCGCTCTACTGTATTGTTAAAACCCATCAGTGTTATGCAACGCAATATTATTTTATCCTCGAGACTCACTTGCATGAGGAATCGCAGGTGAACAATACATGTGCCACTTCCCTCATCCACCATGATTCTTTTTTGTATTGGTATCAATGATGCATAAAGTTATAACCAAAGCATCATAGTGAAGGAAAGACAAACCGTCGATATCTAACTTATCGAAGATGATACTATCTTCGAGGTTATCATACCATTTGTGGGCGACTGTCTGTTTGACTTTGCACGTGGTGGTGAACTTCACATGGTTGATTGTCGTGTCGTTGTTTCCGCCAATGATCATTTCTATGCTAGAGGATGGTGATGGTGGCTTTGGAGGTCCTTGAGATGGGCCGCGCCCTCAAGAGAATTTGGCCCTTCCTTTATCGCTTAGCAGTTCTTTCAAGTACCCCTGGTTTAACATCTTAACTACTTCTTGCCGCAGGCCTATGCAATCTTCGGTCTTGTGTCCTCTTTTTTGGTGGAATTCACAGAGGACGTTCGACTTCCTGGTTCTTTGATCCGATTTCATCTTTTGCGGCCACTGTACCTTTGTACGTAGTTTCTCCAGTGCGTACACAAAAATTATGAGCAAATAGTAGTGGAGGGATACCTCTTTCATTTCGGAGGGGAGCAGTGTGTCGTCGTATGATGTTCGCATGTCATAGGGGGGAACAAGTTGGATGTGCGGATATAGGGGTGATGCCTTTGATTGAAACGTGATGGTTGATCTCTTTGCCCATCGTTACGTCAATCTCTCCTTGTCTCAGTTTGGAGTGATGTTAATCGTTGAAGCAGCCCGTTCAGGTAATCCTCGTCTGCCCTTACCTTGGCGCAATAGGTGTTGTGGATCTTTTCCCATGTGGTAGGGGTACTTAATGAGTCTATTGAGCAGTTTTTTGGTCGCCTTTGATCCATTCCTATTTAACTCATTTTGAAAGGCTGCTACTGTCATCCCTAGACTCCTCCTTACTTTGTTGAATCGGGCTAAGAAATCTCGAAGTTCCTCGCCCGTCGTTTGTCGGACGGCAAAGATATCATTAACCCTAGCCTCGGCCTTCTTCGCTCCTGCATGAGCAATGGCGAATTTATCTGCCATCTTTTCAAACGTTGATATCGGTCACGCTGGTAGGGAGTCCATGTCAATGCTCCCCTTGCCAAAGTCTCGCCGAAATTTTGTAACACCACAGACGGTACCTGTTCTTTTGACAGATCATTGCCCTTTACTGTTGTACTATAATGAATTAAGTGATCCTCCGAGTCTGTAGTACCACCATGTATTTTCAAGTATGGAGGCATTTTGAAGGTCTTTGGAATAGGAAGGGGAGCAGCCCCTTCACTGTATGGCTGTTCGACGAATCGGCCCACATTGCGATTTGGTAATAGCTTCGGAGCACCTCGTATTTTGTCAACCCTCTCCTGATGCACCTTCATCTGGTCGTGGAGTGTTTTGTTCTCATTTTCCATCTCTTCCATTTTCTTTAAGATGGTCATGAGTGCATCGTAACCTGCATTAGTAACAGTGTGAGTGCTACCTATTCGTGTAGAGCTTGGCTCATCGAAGGCAACTGCGATTTTTATAGGTGGAACGTCTTCGACATCTCCTTGAGTGGGTTTATCGAGCATGTTCCTTAAATCGCTCGTTAACCATTCATCTAGTAGCCTTTTACTGTTGGTGGTGCTTCCCCCGCTATGGAGATTCAGGTTCCTCTTTCCCGCAAGATCGTTAGATCCCTGTGTGGAAGATGTGAGATCTCTCCTTCTAGTGTAGCGCTTGGTGTTGCATTCTCATTATCTTCTCTGTCGGCTTCATTGAGAGAAGTTCAAGAGAGTATTCGAGACATCTGCTACTGCCTTTAGCCTTGCTTCCTTTCCCGCGTTGGTTTATACAAAGTTTGAAGAAAGGTAACTATCACTTTCACGTATCTAGATGTGAACTATGATTTCAGCTATATAAATTCCCACAGATGGTATCAAATTTTTTTACTCAACAGAAGTTAAGACCTTTTTGAATAAATCAATCAAAGATGAAGGGTAAATCATAGTTGAAGATAATAATCTTTAGAACAATAATAGGCAAAGTGAAGAGAGTTGTAAAGTTTATTTCCATTAAAGATTGGTAAGTTTCCCAGTGTTTCTACCGCCTCTTACAAGGTCTTTTGTTCTCGTTCAGGTCACCTCGTCTGCTCTTACCTTGGCGCAATAGGTGTTGTGGATCTTTTCCTATGTGGTAGGGGTACTTCATGAGTCTACTGAGCAGTTTTTTGGTCTCCTTTGATCCATTCCTATTTATCTCATTTTGAAAGGCTGCTACTACCATCCCTTCTGACATGTTCGGTAGACTCCTCCTTACTTTGTTGAATCGTGCCAGGAAATGTCGAAGTTCCTTGCCCGTCGTTTGTTGGATGGAGAAGATATCACTAACCCAAGCCTCGGCCTTCTTCATTCCTGCATGAGCGATGTCGAATTTAATGCCATCATTTCAAACGTTGATATCGATCACGCTTGTAGCTGGGAGTCCATGTCAATGCTCCCCTTGCCAAAGTCTCGCCGAAAAGCTTTAACAGCACAGGCAGTACCTGTTCTTTTGACATATCATTTCCCTTTACTATTGTAATATAATGAATTAAGTGATCCTCCGAGTCTGTATACCCGTCATTTATTTTCAAGTATGGCAGCATTTTGAAGGTCTTTGGAAAGGGATGGGGAGCAGCCCCTTCACTGTATGGCTGTTCACAAATCGGCCCACATCACGTTTTGGTAATAGCTTCGGAGCGTCTCGTATTTTTTCAACCCTCTCCTGATGTTTCTTCATCTAGTTGTGGAGTATTTTGTTCTCATTTTCCGTCTCTTACATTTTCTTTAAGAAGGTCATGAGTGCATCGTAACCTGCATTAGTAACAGTGCGAGTATTACATATTCGTGTAGAGCTTGGCTCATCGAAGGCAACTGCGATTTTAATAGGTGGCACGTCTTCGACATCTTCTTGAGTGGGTTTCTCGAGCATGTTCCTTAAATTACTAGTTAACCATTCATCTAGTAGCCTTTTAACTGTTGGTGGTGCTTCCCCCGCTATGGATGTTGAGCTTCCCCTTTCCCGGAACATCGTTAGATCCCCGTGTGGAAGATGCGAGATCTCTCCCTCTAGTGTAGCACTTGGTGTTGCATTCTCATTATCTTCTCTGCCGGCTTTGTTGAGAGAAGTTCAAGAGATTATTCGAGACATCTGCTACTGCCTTTAGACTCGCTTCCATTCCCGCCATTGTTGGTTTATACAAAGTTTGAAGAAAAGTAACTATCACTTTCAGGAATCTAGATGAGAACTATGATTTCAGCTATAGAAATCCCTACAGACGGTATCAATTTTTTTGACTCAAAAGATGTTAAGACCTTTTTTAATAAATCAATCAAAGATGAAGGGTAAATCATAGCTGAAGATAATAATCTTTAGAACAGTAATAGGCAAAGTGAAGAGAGTTTAAAGTTTATTTTTATTCAAGATTGGTAAGTTTCTCAGTGTCTCTACCGCCTCTTACAAGGTCTTTTGTTCCCCTTATATACTAGAGAGAAACCCTTCTGAATTGTAAGAAACATAATACAAGAAATATTCGACGGAATATTATTAATGTTTCCTAATGGGTTTCTTAATATCCCCTAATGAGTTTACACTTCGGGACACCGATCCGAAGTTACCCAGCCATTTGTCGTACTCATTATAGGCGGTGATCGGTCAAATTTGAACCCTTGCGATTTATATTCTTCTAAGGAACGATCCGAGAATCTCTATGTCTATACAATTTTACTTCAAAATACTCGTTCTTATGTAAAATAAAACATGGAATTATAAATGCAGAGTCTTTATCATTCTATTATTTATTAATGAAGACATGATCAAACTTTAAAGTTCTGAACAACTCTCAAATGAAAGACTTAAGACAATAGCATGCAACCTTAGTAGTCTCTGACAGTCTAAAAGATGTACTTAAAGAAAATATTATATTAAATCTTAAAATTATATATAAAAATTATATATTTATTTGTCGCTTTGATTTGAATTTTTTTATTTAATACCAAACCAAATCAAACCATATTTAATCGGGATTTTTAATCGCTTTGCTTTAACTTTTCAGTTTGGTATAATTTTTCGCTTCAGTTTCTACACCCCTAACTAATAGAAATGGAGGTAGGACGACAACATATCTATCATTCTATTAATTTCAAAATGTTGCTCAAAAAGCAACACCAACATACAAATAACTTGCTTAGTAAGCAACACATGTAATTAAAGTGCATAACGAAAATTGTCAATAGACATACAATTAGAGACAACCTATTGCAATTGTTTAGAAAAAAGAAAGATTGAATCTGTACGACCAACCCCTCCCCCCACCCAATCAGAAAGAATTCACAAGACCTAATGTTGCTCGCAAACGCACACACAAGTATACGTGATCGTACAAGTAATAAAGTGATAAATTGAGTGTCGCACCCACATAGACTTGTTTTAACTACCCACTAGTTTCATCAAGATTATCATTCAGTCGAGTCAATCAGATTACAAATATGTGATTATACTAAGCAATAATTCTAACAAGTAACTAATTAATCAAGCAACAAATAACTATTGTGTATTCAGTAAAGACAAATATTTTAGGGTTGTGATCGATTCACCAATCCTATTGCGTTCTAATCAACTCTCTATTTTCATACAATTTACTGATAATTCTTAATTGATCGAACAATTGTTCTCGTATAATTCTCCCGGATTACTACTCTCCTATTTAAAGTAGATTAACGCCTATAATCCTATGAAATCAGTTTATTAATAACGCATTAAGATTACGATATTTAATTAAGCATGGTGACTAGGTATATCCCTATCCTAACCGTAAATCTGTCCGCTACACAGAGTTAAGATCATGCCCTCTTTAATTCTTTTCTAATCTAGACATAGCTTTCCCAAACATAACATAGATGGTAAATAGAACCTAATTGTTGGCCAGATAATTAAACAATTAATCACAGAATTAAAGAAACAACTATAAATTAGTGAATTCTAATCAAGATTAAATCAAATTTATACAATAATATTCATGGCTAAATCACAACCCTAGAACTATGGATTTTAGCCACACATGATAATTACAAAACAAATTCACAAAAGTTGAATAATTGAGAATACTAAGAAAAGATGAAGTAAACAGAGATGTTGTTGCTCCCGGATGTTCCTCGTGTGTATTTTTCCCTCAAAGTGGCGTACCCCCTCTTCAAATAGTTTTATTTGCTTTTATATGTGTTGGGGAGGTCTTGGCCCGAAATAACCTTGTCTCATGCGAACTAGAAGAATTTTCATTCACCAGCACCCAAGGTAGCTTGGGGCTCTAGCCCTGGCACTGGACTTTTTAACATTCTGAGTTTTGCGTCATTGGCAGCACCCCACGACGCCTGTGGCCTTACACTGTGGCCATTTTCCCATTTTCTCCTTTTTGCCTCCATTCTTTCAGCTTCACCCCATATTGCATCCGGATGATTCTTACAAATAAAAATACCACGAATTATCACAAATCATTACATTTCATATCTAAAATCTATGAAACATGAATAAATTACCAGCCTATATATATACATATATATATATATATATATATATATATATATATATATATATATATATATATATATATATATCTCTATATATATCTCTATTTATATATATATATATATATATATATATATATATATATGTATAGAATCTCATTTGATGTATACAAATTCTAAAGGAGAAACGCCAATTAGGTTTACTGATTATAATTATTCTACTCATAAAGAAACAGATGATGAAGATGAAAATAAGGTAGAAGAAACTGAATGTATGGATATTGAAATAATACATGAAGAATTCAAAGTAGATATAGCATTAAAAGAAGCAAGAATATTAGTTAAAGAAAACAAAAATAACACTTTCCAATGCAAAGGATGTAAACTAGCAAAATAAAATGTATCCCATTAGGGTGATACATATGTTAAAACAACATCCGTTAACTAAAGAAATCGCATTTCACTATTGGATTTTAAGAAGAGATATAAAAAGAAAGCAGGAATTAAAGAAAGTGTTAAAAAAGAATAATACTCTATTAACATCAATTTTAGAATTAGCTAAACAAACAGAAGGATTAAAATTAAAAATATATAGAGAACCAAGTTACACAATAAAGTGTATTATTAGTCCAGAAACTATATCAGCTCTAGAGTGCGAAATACATATACAGAAGGAAAAATATATTTCGAAAATCAAAGAATAAAGTTTTATAAGAATAAAAAAAATGGATACCCTTAGATTAAAACAAAATAGCTAATTTAAAAAACTTAGAATATTTAGACTTGAAAATCCATCCAGAAAAGAAATATAGAATATTAAAAAATAATACGATAATAAAGTGTAATTTTAGTAGTGGAGAACATATATTATATTCTGAAGATAAAAAATATAATACTTTAATTGATTTAATAATAAACTTTGGAGAAAAACCCAAGACAACAATAAAAACATAATAAGAACTTTAGAGTTAGTAGTGGCTGGACACATTAAACAAAGAAGGATTTTAGAAAAATTAGAAAACAATTTAGACTTTATAAAATCACAAAAACTAGAAATAGACAGGAAAATACAACTCTTGAATAATAAATTTAATATAGAAAAAATACCTACTAAAAACGAAATAGAAAAGTTAATCAAGACTATTACAGAAATGCCGAAAGAGTTAGAAATACAAACAACCAGATTAGTAGAAAAAATAACTGAACAGGTAGAAGTATAAAAGGTGAGATAAGCACACTTAAAGAAAATAGAGATACAATAAAAGAAATCGCTCTTTCATGAGTGATATACAACTACAATTAGATCCAATATATGAAGAAGTATTAAAATTTACAGCAAGAATTCAACCCAATCCAGAAGGACTAAGTAATTATATTTCTCAAGGAAAAGCTGATCAAACAATAATAAAACAAAATATTACATTAATAATATTATTATTAGAGGTTAACAAAAAGCTAGATGAAATTATAAAAGAAAAAGAAATAAAGACTGAGATCCCAAAGATGGACGATTTAATAGAACAATTAAAAAGAGTTGCAATAACACCACAAAAGGAAAAATTAAAAATAAAAAAGCCACAAAAATGGACCATTTTTCAAGTGGGTCAAGAAGAATAAATCAAGAAAGATCAAGGATAAGTTTTTCGTAAAGTAGAATAGGAAACAATATGCTAACCAGAATTCTAACTAGAAAAAGACAAGTGGAAGATCAAAAATTAGATGAAATAACATATATAGATAAAGATATACAAATTTTTCAAAAAAAAATCAATTAAGATTATTAGATCCAAAAATACTATATAATACAGGATATTTCTCGACCAATTCTCAACTATATAGACATTATAGAGAAGAACAATTGTCAGCTATAGGAAATAAAGTTGTGACATTAAACTTAATCAATCCAGAATCAATAAAACAAATAAAAAATTATAAAAAGAATTTAACGCAATATGTGATTAATAGTAATTGGATTAAAAGGATTAACAAGAAAAAAATTAGGAAATAAAGTTTTAATAGTAGTATATGATGATAGATGGTCAGATCAAAAGAAATCTATAATAGGTCTAACAGAAGTAGACATGACAAATAATGGAGGAATATTTTATATTTGCCTGGAATTTATGATAAATCTAGCAGAATTTGGAAAAAATATAAAAATAGGAATACAGACTAAAGGATATGAAGAAATGAATAATGGAAATAATCTATTAATATGTGTAGGTTTTATAGGAAAAATGGCAACAAATAGCAATACAAAATTCAAAATTAAATTAGATGATGTAGTTGAAGTAATGAGAAATAAAGTTATTAAAACCTATTAAGATAGACCTAGAAGAATACACGGGATTCTAATGGAACTTAGAAGATTTTTGAAAACCAAAAATTTTTGAACCAGAATCTCATTTGATGTATATCAATTCTAAAGGAGAAACATCAATTAGGTTTACTGATTAATTATTATTCTACTCATAAAGAAACAGATGATGAAGATGAAAATAAGGTAGAAGAAACTAAATGTATGAATATTGAAATAATAAAAGAAGAATTCGAAGTAGATATAGCATTAGAAGAAGCAAGAAAATTAGTCAAAGAAAACAAAAATAACACTTTCCAATGCAAAGGATGTAAACTAGGACAATTAACTTTAAGAAATGTAGAAGAGCATATTAGAAAATGCGAATTAAGAACAGATAATTTGGGATACAGAAAAGAAAATAGGTTACAAGAAAAACCTGATAAATTCGATCAAATATTTGAAGAAATACAAAATAGCTATGAAACAGAAACATATTCAGTAATAAGCTTAAAAGAATTAGTGGAATCAGTTAGTTCTAGCCTTAGCCCATTTCAGAGAACAACGTATCAAATTACAGTAGATACTAGTACAGGAAATCTACCTAGAAGAAGAGTATACAGAATAGACCAGGAAACATAAATAGAAAATATAAGACCATCAGAAAAAGGATGCCAATAGAAGAACCTATAAGATTACAATAAGGAGGAAGTAAAGGTAAAATATTAAATATAGCAGCCCATGATCCAGAAATGTGGAACTCAGTAATAGACCTATGGAAAGGAATAGTAGTAGCAGACTTCATAAAATCCTATAATGACACCGATTCAGAAAAAATGTATAAATATATGGAAACTTGATAGGAGAATCAACAAAGGGCTTATGGGAAGCCTATAAATCAGAATTTCCGCAAGATATTAAAAATTTAATAGCAATGGAAGCAAATCCATATAATTTTACAAATAAAATACATAGTCTGATCACAGGAGCAGATCCAAATAATGGATTAGTAGTACTACAAAAGAATGCTTTAATAAAATTAGAATAATTAAGTATAAGTAGTTGGTTTCATATAAAAAAGTTTTTAAACGATTACTTTTGTTATTGTACTATTAGTGAAAAGGCATTTGATCAAGATTTAGGTAAAAAAGTTATTCAATAAACTACCAGTAGTCCTAGGAAGAGAAATAGAAGAACGATGGTATAAAAGAGATGGTGTAATAACAAATCCTAATATAAAAAGGCTCTATAGGACACAAAGTACAACATATTATGGAAATATTACAAGAAAAATGGACAAACTTACAAATACAAAAGCAGCTAAAACAGAACATGAGTTTCTGTAAATCAACGGTATATACAACACAAAGTTATGACAAAAATGAATACAAAAAGAAGAAATCTAAAAGATATAAACCCCAATACAATAAAGAATATAATAAGAAAAATTATTATCTTAGAAAGTCATCAGCTAGAAAACCTTATTTAGATAAAAATAGGCATGTTAGAAAATATATAACAGATAGAAACAATAAAAACAAGCTAGAATATTTTACTTGTGGGAGTGTAGAACATTTAGCCAACACCTGCCCAAAAAGAATCAATAGTAAAACAAGAAATTCACAGTTAATAGAAGATTTTCAAGAAACCATAATAAATGTAGATGAATACATGTCAGGCAACGAAAGTATATATTCTATAGTAAGTGTAGGTATAGACGTAACCCAAATAGAAACCTCAGAGTCAGAAGATGAAGAGTTAATAAATGAGATATGACTAGAAAAACTAGACCTAGAAGAAAATAACTTTGTAAATATATTAGAAGAATGTACCCATAAGTTAGAAATAAATAAAGGATTAGATAGCAACCAGTGTTTTAAATGTAAATGATATCTCATTAGAAATAAAAGAGCTAAATGTAAATTATGCTATCTAGAAGGATGTATTTCACGTATAGGAAAAGATTTTGAAACAAAAATAAATAAAGAAGAAATCTATCAAGAGACAAATAATTCTATTATAAATCTAAGAATAATTACAATGGAAAATAGAATAAATGAATTAGAAAAAAAAGAATACAAATAATGGAAAAAGAAAAAGAAAAATTAGAAGATATAAGAGGAAATATAGCAACTGAAGAAGATAAAGAACTAATGAGTATAAAATATTATGATGCCTTAATATGTAATGACGATAAGAAATTAACTACGATAAATTTTTTAGCAAGAATTAGAATAGAAGAATACGATATAGAAACATTAGCTTTAGTAGACTCGGGATGCACAAGATGCATAATAAATAAGAGGATAGTTTCACCTAATTTAATAAAAATGTTAGACAAGCCAGTAGCAGCCATGCAATTGGATGGAACCCATAACATTAATAAACATTATGTAGATAAATCACAAATTAGTTTTGTAAATACATGCTTAGATTTTTACAAACCTAGCTATAAGGTAGATAAAATTGGGTAAGAGACTTAAATATAAATGTAGATTTGTATTAGGATTGAGCTTTATATTACACAATAATGGTAGTTGTTTGCTTTGTAGAGATGGGGTAATATTCTTTAAAAATATATCACAAACACCAGTACAAACAATAGAAGCCGCAACTACGATAAGGACAAGATTGAATGAAAACCAGAAAAACCTGCAACAAAGTGAGAAAGAATGTTGTAAAAAATGTAAAGATAACAAAAATTTAATATTAGAAGAAAACGAAGATAGAGATATACTAGAAAAAGACTTTACATTAATAGACATCGAAACAGAATTATACAATTTCAAAACATGATTACAAAGAATAGGAATAATAAAGAATGAAAAAGATCTAGAGAATATAATTAAAATTCTAGATGAGATAGAGATAATCGGAGAAAAACCTTTAAAGCACTAGGAAAATAATAAAGTGATGTGTAAATTAGACATAATAAACCCAGAATATATAAATAAAACGGCTTCAATAGAAGCTACAAATGAAGACCTTGAAGGCTTTAAAACTCAAATTAAAGAACTTATGGACTTAGGTGCAATAAGGAGATCTACTTCTAAACATAGGTCAAAAACTTTCATGGTTAAAAATCACAGTGAAATAATAAGAGGAAAAGCGAGAATGGTAATAAACTATAAAAGACTCAATGATAACACCAGAACATGTGTATATAAGCTACCTGATAAAACAGAACTAATAAATAGAAAAAAAGGAAAAAAGATATTTAGTAAATTTGATTGTAAATCAGGATATTTGCAAGTTAAAATGCATGAAGAAATTATCGAATGGACAACATTTACTTGTCCAGAAGGACATTTCGAATGGTTAGTAATGCCGTTCGGATTAAAAACAACTCCACCAATTTTTCAATTAAAAATGGATAATATATTTGGAGAATATATAAGATTTGTGTTAGTATATGTAGATGATATATTAGTATTCAGTAAAGATATTAAAGAATACTTAAGACATCTACAAACAATATTTAGATTATTTGTAGATAATGGAATAAGCATTAGTAAAAAGAAAGTGGAATTATGTAAAAATTATATTAACTTCTTAGGAGTAGTTCTAGGGGATGAGAAGATTAAGCTACAACCCCATATAGATAAAAAAGTTTTAGAAATGCCAGATAAACTAGACAATATTAAAGAACTACAAAAGTTTCTAGGAATAGTAAATTATGCATGAAATTTTATAAAAGACTTGGGAAAAATAGCATGACCATTATATGCTAAGACATGAGCTACAAGACAAAAACATTTTAATACATAAGATATTTTATTATAGAAACAGATGGAAGTTTTGAGGGAAGGGGAGCAGTTTTAAAAGCAAAATTAAATAAATATAGTGATAAGAATACAGAAAAAAATATGTGCATACCAAAGTGGCAAATATAAAGAGAAAGGAAATATGAGCAGTATAGACACAGATATTTTAGCCGTAATCTATTTATTAAACAGTTTTTATACAAACAAGATGTAATAATTCGAACTGATTGTGAAGCTATTGTAAAATTTCACCAAAAGATAAATGCAAAAAGTAATAGTAGAAGAAGATGGTTAAATTTTATTGATGCAATATCAATATATAATTTAGTTTTTGAACATATTAAAGGAAAAGATAATAATTTAGCAGACCATTTAAGTAGGTTAAAAATTATTGTCAATTAATAAGAATATTTTACATGTACAGAATGAGACCAACAGTTCCCAAGACTAAAGACAAGGGAAAAGGCGTTCAAGCCTCACCCTTAGAACAATTAAGTATAAGTAGTTGGTTTCATATAAAAAATTTTTTAAACGATTACTTTTGTTATTGTACTATTAGTGGAAATGCTTTTGATCAAGATTTAGGTAAAAAGTTATTCAATAAACTACCAGGAGTCTTAGGAAGAGAAATAGAAGAACGATGGTATAAAAGAGATGATGTAATACAAAATCCAAATACAAAATGGTCTATAGGGCACAAAGTACAACATATTATGGAAATGTTACAAGAAAAATGTAGAAACTTACAAACACAAAAATAGCTAAAACAGAACAATATGAGTTTCTGTAATTCAACGGTATATACAACACAAAGTTATGACAAAATAAATAAAAAAAGAAGAAATCTAAAAGATATAAACCCCAATACAATAAAAAATATAATAAGAAAAATTATTATTTTAGGAAGTCATGAGCTAGAAAACCCTATTTAGATAAAAATAGGCATGTTAGAAAATATAGAACATATAGAAACTATAAAAACAAACTAGAATGTTTTACTTGTGGGAGTGTAGAACATTTAGCCAACATCTGCCCAAAAAGAATCAATAGTAAAACAAGAAATTCGTAGTTAATAGAAGATTTTCAAGAAACCCTAATAAATGTAGATGAATACATGTCATGCAACGAAAGTATATATTCTATTGTAAGTGTAGGTCTAGACGAAACCAAATAGAAATCTCAGAGTCAGAAGAGGAAGAGTTAATAAATGAGATAAGATTAGAAAAACTAGACCTAGAAGAAAATAACTTTGTAAATATATTAGAAGAATGTACCCATAAGTTAGAAAATAAAGGATTAGATAGCAACCAGTATTTTAAATGTAAATGGTATCCCAGTAGAAATGAATAAGCTAAATGTAAATTATGCTATCTAGAAGGATGTATTTCATGTATAATAAAAATTTGGAGACAAAAATTAATAAATAAGAAATCTATCAAGAGACAAATAATTCTATTATAAATCTAAGAATAATTACATTAGAAATAGAATAAATGAATTAGAAAAAAGAATACAAAAAAAAGGAAAAAGGAAAAGAAAAAGTAGAAGATATAATAGGAAATATAACAACCGAAGAAGATAAAGAACTAATGAGTATAGAAAATTATGATGCCTTAATATGTAATGAAGATAAAAAATTAACTACGATAAATTTTTTAGCAAGAATTAGAATAAAAGACTACGAAATAGAAACATTAGCTCTAGTAGACTCAGGATGCACAAGATGTATAATAAATAAGAGGATAGTTTCACCTAATTTAATAATAACATTAGACAAGCCAGTAGCAGCCATGCAAATGGATGGAACCCATAAGGTAGATAAAAACCTAGCTATAAGGTAGATAAAATTTGGGTAAGAAATTTAAATATAAATGTAGATTTTGTATTAGGATTGAGCTTTTATATAACATAATAATGGTAGTTGTTTCCTTAGTAGAGATGGGATAATATTCTTTAAAAATATTACACAAACACCAGTACAAACAATAGAAGCCGCCACTAGGATAAGGACAAGATCGAATGAAAACCAGAAAAACCTGGAAGAAAGTTAGAAAGAATGTTGTAAAAAATATAAAGATAACAAAACCTGATGTAGGAGTAAAGAAGAAACTAAAAATTTAATATTAGAAGAAAACGAAGATAGAGATATACTAGAAAAGGACTATACATTAATAGACATCGAAACATAATTATACAATTTCAAAACAGGATTACAAAGAATAGGAATAATAAAGAATGAAAAAGATCCAGAGAATATAATAAAAGTTCTAGATGAGATAGAGATAATTGGAGATAAACCTTTAAAGCACTGGGAAAATAATAAAGTGATGTGTAAATTAGACATAATAAACCCCGAATATATAATTAAAACGGCTTAAATAGAAGCTACAAATGAAGACCTTGAAGACTTTAAATCTCAAATTAAAGAACTTATGGACTTAAGTGTAATAAGGAGATCTACTTCTAAACATAGGTCAACTGCTTTTATGGTTAGAAATCACAGTGAAATAATAAGAGGAAAAGCGAGAATGGTAATAAACTATAAAAGACTCAATGATACCACCAGAACAGATGGATATAAGCTACCTGATAAAATAGAATTAATAAATAGAACACAAGTAAAAAAGATATTTAGTAAATTTGATTGTAAATCAGGATATTGGCAAGTAAAAATGCGTGAAGAAAGTATCGAATGGACAACATTTACTTGTCCAGAAGTGCATTTCGAATGGTTAGTAATGCCGTTCGATTAAAACCAGCTCCACAAATTTTCCAACAAAAAATAGATAATATATTTGGAGAATATAAAAGGGTTGTGTTAGTATATGTATATGATATATTAGTATTAAGTAAATATATTAAAGAACACTTAGGACATCTACAGACAATATTTAGATTATTTGGAGATAATGGAATAATTATTAGTAAAAAGAAAATGGAATTATGTGAAAATTATATAAATTTTTTAGGAGTAGTTCTAGGGGATAGGAAGATTAAGCTACAACCCCATATAGTTAAAAACGTTTTAGAAATACCAGATAAACTAGAAAATATTGAAGAACTACAAAAGTTTCTAGAAGTTGTAAATTATGCAAGAAATTTTATAAAAGACTTTGGAAAAATAGTAGGACCATTATATGCTAAGACAGGATCTACATGACAAAAATATTTTAATACAGAAGATTTTAAATTAGTACAAAAAGTTAAAGAAAACATAAAGATTATTCCTGATCTAACTATGCCATTAGAAACAGACTATTTAATTATAGAAACAGATGGAAGTTTTGAGGGATGTGAAGCAGTTTTAAAAGCAAAACCAAATAAATATAGTGATAAGAATACAGAAAAAATATGTGCATACCAAAGTGGCAAATATAAAGAGAAAGGAAATATAAGCAGTATAGATGTAGAAATTTTAGCCGTAATCTATGGATTAAACAGTCTTAAATTATATATGTAAGCAAACAAGATGTAATAATTAGAACTGATTGTAAAGCTATTGTCAAATTTCACCAAAAGATAAATGCAAAAAATCGTAGTAAAAGAAGATGGTTAAATTTTATTGATACAATATCAATGTATAATTTAGTTTTAGAACATATTAAAGGAAAATATAATAATTCAACAGACCATTTAAGTAAACTGAAAATTATTGTCAATTAATAAGAATATTTTACATGTACAGAATGAGACCAACAGTTCCCAAGACTGAAGACAAGGGAAAAGGCGTTCAAGCCTTCACACAAATACTTGCAGACAGTATTAGGGAACCTTCATTTTAAGCCACAACCCATTAGAGAACAAAATGATATAGAAAGGATAATTTTTGGGAAGAATACTTTAATATTTTTTCCACCATCAAATATGTCATTTAGAGTTTTACCAGAATATGTTATAGATAGACCCCAGAGATGTTTAATTGATAACCTATGTATAGCATATAATAAGAATCACACTAAATATTTCATAGTAGTTCTTAATACGTTGGGGCAATATTTTACAGATAAAAATCAAGAAAAAAGGCTTAATATGTGGTTGTACACGGTAAGATAAATGATATTTTTCAAACTGTGGATAGAAGTATTAGACTCTATTAAATACATACAAAAACCACTTTTTAAAGGTTTTAATGATTTTACTGAAGCACTAGATTACACAAGAGGAATACTAGGACCAAATTACTATATTTCCCCAGCACTCAGACAAAACCCAGAAAATATCCAATACAACATCCAAAAAGACACAGATAAAATAATATTTTGCGACCACTGCTCATCAATGAATTAAGCTTTCAGAAGGTTAAACCAGAAGAATGAAATCTTAGAGAAAGAAAAAACCAGACTTATGGAGCAGGTAAAGGTTTTAGAACAACGGGTGCATGCTTTAAAATTTGAAATAACGCCAACTCAGACTCAAGTGGTTCCTCAACAAGATACAGAGATGAATAGTCCGAAGAAGAGTTCTCCATCTCAAGAAAAAATGGATGAGAAGAGTGTGCATTCTCCAATGAATGTAGAAAAATCCATTGTATCAGATAATGATACAACTAGTCCTGTTCAAACGGTGACCGGTAAAAACAAATCAAATCCGTTTATGGCTGTCACTTTGCTAAAAAGTGAAGAAGAAGGCTTATCAAGGCGAAGGCTACCCATAATATTAAAACACGAAGAAACATTAAAGAAAAAAAAATTCCAATTGTTAAAAAGAAAAAAAGAAGAGAAAATAGAAGATGTAATTAAACAGACACTAGAGAATTTCTTTCAAGAAAAGGAAAAACAAGACAAACATATGATAAAAATCCTAGTACCAGTCCAGAAAGGTCAAGGTCCAGTCCAGAAAGGTCTCAAAGCTCAGGAGGAGACGGTAATGAAGACCATCTGAATTATCAGGATGCTCAAGATCCATATGAAGACTACGATTCAGGGATGCGTTTTGATTCAATAGCACTACATAACTTAGACACATGAAAAAAGGGTTATTTCTCAGAAACAATGAATCAAGAAAAGACAAAGAATAATAATGGTGGAGACAACAGGTAGGGACCAGACATGACATAAAGAAAGATGTGGTAGAAAGTAAAAATGTAAGTGGAAAGAAAAACGTGGACGACTAAATGAAATCTCTGTACAAGACATGTGAAGATGGGGCCCAATGAAGTACCCTACAAGGCTAGAAGACAAAGATTTCTAAAAATGTTTGAAGTTCATATTTCAAATCGGCTCCAAAGTTCAACTATAAAAGCAAGACAAAGTAGAAGAAAGTATCATCGAGAAAAAGAAGGAAAAAAAAACACTCTGAAAAAGAAAAAAGCCTACTCAACCCATAAACCCAAAAAAACAAAAATCTCTCCCAAACTAGTTTGTAAAATATTTTCCTTATGAATATCCTAGTATTTCCTCCTCTAAGCTTGTAAAATACATAAAGATTGTATGCTTATGTGTGATTTTTTTTAAATCTCGAAGTTCAGCAAACTCTTTTTGGGTTTCCCGAAAGGGAAATCCCATCTCTTGTAAACCTATAAGAGATGGACTTATAAATGAAGACCTTCATGAATATAAGGTATATATATATATCAACTACACCCCAACAACGTACACGTCTTAACTAGAATGGATCGCTTTAATTTTTTACCATACAATATACCCTTGACTATGATCGATATCGACAATCAAGCATGAACATATAAATTTCACATTCTTCCTATTTTAAACATGCCCAAGTATAAACATTTCAATTAAGTCAATTCATACAACCTATCCGTAACCACCTTACCTCACGAGCCGACTCATTACCACTAAGCACCCTTAGCTCTCGCACTCACCAACAAGAGCAGTTTACAACATTTACCAGTCCATCACGAGAACATGTGCCCTCACCAACAGAAAAAAGAGTGAATATAAAATAGTGCACACATCCAAGTAAGACTTTGAACGTAATGTAAGGACATCATACAATTGAACAAAATTTTCTCACTCTCACAAAGAAATTCATGTGCATCTCGTGGTCGTACCATAAGTATGCACGTAGTGTATATCTCTACTAATCTAAGCTAGCCAAGTCTACGATCAATTAGGACTTTATGGGTTGTAATGTAGGGTAAGGGATATTCATTTTAAAATAGTGACTACCTTCCTACGCACTACAATACAGTACATTAAAGAATTGAGCAAATCTTCTTCTCAACAAATTCACTCGCCACAAACCACATATAACAAAGCCCTTTTTTCAATTAAGCACTTTTATATTCCCACTAGCACAAATTAGTAATATTAGGAGGTGTGTATTTTATACATTACTAAACTATTTTTTTTTCTTTCTTGCAATTTTTCTTTTTCTCTTTTTTCTTTTGTTCTACACATACTCTAAATATTAAGGTTCATCAGCTAGTGACTTTTTTTCCACAACTCTATTGTACCTTAAAGGCCATTCCATGGTTCCACTTGAAAAATACATCACAATCACTCACCTTACTTATTTTAGCGACTAAGTACCTTCGGAGGTAAAAGTTCAACAACCTCAAATTAAGAATAAAATTGGGATACGACTTGTAATGTGGGTGCTAAAGAAAAGTTCTATAGGCTCAATGGGGCTAGCACTGATATTTTTTAGTGCCAAGAACATCTATGATCAAGCAAAAATTCCTACGTCATCTCCTAGACTAGCACAACTTAATGGTTTCTCTTTGATTAACACAAGTGGTAAGTTCTAGATTGCACATGATAGCATAGAATATCAGAAACCATTACACACATATTCACATGATTCAATCAAGACGGTTCTTTTCAAACCATTAGAGGGTTCTGTAGTAAATATCACACAAACACTCAAGCTCGAATACATTCACTGTTGTCCTCAACCGGCATTTGTCTGGCATGCACCAAATTTTTCCACGCCTTGGCGGTCATGTTAAAGTCGAAACGGATCATATTAAGATGGGCATCACCCTTATTTGTTATCCACTTTGCATCCGAATCGACGCCACAAAGAGTGTAATGTATTGACTGGTAGCTTGGGCATTTGATAAGCTTTTACAACCTTCGCAGGTTAGGGCTATAAACTCCAAAAATCTCACTTAAGGACCACATATCCATTGGCACCTCCTTTACGTGGAACCATGAATTGAAAAATTCCCCATTCCAATTTTCATAAAGTTATCGCACCATGATCAAATTTGCGTGGCCGGGGCACTCTAGGAACTTATCCATCTTAATTTCTCTTAATCGGGAAAGAACATCCGGGAAGTTCTTTTCCAGAGTTTTCACATTAATTCTCATTTTGAAAATGTATCGCCCATTTGGCACAAAGTTATTATTCCATTGGATGGAATCATCACGAACTAGATCCAAGTGAGGTCTTGGTCTTGATGGTGCCTTCTTCGATTCGTCGGCAACTTGTTTCCCCTTTAGCTTGCCCAAATGATCCTTCCCCTTGCTTTCACTTTTTTGGAGCGGGAGCAATGGTTGAGGACTTCCCCACTACCTTGCCCTTGTTCGCACTATCACGATACATATCAATCTACAGTATAAGTAATCATGAATGTGAGAATGAATAAAGAAATACTCCTAAGCTTAACGTGAGAGTCAAAGATGACCCCACACTTAAAACCGAAGTCTCAATGTAATATACTCACAATATTGGTTTAAAACGCACAAGTGTTGCACCACAAAGTGATGGGTACTCAAGACTTCCCTATGCCGCAGAATTATAGTTCACTAACTATGCCATACACACAAAATAGTCGAACAAGGCGACGTGACTTAGCCTTAATGCAAGCAAGTAACACATGGCCGTATATCTTCTACTAATACACTACACTAGCTAATTCTAACAAAGTACTATAATATACATAATGGACGATACATGGTATTGGTGAATGTGAATATTAACGTCAAGCTTCGAATTATGTAAAACAACCCTCAAGCACCCCTTACTTATCTTGCTATCACATACAACTACACTTGGATATTCAGACTCCATCGGTACATGACGAGCACAAAACACACACTTAAATACACTCGCTAGTCGAATATAGTATAATATAATATCGTATTAACTGGGATTGGATTTTAATATATTATTCTAGTTGATAACTTGATTTCTATCCAAGATGATCAACGATTGAGTTTTATGTGATTTGAAACTAAAAGTAACTAAGTGGCTAAGCTATTGGCTAATGACAAGCGATGCAGCTAATGAGCAAAGAAGGTTATTAATGGGAGAAAACAGGGTTTTGATTGGGTGGGTGCTCTGGGATCTAACTCTAGATAATTCACCTCTAATGTTCAAGTGAGTCTCTCAAGTTCACTCAATTATTAATTCAACCATTTAGCAGAAACTCCTCTCCCAATTAAATCTCAACCTCACAAGATGAACAAATTTAAGCTCTATAAAGATATGCAAGAATTCGTAGTGTATTGGTCTTTAGGAGAACCTTTCTCGATTATCCAACTAACTAGGTTTAATAAACAATTCAACTAGCATCTTTTGATTACTAAGAAGAATTAATGAATTCAACCAACAAATAATGCAAAGATATCACAAATTATGTGGTTCTCGATTATATGAAGAAGTGAATATAGATGTAACAATTAAATCATCTATAAATGCGTCAATTCATAAAACTAGAGTTATAATCAACAAAACATATCAATAAACCAAATCAATCAAACCCTAAAGAGATCTACTCCATAGACATGGATTAATTCATCACAAATATGTTTAAAGCAAAGGAAAACATAAAACGATTCAAACTCTTATCTTGAGTGAGGATTGAATGACGAATTCCTTGTGCTTTTGTTTCTCCAACTCCTCCTTAGTCTCCTTAGTTCTAAGATGTATCAAAAGTACAAAAATTACAATTTTCCATGTATATATATCAATTAGGATCTGGACCAAACTAAAACACACTCTCTTATGCGAAATAGGACACTTTCCGGAGTTGGACGCGAGCATGGGGGCTCACGTATGTGGCCTCACACTTTGAAACGTTTCTGCTCTACTTGCGCGCCCAATGCATGCTCGCGCACCTGGGTGGCCTCCTGCTCAGTTTTTCATTTCTCTCATTAGGTGTACTATTGCCGGCTTATCCTCTAACACGATCCTAACTTAATCCTTGGGCTTTTACTCAAACCTTAAAGCTCCAGAATAGCTCGAATTTATTCTATAACATCTATGTAGCCCGGAATCACCCCTAAAAGACATAAAAATACAATTAGTGAAAAACACTGGCGATTAAAGTTCAAACTCAATTAAAGTACAGTACAAAAATATAGCCTACCATCAACACTTCACACTTGAATCATTGCTCATCCTCAAGAAATCAATCTACACTTCATAAATACACAACCTTATCAAACAACTCTCCTAACTCATCACACCAAGAATATTTAAAATATTTTAAGCACAATTGTGTAATATCTTCACCTTAACAATTGACTCACAAGTACAACTCATTATTCACAACTTATTCACTTACTCTGATACAGAGGTCAACAACATTACCTTTCCTTCAGGAATCAAGTGCCCTCACATAACAATAAAGAGTAGTTCCATACACAATAAAGTTAAGAACAATTAGGATAAGAATAATTCACTCACTCCCATAAATAACATTCATATCCCACAAATAATAAACTATAGGAATGCCCGTAGTGCACTACTCTACTAATTCGAGCTCATTAAGTCAAGGATCAAGTATGACTTTTAACTTGTTGTAATGTAGGTTGCAGGACATGCAAGATATATTTAGATATAAGAGTGACTACACCTCCCTAAACACTTTAATACATATACATTAACATTTAAAACTCCACACTTTTATCAAACCATAACTCCACCATCACATCAACGTACATTAACTCCATATTTCATTAAGTACAATTACATCAAGACTCACTACTTATCAAAAATATCTCGCACAATAATACCACATTATTTCTTTTCTTTTTCAAGTCAAGGGGCTCTTACTTTTTCAAATAGTACACCTTTCTCTTTATTTCATTAGTTCCACTCAAAAGCAAATCCAACCACCCCACAATTCAACTTTTACAAAGTTCATAATGATTCAAGTGCTCATGAGAGGTGAAAAGGCTCAAATAAATGGTCAATTCAAATACATGGGTAAGACTTGTAATGTGGTTACCAAAGAAACATGATTACAGGATCAAAGGGGTTAACTAAGATACATAACAATTAGATGGGTAAACACATATATCTGGCTCAACAAAGAAAAGCCTGTATCACTTCCAAGACAAAATAAACTAGTATTTCTCTTTGCAAACATACAGGGCAAGTTTTAGACATCGAATGCATTGCATAGAATAACACAAAACCTCACACATACATGGCACTCAAGATTGGACTATCAAGACACGCTAGTTAAAGCAATTAAGCAAAGTTAAGATCATACAAATGAAAACAATTAAACAAGAATAAAAACTGACACTAAGCATCATAACTAAAGCACTCTCTATTCTCAAGGCAGATTAAAGAAAATAGGTATTGCTTCAATTTCGAATCATATCACATGGTTTTCTACACCCGGCTCAAACAAAACAGATGAAAAACAACCGCGACACAAATAAAAACCAAGGGGGAATTAATACACTACCGATAAAAGAAAATATTTTCATTTTTTCTTTCGACTTTAATCTCTCAAGAAATCTGTAGATATGATATCCATCATCAGGAAACGTCGAAAATTTTTAAAAAGTTTATGCATTTTTTTTGAAAATTTTCTCCATCTCGACCTACCAAAATGAACTATAAGAAACTGCCATAACAAAAGTAAAACTAAACTAACAGACATACATACAACATACAAATATCTCCCACCCCACGCTTTAAGTTTTGACATGTCCCCATGACACACAATTAAAAGTATAAGGTAGAGTAAACTTTCCTAAATCTCTAGTCGGTGTCTGAATCAAAGTCGGGCTCCATTCTTTGTGCTTCAACTAGTGAACATATCCATGCAGACAGCGTTTTCTCATCGTTTTTAGTGTACACCCCACACTTAACTTACTCAGTCATTGGAGCACTCTCTTTAAATTAAAGGAAAACATAAAACGATCCAAATTCATTTCTTCAGTGAGGATCAAATGCTGAATTCTTTGTGCTTTTGCTTATCCAACTCCTCCTTAGTCTCCTTAGGTCTAGATGTGTCAAATGTCCAGAAATAATTATTTTTCCATGTATATCTACCAATTAGGGTCAGATCTAAACAAAAATACCTTATCTTACGCGAAATATGACACTTTCTAGAGTTGGACGTGCACGACTGCTCACCTGGGTGTGCTCGCACCCGTGGCCGTGCAATTTGAAAAATTTCTGCTTTACTTGCGCGCCCAGTGTGCACTCGCGCACCTAGATGGCCTCCTGCTCAATTCTTCATTTCTCTCGTTAAGTGTATTGTTGCTCGTTGATCCCGAAACATGATCCCAACTTAATCCCTGGGCTTTTACTCAAACTTTAAAGCTCCAGAATAGCTCGAATTTATTTCATAACATCTACATAACTCGGAATTACTCCTGCAAGGTATGAAATACACAATTAGTGAAAAGCACTAGCAATTAAAGCTCAAACTGAATTAAAGTGCAATGAGATACTAAAACATAAGATTATAGCCTCCATAAGGGCACAAAGAACTCTTCAAGTTGTTTATCAAACACACGATGCACATTAAGTGTGTGCATCTCAATTAAATAATGATAGAACATGGTCGCCCTCCAAAATTTCAACTCAACATAAGGAATTGTAGTTAACTGCTCGGTACACAACACAACAACCAAGTTGTAAAACCTAATTTCGTTCCACATTCGGGCCACCCACCAAATAACAAGTTCTAAGAAGCAACTTATGGGGGAATTTGAGGATGGGGAGTTTAGGAGGGAGGATGTTCATTATAATCTAAAAAATAAAAGAACAAGAAGAGAAGGAAAAATACCTAGAGTAATTAAGATGAAGCAAGAGAAAAACTTGAAAAATTCAGAGAGGGAGGGAGAGGTGTGTTTGAGAGAGAGATAGTGAATAAGCGGAGAGAAAAAATGGATTTAAGGGGTTAGAGTTTGTTTTAATTTGTGGTCGGGATGGTTTGGGTTATTGGCTGTGGGTTATGATATTTGGGTATGTGGAAATGTAGACCAGGTTATAAAGGTAGTGGATTTAAATAATAAACTAGAAAGACAAACAAAAAAGAAAATAATATTACCTGACCCCAGCTCAGCCCGTCGTGCTAGGCTTGGTGCTGGAGGCTTAAATCTTTCTATTTTCAACACTACAGGTAGCATTGGGTGCTGCTTTGCCATTTTTTTATGAAATCTCATCTCCTCCCCCATCCCCGAGCACTTTATGTATCCAATTTACATACCCATACCATTCTGCATATGATTTCCATGCCTACAAAGAAAACAAAAAACCTAACTAAAAAAATGAAAAAGCTAAGCTATGAAAGCAATAAAAATTTGGTTCTCTCCCAACAAATGCCTGATTTAATATCGCAGTATGACATATAACTTTTCTTACTCATCAGTGAGTATTACTCTGGACTTCTCACAAACAATGACACCTCCCCAATAGTGCTCAACTCGTTGCCCATTCACTAAAAAGTTCTTTCACCATTTAATGTGTGCAACTCAATTTCACCCTAAGGAGTGACTCTCACAACCTCAAATGGACATGACCACCTTGATTATAACTTCTCGGGAAATATCTTGAGCCTAGAATTAAACAATAGTACCTTTAGGTCTGGTTCTAAGTGATGAGTCTTGATATGCTTGTCATGCCATCCTTTTGTCTTCTCATTATAAAGCTTAGCATTTTCATAAGAGTGCAGCCTGAACTCATCTAACTCAGTCAACCGCAAGAGCCTCTTCTTGCCCGCGACTTCAAAGTCTATGTTCAACTTTTTAATTTCCCAATATGCCTTGTGTTGAAGTTCAACATGCAAGTGACATGTATTCCCATAAACAAGCTTATACGGCGATGCCCCAATTAGTATTTTGTCTGCAGTTCTATATGCCCACAAGGCATCATCTAACTTTGCAGCCATATCCTTCTGATTGGCACTCACTATCTTCTATAATATCTGCTTTATTTCTCAGTTGGACACCTCAGCTTATCTACTTGTTTGTGGGTGATATGTCGTGGAAACTCTGTGACGGACCCCATATTTAGCTAGAAGGTTATTTAACAACCGATTACAGAAATGCATCTCTTCATCACTAATCAAGGAACGTGGAGTCCCAAAACTCGAGAATATATTTTAGTAGCTACCACCTTGGAATCATTGGATGGTAATGTGATCACCTCTACCCATTTTTACATGTAATCAACCGCTAGCAAGATATATCTTCTCCTCTAGAAAATGGGAAGTGGTCCCATAAAGTCTATCCCCTACTCATAAAAAATATCTACCTCCAGAATGATTCAAAGGCATCTCATGCCTCTTTGTGATTGTTCCTATTATTTGACACTTGTCACACTACTCATCAAGTGCATGAGCATCGTTAAACAATGGTGGCCAAAAGAACCCAGGCTGTAAAACCTTTGTAGTGGACCTATCGCCTTCACTATGGCCCCTATAAGGCGAGGCATGACAATTATACAACAATAATTTCACCTTTTTTTGGAATGCACCTCCTCGTCAACTGATCAGCACACTGTCTGCAAAATAATGGCTCATCTATATAGTAGAAGTTTACATCATGTAGAAACCTCTTTCTAGCTTCATATTGAATTTCAGGAGGACGTACCCTACTCACAATATAATTCACATAATTTGTGTACCAGGGAGAGGGTCTTGAGTGATCGCAAAAATTTGATATAGAAAAAGGACTCCTTAATTTGTCCACCTTCCTCCCGGTGCTCACGATTTTCTAGCCTTGATAGATCATCCTCTACTTGGTTTTTTCTGTCCTTTCGATCTCGTATTTCTACATCAAATTCCTACAACAACAAAACCAACTTACTAATCTAGCCTTTGATTCTTTTTTGTAAATAGATACATGATTTTTTCATGATCAGTATGGACTATAAATTTTGTTCCCACCAAGTAAGCCCGAAATTTCTTAAAGACCCACACAACGGCCAACAACTCCTTTTCAATGGTGGTGTCCTTACTCTAGCATAGCACTGCCCAATAGTATGGTCACTTGCATCGCACATAAGTTCACATGATAAGGACCAATCCAGTGTCAGAATAATGGGGTCAACCACAAATTTCTATTTGATCTCCTCGAATGCCTTTAGGTAGCCTTCATCAAAATTGATGGTGACACCCTTTTCAAGAAACCTGTGCAACGGAGTAGCAATTTTTTTTAAATCTATAATAAAGTGTCTATAAAACCTGGTGTGTCCCAAGAAACTCTGGACACCCTTCATAAAAATGGGTGGAAGTAATTTTTAAACCGCCTTCATCTATGCCTTATCAACTTGAGTTCACTCTTTGAATACTCTATGACTCAACACAGTGCATTCTTATACCATGGAATGGCATTTTTCTATATTTAACATCAAATTTATTTCTTCACAACGGGCCAACACCTTGCCCAAATTTTCAAAAAGTCATCATAGGAAGACCCAAAGACTGAAAAATCATCCACGAAGATTTTTACAAATATTTCCACCATATTAGTATAAATGGCCATCATGCACCTTTGAAAAGTGGCAGGTGCATTGCAAAGACCAAATGAAATTTGTTAGAAAGAAAAAGTACCATAAGGACATTTAAAAGTAGTCCTCTTGTGATCCTCTGGGAATATGAAAATTTGGTTGTAGCTCGAATAACACTCAAGTAAGTAATAGTATTCATGCCCCGCCAATCTGTCCAACATCTTGTTAATGAATAGAAGTGGTAAGTGGTCCTTGTAGATTGCTTTGTTGACCCTTCTGTAGTCAATGCAAAGTCTACATCCCGTCATGGTGCGAGTGGGAATAAGCTCATTCTTCACATTCTCTCCAATAGCCATCTCCCCCTTAGTAGGCACATATTGCACCTAGTTGCTTTCAAAATAGGGAAGATGATACATGTATCAAGCCACTTAATTACCTCCTTCTTCACGACCTCTTTCATGATCACATTTAATCTCCCTTGTTTCTCAACACTGGGGCGGTGGCCATTTTACAGAAAGATTTTATGCATACAAAATAATGGACTGATTCCATTGATATCAACAATTGTCCACCCAATAGCTTTTTTATGCTCACGAAGCACTATGAGCAGCTTTTCTTCTTGCACACCGGTCAAGCTGGATGAGATAATCATAGGCAATGTTTCAAAGTTCCCCAAGTAAGCATAACACAGATGCTCCGGGAGGGGATCGAGTTCTCGCTTTGGAGCTTTTTCAATATATGTGAGGTGCAATAACGTAAAGGCAAGATATCCATAATCGGTCGGAGATCACGGAAGAAATCCTGAAACAGATCAAATCAAGGGCGATTATTCGTATCAATTATGTGATTTACTTCCATAATAGAATTGTACCATAATTAGGATTCATCTAGTCTAGTATATAATAGGGAGTCCCCATCATTTGTAGGCACCTTAAATTCACCGAGATCAAAGCAATATAATATTCTCTCTTTAACTCACGTTCTCTTGTTCATCAATTTCATGCTTTTTAACTGTTCTTGTTCTAATAGCTCGAGGGTATTCCAACTCGAGGGCTTTGTTTAAATACTGGTTCTCTTTACATTATTGTCAATTTCTACTGCTTATCATTACATTTTTCAATTGATAATAAGTGAAATCACGTATCTTTAAAACCAAGTTATTAAATTAATTGCTATCAAGTTTTTGGAGTAAAAAGTTTGGCTCCCACTGTGGGGATAAGAATAATAGTGATTTCTTAACATTATTACCTTCATAAAGCACACTAGTTTTATGTTTATTCTCGTAAGTATTTTTTATTTCAGGAATCAACATGTCGAACTCTCACACAGATACCGACATTGGTCTTCATGGCGAGAAGGAGCACATTGCTGCCCCAGAAAACGGAGTACCTCCAATCACTCCCGATGTACCACATGCCATAGATCCAATCGATGTAAGTTCTCAAGTACCCATTCATGGAGATTTTGGAACCGACCCTGAGAATATCATCCTCACAGATGCTCGGGAAGCCTATCAGAACGAATAGGGTAGTGAAGAAGGCAGGATTACCTTCGAATGATATTTTACATGTTACAAAATCTGTAGGCTGCAATAACACAACTCAAAAATCAGTATCGAGCATGCAGAATCGAACTCGATACGTCACAGGAAGTTGTTCATAGGTCAAACTTGTACACAAAACGTTGAATGATAATGGGTTAGATACTGACCCCACCATCATGAAGATGCTCGAGGATCACGCTAAATTGATTGGATCAAGAGAAAATAAAATCGAGGCTCATGATAAAAAGGTAGAAACGTACAACTCACTGGTTGATCAAATACCGGGGGCACCCTTGATTTTGAAGGGCTTGGGGTCGAAAACATTCATACAGAAACCTTTCCCACTAAGTGCGGCTCTGAAGCCCATTCCAAAGAAATTTCGTATGCCAAAAATTCCCTGTTACAATGGAACCACCGATCCGAATGAGCATGCAACTTCTTGTACATGCGCAATACGCCTACAATTGAAATGGAAACCTTGCGTTTCCTGGTTCACAAATGCTGAATCTCGTCTAAATCATCATTTGTCAGGACTCTTTGGCGTAAGTTCCTTGCTTGGAAAAGCCATTTAGTTCATGTTGCTATTCCTGCATCCAGAGTGGAGTACGTTCGGTGGAATAATTTCTTAGATGTATTACTGCATCCCCGAGGGATAAGCCCATTTTTTATAGGCCAATGGAATCTTTATGCTCAAAACCCCGATTCAAGTAGTCATTTATTTGGTACAGCCCAAGGGATGGGAACTTCCATTTTAACTTAGAAGACGATAAGATTGAATCTGTTTTGTTGAAGAAATTTAGAGAAACTTTATTGAAGGGGGAAATGATATGGTACCACAATTTGCCGCCCAGTTCCATCGATTCTTTTTCCATGCTTGCAGATTCGTTCATATAGGCACATGCTGGAGCGATAAAGGTCATGACTAGGAAGTCGAACCTCTTAAAAGTGAGACAAAAGGACAATGTAATTCTAAGGGAATTTGTATCTCAATTTCAGATGGAAAGCATGAACCTATCCCCGGTTACCGATGGTTGGGTTGTCCAAGCCTTTACTCAAGGTATGAACGAGCAAAGTTCGGTAGCGTCACGTCAAATGAAGTAGAATTTTATTGAATATCCAGCAATGACCTGTGCCAATGTGCATAATCGATACAATCAAAGATTAGAGTTAAGGATGATCATTTGGGAGCCCCGTCGGGTTCCGTTTACCCAAATATACCCGAAGGAAGGATTCAAAGAGACATTAATAGAGAGCAGCAATTGAATAGAGATCGGTACCAACCATGAAGAACAGAGCATAAATATAACGAACCCAGACGTAATCCCATTTGAAATGATTGAAGGAATGATCGAGGTCAAAGTTCTTGAGGTCTTATAAGCAAGAGTGGTTTAGATAAGCATGTCGAGCCTAAGGAAGCACCACAGTTATTGGAATACAATATCAGCAATGATGTTTCGAGTATTGTGTTTGAAATTGAACGAATCAAGGATACTAGGTGACCCAGACCCTTGCAGTCCGATCCAGCTCAAAGGAATCCAAATCAAATGTACAAGTACAATGGAACCTATGGTCAGAGAACCAAAGACTGCAGAAAACTAAGGGGGGAGGTAGCTTGTTTATTCAACAAAAGTCATCTTCGAGAGTTCTTGAGCGACCGAGCAAAAATTACTTCAGAGACAGGGATACATATAGGAAAAACGAACAGGAGGAACCGGAACACACGATCATATCATCGTTGATGGGGTAGATATTCCTTAGGGTCCGAGATTTAAACGCACCAAAGTTATAATCACAAGGGAGAAGCGTACCCGGGACTACTTACCAAACGATACCTTATCTTTCAACGACGAGGATACAAAAGGGGTCGAACAACCTCACAACAACGCACTGATAATATCTATCCTTATGAATAAAATTCAAGCTTAACATGTGTTTGTTGATCCAGGTAGCTCGGCAAATACTATTAGATCGAGGGTCGTGGAGCAGCTCAGTTTTCAGGATCAAATCTTTCTTGCAGCTCAAGTGCTTAACGGTTTTAACATAGCAAGTGAAACCACCAAAGGGAAAATCATGTTTCAAGTGAACGTGGACAAAACTATCCAGGAAACAAAGTTTCATGTAACCCAAGGTGATATAAGATACATCGTTGCTCGAGAGACCTTGGATCCATAGCATGAGGATGATACCTTCAACGCTTCATCAAGGCTTGAAATTTCCAACACCGAAAGGAGTCAAGATGGTGCACGACAAACAACCAGTAGCCAAATAGATGTTTGCAATTGATGAGGTGATACAAATATCAATTATAACATAAATAAAAGGAATAGAATCAAAGGAAAAGTAGGATGTCAAATAACAACCACAGTCGATGGCTTCGACCAGATTGGAAAAACAGGAAATTATAGTGGATTGTGATTGTATTATAACTCAAACCTTCATAATACCTTATGATTCCGATGCCTAAATTTGATGGTCAAAGAGTTGGAGAAAGTCATACTAATCGAGCATCTGCTGGATCTAATGGTATACCTGGGCACGGGGTTAACTCTCGAGCTCACGGAAAAACTCATTAAATTTCTTAATTAAAATATGGACTATTTTTCTTGGTCCCACCTTGACATGATAGGAATCGCACCAGAGATTACCACTCATAGATTAAGCTTGGATCCGAAGTTCAGACCTGTGAAGCAAAAGAGAAGGCCCTAGTCTATGGAAAAACATGCATTCATCAAGGACGAGGTAACCAAATTTCTCAAAATAGGATTCACCTGTGAAGTAAAATATCCTAAATGGTTAGAAAACGTAGTTGTAGTCCCTAAGAAGCGAAATAAACTTAGAATGTGCTTAGACTACAATGAGTGGAACAAAGCACGCCCTAAGGACTCCTTTCGTCCGCCGAATATCGTTCGCATGATTGATTCCATGGCCGACTATGAGATCCTCAGTTTTCTCGATGCCTACTCCAGGTGCAACAAGATACAAATGAACTCGGAGAATAAAGAAAGGACTTCATTTATCACTAAGTACGGTACTTATTGCTATAATTTAATGTCGTTTGGGTAAAAGAAATGTTGGTGCTACATATCAACTCTTAGTAAAATGAATGTTCGAAGAACAAATAGGTAAATCAATGAAGGTTTATATTGATGACATGCTAGTTATTTCCTTTCACACAAAGGATCATTTGAAACATTTGCAGGAAACTTTCGACATATGGAGAAAATACAACATGAAGATAAACCCCAAAAAATGCTCACTCGGGGTCAGTTAAGGCAAGTTCCTCGGATCTATGGTGTGAAATCGAGTAATCGATATCAATCTCGATAAAATCAAGGCAATCAAAGACATCACAGACATGGACAACATTAAGGTCGTACAAAGGTTTATAGGACGGCTAGCCGCTTTAGGCCGATTCATCTCGAGATCTTCGAATTGAAGTCATAGATTCTTCTTACTTCTCAAATCAAAGAGCAATTTCATTTGGACCGAATGCCAACATGCATTGGACTAATTAAAGAGATATTTTTTGAGCACGCCATTTCTTCATATTTCAAAAGTGGAGGAACAACTCTACTTATATTTGCCAGTCTTGGAGGTCACGGTAAGTGGTGTCCTAGTTTGAGAATATAAAGTTATGCAATTTTCTATTTACTATGTTAGTCAAACATTAGGTGAAGCATAGACCCAGTACCCATATTTAGAGAAACTAGCGCTTGCTCTAATAAGTGCCTCTAGGAAATTAATATCGTATTTTCAATGTCACCCAATTTGTGTTGTAACCACTTATCCCCTTTGCGATATTTTGAAAAAGCTCCAACTCTCAAGCCGACTGGCCAAATGGGCCGTCGAAATGAGTGTGTACGACATCGAATATCAACCTGCTTTACACCAGCCCTCGCACCCAAGGTCAAAAAGGAACTATTGCTAGAATTGTGTACTTCCTCGTGGGTTTAGACCCTTTTCATATATGGTGCTTCGAATGTGAAGGGGTCAGGGATAGGTATCATTTTGAAGCCACGCACAAGCAATACAATTAGATAATCTTTCAAAACCTCTAAGTTGACTAACAATGAGGCTGAGTATGAGGCCATGATTGCAGGTCTCAAGCTGGCTAAAAGTTTGGGAGCAGAGGTTTATCGAGGCCAAGCGTGATTCCCAATTCATGGTTAACCATGTCAATAAAACCTTCAAGGTTTGAGAATATCAAATGCAAAGGTACTTGGACAAATTATAAGTAACCTTACACCGGTTCAAAGAATGTACCCTACATCATGTACCTCAAGAGCAGAACGATGAGGCCGATGTCCTTGCCAATTTGGGTTTATCAGTAGAAGAGGATGAATTAGCTCGGGGAGTGTCGTACAACTCTCAAAGTTGGTAGTCAAATAAGGCCAAGCCTAAATAAAATACAAGCCTGACTTTGGATTGGAGGAACAAATATATCGATTATCTGAAGAAAGGGAAACTTCCGTTGGACCCTAAGGAATCGAGGACTCTACGAACGAAAGTTGCACGATTCACATTGGTTGAAGAGGGAACATTGTAAAAAGGATGTTCGATGGGCCGTTGGAAATATGCTTAGGTCCGGGAGGCACCGACTACGTCCTACAAGAGTTTATGAGGGTACTTGCGGGGACCATTCTGGTACTGAATCACTGGTTCACAAAGTCATCTGAGCAGGATATTATTGGGACAATATGGAAAAAGATACTAAGGAGTTCATTTGAAAATGTGACAAAGGCCAAAGACATACACTAATGATCCACCAACCTGGGAAGAAGCTTCATTTATTTTTATCCCCATAGCTATTCATGAAATGGATAATGGATATCTGTGGCACTCTACTATCGGCCCCAGATAAAGCTAAGTTCATTATATTTACGATTGACTATTTCTCGAAGTGGGTTGAAGCACAACCCTTCAAAAAGGTTAGGGAAAAATAAGTCATAGACTTCATTTGGGATCACATCATATGCTAATTCAGGATACCCATCGAGATCGTATGCGACAACGGGAAACAATTTGGCGGCAGCAAAATCACAAAGTTACTTGAAGATAACAAGATAAAAAGGGCCATGTCGATGCCATATCATCCTCATGGAAATGGACAGGTCGAATCAACATACAAGACCATCATTTAGAACCTAAAGAAAATGTTGAACAATGCTAAGTGAAAATGGAGAAAAATTTTGCACGAAGTCCTTTGAGCATATCAAACAATGTCAAAATCTTGTTCGGGGGCAACACCATTCTCCTTAGTATATAGTGTTGAAGCCCTGATCCCAGTCAAGGTCGGGGAACCCAGCGTCAGGTTTCGATACACGATGGAAGAATCAATTTACGAGGCTATAAACACAAGCCTCGAATTGCTAGATGAAAAACAGGGAGCCGCCCTCGTCAAAATGGCAGCACAGAATTCTAAGACAAGTCACCCTCAACACTAGAGATCGAAACAAGGGAATACTCGGCCAAAATAGGGAAGAACTCGATAGGGTCCTTGGAGTCATCGGAAAGGGATATTTCAAACTTGGCACGATAAACGACGAACAATTGCCAAATAATTGAAACATATCGCTCCTCAAATGATACTACTGCTAAGGTATGACTCTTTCATTTTTAATTTATATTTGATAATAAATTATTGTAGGTTTTCAATCAAAGACTTCGACAAGTTCTTCAACATAAAGACCTCATGTTTTAAAGTATGCGTTGCACTCTTTTTTCCTTTAGATAAGTTTTATCCCAAATGGGTTTTTCCAGCAAGGTTTTTAACGAGGCAACAATTATTTTTGCTACTTGAGGACAATTCAATAGTATCCAAGACGTCCGTACAATCAACCTTGAATATTGGGGGCATCACCCTCAGCTGTTATGTTTTCAAGGAAAATAATTCGTATCGACTTGGTCTTGATAGGTAAATTTTGTAAAGGGCCAAACGGTCAAATGAACCGTGGCCATGTAGATTACTCGATCCCCAATGGAAACATGTGCGCATGAACAATCCATTGAGAGGAGTACCTTTTCCCTAACAAATGTTCCATGCCTTGGTGAAATTTCAAATTTACAATTTCACACTACGATCTATTACAAAAACCGGCTCAAGAGCGAATCGTAACTAAAGCTCGAGCAACTAACTCCATACTCAGGGACTGCCTTCCAAAATCGAATTACTAAACTTTTAAATTATAAGACTTTAAAAAGGCAATTCTCGATTTTATAGGCGATGTCCACCCTATTCGGGTACTGACACTTTGAACAAGTTCGAAGTATTAGCGAGAAACAATCCCAAAGGGAAATTCTCAAGTTAAAAAATATGACCAAACTAACACATTTTGGAGACATTCAAATTTCGTAATCAAACATGCCTTCAAATATTTTCATAAAACTGGTTGAAAGGGTTACCCTCAGAAAATTTACAAAGGGTTTCGATAGCATCAACCCTCAAAAACCTTAAGAGGTATCAAATTGTTTGAAATCTCGAACAAAATTAGTCTAAGGCATAATAAATGTTTTCGATAACAATGAATGCTAATTGGTACAAATTTATCTTGTGCTAAGGCATAACAAATTTTTGTATGATTAAACTTTTTAAGCTGAAAAAGGGAAAAAGCCACTCTTTTAAGGCCGTATCGGCCCAATTCAAGAGCCCCAAGCCATTGTATTTTTGAGTTCGAGAATCCACCCCCACTAAATTAAAACCTAAGGGTCTTTTTTTCTTTTACTTTGAGTTCGAGCAAATACTCGCTCAATTATAGATACTACACTAGTCAAACTTCGATCAAGTCGCTTAAGTTTCAAGTTCACAAACAATTTTTTTGCAAGACAGCGAAGCGAGTCAAAACCCTCACAGGATATAAAGTATATCAAAATTATTATAAGGAAAAAAGCAAAATAGAGTTTTCACAATTAACAAAACAGAAACTGAAGACATAACAGAAACAAAAAGGATCTTTCATATATGCAAAATTATTTACAAAGACCACTCAAGGTCTTATGCATAAAATCCAAAAAATAAGAAAAAATTCTAAGTGCCTAATATTACCCAGGAGCCTAATCCTCATCCCCTCCACTCTCGGATCCACTAGAACCCCCGGAACTATCATTATCAGAGAGCAAAGCTTTGGTTTCTGCCTCTAGCACTTCCATATTCTTGATATCGGTAGTAAGGTCAAACCCATGAGCATGATTCTATTCGAGTGTCTCTCTCTGAGGCTGGAATTTGGATGCCTCAGCAACACAAAATGATCGAACATCAGCAGCATTAGAAATTTTCTTTGCTCGAGCGTGAGAAGCTTCAGCATCAGCTCGGTAGACGGCGACGACCGCCTCCGCACCTGCCTTTATTTTTTCTGCCTTAGATGTAGCCTTTGCAAGATAAGAAGCAAACCGAACCTTGAGCTCCTCAAGTTTCTTGGGTTGAGCAAAGCTCCCTCTTTCATGCAATAGAGTTGAAGTTTTGCCGAAAATAACTGGGCTCGAGTAGTGTCTTTCTTCGAGGCAAGGCGGTCCATGTTTTGCTTCCACCCCAAGGTCTCTGCCTCCTTCATCTTGGCCTCCTTACGAAGTTGCTTGATCTTTTTGTCCTTCTGCTGAACCTGCAATATTGAAGTATTAGTCGACTTCTTCAGATTAATAAAACGAGCCTTCAAAAAATTACAATACCTGCTCAATTAGGTTGGTATGCTTTTTGTGAGCTGTTGCCAATTTAGCTCTATGGGCCTTGACCTCATCTTCTTTTTCTTAGTGAGGAATTTTAGGTCATCTCTCTTCTCTGTTAGATTTTTGAGATTGGCCTCACACTGGTCCATCTCTTCTCGGGATTAAGAAAATGTTTCCCGATGAAGAGTTTAACCTATGAAGAAAGAAAGGAAATCAGACAAGGAGAAATAAAGATAAAGATAATATTAGGGGAGCTAAGACTCACCTGACTCAAAATTCGATGGGCTTTATCGAATATACTCGATGCATCATCCAAATCGAAAGTCTCTTCGACCCCCATGAATCAGCCATAGAAAAGATCTTCCCCTTTGTGGGTCGTTCCCACATCGAGGGTCCTGATGGTCTAGGCTTCCTGAATTTTCCCCTCAGAAAATGTTGGGTGGGGAGAATCATTGATGTCTATTGCCCCAAGCCAGTCACTCGGGGCATTCTGCTTTTTAAGGGCCTCAGAACTAGCCCATTTAGGTACATCCACCGGTTGCCCACTACGACAAGAGGCATCCTCAGCCTCTGATGAATCGAGGACTTTTCTCGAGCTATCTTCCGAGATCCTCTCAGTCATCGCTGGCTCTGCAACCTTTGGGACTTCTGTGCTCCTTTTTCGAGCCACCAGTTTGTAGCCAGCATCTTCCTTCTCCTCTTTTTCATCTTGTATTTGTTGAACTACGTTTTCAGGCAGTGCGGCGGTGTCTTCTTTGACTTACGAGACTTTCTCTTCTTAGGTTTTAGAGTAACGGATGATGAGACCCTTTTTACTCTTGTTATCCTTAGTCGACATCGTGGCCTCCTCTTCTGTAGGTAGGGGCGGTCTCATAACAACATTATCTACAAGACTTGTGTGGGAGGAAATTAAGTAAAAATTTAAAAGAAAGATTTCATAAAAGAACATCAAACAAGAGTAAATAAGCTTACTGTGATTTTTGGCCTTCTATCGAACCTTTGCAAAATCGCGCCCCGAGCGCTCGGCAAACGAAAAGGTCCTGGCCAGTTTCTAAACCTATACTTCAAGGTTCGGGATTGTACCGGGCACCCAAGAAACTGCTACGACATAGGGAAAAACGTCAATAAGAAAAGGCAAAAGACACAAAATGATAAGCAGAAGTTATAGGTGGGTTTGTACTTACGCTTCATGTTCCACTCTTCGGGGAATGGCATATTCTTGGCCGAGATTATGTCGGAAGTCTTTACTCGGACAAACCAGCCCATCCACCCTCGGTCCTTCTCCTTTCAATGCTCGAGAATAACACTTTGGTGGCTCGAAGCTGAAGCCCTATTAACCCACCTTGATAAAGACG
The DNA here is from genome assembly GCA_034376525.1 of Nicotiana benthamiana. Classification (NCBI taxonomy): domain Eukaryota; kingdom Viridiplantae; phylum Streptophyta; class Magnoliopsida; order Solanales; family Solanaceae; genus Nicotiana; species Nicotiana benthamiana. Next base: position 1,645,126 of record CM067327.1, on the reverse strand, counting down.
AGGGTTGTATAATTTAATGAGATGGTTGAGGGTAAAAGGTATCCCTTTAAATTTACTCATAGAAAATCGGAGCAAAATAATGATGCGACAAAAAGAAGGATGGATCTGGCCCAAGGTTATTTGGTATTGGCAACAGAAATTGAGGATAATGGGGTCAACGAGATCCAGCCTAAAAGGTAAGTGTAAACATTTAAGAACCCTTTCAGGTGAGTGGTGGTGTCCTCCTCGAGGGTTGGAATCACCATCTCTTTGTTTTCCCAACGGCAATCTTTTTTTACCTGCTCAAGTTTGCCCTCACTTATCGAGCATATATATCTCGACATTGGATCACATTGGCCAGGTACTGACGAGGGTTTCTCAACTTTAAAGTCGGAAGTAAGACTGCATGACCTAGGAACACATGCTTCGATGCGTGGCTCTACCGATAATTTATCTCCGGCTGGCCGCGATGAAGAGGTTTTTTCTTTTTATGGAACAGTTTTCAATTTTTTCACCATTTTATATGAGTTTAGAGAAAGAAGAAGATAAAAATTGCGTTTGATGAGAAGGTTTGCAAATGGGATTTTAAGAATTAAAAATTTGAAGGGGGAAGTGTCGTGCCCCATTTTTCTCGTGAAATCGGGTTTTGACATTTTTGGGAGAACTCCTTTCCATTTGGGATAGGGTAACGGATTTGAAGAGTAGCCACCTAACGAATTAAGGTGCGTTACATCACCTAGAACAATCAACTCATATAACCAGTTTACATCACTAGAGATCGGGTAAGGGCTCGAAGTTACCTTGAGGGGAAGGTGTTAGGCAACCCTTGAGGTCCACAACGGTGAATCCCGATCGAACTTAAATTAGAAAATTAGCCTTATGGAAAATAAACAATTTAGAAAAATTACTTTAATTATAAATTAAATGGATCCTAAGTTTTTTAGCCAATAGGATCATTTCCATGCAATACTTGGGATGCTACACATAGCATTAGTGCACGAAGCATCATTTCCTTTACTACTCAATTAGTATCTTTCAGTTGTTACCTAAGTGTTCTAGTTGCTTCTAATGCGTACCTTACGCGTGCACTACCCCTCCCCCATAATTATGATCCTGGAGGGATTTAGGATATCTATTTTGGATAGTTCTAGACTTACCTATGTTGCTTAAAATGGGAAATAGCTAGGCGACATATAAAAATTAGATAGGGAACAAATACGGGCTCATGTTAACCTCCAAAAATAAACACCAAATGAACGCAACTAAATGGACAATTTTATTGATTTACGATCCATAAGGCATGACAACCATAAGAAAGCAGCTTATTGAAACGAGCATTGGCACCTACGGGCTTGCCTTATGATTTCATTAAGTTTTGAACCTGGGCATTTTCAAATGGCATGAGATCATAGTTTTGGCCCAGGATTCTCAATATTCCTATAAGTTTGGCTATTGATAACTGAAACAGAATCCTATGGGCATGATATCTAAAGGTTGATTAAAGACCTATAGCATGATTTCTAAGAAAATTACTAATTTTTAACTCATGAAAACATACTTTAACACTTTAGATCCTATAGGCATGCTTTCTAATTTGCAGAATTAATCAACTCCTATTGTCATGATTTCTAGGTGTGGAAAATGATTCCTTTAATTCCAATAGGCATGGTATCCATTAGTCAGACATGGGTAGAATTTTAATCAACTTTCCAGGAAAGTTATTATTCAAACAAATAGGATCCAATAGACATAGTTAATAATGCATGTAAATTAAAATTGTGCACGGATCCTATGGATAATTTCTAATGCAAAGGGTCTATGAATAGGATTTCTAATGCAAAGGGCCTATGTACATTATTTCTAGCATGCGAGTGAAATACAGAGCAAACAATCAGAAATTCCTATAGGCAGGATCCCTAAACAAGTAGTAGCATTCACATGATTCAATATGGTAAACCTATAGGCAGGATTTCTATCCAAGTTTGAATATATAAGAAAAAAATCCTTATTTTACTAATAAGTTCCAAATATATTTATTATAGAGGATATTACAGACTAGAATGAATAAATTACATAACAAGTCGATTGTATTATAGGGAGCCTTAGCATGCCCAATATTAACCTGGGAGTAAGGCCTTCAACCATAACGTCTTTGAAAGAATAGCAAGAACCCACAACACCTTAAACCTGGCTTCCAACATGTCAAAGTTCCCACAGAGCCTCAAGTCCACGAGGCAATGTTCACACTGGCACCACACATTCAACACGGAATTTATAAGATATTGGAAACCAACCCCAATGCGTAGAGTTCAAAGGTGTCTCGGAGACTCGAGGCAGTGCTCACAGTGGGGTGGTAGGAACCTAGATAACTAAGAATAGAAGTTTGAAATCTAGTATATAGAGGGTAACAGAGGAACAAGTTTCAGAAAATGGTTGATTTTTAAGAGCAAAACAGATTCAAATTACAAGACTGCAAAAAGAATTACACCTAGAACATATAGAATCCCTATTTTGTAAATAGTTCAAGAAGATTGGTATGATTAAGACATGGACATTGTACTAGCATATAAGAAATCACAAAAGAACCAGGATACTTGAACTAATACGTAGAGTTGGCAACATATTTGTAGAACATGGAATATACAACTGACTACACGGGGTTTCATATTACTAGAGATAACCTAGTTAGTTTTGTTATTAGGTGATGTCATATGGGTATTTAGCAAACAGAAGAATCCTGAACCCTCAAATTGATAAGCACATATGACTGAATAGGGTAACAGATACTAAAGCATTCCAGTTGAGAAAAGGAGCAACAGAAAATATGCTGAGGTCGAAATAAACTATAGGATAGAATAAGATGACAGGAACTGAAACATACTAGTTAAAAAAGGAGTAAGCAGGAATCATAGATCTGATAGAAACATGTTGAGGTTTGAAATAAACTAACCACATAAGCACATGGGAGAAAAGAGGATAGCAGGAGGTAAAACTTACCAATTAGGAAGAAATTAAACAAGAATGCAATTGAAATTTGATCCAAAGGGTTTAGCCTTGACTTCCAGGCGGCTAAAAAATGCAGAAATCAGAGTAGTCGCACAAAGAGAGAACTTAAATTCTTTGAGGAAAAGCATAGAGTTTTTGAGTTGCAAAGTGAAGAAATTTTAAGAGTATTTAAGTGTAAGTGTAAGTGTGAGTCTATAAGCATGAGCGTGTTTTAAAAATCGGACTAATGAATTTTTTTATTAGCATACAGTAGAGTAAAACAAAATAAGGTAGGAGAGTCAATGACACACAAATAAGGCAAAGAGATCAATTAATCAGTTAATTAGGGCTAACATAAATCAAATAATAAGGAGAATCACTTAAATTAACATGGAATAAATCAGTAGTCAAGACCGAGGTCTAAATAAGGGTAAGTCATAAGTATAGAAATTAACTAAAAGTCGGTACTACTAATCAAAGTACAAAAATCAGGCTAGCAAAAGAATTAATGAAAGTAGTTCCAATTATGAATTGCACATAAGTAAAGAATACACAAAAATCAGTCAAGGAAATATCAGTATCATACTGGAAAGAAAGACTAAAATCTCAGTAAAGGATTTCAAAACCCTAATTTTTTCGGTAAACCATAAAGTCAGTAGAGAAACATGGGCAAATAATCTCACACTGTGTACAATGAACATAAAGAAGAGATTTATTTGAAAAGCACAAGGAATCAAACTAGAGAAGATCTAAAAGCCTAATTTTAGGGTGAGTAAATTCAGGCAAAAAACATTTTTAACGAAACCTAAAAAGATTCACAGATAGTCATGCAGAGACATATATATGAGTTTTAACAAAATTAAGTACCAAACCTCTATAGATTTCAAAGGATCTAAATCCGAGCATTGGGGTAAATAAGGAATGAGCCAAATCTCACAGATTCAGACCATAAGGATATGAGAAAGAACATAGATGGAAAGAGATAAAGATTTGAACAATAATTGATTTGAAAATGTGACGACCCGGCCAGTTGTCTTTGGAATTTATGCCATGTTACCCCATTAAGTGCTTCCCCTAAGTTCATTTCTATTATTTTTGTTTGCCAGGACGTTCGGTAATACAATTTGGAGTGTTTTAGGACACTTAGTCCCTAAATAAGAGCTTAAGGTTGGAAAATAATTCGTAATAAGAATACTATGAAAACGACCTTGGAATGGAAATTCGACGATTCTTTTAGCTTCATTATGTGATTTCGAGGTTGGGAGCGTGCTTAGAATGTATTTTTGATGTCCATAGCTCATTTAGGCTAAAAATGTTGAAATTTAGCATTTTGAAGTTTCCGGTCCGATAGTGAATTTTTTATCCGAGAGTCGGAATGGGATTCCGGAAGTTTTTGTAGCACCGTCATGTCATTTGGGATATACGTGCAATATTTTTAGGTCAATCTGATGTGTTTTGGTTAGGTTTTTTATCGAAGCGAGTTTGGTTGGAATTTGAAGTTTCTAAGTTCAAATCATTGATTAATTTGGGTTTCCGGCGTTGTTTTAGGTGGTTTGAGAATTGGTACATGTTTGAATGATGTTGTGGGAAATGTCCGTAGGTTTGGTTGAGGTTCCGGGGGCCTCGGGTGTGTTTCAGATGCCTAATGAGGCATTTTTGTGTTGTTAAAAATTGCAGAAAAATCTAATCCAGCTGTTGCAGACCTTTCTTCATTGCGATTGCATACACATTCATGCGATCGCATAGCGCATTCTCTGAGGGGGCCAACTTCCTTTAATGAGATCCCATGAACCTCCATGAGATTGCATAGATCTGTGTTACCTCACTTTGCGATCACATTACCTTATACGCATTCGCAATGAACAATTTGAGTTGGTGGCTCGGAGGTCCATTTCCTCTATGCGATCGCACGACCCCTTACACGATCTCATAGGTCTGCCTTTTCTTTGTCCCCGATCACAACCTTCTCCCTGCATTCACATAAGTCTAATTCCGGTCCCTAAATTTTTACTCTACGCGATCATAATGCTGTTCATGCGATCACATATAAAACGGGCCTGGGCAGTTGTAAACTTTTTCAAAACTGAGGTTTCTTAAATTTTTACAAAAACTCAAGCTAGAGAGCTCGATCTTGGGAGATTTTTCGATGGCTTTCAGAGGCAACGATTGGGTAATAAATTCTTACTCCTCTATGACTAAAACCCATTAATCTAATCGTGAATTCAATGATAAATTTTAGATTTTTTGAATGAAAATTGGGGTAAAGTTCTTAGACCTAATTGTGAGGATTTGAATGTTCATTTGACTTCCTATTTTGGAGATATTTATATGGTTAGACTCATAAGAGTACGAGGTTTCTGAAAATGTGAAAATTATTCGATTCCGAGAAGTTTGCGTGAGGGGCATTTTGGTTATTTTACCTATTTTCGTGCCTTAGCTTTAATTTTAATAGTGAAATTAGTTACTTGCGACCTTATTTACAATATGTAATTTGTTTGAATAGATTCGGGCCACTCGGAGTCGGATACTCGTGGCAAGAGCATTGTTTCTTAGCGATTTTTGTACCGGTTTGAGGTAAGTGACATGTCTAACCTTGTGTGGGAGACCTCCCCCCCTTAGGATTTCTTGACTGCTGTTTAAATGCCTTGTTCCCGAGGTGACGAGCGTGCACTTGTGTTAATTATTGAAAATCCACCTTACTTGACTTACTTAGATTGTGTTTCTTCACGTTTTTAGCTGCTATAAATGCAATTTTGCTTGTTTAGCTTAGAGAAATTATGTTAGCAACTTATTTGCTCTATTTGAATAAATTGAACTATCTTCTCTTTGTGAATCATGCTAGACTTTGGATTTCTACCTATTGTCTTTTCTTAGCATTTGTACATTTTTGAATTTTTAAGTTGTGTTTACGATTGGGACTACAGGTTCTATTCGCGGGAGATCATCTGTTATTGGTACGATGAACTACGGATTTAATTCCTGGGATATCCTCTGTTATTGATATGATGGACTACGGGTTTAATTCCTGGGTTATCCTCTACTATTGATATGATGGACTACGGGTTCAATTCCTGAGAGAACCTATGTTATAGGTATGATGGACTACAGGTTCGATTCCCGAGAGATCCTCTGATATTGGTATGATGGACTACGGGTTCGATCCCAAGGAGATCCTCAGACATTTACAGAAATAGACTGTGGGTTCAATTACCGGAGCTCCATATGGCATCCTGATATTGAGTGATACTTTGTTGTGTTATTCTCTTTACATATTTTTATTGTCGTTGACTTGCAGCTTCCATCTTTTACATTGTTGTTTTCCTGCTTATTTTCCTGTCTTACATTATTCATTACTATTGTTATGTTTATTCTCAGTTGGGACCTTACCTTCCTCATCACTACTCAACCGAGCTTAGGCTTGGCAGTTACTGAGTACCGCTGTGGTGTACTCATGCCTCTTCCGCGCATGTTTTTCTTGTGCACATCAAGGTACTACTGGTCGAACGCACTATCAGTGATTTCAGAGCTATTCTTAGAGATTGGAGGTATGCATCTGTCGCGTCCGCAGATCCGAAGACTCTCCTTCTACTCTACCTTTTAGTTAGCAGTTTCATTTCCTATATTCAATTGTGGTAGACATTCCGGATATTAGAGTTGTATGATATGTTTTTGCTCTTAACCTGTGTTTCCCGTGGGTTTTCGTGTCTTGGAGGTTGTTACAGTATTTTGAGTTAAAATGTATGTGTCAGGTGGCACTCTATACATTTTCCTATGTTATTCGATATTTGTTATTGTTTTCGTAAATGTTATTAAATTTTCGAAATGTGTTAGGCTTACCTAGTCGCGAAGACTGGGTGTCGTCATGACAGGTTCACGATTGGTTAACTAGGGTCATGACAAGTTGGTATCAGAGCTTTAGGTTCATAGGAGTCACAGGACACATGCCGGCTATTTACTTATATATGGGAGGCTATGTACCTGTTTAGGAAAGATATTCACTTCATAAAATTCCTTCTCTTGCTATATTTTCTTGGCGTATATTCTAAACTGCTGCCTTCTATTCTCTGACAGATGGTGAGGACACGCACTACCTGGGACGATCAGGCACCCGTACTCCTCCTACACACGCTAGAGGCAGGGTCGTGGACGCGCGCGAGGTGCAGCTAGAGCACCTACGTGAACGACTGTTGAGGTACCACCAGTGGATCCAGCCAAGACTCAGGTACCTGACACGACCACATCCACCACTACTCCAACTGTCCAAGACGCATTGGCGTAGTTTATGAGCATGTATACTATGCTATCACGGGCAGGATTGCTTCCCCTTCTTACAGCCACGTCCCAGGCGGGGGGAGGATCCCCGACTCTCGCAGCCCACACTCCAGAGCAGAAGGTGCATATGGGACAGATTCCAGATATTATCCCTGCCTAGCTTGCAGTACTGGTTCAGCCCAAGGATGGGGTACCTGCTTCGGAGGATGAGCAGTGTAGATTTGGAGAGGTTCAAGAAGTATGACCCTCCTATTTTCAGCAGGCTAGCTACAACTGATGCTTTGGGGGTTTTTGGAGGATTTTCACCGTATCTTTCACACTATAGGTATAACTTCCTCGAGGTATTACTTCCTCGAGCGGGGTTTCTTTCGTAGGTTTCCAGATTCGCGGAGCCGCCTATGACTAGTGGCGCACCTTTAAGTTAGACAGTCCGGACGAGGCTACCTCCCTGACTTGGACTCAGTTTTCAGATATGTTTCAGAGGGAGTTTCTTCCCTAGAGCCTCCGAGATGCATGGCGCGTAGTGTTTGAGCATTTGTGCCAGTGCCTTATGACTGTATCAGAGTATGCCATCCGTTATGCTAGGTTGGCCAGGCATGCGCCTGCTTTGGTGGCTACTATTCGTGAGAGGGTTCGCTGGTTTATCGAGGGTCTTATTCCTTTCATCAGTTTTGGCATGGCACGAGAGTTGGAGATGGATATACCCTCAGCAGGTAGTGAGTATTTCCAGGAGGATAGAGGGTATGCATGCCAAAGAGCGAGAGGAGAGAGAGGCCAAGAGGTCTCGAGAGTCGGGGCATTACTCTGGTACGCATACTTTAGGAGCAGGACGTCATGGTAGGGGCTATTCGGGTCGCCCGGTTCACTCAGCTCTTCCTTCATCCAACAGTACTCCAGCTCCTCCCAGATCTCAGGAGCCTTATTATGCACCTCCAAATTCCAATGCGCCTCCTGCGCGGCGTACTCCCAGAGGTCAGTCTAGCGGGGGTGGGTCCAGTTAGTCACAGCCACAGCACCTTCCCAGAGGTTGTAATGAATGCGGGGATACCCGCCACCTGTTATAGAGTGCCCCAAACATGGGAGGGGTGTGCCTTCTCAGACTCCATAGCCTCAGCATGCTTCACAAGGTCAGCAGCCTGTTGTTCTAGCTCCAGCCGCCACTACACCTGCCCAGCCAGCCAGAGGCCGGGATTGGGAGATAGAGTTCGCCCTCAAGGGAGGGGTCGGGCTAGATTTTCTGCTATTTCTGATTGTGTCATGGTTGTCGCCTCTGATTCTGTCATCACATGTATTATATTGGTTAGTCACAAAGAGAAATCGGTTCTATTCGATCCAAGCTCTACTTATTTTTACGTGGCATCCTATTTTGCTTTGCATTTGGGTACAACCGAGAGACCTTGAGCTCTCTTGTTAATGTTTCTACTCCTGTGGGAGATTCCCTTATTGTGGTCCAACTATATCGGTCATGTTTGGTTACTATTTGTGGTTTTGAGACCAAGGCAACTCTTTTATTACTTGATATGGTTGATTTCAATATTATCTTGGGCATGGACTAGTTGTCGCCCCAGCATACTATTCTTGATTGTAACGATAAGACTGTGACGCTGGCTATGCCAGGTATTCCACGTATTGAGTTGAGTGGTACTTTTGATCACACTCCCAGTAGAGTTATATCGTTTCTTAAAGATCAGTGTATGGTTGAGAAGGGGTGCACATCGTATTTAGAATATTTCAGAGATGTCTGCTGATAACCCTTCTGTTGACTCTGTTCCAGTAGTAAGGTATTTCCCCGATGTGTTTCCAATCGATCTTTCGGGCGTGCCTCCCGATCGGGAAATTGATTTTAGTATTGATTTGTTGACGGGCACTCAACCTATATCCATTCCTCCTTACAGTATGGCTCCTCCTAAGTTGAAGGATCAGTTAAATAAATTCCTTGATAATGGTTTTATTCGACCCAGTGTTTCACCGTGGGGTGCTCCTGTCTTGTTCGTAGATGGTTCTATGCACAAGTGTATTGATTATCGTCTGTTGAACAAAGTTATAGTGAAGAACAGATATCCTTTCCCTTGTATTGATGATCTATTTGACCAGCTTCGGTGGCGCACAACTGTTTTTTGAGATTGATTTGCGCTCACGTTATCACTAGCTAAAGATTCGGAAGCTAGATATCCCGAAGACTGCTTTCAGGACTCGGTATGTTCATTACGAGTTCCTTGTCATGTCATTTGGACTGACCAACACCCCAACAGTTTTTATGCATTTGATGCACAGTGTATTCAGGCCCTATCTCGACTCGTTTGTCATTGTTTTAATTGATGATATTCTTGTATACTCCTGGAGTCGGGAAGATCATGGGCAGCACTTAAGGACAGTGCTTCAGACCTTGAGGGAAAAAAATTATATGCAAAGTTCTCAAAATGTGAGTTTTGGTTGAGTTCCGTGATGTTCCAAGGCCACATGGTATCGAGTGAGGGCATTCGGGTAGATCCGAAGAAGGTGGAGGCTGTGCAGAGTTTGCCCAGGCCTTCCTCAGCTACAAAGATCCACAGTTTTCTTGGCCTAGCGAGGTATTTCTGTTGTTTTGTGGAGGGATTCTCATCGATCGCAACCCCTACGACTAGATTGACGCAGAAGGGTGCTCCTTTTTAGTGGTCAGACGAGTGTGAGGTGAGCTTCCAAAAGCTCAAGACGCCTTTGACTTCAGTCGCTATTCTAATTTTTCCTACTGGTTCGGGGTCCTATTCGGTTTATTGTGATGCCTCATGAGTTCGACTTGGAGCAGTGTTGATGCAGGACGGTAGGGTGATTGCCTACGCATCCAGACACTTGAAGGTACATGAAAAAAACTATCATGTCCATGACCTTAAGTTAGCTGCTATTGTTCATGCCTTAAAGATCTGGCGTCATTATTTGTACGGCGTGCCTTGTGAGATTTATACGAATCATCGGAGTTTGCAGCACTTGTTTAAGTAGAAGGATCCGAACTTGCGCCAGAGGAGATGGTTGGAGCTACTGAAGGATTATGATATCACTATTCTTTATCATCCGGGCAAGGCAAATGTGGTAGTCGATGCCTTGAGTCGCCCGGCTGAGTGTTTGGGAAGTTTGGCATTTTTACCAGCTTTAGAGAGACCTATGGCGATGGATGTTCAGGCTTTAGCCAGTCAGTTCGTGAGATTGGACCTTTCGGAGCCCAGTGGGGTTCTAGCCTATGTGGTTTCTCGGTCTTCATTGTTTGATCATATCAGAGAGCATAAGTATGATGACCCTTATTTGTTTGTCCTCAGGGACACAGTTCAGCATAGCGATGCTAGTGATGTGACTATTTGAGATGACGGGGTATTGAGGATGCACGGTCGGATCTGTGTACCCAATGTTGATGATATTCGGGAGTTGATATTGACCGAGGCCCATAGCTCGCGGTACTCCATCCATCCGGGTGCTGCGAAGATGTATTAGGATGTGAGGCAGCATTACTGGTGGAGGCGGATGAACAAGGACATAGTGGAGTTTGTAGCTAGATGCCTCAACTGTCAGTAGATAACGGCTGAGCACCAGAGACAAGGAGGGTAACTCCAGCAGATGGAGATTCCAGAGTGGAAATGGGAGAAGATCACTATGGATTTTGTGACTGGTCTCCCTCTAACAGTGAGGAAATTTAATTCTATTTGGGTTGTTGGGGATCGGCTGACCAAGTCCTTCTCATTACATTCCAGTGTATACTTCTTACTCAGCGAATGGTTAGCAGGGATTTATATTAGGGAGATTGTTAGTCTGCACGACATTCTAGTTTCTATCACTTTAGACAGGGGTTTAGTGTTTACATCACGATTTTAAAGAGCCATCCAGCACGAGTTGGGTACCCGGGTGACTATGAGTACAACTTTTCACCCTCATACGGACGGACAGTCCGAGCGCACTATTTAGATTCTTAAGGATATGCTCTGTGCGTGCGTGATTGAATTTATAAGGTCTTGGGATTAGTTCTTGCCATTGGCTAAGTTTGCATACAACAAAAGTTATCAGTCTAGTATTTAGATGGAGCCTTATGAGGATTTATATGGTAGGAGATGCAGATACCTGGTGGGTTGTTTTGAGCTGGGTGAGGCCAGGCTATTGGGTACTGATTTGGTTCAGGATGCGATCGAGATGGTTAAGGTGATTTAGGATAGGCTTTGTACGGCCCAACCCAGATAGAAGAGTTACGCGAACCGAAAGGTTCGTGATGTTTTCTTTATGGTTTGTGAGCGAGTTTTGCTTCGGGTCTCGCCTATGAAAGGTGTCATGAGGTTTGGAAAGAAAAGGAAGTTGAGCCCGAGGTTCATTGGCGCATTTGAGATTTTGAAAGAGGTTTGAAAGGTTGCTTATGAGCTTTCTTTTCCTCCCAGTTTGGCCGGGGTTCATCCGGTATTTCATGTTTCGATACTTCATAGGTATCACGGTGACCCGTCTCACGTGTTGGACTTCACTTCAGTCCAGTTGGGCAATGACTTGTCTTATGTTGAGAAGCCAGTAGCAATATTAGACATGCAGGTCAGAAAGCTGAGGTCAAAGGATATAGCATCAGTAAAGGTTCAGTGGTGGGGTCAGCCGGTCAAGGAGGCGACTTTGGAGATCGTGCGGGATACGCACAGTCGATACCCTCATCTTTTTGCTACTTCAGGTATGTTCTCTATGCTCGTTTGAGGACGAACAAATGTTTAGGTGTCGGGGGATATGACGACCCGGCCGGTTGTCTTTTGAATTTATCCGTTCCCCCATTAACTGCTTCCCCGAAGTGTATTTATGCTATTTTGGTTTTAGGGACGTTTCGTAATCGAATTCGGAGTGTTTTGGGATACTTAGTCCCTAAATGAGAGCTTAAGTATTAGAAAATTGTCCGTAATCAGAACAGTGTTTAGACAACCTTAGAATGGTAATACGATGGTTCCATTAGCTTTGCTAGGTGATTTCGGGGTTGGGAGCATGCTCGGGATGCATTTGCATGTCCGTAGCTCATTTAGGCTAGAAATGCTGAAAGTAGAATTTTAAAGTTTCCGGTTCGATAGTGAATTTTTTATCCGAGGGTCGGAATGGTATTCCGGATGTTTTTGTAGCACCCTCATGTCATTTGGGACGTGCGTGCAAAATTTCAAGTCAATCAAACGTGTTTTGGTTAGGTTTTTGATCGAAAGCGAGTTTGGTTGCAATTTGAAGTTCTAAGTTCAAATCATTGATTAATTCGGGTTTCCGGTGTTGGTTTAAGTGGTTTGAAGATTGGTACAAGTTTGAATGATGTTATGAGATATGTCTGTAGGTTTGGTTGAGGTCCTGGGGGTCTCAGGTGTGTTTTGGATGCCCAACGGGGCATTTTTGTGTTGTTAAAAATTGCAGAAAAATCTGATCCAGCTGTTGCAGACCTTTCTTCATTGCGATCGCATACCAATTCATGCAATAGCTTAGCACATTCTCTGAGGGGCCCAACTTCCTTCAATGCGATCGCATTACTCTCCATGTGATCGCATAGCTCTGTGTTCCCCTACTTTGCGATTGCATTACCTTATACGTGTTCGCACTGATCGATTTGAGCTGGTGGATCAGAGGTCCATTTCCTCTATGCGATCGCAGGACCCCTTACGCGATAGCATTGGTCTGCCTTTTCCTTCTCCGCAATCGCAACCCCCTCACTATATTCGCATAGGTCTAATTCCGGGCCCTAAATTTTTACTCTATGCGATCGCAATGATTTTCATGCGATTGCATTGAATTACGGGCCTGTGCAGTTATAAACTTTTCAAAAACGAGATTTCTTCCATTTTTACAAAAACTCAAGCTAGAGTGCTCGGTTTTGGGAGATATTTCGAGGGCTTTTCAGAGGAAACAATTGGGTAATGATTCCGTGTTCCTCTCTGACTAAAACCCATTAATCTAATAGTTAATTCAACCTTTAATATCGGATTGTTTGAATGAAAATTGGGGTAAAGTTCTTAGATCTAATTGTGAAGATTTGAAGGGACATTTGACCTCCGATTTGGGAGATTTTTATATGATTAGACTCGTAAGAGTACGAGGTTTCAGAAAATGTGAAAATTATTTGATTCCGAGACGTTGGCCTGAGGGGAATATTGGTCATTATACCTATTTTCACACCTTAGCTTTAATTTTAATAGTGGAATTTGTTACTTGTGATGTTATTTACAATATGTAATTGGTTTGAGTAGATTTGCGCCACTCGGAGTTGAATACTCGTGGCAAGAGCATTGTTTCTTAGAGATTTTTGTACCAGTTCGAGGTAAGTAGCTTGTCTATCCTTGTGTTGGGGACCTCCCCCCATAGGATTTCTTGACTGCTATTTAAATGTCTTGTGTGCGAGGTGAAGAGCGTGTACTTGTGCTAATAATTGAAAATCCTCCTTATTTGACTTACTTAGACTGTGTTTCTTCACGTATTTAACTACTATAAATGCAATTTCACTTGTTTTAGCTTAAGGAAAGCATGTTAGCAACTTATTTGCTCTATTTGACTAAATGTGCTATCTGTTCTTCGTGAATCATGTTAGAATATGGATTGTACCTATTGTCTTTAGTTAGCATTTGTACATTTTTTAATTGTTTGTTGTGTTTACGATTGGGACTACGGGTTCAATTCCCCGGAGATGCTCTGTTATTGGTATGATGGACTACGAGTTCAATTCCCCGGAGATCCTCGGTTATTGGTATGATGGACTACGGGTTCAATTCCCGGGAGATACTTTGTTATTTGTATGGTGGACTACGGGTTCAATTCCCGGGAGATGCTCTATTATTGATATGATAGACTATAGGTTCAATTCTCGTGAGATCCTCTGTTATTGGTATGATGGACTACGGGTTCAATTCCCTGAGATCCTCGGATATTGATATGCTGGACTACGGGTTCGATTCCCGGGAGATCCTCAGACATTTCCTCGCAGAAATAGATCGCGGGTTCAATTCTCGGAGCTCCATCTGGAATCCTGATATTGAGTGATACTTGGTTGTATTATTTTCTTTACGTAGTTTTATTGTCGTTAACTTGCAGCTTCCATCTTGTACATTGTTGTTTACCTGCTTATTTTCCTCTCTTACATTATTCATTACTGTTGTTATGTTTATTCTCAGTAGGGCCCTGACCTTCCTCGTTACTACTTAACCGAGATTAGGCTTCGCACTTACTGAGTACCGCTGTGGTGTACTCATGCCTCTTCTGCGCAGGTTTTTCATGTGCAGATCCAAGTACTTCTAGTCAAGCGCACTATTAGTGATTTCGGAGATATACTCGGAGACTTGAGGTATGCATCTGCAGTGTCCGCAAATCCGAAGAGTCTCCTTCTATTCTACCCTTTAGTTAGCAGTTCCATTTCATGTATTCAGTTGTGGTAGACATTTCCAGATATTAGAGCTGTATGTTATATTTCTACTCTTAGCCTGTGTTGCCCGTGGGTTTTCGGGTCATGGAGGTTGTTATTTTGAGTTGAAATATATGTGCGAGGCGGCACTCTATACATTTTCCTATGTTATTTAGTATTTGTTATTATTTTAGTAAAGGTTGTTGAATTTCCGCACTGTGTTAGGCACTTACCTAGTCGCGAAGACTGGGTGCCGTCATGACAGGTTCACGATTGGTGAAGTAGGGTCGTGACATAAAGATAGGGTGATTAGCTTGCCATGTCAAGCACGTAATTAAATAACACCGTACTCGAGTAGTGAGTAGAGAAAGCGGTCCAAATAAGGTAAGACATCAACAGATGATTTCATATCTGGTTTGAATCAAAGGGGAATTAGTGGGGATTTAGGGTGACGATGCATAAGGTTTGAGAGTGAAAGAGGGGAGACTGAGACAGTTCAAGGGTGGCATTTGGTGAGAAGTGGTTAGGGTTGGGTTAATTAAAAGGATTGGGGTGATGTGGACCATTGATCTTGGAGAACAATGATCCTTATTTAAGGGGTTTTTAGGTCGTGTGGTTTAATTGAGTATTGGGCTGGTTTGTACAATTTAGCTAGGTCCGAAAATTAATTGGAAAGGGGCTAGATTTTAAATCCCTAATTAAATCAGTAAAATAATTTATAAAAGTAATTAGTAAATAATAAAAATATCATTTGTGCTTGATATTGATTTAAAATAATTAATTTACATTATACAAATGTAAAAGGTGAATTTCTATATATATAGTGTAATTATGCATATATATAGAGGCTATTATTGCAAAATGTGCAATTCTAGCCTTAAAAATACAGTACAGTTAAAATACTTAAGCACTATATCGGCATAAATGATGAATTTAGATAATCAAATCATCATAAAAATATATGAGGGGTAATTAGTGGATATTTGTATAATAGAAAATGCATAAGTAAATAAATTTAAAGCTTTTAAAATGGTAGAAAATAATAAAAATACTTGTGCATGCATTGAAAGTCTAATAATAATGTATGTTCATTATTTTGAAAATAATTATGATATTTAAAATAATGAGAGTTAAATTGAGTATCAACAGCCGCCCCTCTTTACCCGGAAATGATGAAAGAGATGTCGGGTGAAGAAATGATGATCGACTTTTACAGAATGGGGTGTTATTCAAATATATGGGCCGCAACTGCGCCTTTGAGATGCCTTCATATCCTTGATTTTACTGTAATAAAGCCATGTATAAGTTTGGACCCAACGACGAATGAAAACAGATGGATTTGTTATAACAATGATTGTGTGTTTCATAAAAGGTTCTTTTGGGGAGGGTATTGGTTGATGCATTTATGCGTATATATGAACGCAAATTAATTGTAACGGATGCATCACACGGCATATATCTTAACGATTGTCGGGTAAAGGCGAGCAATTGACGAGAATCAACTACATTTGAGATAACAAAAACGGTATGAGTAGAAATCAGGATGGTATGAGTGGAAACCGGACAAGGTTTCTCCTGTTTGAAGTTACGATTATCTCCTGGGTTTCCTGCAAAACTTAAAACACAATGCATGTCAATATATGGATTACTGCAAGAATTTAAACAAGACGCAAATTCCGTTTTGGATCATGAAGATTGTCTTTGGATATAGAGGTCGACACCCTTAGATCATGATGTCTTGGGCCATAAATCATGAGATAGGGGATTCATATGGCATGAAATGATGTTCCGGGCCATGAAAATGATACCTCTACACTATGATGCCTTTGAATAATGATGTGTAGTACTGAGAGATCCTCAGGCCATGACGTCTTTGAATAATGATGTGCAATATTGAGAGATTCTCAGGCAATGACATGGTGCCTTCAGGCTATGAAGATGATGCCTTCAGACTATGGCGCATTAGGATAGAGACATGATGATGGATCATGTAAGCAAACAATCCAGAGCTTAGCCTTGTATAGAATCAGGACAAAGTCCCGGAAGAGGTAAGGAAAAGCAGAGCCTCGCCTTATGCCATTGGGGAGGCAGGGCTTAGCCTCATGGGAAGAGAGGAGACAATGCTTAGTCTCATTCAAGGGAAGGCAGTGCTTAGACTTATGTTTATATGGAGGCAGGGTTTAACCTCATACGAGAAAGGAGGCAATTCTTAGCGTCATGCAAAAAAACGAGATAATGATTAGTCTCATTCAAGGGAAGGCAGTGCTTAGCCTTGAGCAAGTAAGGAGGCAGGGCTTAGCATCATGCAATAAAACGGAGACAATGCTTAGTGTCTTGCAAATAGAATGCAATGATTAGCCTTATGCAAATATGGACGTAAGGCTTATCCTCTTGCAAGATTTGAGATGGGGCTTAGTCTTATGCAAAGAGAACGAAATGATTATCCTTCTGCAAATATGGGGGTAGGGCATAGCCGCATACAAGATTTGAGACAGGGCTTAGTCTTATGCAAAGATAATGTTGTGCTTAGCCTTATGCAAATATAGAGGCAGGGCTTAGCCTCATGCAGGAAAGGGAGACAATGCTTAGTCTCATGCAAGAAAAAAGGAGGCAAGGCTTAGCCTCATGAAAGATTTGAGACAGGGCTTAGCCTCATGCAAAGAGAAGGCAATGCTTAGACTTATGCAAATATGAAGGCATTGCTTAGCCTCATGCGAGATTTGAGACATGGTTTAGTCTCATGGAAAGAGAATACTTTGCCCTATGCACATGTGGAGGCATGGCTTAGCCTTATCCAAGAAAGGGAGACGATGCTTAGTCTCGTGTGAGGAAGGTAGTGCTTAACCTTATGAAAATACAGTGGCAGAGATTAGCCTCAACCAAGATTTGAGACAGGGCTTAGTCTCGTGCAAAGAGAAGGCAATGCTTAGCCTTATGCAGTGATTAAATAGAAAGTGGGAGTAGAATATTTCATAGCTGGAGATATACTTGTGTTCGGCAGCCCGATTGTCTTAAAGACAGTGATTCTGATATGTGTATATTTGCGGATGCTCCTATTATGTTCAATGTGCGTGCATCCAAAGAAAGATCGTGAGTTTTGAGGGAAAGGTTGGTTCGTGCCTTTTTCTACTTGCTTTGCCCTAAAGGCCCTATCCGAGTTACCCTAGGTTACATGTGCTGGCCATCGAAATAAAGTTTTCAAATATATGCACTAATTGATGAAGTAGATATATTTAGAAACATAGTGGTATATAATATCCGTAAATTAGATGAACTAATGGCCGTAACACTTTTCGAGATATTCTGACTTCCCTGCATTAGAATTTTGAGGGTACTCCTCAAAATTATGACCCAGTTTTGTGACTGACCCTTCAGCCGTTTTGCATATAACGAAGTTTGTTGGATCTACAAAGGATTGGAGTTCATGCTTGGCACAATTGTCGATCAGAATGTGTATATTTGGTAGAGGAAAATCATCCTTGGGACTTGCTCTATTTAATTTCCGACATGATCAGTATCGTACAAGAATGAAAAGATTAAAATCTCAGTAAAGGATTTCAAAACGCTAATTTTTTTAGTAAACCATAAAGTCAGCAGATAAACAAGGGCAAATAATTTCACATTGTGTACAATGAACATAGACAAGAGATTTATTTGAAAAGCAAAAAAATCGAACTAGAGAAGATCTAAAATCTTAAATTTAGGGTGAGTAAAATTAGGCGACAAACATTTTAAAGAAACCTAAAAAGATTCACAAATAGTCATGCAGAGACATATATATGATTTTTAACAAAAAATAAGTACCAAATCTCGGTATATTTCGAAGGATCTAAACCCTAGCTTTGGGTTAAATAAGAAATGAGCTAAATCTCAGAGATTCAGACCATAAGGAGATGAGAAAGAACATAAATGGAAAGAGATAAAGATTCGAACCAGATTTGGTCTGAAAAATAGGGTGATTAGCTTGCCATGTCGGGCAAGCAATTAAATAACACCGTTATCGAGTAGTGAGTAGAGAAAAATATGTGTGTGTGTGTGTGCGTGCTATTATAGAAAAATGTGCAATTCTAGCATAAAACATACAGTACAGTTAAAATATTTAAGCACTATATGGGCAGAAATGATGAACTTAGATAATCAAATCACTATAAAAATATATGAGGGGTAATTAGTGGATATTTTCATAACATAAAATGCATAAATAAATAAATTTGAAGCCTTTAAAATTGTAGAAAAATAATAAAAATACATGTGCATGCATGGAAAGTTTAATAATAATGTATGTTCATGATTTTTGAAAATATGTATGCATATTTAATGAGGGAAAAATTGAGTATCAACAACGGCCTCCCCTTATATGGAAAGGATGAAAGAGTTGTCGGGTAAAAGAAATGGTGATTGATTTTTACCGAATGGGATGTTTTTAAAAAATATGGGCCGCAACCGGGTCTTTGAGCTGCCTACATATCCATGGTTAGGAATCAGGCTGTGTGTAGTTCTGGACCCAACGACGAATGAAAATCGATGGAATTGTTATAAGAGTGATTGTATATTTCAGAAAAGGTTCTTTTGGGGAGGGTATTATTAGATTACTTTATGCAGATATATGAAGGAAAATTTGAATTGTAACGGATGTAACACACGACATATATCTTAACGATCGTGGGGAAAAAGGTGACCAACTGACAGAAATTTGCTACATTTCAGATAACAACAAATTGTATGAGTGGAAAACGGAGCAAAGGTTGCTCCTGTTTTAAGTTACGGTTACCTCCTGGATTTCTTGCAAAACATAAAACACAATGTATGCCAATATATAGATTACTGTGAGAATTTGAACAAGATGCAAATTCCCTTTTGGATCATGAAGGTTGTCTTTGGATTGAGAGGATGACGCCCTTAGATTATGATGTCCATGGCCATAAATCATGAGATAGGAGATTCGCATACCATGAAATGATGTTCTAGGGCCATGAAAATGATGCCTCTGAACTATGACACTTTTGAATAATGATGTGCAGTATTAAGAGATCCTCATGACATGACACCTTTGAATAATGATGTGCCGTATTAACAGATCCTCAGGCCATGACATGGTGACTTCTGGCTATGAGAATGATGCCTTCAGATTATGACGCATTCATATAGTGACATGATGATGGATTATATAAGTAAACAAGCCAGAGCTTAGCCTTGTATAGAATCAGGACAAAGCTTAGTTCCGGAAAAGGCAAAATAATGCTAGGTTTCAGATAGTATAGCATTAATCATCAGACAAAGAAAGGTAGAGCTTCGCCTTATGCAATTGGGGAGGTAGGGCTTAGCCTCATGCAAAGACAGGAGACAATGCTTAGTCTTGTGCAAGCAAAGGCATTGCTTAGACATATGTAAATATGGAGGCAGGACTTAGTCTCATACGAGAAAGGAGGAAATGCTTAGCCTCATACAAAAGGAGGAGATAATGATTAGCCTCATGCAAGGGAAGGAGGTGTTTGGCCTTGTACAAGTAAGGAGGTACAGCTTAGCATCATGCAATAAAAAGGAGACAATGCTTTGTCTCTTGCATAGAGAATGCAATGATTAGCATTATGCAAATATGGAGGAAAGGCTTAGCCTCATGCAAGATTTGAGACAGGTCTTTGTCTCATGCAAAGAGAAGGAAATGGTTAGCCTTCTGCAAATATAGAGGTAGGGCATAGCCTTATGGAAGATTTGAGACAGGCATTAGTCTCATGCAAAGATAAGGCAATGATTAGCCTTATGCAAATATAGAGGCAGGGCTTAGCCTCATGCAAGAAATGTAGACAATGCTTAGTGTCACCCAAGAAAAATGAAGGCAGGGCTTAACATCATGCAAGACTTGAGATAGGGCTTAGTCACATGCAAAGAGAAGGAAATTCTTAGACCTATGCAAATATGGAGGCAGGGCTTTGCCTCATACGATATTTGTGACAAGGCTTAGTCTAATTCAAAGAGAAGGAAATGCTTAGCTTTATGTAAATATGGAGGTAGGGCTTAGCCTTATGCAAGAAAGAGAGACCATTCTTAGTCTCATACGAAGACGGCGGTGCTTAGCCTTATGAAAATACAGAGCCAGGGCTTAGCCTCAAGCAAGATTTGAGACAGGGCTTAGTCTCATGCAAAGAGAAGGCAATGCCTACCCTTATGCAGTGAACAAATAGCAAGTAGGAGTAGAATATTTCTTAGTTTGAGATATATTTGCGCTTGGCGGTCCAATTGTTATAAGGATAGTGATTTTGATATGTGTATATTTGCGAATACTTCTGTTATATTCACTGTGCCGACATCCCAAGAAAAATTGTGAGTTTTTAGGGAAAGGTTGGTTCCTGCCTTTTTTTTCTTGCTTTGCCGTGGAGGCCCTGTCCAAGTTACCCGAGGTAGCACCTGTCGGCCATCGAAAAAATGTTTTCAAAAATATGCACTTAATTATGAAATAGAGCTATTTATAGACATAGTGGTATATAATATCAAGTAAATTAGATGAACTAATGACCCTAATACTTTTAGAGACATTGCGACTTGCTTGCATTAGAATTTTGAGGGCCCTCCTCAAAATTCTGCCCTAGTTTCTTGAATGACCCTTCATCCATTTTGCATATAACGAAGTTTGTTGGATCTGCCTTATTATAATTCTGCCCCAGTTTCTTATCAAATTTCTGACTATCTTGCATATGATTGTATCGACTGTACTTGTTTCAGAATTTTGGGGTCCTCCTGAATATTCTGCCCTAGTTTCTGGTTATGAGGGAATGAAGATTTTATTAAGATATGAATGAGCCCACAAGGCTACCTACATATCCCCTCTTAAAGGGGAATTAGGTCAAGCGTAGTTCACGTACATCAAATGAAGCAATGTAAACACTCTAAACATAGTATCTCTTGATTGTATCTGAATTGATAGGTTTTTGCCAAACTTCTCTGTCCATTTATGCAAGTAGTGCTCCTCCAGTTAGTACCCTGTGAACCATGTAGATACCTTTCCATTTAGGTGAAAATTTTCCTTTAGCTTCATCCTGATGCAGGAAGATCCGCTTCAGCACCAGCTGCCCCGGTGCGAATTGTCTTGGTTTGACCCTTTTGTTGGAAGCTCTGGACATTCTATTCTGATAAAGCTGATCGTGAAATACTACATTCATTCTTTTTCCGTCGATGAGGGCCATTTTCTCATAGAGGCTCATTATCCATTGTGCATCACTGAGTTTGTCTTCTTGTAGGATCCTTAAAGAAGGAATTTCTACCTTGGCGAGAATGACAACTTCAGTACCATAAACCAGTAAATAGGGAGTTGCCATGTTGATGTGAGGACTGTAGTGCAGTACCCAATAGGGCAAAGGGTAACTTCTCGTGCCATTGTTTGTGATTTTCAACCATCTTCCTCGGTATGTTCTTGATGTTCTTGTTGGCAGCTTCCACAACTCCGTTCATTTGAGGCTTGTATGTTATAGAGATTTTGTTCTTGATTTTGAAGGTTTCACTCATGGCTTTCATCATATCACTGTTGATCTTGGCGGTATTATAAGTGATAATTGACTAGGGAACCCAGAATTGATAAACAATATGATCCCCGAAAAGATCTGCCACGACTTTCTTGGTTATATATTTGTAAGATGCATCCTCTGCCCATTTTGTGAAGTAATCGACGACCACTAAAATGATCCGGTACCCGTTTGGAGAAGTGGGCTCGATCGGATCCTCGCATAGAAGAAGTCAATGGTGCACTTGTTGCATTGAGCTCATTTGATGGTACCTTTATCATGTACGCATGTGTCTTACATAGTCTAGAACAAATCAAATTCATATATTGTCCGCAGGCTCCGACATGTATCTCCTCAAGCAATCTGGAAGCCTCTTTTGCATCAACATACCTTAACGGTCCTAGATAAGGAGCTCTTCTATACAGAGTCCCTCCGCTTTGGAAGAAGTGATTGGACAACTTCTGCACTGTGTGTTTATGAGTATGCTTCGCCTATTCTGGGTATTCTCTTTTGCCAAATATTCTTTGATGTCATGGAACCAGGGTTTTCCATCAGTTTCTTCTTCAACATGAGCACACTAAAACGGTTTATTATGGATTTTCGTTAGGATGGGATCAATGAAAATCTTGTCCAGATGTTGTATCATTGAGGACAAGGTGGCCAGTGCATCTGTGAACTCGTTCTGGACTATTGGAACATATTTGAATTCTCTTTTTGTGAACCTCTTTATCAATTCATGAACATGATACAAGTATGATAGTATCTTGGTGTTTTTCATACCCCATTCTCCTTGAACCTGATGTACCAGAAGATCCGAATCACCAATTACCAACAACTCTTTTAATTTATATCAATGGACAAATTGAGAACCATGGTGCAAACCTCATATTCTGCCATATTATTGGTGCATGGAAACGTAAGCATTGCAGATACTATGTAATGTTGACCGATTTCTAATACCAAAACTGCTTCAATACCCACTCATTTGAAGTTTGCAGCCCCGTTGAAGACCATACTCCATCCGAAATAGGCTTCAGTAATGTCCTCTCCTATGAATGACACTTCTTCGCCAGGAGGATACATTTTTAGTGGATCGTATTCTCCTCCCATGGGATTTTCATCAAGATTGTCTGGCGATGCTTGTCCTTTGACTGCTTTTTGGGTTACATAAATGATGTAGAACTCACTTAACAATATCTGCCACTTGGCTAACTTCCCAACTGACATAGGCTTTTGAAAGATGTACTTCAGAGGGTCCATTCTAGATATGAGTTTTATGGTATAGGCACAGAAATAATGCCTCAATTTTTGAGTTTTCCATGTCAAAGCACAGCAAGTGCGTTCTAGTAGAGAATACCGTGCTTCGTAAGGTATGAACTTCTTACTCAAGTATATATGGCTTGCTCCTTTCTTCCTTTCTCATCATGTTATCCCAATACACATTCGAAAGACCCATATAATACGGACATATAGAGAAGCAAAGGTCTCCCAGGTTCTGATGGGACTAGGACTGGCGGTGTAGATAGGTATTCCTTGATTTTTTTTCAAAACCCTTCTAACAATCCTCGGTCCAACTAGTTTCAGCATTTTTCCTCAACATTTTGAAGATGGGTTCACATATTACTATGGACTGTGCTATGAAGCATCTGATGTAGTTGATGTATCCTAGGAAGCTCATCACGTACTTTTTGCTCTTTGGTAGTGGTAACTCTTGGATAGCCTTAACATTGAATGGGTCCAACTCGATTCCTCAACGGCTGATAATGAATCCCAACAACTTTTCTATATGAACCGTGAATGAGCATTTTATGGGGTTCAGTTTTAACTTGTACCTTCTTAGCCTATCACAAAACTTCCTTAAGTCTGCAATGTGATCTACAGCCTTCCTGGATTTGATGATGACGTCGTCGACATACACCTCTATTTCATTGTGTATCACATCACTGAAGATGGTTGTCATGGCTCTCATATAGGTAGCACCAGCATTTTTAGATTAAATGGCATCATTTTGTAATAGTACACTCCCCATGGTGTAATAAAAGTTGTTTTCTCTGTATCTTCCTCATGCATCCAAATGTGACGATAACAACCAGAGCAATCTACAAAGGATTGGAGTTCATGCTTGACGCAATAGTCGATCATAATGTGTATATTTTGTAGTGGAAAATCGTCCTTGAGACTTGCTCTATTTAAATCCTGATAGTCAGCACACACCCTTACTTTTCTATCTTTCTTCGGAACTACTACGATATTGGATAGCTATGTTGGGTACTCAACTACCCTGAGTACTTTGGCATTGATCTTCTTAGTGACTTCTTCATTAATCTTTAGGCTCATGTCTAGTTTGAACTTTTTGAGTTTCTGCTTCACTAGCGGACATATTAGATTGGTAGGCAACTTACGAACCACTATGGATGTGCTCAGGCCGGTCATGTCATCATATGACCATCATATTCTTTCAGGAGACAAGTGAATTCTTCCTTTTCTGATGGTGATAGGTGAATGTTTATGCGATTCTCTTTCACGGTTTTGGAATATCCCAAATTGATTATTTCTGTTTCGTACAGATTAGACTAAGGTTTGTTCTCAAAATTCTCAACTTCCCTTAAAACTTCCTCAAGTATTTCGTCCTCTTCTCGGAGTCACTATAATTATTTTGCGTTACCTCATTACATGTCACAGTCATTGGTTCATCAAGAAAAGTAATAATAATGTTGTAGAAGAAAAAATGCATAAGATAATAATGAATACTAAATAACAATGCATCAATAAAATTTTGAAAATATCCAAAACAAGTACGGCTCAATGAGTCGAGCAATTATGTCAAAACAAAATGCGTCTTTAAAACAAGAAACTGAAAATATCTTAAATGTCTAACATGGCTATTAAAACAAATCAGGCTAATTACCAAGCTACCCAGGAACTCGGTGGGCCTGGGATGGTGACGCAGTCCAATTCTTGAGAACATCTCCCTTCTCAAAGGCATGAATGGTGAAGCCTTCTTCCTCCTCCTCCTCGGCTATCACATTGCAATCCATATTCTTGTCTTTTAGAAACACGTTCCTCAACCCAGCCAAAGCTTTCTCCTCTGCAGATCCCCATATTGTATCGGCCTGGTGAAAAGTCTGAGTCAGATGTGGCACTAGTTACTCGAGTGTATAATAAGGACCACGCCATGGTGGTAACTAATCATTATGTTCTTGATCCGAACCCAAAAGTTGTACCATGACGCTTCAATTGTATTGGTTTGGTGATGCCCTGGAGTTTCTTCTCAAGCCCTTTGTTGGGTTCATACCCAGATCATGCCAGTATGCTTTCTATTTGGTTTCTCCACCATTTGTCCTTCTCAATTGCGTATACATGCTCAATGTTGTGATAAGTGTCCCCACCCAGTATCCTTCTATTGTCGACAACCGGGATGGTTTTACTGGTGTAAATAGGGTTACCTCCTTCCCCGTGAATGATTACCTTTTGATGGTTTCATTCGAATTTCACGAGCTGGTGTAGCATGAAAGCCACAACCTTAGTAGCATGTATCCAAGTTTGTGCCAATAGAAGATTCTATGTAGTAGATATGTCTAGTACTTGGAACTCAACATCAAACCAGGTCAGGCACATCTGCAGACAAAATTGAATCTTCCCAATCGTGTCCCTTTGAGACCCATCAAATGCCTTCACGTTCATACTTCCTACTTGTATCTCGTGCAAATCTTTTCCCAAACCTTTCAGAGTAGTCAAAGGAGTTGAGGCTTGAACCCCCATCTATTAAGACATTGGAAATAGATTTGTCCTCAAACTATACTGTGATATGCAATGCCCTGTTGTGACTTAATATAGTAGTTCATCCTCGTGAAAGGTGATCATATGACTCTCCAATACTTTCCCTACTATGTTGTCTATCTCTCCACTAGCGATGTTGTTGGGTATATAAGCTTCATTCAACACCTTCATCAGAGCATTCCTATGCACCTCAGAATTTTGCAGTAGCGAAAGGATGGATATCTGGGAGGGAGTCTTGTTCAAATGATCGACGATAAAGTATTCTCTCGCCTGTATCTTCTTTCAAAGTTCATCTAGACTTGTTTCAATGAGGGGTTATTTGGTAGTAGCTTCCTTGCTTATTCCTCCCAAAATTTTGGGTGTATAGATATTTCAAGTACTTATCATCCCCTGTGCGGCACTAGATTCTTCCATCTTTTTATTTTCCTTTCTCCTAGCTTTTGCAACGTAATCCAAAGGTATGGTGTTGGACTTGAAAGAGGTGTGGGTGCTTCTGTCACAGTGAAGGGTGTGGATATTTCTACTTCAAATGAAGTTGGAGTGACAACATGTGATGTTACTTCAATTACGAACGGGGATAATGTAGCTACTTCAATTTCTACTGGTGGTTTTATTTGTACCACAATATGAGTGACTGTGATTGTAGGTTTAGGGACATCACCTTCCCGAATAAACCCAATTTACCCTTATGATCTAGGTTTAGGGACATCTTTCAAGGTGCAGCATTCATCGATAGTATTCCCATTCGTGCCGGGATGGTATGCACAAGTTTTATTTGGGTTGAGCCACTGGGAGGAGTTTCCCGTTGCAACAGCAAGAATGGGGGTGACATATCCAGCAGAGTTCAATTTTTCAAATAGTTGGTCAATATGTTCAGAAATAGGGATATATTGTTTAAGCGGCCTGCGATCAAAATTGGGTTCTAGGTTTTTGATAGTTTTGATAGGTTAGAGGTGAATGGTCAATGGCTAGCTGGGTATTATAAGTGTGATAGGCGTTAGCTGGTCGAGAATATCTGGGAGGTGATGGTTGGTATGTAGGTGGAGGTGTTTGGTATGTGAGTGGAGATTTGGAACTTGGGCCACCATTGCTGCCCTTATTTTTTATTCTTTGATATACCCCTTTACTACAATTCTTTGTTTGTGGCCTGCAATGCCTTGAAATTGGTCACCCACCCATTCTTGATCAATTCTTCAATCCTTCCTTTGATTTTGATGATGTTGGAGGACTTGTGATTTTCAAACACCATTAACCTTTCATAGTATTGGGGTTCCTGGGCTCTGACGGAGAATTTGTTCATATGTTCTTCCTCTAATGCCAGCCTAGCTCTTGCAGATTCTACCCTCCATCGAGTAGCATACTCACGAAAAGTCTCTACTGGTTTCTTCTTCATATTTTGTATATAGAAGGTATCTGATGCATTCTCTGTGTTATACCTAAATTTATCCATGAAAATCGATGCCATACTTACCCAATTAACCCACTTCTTGGGATTCTGAATGATACACCAAGATAGGGCATCTCCAGTGAGACTCCTCATGAACAACTTCATGCGAATCCTTTCATTTTTTCCAACACCCACGAGCTTATCACATTATGTTCTCAAATGTACTTTCGGGTCACCCGTTCCGCCGAATATTTCAAACGTAGGAGGTTTGTAACCCTCTGGCAGTTTCACGTCTGGCTGAATGCACAAATCTTCATAATTCAAACCTTCAATTCCCTTGCCTCCTTCAACACCCTAGACTTAGCTCATGATCTTCTTGAGCTCTTCGGCCATGTTCGTATTGAGCATGTCCTTCTCGTAAAATTTTTGAGCATATGATGTTAGTTGAGTAAAGTAAGGTAAGGTTTCCACGTATATGGGATTGTTTCGGTAGGTGCCAGGGGTTTTAGTGTAATGGTGATCGTTAGTTGAGTTTTAAGGACTAGGGATAGGTTGCAAGATATTCTGGGGAGTATGGTTAGTGGTTTGTGGGTATTGGTGCTGAGGGAGAGTAGTTATTGGTGGAGGATTAGGATTCTGGGAGGAGTTGCGTATTGATGGGGTATAGGAGGATTTTGTGGACGTTGGTTTGGTGTGTTTTGAGGAGGTGGTGGGTTTTGAGCATTTTGTTGGTTGACATATGGGACGTTTGGAGTGAGGGAGAGGTTTGCCAAGTTGCAGACCTGCTCAAGTTCTCATTGCAACTCCAATATTTTTTGTTCCAGTCGCAGGACCAAATCATTCTAGGCCGAAGTACTGAAGTTTCAATGTTTTCAGCATTTTCTTTTCGGATTTCACTCAGATCATCCATATTATCTTTTCCTTTGCTTTACGGATTACTCGGAGGGGGGGTGGAGGGTTTAGATCTGGTGTGATATGCTGACGATGCTAGTATGTGCGAACTAACCTTAGGGGATGAGAATAATCAAAAAAAAAAGAAAACAAAAGGTAGACAAGTCAATAGGGATTTTGAAAAACATTTGTAGGATTTAAACATGTATCGCGGAAATGTAAATTTTTGTCCTAATTTGGGGATACTCGTTGTGCCCGAGGTAGGCCTAGAGATAAATGCCTCATTTGGGGAATTTGTGTCCTAATTTGTGGGAAACTCATTGTGCCCGAGGTAGGCCTTTAGATTTGGAGAGATTTAACACTGATAAATGCCTCATTTCATTAACATAATAAATAGGACGAATCTAAAAAAGACGATAAATAAATGATTTACTAATGGCATCTGCCTTATTACATTTGAATTCCAAAATGACTCAAACCCAATAAATCTAATCTACTTGGTCTCGAAAGAACCTTCTCCATATTTGGCCATCTTTGGTCCATTAATCAGGTTCCCCAAGTTGTGCATGTCCAGTAGCAGGTATGCTCTTGCTAGATGTCCTACTTTGTCGCCCTCTGCATTCTGACAATCTACGACCCTTTTTCCTCATCTTCCCTTCCAGTTCAATTAGACACGACTCCAAGTTCTCCAATCTTTCTATCGACCTTGTGGACATTTCTTTCCATTTGTTGATTGATTCCATGTCGAACTTGTGTTGCTCCAGATGCTTGGCTTCAGATTCAAGGACCCTCTTGCATAGTCTCTCATACATCACTTGTGATTTAGCATCTTCATCTATAACCTTGTTTCCTTGGCCAACCCTTAGCTCAAATATACCTGCAATGTTATCTTCTAACCATGAGGGGCAGAAGTACACATGACCGGCGGATATCGATCTGGACAATGGTACCCTTTTCCATGACAATCTTCAGGTGCCACATATGCTGGGCCTCACATTTGTATGAAGTGGCATCACCCTGAAAATTGGCTCTGTAATGGCTCATATTGAAGACTCGTGGTATGAATTGTTTTCTACCAGCTTGTCTCATAAACCTGATAGGAAAATAGGGATATATTCCCCTTAAATCAATCAACACTAAATGTGGAACGTCCCTAGATATGATAATGAATTCATCGGTAGGGAACCACTAGAACATCCGGTGAATCTGGTCCCCAATCAAATTGCTGAAAAATTGTGCCTATTTTGTATAGTTCTCTAGCTCTGCAAATTTGTATGGGATAAAGGTCATTCTTTGAGGATGGTGGAAAGTGATGTGATTATTCCATGGTCTCCGGGGAAACTCTTGGCAATACTGGCCCCTCTGAAGATGCTCTAACAACCAAATCTACAGTAGCAAGTTACAACCCTCGAAGTGTTTGAACCCTTTCTTGCAACGATCCAGAGCCTGGTATATGTCTACTACAATCGTCAATACAATATTATTGGTTTTTCTTTCAATTCCCTCAATTAAAGACTTGGTTACAATGGCCAACATGGTATGAATTACGTCCCCTTGGCTTGACTATCATACCCAGAAAGCAGACGATAAATACAAAAACCCTATGATGAGTCCAACCTAAGGAAGTGATGGAGAATTCATCATGAAAGATACAGTAAGATTTGTTGAGTCTGTATCATTCATAGAGTAATTCCAAAGGTATGTAAGACTTCTACAGGCACTCTACGTCCTCATTCTTTCTCAGGCCCATCATTTTCATAAACCCCATAGTATTGTTGTTTTCTGGTACTAGTAAATCGAGACTATCCCATGGTAATCAAGTGAACCCTCCAATTTTCTTCTTGGAGAGGAGTCTTTTATGTTTCACCAAAATGGAATAAATCTCTTTCTCCATCCCACAACATTGTAGTAGCTTCGATCAGTGTGTTGTTTGGTTGAATATCCAATAAGGAAGGTGGATTGCCAAGAACCCTTTTCACATGGTTTTTATAGTTTGGTGAAAGATTTCTCCGCCATCCCAACAAAAACGGTGGTATACTTAGGATCATGCGAAACCTGGGGACTTCGTGCCTCATTTTCTGCAAAATAAACAAAGTTTGACCCTTGCCCCCTCTGGATTCGACTACTTCCCCAATAACGGTTAGCATCTCGGCATTTTATCTCTCCAAATAATGTACATATCGTGATTACATCCATTGGGATTATGGAAATCCTGGTGAACTTTGGTTAGTTTGACCATGATGCATGTACAGTTATTTATCAAAGCAAGGTTTTCATAGAAGTCTAGACTAGTACCCTCAAGCAGACAACTTGATGGGTAAAGGCACGGAACCGTTGACTGCACCGTTGTTCGACTAGTTTTACTGCAAATAATCCTTTCTGAATTTAAACGGTGATTTTAGGAAAAACGTGGACACTCATCAAGTGTCGCTATAATATTAGTACGCACAAGTGGAATATGTGAGCATGGAGTTTTGCAAAATGAAAATAACACATTGTCCATTATTTGCATGTTGAATAATGATAAAATGTTTTATTTAATAATTGTTTTAAGAAAAGAAAATAAGGAGACAAGTGAGTTTTCATAGTGAAAGTTATAAAGCAGGGGAGGGAAGTCATAAATGAATAAGGATAGGCAGATAAATCCACACATAAGGGTAAGGCATGTGCAAGAATTAACGGAATAATAAAGACATGCTTAAAGACTAATCAACAAACAAGTTCATTACAATAAGAGCCTAAAGATTTTCCCAGCAGAGTCTCCATGCTATCGTGCCCCATATTTTTCGCGAAATCAGGTTTCGACATTTTTGGGACAACTCCTTTCCTTTTGGTATGGGGGTAAGGAATTTGAAGAGTCGCCACCTAACAGATTAAGGTGCATTAGGGAGCCTAGAACATTTAGGTAATATAACTAGCTTACATCACCAGAGATCAGATAAAGACTCAAATTAATCTTATGGAAAATAAACAATTTAGACAAATTACTTAAAAACATGAATTAAAGGGGTCCTAGGTTTTTTAGTGTATAAGATCATTTCCATGCAATACTTGGTAACTTTCCCGAAGTTGGGGTGCTACACATAACATTAGCGCACATGTCATTATTTTCTTTACTACCCAATTACTATCTTTTAGTTGTTACCTAAGCGTTCTAGTAGTTTCTAATGCATACCTTATGTGTGCACTACCTGCCCCATACTTATGATCCTGGAGGTATTTAGGATCTCTATTTTGGATAGTTCTAGACTTACCTATGTTGCTTAAAATGGGAAAAATCTCAGCGATAGACAAAAATTAGAAAGAACTATCAGATAGGGGAAAATTAAGGGCTCATGTTAACCTCCACAAATAGACACCAAATGCACATAGTTAAATATACAACTTTATTGATTTAGGATCCTAAAGGCAGGATATCAATATGAAAGCAGCCTATTAAAACGGGCATTGGGACCTACGTGCTTGCCTACTAATTTGGTTAAGTTTTGAATCTAGGCATGTTTCAAGTGGCACGAGATCACAATTTTGGCCCAGGATTCTCAATAATCCTACAGGTTTGCCTACTGGTTATTGGAATAGAATACTATAGGAATGATATCTAAAGGTTGATTAAAGACCTATATTGTGATTTCTAAGTGAATTACTGATTTTTAACTCGTGAAAACAAACTTTATCTTTTTAGATCCTATAGGCATGCTTCCTAAATTGCAGAATTAGTTAAATCTGATATGTCGAAACTGATTCCTTTTATTCCTATAGGTGTGGTATCTATTAATCAGACGTGGGTAAAATTATAAACAACTTGCCAGGGAAGTTATTATTCAAATAGATAGGATCCTTAGAGATGGTTACTAATGCATGTAAATTAAAAATGTTCATGGATCTTATGGACATAATTTCTAATGCAAAGGGTCTATAAAAGGAGTTCTAGCATGCGGGTTAAATACAGAAGAAACAATCAGAAAATTCTATAGGCAGGATTCCTAAACAAGTAGTATCATTCACATGATTCAACATGATAAACCTATATGCAGGATTTCTACTTAAGTTTAATGATATAAGAGAAAATCGCCCCTAATTTTAATAACAAATCCTAAATCTACTTATTACAAAGCTTATTGTAGTCTAGAATGAATAAACTCGATAATAGGTTATTACATGTTAGGGAAACTTAGTAGGCCCAATATTAACCTAGGAGCGAGTTCGTGAAACACAACGGCTTTGAAACAATAGTAGGGATGCACAACACCTTAAACGTGGCTTCTAGTGTATCAAGTTCCCAAAGAGTCGCAAGGACCCCGGGCAATTCTCACATTGGAACCATACATTCAACACAAAATTAATAAAAGATTAAAAAACCAACCCCAATGTGTCAGAGCTCAAAAGAGTCTCAGGGACCCTAGAAAGTGCTCACACTAGGGATGGTAGGAAACTGGATAACTAAGAGTAGAAGTTTGAAATCTAGTATATAGAGGGCAAGGGGGATAGGTTTTAGAAAACGATTTGATTTTTAGGAGCAAAACAGATTCAAATTACAGGACTGTAAACAGAATTAGACCTAGAACAAATAGAATCCCTATTTAGTAAATAGTTCAAATAGATTGGTATGATTCAAACATGGCTATTGTACTAGCATCTAAGCAATCACAAAAGAACAAGGATACGTGAACTAATAGACAGAGTTGAAAACATATTTGTAGAACAAGGAACATACAACTAATTACGTGGGGTTTCATATTACTAGACTCCAAAGATAACCAAATTAATTTTGTAATTAGGTGAAATCATATGGGAATATAGCAAATAGAAGTATGTTGAACCCTCAAATTGATAAACACATATGATTGAATAGGGTAACCGAGACTAAATCATGCCAGTTGAGAAAAGTACTAATAGAAAATATCTTGAGGTCGAAATAAACTATAGGACATAATAAGATAACATGAACATAAACATGCCAGTTGAGAAAGGAGTAAACAGGAATCATAGATCACAGAGAAACATGATGAGGTTTGAAATAAACAAACCACATAAGCACATGGGATAGAATAGGATAACAGGAGTTAACACATACCGGTTAGGAAGAAAGTAAAAAGGAATAAAATAGCAATTTGGATCTAAAGGATTTATCCTTGGCTTCCAGCCGGCTAACCAATGAATAAATCAGAGTAGTCCCATAAAAGGAGAACTTGAATTCTTTGATGAAAAGCAAAGAGCTTTTGAGGTTTAAAGTGAAGAAATTGTAGGAGTGTGTAAGTGTGAGTGTAAGTCTGTAAGCGTGACGTGTTTCTAAACTCATAGTAATGAGAAGTTTTATAGCATACAGTAGAGTAAAACCAAATAAGGTAGGAGATTCATTGACACACAAATAAAGCAAAGAGATCAATTAATCAGTAGGCTAACAGAAATCAATTAATAAGCAGAATCACTTAAATTAACACAGAATAAATTAGCAGTAAAGATTGAGGTCTAAATAAGGGTAAATCATAGGTACAGAAATTAAATAAAAGTATGTCCTAATAATCAAAGTTCAAAAATTAGGCTAGCGAAAGAATTAAGGAAAGTAGCACCAATTATGAATAACACATAAGGAAAGAATAAGTAAAAATCTATCAAGGAAATCCCAGTATCGTACAGGAAAGGAAAGATTAAAATCTCATTAAAGTAGTTGAAAACCCTATGTTTTTGGGTAAACCATCATGTCAACAGAGAAACAACGGCGAAATAATCACACACTGTGTACAATGAACATAGACAAGAAATTTATTCGAAAAGCAAAAAGAATCGAACTAGTGAAGATCTGAAACCCTATTTTTCGAGTGAGTAAAATTAGGCGAAAAACTATTTTAACGAAATTATGAAAAGATTCACAGATAGCCATGCAAAGACATAGAAATAATTTTTAACGAAAAATAAGTACCAAATCTCAGTAGATTTCAAAGGATCTAAACCGTAGCTTTATGGTAAAATAAGGAATGATCCAAATCTCAGAGATTCAAACCATAAGAAGACGGAGAAAGAACATAGATGGAAAGAGATAAAGATTCGAATCAGATTTGGTCAGAAAATAGGGAGATTAGCTTGCCATGTCGGGCAAGCTACTAAATAACACCATAAGCGAGTAGCCAGTAGAGAAATGAAGTCAAATAAGATAAGAAATCACTAGATGATTCCATACCTGGTTGGAATCAAAGGGGATTTGGTGGGGATTTTGGGTGACGGCTCTTAGGGTTTGAGAGCGAAAGAGGGTAGATTGAGAGAGTTCAAGAGCGGCATTTGGTGAGAAGTGATTAGGGTATAGACGGGTTAGGTTAATTAAAAGGGCAGGGGTGATGAGATCAACGTTCCTGATTTATGGGGTTTTCGAGTTGGGTGGTTTAATTGGGTAGAGGTAATTGGGTATTGGGCTGGTATATACAATTGCGCTAGGTCCAAAAATTAATTAGAAAGGGTTTAAATTTTAAATACCCAATTAAATCAGTAAAATAATTTATAAAATTAATTAATAAATAACCAAAATATCATTTTGCCTGAAAATTATTTAGAATATATATATATATATATATATATATATATATATATATATATATATATATATATATATATATATATATATATATATTATTGTAAAATATACAATTCTAACTATAAAAATACCAATATAATTATAAAATATAATTAAAATATTTAAGCACTATTTGAGAATAAATGATGAACTTAGATGATCCAATCATTGTAAAAATAGTAAGAGGGGTAATTAGTGGATATTTGCATAATAAAAAATACAGAAATAAATAAATTTAAAGCCTTTAAATATGTAGAAAAATTATAAAAATACTTGTGCTTGCATTGAACATCTAATAATAGTGTATGTGCACGATCTTGAAACTATGTATTGCACATTTAAAATAATGAGGAAAAAATTGGGTATCAACAGGCAGAAGTTCTTCGAAGATTAGAAAAGATTTTAAAAGTAATGTTTGGGAAAATTATGAAGATGATGTATTTATAATATTTGCTATGTCGGTTCAATGACACTAATGGCCGACAATCAACTGCCACTAATTAATTATCTTGGAAACCGTATTGACGCAACGCTTCAGTCTTTAGTCGCTTAAGTCACAAGAGTGACATCATAACTAATTGAGGACTAACATCGAAGGCTCAGTTTGTTTTTTCTTATTACACTCCAAGAAACAAGAGAACTATTTGTATATGGTTAAAATCGGGCATGCTCAATTTTTCTATTTAATCGAGACTAAGGGATCGCATCGGAGGTCGGCCTCATAATGGATCGGGCCAGAGTATGAAGATGATGTGTCAAGTCCAAGAATCGAGGTGCCCGTCGAGATCGAGGCCAACAGTGATCGAGACTAAGTATGACCGACTTTGAGTGAAGTGCAATAATGGAAAGACGAGATATCTTTAACCGGATCAGAGATCACAGCAGAAATCACGGACATATCATATCAAAGGCGGTTATTCGTACCAATCATATGATTTAATTCCATAACAGAATTGTACCATAATTAGGATTCCTCTAGTATATAAAATGGACTCCCCATCATTTGTAATCACCTTACATTCACATAGATAAAAGCAATATAATATTTTCTCTTTAACTTACGTCCTCTTGTTCATCAATTTGCTTCATTTAATTGTTCTTGCTCTACTAGCTCGAGGATATTCCAATTCAAGGGCTTTATTTAAACACTAGTTCACTTTACAGTATTGTCAATTTCTACTGCTTATCTTCACATTTTGCAATTGATATTACGTGAAATTATGTATTATTAAAACCACATTATAAGTTTAATTGTTATCCAATTTTTTTAGGGTAAATATAAAGATTTAAACTTGTTAGGGTTTACCTTTAAACTTGAACACTTCAATTATTGTACTTTTGAAATCGTGGTTTCAAATTTTATTTATATTAATATTTTAGTAATTTTCATGTATGTATATATCTATATAAATCTAATATTGTAAATTAGTTGAAACCATTAAATATAGAATAGTCTTACATGTCCATGTTCCACTATGACTTCATACGTAACTGTTACCAATATGTATTTCTATAAATATATTAAATAATAATCTTTCTGAAAATAGAAACAGAAATTTAGTAGAAATTAAATTTCGAAAACAGTAAACTTCTTAAAAATAAATTCTGAAAAAATATTGTAGAAACAAATCTAGCACACTAAATACACAGTGTGTCCATAAGGAAATTATTTCCCTCAAGTATCTGAGGTTCTGGAATATATCCTCCTAGGATAAAACTATTTAACTCACCAGTGTATCGGTACCTAAAATATGGTGATCGACAAACCACTCGATGGTCGTAAAATAACTGGAATATTTTGTGCAGAAGAAGAAGAAGATTTAGAAAATTTCGTACGTAAATATTTTGGGATTTAAATATCTATTTATAACCAACTTGGTGAAGTTTCTGAAGAGGTTTGCAACCTTTCAGAACAACTATGGTTGTTGGAACAGGTGTGACACTCTAAAGAGGTTAGCAACCTTTTACAATAGTCATGACTGTTGGAACAGGTGTGACACCATATCAGAACAGCCATGGCTATTGGAAATTCTTGCGAGAAATTTAAAACGAATTTAAATTAATTCGGGAAAGAAAAATGGGCCGGACCAGACTGGGCCGCGGGTCATTGGTTATCGAATTGAATTTATTTAATTAATTAATTATTTGAAAAGAATTTTGTCCAAAAAGATTAATCAATCAATCATTGACAAATCTAAATCTGAATCTGAATCCGAAGCCGAGCAAGCGATGACGACGACGGCGTGACGCTTGCCTTCTTCTTAGCTCTTTAAGATCTAAAAGATGAGCTTCTCTATATATTCACCAAGACTTTCTTTCTTTCTACCAATGAAGGACAAAGTGCATAGTGAACTCATTCAAAATTTTACTTCCCTGAATTTCTTTTCCCACCATTTTCCATTCACCCTTCTTTGTTATTAAACAAAAATCCAACAATCCCCCACATGAATGGGGAATGGCTATAAACTTAGAGGAACGCATGGATGTGTGTGTGTTTTACAAGCAAGACTTGATTGCCTCTGGATATGTAGGTTTCCCTTTGAACTTTCTGTAGTGAACTTATATCGGACATACTCGGCCAATCAGTAGATTTGATATCTTTGAACCGTCGAGCTTTATTGTATACCTAGACAACATAAGTCACACAATCAATCCTTAATCATCTATGGTTTTCACGATTGTGTTCATTGTTGATATCCAATTTTTTCGTATATATTTTTACACTCAAAATACATTCACAATAGCACTTATATGCATATATAAGCATCCACAAAGGTTTTGGTATTTGTTTCACATATTTTAAGGATTTTCAAAACTATTTTATGACCTATTTTGCACTATAATCAATAATTATTTTCAAAACTCGCTATTTTGGTGGATAATTTATTTCATCCCCACATTTGCATCAAAATATAATTTACATGATTTTTTCATTATTTTACAAGTCCATTCGGTATTTTTAAACTAAAATTGCATGAAATTATAATTTTAGCCTATTTCGCGATTTAATAGCATTTGTAATCACAAAATCATTATAAATATTTTTAAATTAATAATTATGCATTGTTTATTAACTCGATATTTTTAATTTGATTTTGAACATAATGTACTATTTTTATAAAATCAAAATGGGAAAATTGGCTATTTAAATTGCAGTCCCTTTTTTAGCCCAATTTCAGCCCCCAAAGTAAATCGAATCCCCGACCCAATTTCATAAACTACCTGACCCAAACCCTACAAACTAACCCGCCCGGATCCCAAACTTAAAATCATGGCCGTTGATTATTTTTAATCAACGGCCTATGCTTCCCTTTTCCTAATTAAACCAAAACCCAACCCTAACCCCCTTCATGCTCTTTGAGTAGCCGCCTTTGAATCTCCTTTGCCTACCAAATTCTCTCAACCACCCCAAAACCCTAGCCTTCTCCGGCTAACTTCCGACCTTTTTTTACTAGAAATCATGGCCCCCAGGCCCCATGCAACCTACTCACCCCTTATCCTATCTAAATTCAAAGAACCAAACCCGGACCTTGAAGACCCTAGGTTCAGAGGTCCTCCGACTTGAGTTTTATGGCCATTTTTGGCCTCCCTCCGGTGAGTCTTAGCCTTGTGAGTTCGTTTCCGACTCAGGCAGTCTGTCCCAGGCCTTTCTCATTTTTCTAGGGTTTTCTCTGAAACCATAAGTCTTCGAGGTTTTTCTTCTTTGTTTCGATTTAAAATCTACTTCAGATCCATGTTATTTTCTAAGATTGGAAAACATGCAGTGTTTTCCAAGTTTTTTTTCCAATTGTGTTTTCGAACTGTTCATCTTCTTAAAACTTAGGGTTTCTCTGATTTTCTTTTATACTTTCTCTACTATGATTTCTTTTACTTTTCTGTGACTCTTGGGTGCTTTACCCTTGATTCTATGTATTTTTCTTTACCTAGGGTTTCTATTGACTCCTTACTGTCTCTTTTTGCTTTCCTTATGCTCTAATGCGTGTTTATGTTCTTTCTGAGACTATGTTTGCCTGATTCCCTATGCTCTCTTCTTTGCATTTTAAATGTGAGGAAAACCCTATATTTTGGGGGTTTCCCAGCACTTGTAAGTGACTGTCTACTGCATGTCTAATTTTGAAGCACTAATACTTTCTAAATCTTTTCACACTTCTGACTCTTTCTAAGCTTTGCAAGAACTTCTAGTTCCATTCATGGCTACGTTCTGCTGCTTTTGATTACATGACTATTCTGTTAATTTTAGCCTTGCATATTTAAGTCTACGCATCTCTTTATAGTCTGATTTCCTCTTTCAAAATAACCCTAATTTTGGGGATTGATTTTTATATGGATTTCTTTTTGATTCTCTCTTTGACTGATTTGGACATATCTTCATACTTAGTTCATTACTGAGTTCGAATCCATGATTCCTTGATTTACAATGTGATTATCAATTCTACTCTTGCCTTATTTGTTTAAAACCGTGTATTTTCAAAAACTTTATATGTATCTACCCGTTATTTTGCAAAGTATTCTTAATTTTCTTTCCATAAAAGGAACTCTATTTTCATTACCCTAAGTCTGACTCCTTAATTGAAGGAATTCCTTTCCCCTAATTTATTCTGATTTAACACTGAATTATTTTTACCTTACTTACTACTAGTTTTCAAACTATAAATACCTCACTCTTTTTCTTCAAAACACAAGTTTTCGTGCGAGCAGCCATTTTCCTTCGACAGAGGTGGGCAACCGGGTTTTCGTTAGAACGTGGGTCTCACGAACCTGATGCCGTAGGTTCAAGTCCTTTGATATCTTAGAGCGTATAATCGCGGATCAGCATGACGTGAAGAGTTAGATCGTGGAAAGGTGAATACGCAAGATTGAGATTATCGCGTACCTCCTTTCTTAAGCCCGGGGCTAGGAGCCATGGGTTGAAATCTTGGTTAGAAAGCGTATCCCGATCGATGAAAGGATCTCGTTGCCTCAGACCTTTCTAGGGCGTGACCCCTACCCTAACAGAACGACTCGCCCTTCCATGCGCTAAGCTGGGCAGAGCGCTTTCAGAAAGAGGACTGTACCGATTATAGAGTAGCATTCTTCTCCTTCACATCGTCGGTCAACTCTGGGGACAGTGGATAGAGCTCGTCCCTATTTGACTGAAGAGGGTAGGGTTCGCTCCTATGACAAGTGCTGCTTGTTGACTGCCACAGACCGGCTTTCCTCAGTTGTTGACTGTGGCGAGTCTAGCCCTCTATCAAGAGAAGAAGTTTTCTTGACAATTAGAGTTCAATGCGCACACACTCAAAGCTTTCCTCTCATTTTTGCTACTTGTGCTACTATTCTGTCTAGCCGGCTGAAAGTGAAGGCTAGACTTTAGGAATCTCCTGCTTTCCTGGTTGTGTTTGCAAAACTCTCTAGCTGTTCTCTTGCTTTGTTTGTTCTACTGTTTGCAAAGTGCAACTGCTAGGTCTCCACAATTTAAATATTGTCTCTAAAACTAAGTATTTATTTCTCCTTTCTATATAACCCCTCAATTACATGTTTTCTGGTACTAAATGACTATACTCTAGTCTGTTATACCTTTTTGCATGCTGCTGATGCTATGTTTTTTCTTATCTCTCATTGATGTTTGCTTTCATGTGATCCCCTTCCTATTTGATCCCCCTGTGTGTGAGTATGTCCAAAGTTGAGGTATAATCTCATTGCTATCCTTGACTTAGGATTAGGTTCTTTTGAACCTTCACTCAAATCAATCCCATTACCTTAACCCCTCTTATGTGTTGAGCCTTGACTAGGGTCTGGTAGTGTCCTAATCACTACCCCAGACCCCTGTCTAACTTCTGAAAATCTGCTCTTTTATTTGTTTGAATCATGTAAAGGATTAGGGGTGTGCCAGTCCCAATCATGACTGGATATGGCCATCCTTTGCTTTGGACTCCTCTAATCCCCTAAATTTACACTTACTCTTACTTTATTAAGTTATGCCCCCTTTGGTACGCCATGATTTGGGACCCTGGAGTTCTCTCTGATCTTGGATGCCTAGGGTTCGTACTTCCACACTCCACTAGTCTGTTATATTATATTACTCAGAATGCTAAGCATTGCCTGGAGTCCTTGATGCTCCTTGGAACTTTGAAAAAATTTTGGGTAAGAGAAGGCCTTGAAATCTGGAGCCCGGATTTGGTAAAATACATCTGTTGGACATTAAGGTTTCTTTGGGCTTCCTCGGGTCTGTTTTGAGTTTTGATGTATTTATTTTTAGTCCTTCCCTTCAACTTTTTGTAATAACTTTATAAAAAGACTTGGGGAATATTAGGGAAAGGGTGTGGGAAGGGATTTACTTTCCTGCATAAGTCAAAAAGGGGTAGAAATCCTGCCTATATGACTTAACATGATCAACAGCATATAGAAATCCTGCCTATAGGACTTAACATGATCAACTGCATATAGAAATCTTTCCTATAGGACTTAACATGATCAACTGCATATAGAAATCCTGCCTATAGGACTTTAACATTCAGGTAATCAACTGCATATAGAAATCCTACCTATAGGACTTTAATATTCAGATGATCAATTTCATATAAAAACCATGTCTATTGGATTTGCATATGCGTTAGGCAAACTGTAGGATAAATACGTTTGTCTTTTATCAATGCTTTAACAACCCCCTTTTAAAATCAAAACATAGATGTCATGCCTATAGGATTAATTTTAACTCGCCTGACTCGTTTAAGTAACAGCAGTCTGTCAATTGGCTCTTAACATTTTCTTAAGTAATGTTTTCAACAAACCTTTTTGTAAACCATCTG
The DNA here is from genome assembly GCA_034376525.1 of Nicotiana benthamiana. Lineage (NCBI taxonomy): Eukaryota > Viridiplantae > Streptophyta > Magnoliopsida > Solanales > Solanaceae > Nicotiana > Nicotiana benthamiana. Next base: position 1,603,635 of record CM067327.1, on the reverse strand, counting down.
TGCTTTCAAATTCTACAAATCTGCATTCTTTGACTTGAACAGTCTTCTCAAAATAGTTCTGCCTAAGAATTTTAATTTGTCTGTGAAACTGCCTTTAAAATAATCGTGCAACCAACTCTTTTCTCAAAATAATCCAGCCTTCGAAACTCTTGCATAACTGTTCTGCATTTTCACTCAAACAGTCTGATGCTTTCAAAATTTGTTTAAGAATTTACTTCAAACAATACTTTCCTTTAAAACTCTTCTGCGTCTGACTACCTTTTCTGATACCAGTATTTTCTAAATCATTCGCCTAAAACACTTTGATTTCTAACAAACCAGACCCTCAAAGTAGACTTATTATCCAACTTTATTTGTTAAACTAATCTAGCCACAGTCAGTTTAAGCATAAGACTAAATCAGTACTTGCAAGTCATGCTAAACTAATTGCAATTGTGATCTACGGGGTATCGTATGAGCCTCTAAATGTCTGATTTTTATACAACTACGTGTTACTTGCTTTGATTGACGCCTTAGCATTTTGTCCTTTCAAGCTCCATATATGGCCTATCCCTTTTTCCCTTTTAGGATTAGAAGTCCAAATACCTCGGTACTGATAGGTCGGGACGGGTACTAGCATGCAATAAGTAAACGAGACTAAACACGCATAAATACCTTAACGTTGTGGAAACGGTAGAATATGGAGATGATGACGATGCGATAATATCATAAGGCGACCCACTTTGGGAATATGTGCGGTATATTGCATCGAATGATCCATATTGTAATTAAACCTAGGACCCCGTTCTTTACTTTTCCTGTATTTAAATATTTTTCTTAAAATTAAAAATTTCTCTTCAGTTGTACCTTTCTTCTTTCAAATGGTCAACTTGTTTATATTTCTTATGTGTAAACTTTTCTTGCCTAATCTTACTCTTCTTAAAGTCACAACTAACCAAGGTCGGGAACTACACTAGTGGATTTTGAGGGGTGCCTAACACCTTCCCCTCGAGATAATGTCAAGCCCTTACCCAAACTCTGGTTTTCCATCAAATCCATCTTCTATTCTCAAAAAGTGTACCAATGCACTATAATCATTAGGTGGCGACTCTTCGAACTCCATAGCCCAAACTCCCCCAAAAGGGAATAAAAGTGTCATTCCACCCATAATGTCGTAAACCCGATTTCTTTCCCTCGAGATAAAAAGGGGGGCGTCGACAGCATGGCTACTCTGCTGGGGATTCTTCTAGGCTTTTACCATTACTTTCTTTTCAGACTTTATTGTTTACTTAATCGCATTTATTTCATGTCCTTTATTATTTCATCACAATTACTAACTTGACTCTTCATGTCTTTTCTTTCCTTTAATAGCCTTCTTTATTGCTTTATTTTGATACTGTTGTACTTTCAAGCATTATAATCATTTATCTTATGAACGTGAAAATACATGTAATTTGTTTCATTATTGTAATTGCATCTCTCAATATCATATTCCACTCGTGCCAAAACAAATCCTGTAGCAATGCTTATAATGAGTGGTTGCGCCCTTCAAATATTATAAACCCCCTAAATATGGCAAAGGTGTATTTGCAGTAAAACCAATCGATCAACGGTGTAGTCAACGGTTTCACGCCTTTCCCTCTTGAGTTGTCTTCTCAACGGTACCTTGTCTAGCACTTCAAAAGTAGTAACCTTCTTCCCTTGAAACGGTTCATGCATCATGGCTGGCCTAGCCGAGTCAGTTATGTTGTCCGCATTATGACTCATTAAGACATCCTAAGCCAAAGTCCATTGGGTTTCCTGAAACCCAAATGGACACCTTCACGTTGTGCAGTTATTTGGAGAACTAAATGATGTTTGCTAATTATTGATTTAAAAAGTCGAGTCCGGTGGGGTTAAGGGCCTAACATTTTGTTTTGCAGAAAATGAGGCACGAGGTCTCCAGATTCGGTATGGTATCCAACATCCACCCAAAGTTGCTAAACTGGTGGGAAGATCTTCATCGCAGCGATCAAACCCTTGTCCGTAAGTACTTAAGGAATTTGCCCTCACTTCTGGAAATCAAACCCAACAACAAGATCATCCAGGCTGTCACTTTATTTTGGGATGGTGATCGATCAGTGTTCTATTTCGGGGACATAGAAATTGTTAGTATTTATGCCGTTCACTAGAGGGGGGGGTGAATAGTGAGGCACGAGAATATTGAAATATTGCGAAATTTAAAATTGCAGGAATAAGTAAATACAGTAATTGAAATAATCAAGAAAGAACACACCGTATTTTATCCTGGTTCACCACAACCCGTGGCTAGTCCATTCCCCGAGAGACTCTCTCGAGATTCCACTATCTTTGTCAAGCTTACGGGTGCTTAACAAACCGTTACAGTTGCTCAAGGATACCACACCTTAAGACTTCACTTGCTTGAGGATACCTCACCCCAAGACTTCAACCACTAAGACTTTGGGTACTTAGCAAACCCGACAAATGAGAAGATATGTTCTTCTCAAACAACTCTCATTTACAACAAATACTCTCTCAATAGAGTGGATAAAGAGAAACAAAATAAGCTCTATGAACAACACAAAGTTGTCTATCAAATGGCTCAACAAAAGCTTTAAAATGATGCTTGAAAATGATCAATATGTATATCAATATATGCAGGAGTTGTGTGTTTAAAATCAGCTCAAAAGACCTCTTTTTATAGGTGAAAAAGTAGTGTTGACTGTTGCTTAATTGACAAATCAAATCCCTGATTCTGTGCTCAAACAATCGATTGTTTGGAGGTGACAATCGATTGTCTGACCAACGTTCAAAAAAGTCTTGATTTTAGGCTAAACAATCGATTGTTAAACCTGAATAATCGATTGTCTTCAACGTTCAAAAATCAATTTAGGATTCTGTGGGAACGGTCAAAATATAATCGATTGTATGAAGGGACAATCGATTGTTGATAATCGATTGTGGACAAAGACAATCGATTGTTGATAACCGGTTGTGGACAAAGACAATCGATTGTTTTGATATTTAAAAACTTCGGTTGCATACTGTCTCAAAATAATCGATTGTTAAAGTAGACAATCGATTGTTAAAGTATACAATCGATTATGTTGTTCCAGTGTTCAAAACTTTGGCAACGGTCGATTATATACACTTGATATACACTTGATATACATTGTGTATACCAGAGTATACCAGAATTGAAAACTTACTTCAAAACCCATTTTGGTTGAAATGAAAACGTTAAAATCATTTTGTTTGAAGTATATATTAAAAATATTTATGATATATATAATTTAATAAAGTGATTTTATGCATGTTTATGATGACCTAATGTTGAGCCAAAGGATAAGATAACTTAAACGTTGTCCTTACATTGGTTTTACCAAACGACCTACGTCTTGGGTCTTCGGTCTTGAACTTCTTTAGATTGTTCATGCAATTCCGTCATCAGTATGCTTCTCGCCATTTGATTATACACTTGACTTCATTGTTTGTCATTCATCAAAACCTATACTTGAAAATCATGCTCATACAACCAAAGCGCACATATCAAAGGTATACATGATTTCCAACAGAAATGACCCCTCTATAAGAGATAGGGGCCCTAGATGGTATCCTTTGGAGACTCTGGGTTTGTTTATGCCGGAGAATCACAAAAGTAGAGGCTTTCTTAAGATTATGGGATTCAAGAAAAATCCTGACCTTTCTTGCTTGAAGGACTCCTACATACCATTCGACTTCTAATACGAATGATATAGTCACAGTAAGTCCTATCGCTCCTACATGGACGAATTTGCCCTCACCTCCTTGGGACACATACATAGAAGGGTGTTTGTTTTCATGTTTTGCTTCTTGGGCATGGTAATTTTCCCTATGAAGAAGGCTAGGATTGACACCAAACTAGCCATGGTTACCAAGACCTTAATAGAAGGGATCGACGGGGAGTCCTTCATCATACTACCTATAATCCTCGCTGAAATCTATCGAGTCTTAGGAAAGTGTCAACAAGGGGCTCCACATTCCAAGGGTTGTAATTTGCTACTTCATCTATGGCTCATAGAACACCTTTAGAAAGGCAACTACAAACAGGAAATGATACGCAGGGATTGGGATGACCATATCACTTTTCATCACCCAAAGCGAATGAAATTCATACCCAACATGTTCGCTCAGCTAGAGGATGCCAGTGGATTGGTAGAGTTGTTCGAGAATCTAAAGGAAAAGCAATATCACTGGATGTTTGAGTGGTTCCCAATAGGGGAATTCATTATCCGTTCTCGAGACGCACCATTCCTCACACTCATTGGCTTGAGTGGAACTCATCCTTACGTCCCCCTCCGAGTCATGAGGCAAGCCGAAAGGAAACAAATCATACCCTGGATAGAGAAAATGAGTCATTTCATGGATGACTTTCAAAATGATGATAGCCCGTATTGGTGTCACTCTCAGCATATGTGGCACTACAAGCTCGTTTTAGGAAAGAAGTCTGTTGAATCAGATAGGTATCATGCCAGGTGTGTGCTACACTACAGAGGTTAGTTGTAAGATGATCACATTGGTTTGGATCGTCCAGGGTCCGTCCACGGTCACAGGATTATTGATGAGAAAATTGAAGCACAAGTCAAATATAATCAACTGCGCAAGAGGATGAGAGAATGTGAGAATGAACATCGGGAAATATAGAAAGCCCACGAGAAGCTAATAAACGAGTGGAAGGATATGAATGTCAACGCAAACAACCGTTTGGGGTCTCTGGAGAGAGGTCCAGTTGAATTGGAAGGGTAATTCTTAAAAAGGATTGAAGACTGTCAGAATATTGAGGGAAGCGCAGGTGGATATCGGGCTCGAGCCTACCTACTGTTAGGGATGCGCGAGTTCATGCAGCTGTACGATGGAGGCAAGAATACCGAATATGGGGAAAGTCTTTCTGAGACCAAGTAGTTAGGATTTTTACTCTTCTGCTTTTCTTAAATGTAATAAGGCAGCTGGCCATTAGTAATGTCTTTATCATTTTGTTGTTTTAGACTAGTTTTGTTTTAATCAATAAAATGGGCATTCAGCATCATATGTTCTCCAAATTTTATTTGTCGCTAGGCCTACCTCGGGCACAATGAGGCACCCAAATTAGGAAGCAATTTATATTCCCGAACAATGTGTTTAAATATTGCAATATTATTTACCAGAATCCGCACTAACTTTTTACCTTTTTTGTTTCTCTTTTATTTTTTATTCCCCTCCCCAAAGGTTAGTTCGTGCACTCTGGCACCATCGGCGTACTTCACAAGATCCTAAGGTCCTTAACCTCCTCCTCCTCCAAGTCCTACCAGAAACAGGAACAAAGGTAAAATGGGGGATACAAGTGCTAGAAAGGAACTTGAAGAAACTTCTCAGAATGCTTCAATCACCATAGAGACTGTTGCTCATTTGGAGCAAACTTTGCTAAGATTTCGAGAGGAATTTGACAAAGTTAGAAAGCTGGAAATCCTGTCAATCACTCTTGCCGCTCCTGATGTTAACTACCGGAACCCCGAACCACCACAAAACATCCCACAACCTCCAATGCAACCCACTCATAGCACTCCACTGCACATTCTTGAACCACAAAACAGCACAAGAGACAATAACTTTCCAATATTTGTGGACACTATGCCGCATTACAGTCAGTCTATCACCAGTACAGTCAAGGCAAAGGACAAGAGCTCCCTCACTCAAAATTTGGCTACTGAGATCAAGAAGTTGATTAGCCGGGTACAGGGTTTCAAAGGTAACAAAGGTGTTGAAGGGCTGAATTACAAAGATCTTTGTGTTCAACCAGATGTTGAGCTCGCGGAGGGGTATAAACCTCCCAAGTTTGAACTATTCGATGGCACAGGTGACCACAGGGTCCACTTGAGAATGTATTATGACAAGTTAGTAGGAGTCGAAAGGGACGAGAAGATCCGCATGAAACTGTTCATGAAAAGCTTGATGGGTGATGCTTTATCCTGCTATATTAGACAAGATGCAAAGAAATGGACTAGTTGGGTGAACATGGCTTCTGACTTTATGGATCGGTTTAGGTTCAACACTGAGAACGCACTAGATGTGTTTTATATCCAAAATCTCCAGAAGAAGCCCACCGAGACCTTTCGCGAGTATGACACTCGTTGGAGGTCAGAAGCTGCTAAGGTCAGACCGGCCTTGGAGGAAGAACAAATGAACAGGTTCTTCGTCCGTGCTCATGATCCCAAGTACTATGAAAGGCTGATGCTAATAGAGGGCCAAAAGTTCTCCAACATCATCAAGTTGGGAGAAAGGATCGAAGAAGGCATCACAAACGGTTTGGTCACTAACCTCGAGGCATCGCAAGCCACCAACAAGGCTTTATAGTCCAGTGGCTCATTAAAGAAAAAGGATGCAAATTCTGTAATGGCTGCGCAATGGAACAACTCCCCTATGAAATACCAGACTTATCCCTCAACACCACTTACATATCAGCCTACCCTAGATTACCAAGCACCACCACCCACTTACCAAATTCCACCACCTGCTTGCCAATCACCTCCACCACCTATATCAACCCGCTTCAAAGATATTCCTAACCCGCACCCGTATACCAAGCATATAACCCCCAACCTTCCCACTACCCATCACCACATACCCGCCAAAATTTCCCTCAATCTAAGACCATATTTTGACCGCAAACCTCCTAGATAATATACCGCAATAGCAAAGCCAATTGAACGAATATATGAAAAACTCAAGGCAGCTGGTTACATTACCCATATCCCAGTTGTAACTCCAGAAAACCCTTCCCAGTGGATCAACCCAAACAAAACTTGTGCATACCATTCCTGGATGAAAGGTCATACCATCGACGAGTGTCGCTTGTTGAAAGACAAGATTCAGAATCTTATTGATAACAAGGTCATTATAGAAGAGGAGCCCGCTCGTAATGTCCGCAACAACCCTCTGTCAGACCACAAGGTTGGAGGCATCCACATGATCGAGATCGAAGATGATTGGGACCCCAAGGGTTCAATCGGTTTGATAGCTGAAGAGCCTAAGAAGACAACGGTTACTCTCAATCCCATTGTTGTCCAGATTCAACCCTCAAAGGGAAATGTGGTATACGTATCCATAACACTCAAGTTTGAAGCACCTTCTGCAAAGGCACTAATACCAATTGAGGTTGAGTTCGGGGTTCCAAAGGCGCCTACACCGTTTGAAGTTATCGTGTTACCTCCCAAGGCACGAATTCCATTCTCCATGGCAGACGTAACCCCATTTCAAACAAACGCTATACCTTGGATTACACCGTTGAGGCTACGAGGAAGGGAAAGACATATACTGGGGAAGCAATTATCGCGCACGGCATGACCAGGACAGGCAGGGTATACACCCCAGAGCATTTGGCTGAGTCCGGCAAGCAGGCCTCCGGGCGGGCTGTTGAAACTGGACCTGATGACCTCTGGAGGAAGGTACAGGCCAAAACATACTTGGTCATCGAGCAACTGAAAAAAACACCAGCACATATTTCTATTCTGGTTCTTCTGCAAAGCTCTGAGGCACATAGAAATTCCTTAATGAAAATATTGAGTGAAGCTTATGTTCCCAGCAACATAATAGGAGGCTAAATAGCAAACATGGTGGGCAGGTACTAGAAAGCCATAATATCACCTTCCATGAAGATGAATTACCACCAGAAGGGCTTGGTCATCACAATGCGTTGCACATCACTACACAATGCGAGGATCACTTTATCACCAGAATTCTAGTCGACGAGTGATCCAGCCTCAACATCTGTCCGTTGGTGACTCTAAGGACATTGGGCAAGGGATTGCACGAGATCAAATATGGGGCTATTAGTGTCAAAGATTTCGATGGATCTCAGAGGTCCACCATTGGAAAAATTAGCTTATGCCTGCAGATGGGACCCACTTAGATTGACGTCGAGTTCAAAGTCATTGACGTACCAGCATCCTACAATTTGTTGCTAGGACGACCCTGGATACACGCCGCTGGGCTGTGGCGTCAACTTTGCATCAAGCAGTAAAATTTGATTGGAATCATCAGGAAGTAATCATTCATGGCAAGCAACCCCATATATAGTCGCCAGGCCAACCCGATGATCGGAGGTAGGAGGAAAATTGGTGGAGAAACATACCATTGCATAGAGTGATTCAACGCCATATAAAAAGACAAGTGGTAAGTTAACAAAATTGAGAACATTCTGAATTGGAGTGGATACGAGCATGGAAAGGGGCTTGGCAAGAATCTCCAGGGTATCACCAAGCCTATCCAGTTGAACAAGCATGGAACCACTATTGGCCTGGGTTATGAATACACTTGGGAGGAGTTCAATCACTAGTCGCCACCATGGCGGGGTCCCTACTACTCACTGGAGCACCCTCTACCTCAGTTAGAGAAGACCTTTCAGCCCATTGATTTCAGGCATGGATTAGAAGAAGATAAGGCAATGGCAATAATGGAGAACCTGTTGCTGGAGGATGATATAGATTGATGTGTTATCTTCTAGGAGGAAGGGGAGGAAGGACCTTCCATTAAAGCTGTGAACCAGGGAAAACACCTCACCACTTGGTCAATCACGACCACCAGTGCCCGGAGATCCTCGGGGTAGCAAGGCTAAACAACGCATATGTATTGCACTTTACTTTTAGTCGATTTTACTATTCAGCATTGTCTTTACTATTGAAAAGAGCTCCGATGTTTCAGACAATTATGAATTTAATTAAAATAAAGTTTCAAGCTTTATATTTAGATCTCATTTATTTTCTCTACCATTTACTTTATTTTACACAATATTACTATTACATATCTTGATGAAGAACCGAAGACTAGAACTTGAAACGAGACAGTGCGACAAACGGACATAGATTCAGAAGAGGACGAAATACAAGAAGAAGTTGTCAGGGAGGTCGAGAATTTTGAGAAAACGCTTAAGTCTAACTTAGACGAAACTGAGGTCACTAATTTGGGAGACGCAGAAAATGTCAAGGAAACACGTATCAGAGTACACTTGTCACCATCAGAAAAGGAAGAATACACAGAGTTTTTGAAAGAATTTGAGAATATATTCGCTTGGTCGTATGATGATATGACCGGTCTCAGCAAATCCATTATGGCTCACAAGCTACCGACAGATCTGGCATGCCTAAGGGTAAAACAGGAACTCAAAAAATTCAAGCCAGCCATGAGTTTGAAAATCAAAGAAGAGGTTACCAAGCAGGCCAAAGCCAGGGTTCTTAGAGTGGTAGAATATCCGAAATGGCTAGCCAACATCGTGCCGACACCAGAGAAGGACGGGAAAGTTAGAGTCTGTGCCAGCTATCAGGATCTCAATCGGGCTAGTCCTAAAGATGACTTCCCTTTGCCAAATATACACATATTTATCAACAACTATGCCAACCATGAGCTGCAGTCATTCGTCGATTGTTATGTTGGATACCATCAAATATGGATGGATGAAGAGGATGCAAAGAAAACGGCATTCATCACTCCGTGGGGAATGTACTATTATAGAATGATGCCATTTGGTTTGAAGAATGTTTGTGATACCTACATGAGGGCCATGACCACCATTTTTCATGATATGATACACAAAGATATCGAGGTATATATGGACGACGTAACCATTAAATCCAGGAAAGCTACATATCACATGGAAGATTTTAGAAAATTCTTCAACAGACTAAGGAGATACAACTTGAAACTGAACCCCGCCAAGTGCACATTCGGGGTCCCAGCCGAAAAGTTATTGGGTTTCATTGTGAGGCGCCGGGGGATAGAGTTGGACCCGTCAAAGGTCAAAGCCATTCAAGAGTTTCCATCTCCAAAGAACAAGAAAGATGTAATGACTTTTCTGGGGAGGCTCAACTATATCAGCCAATTCATAGCTCAGTCCACTGTCATTTGTAAACCCATCCTCAAGATGCTAAAGGAGGATGCCTCCACTAAATGGATTGAGGACTGCCAAAAGGCTTTCGACAGAATCAAGGAATACTTGTCAACGCCGCCATTCTTGATTCCACATGAGCCAGGGAGACCTCTATTGCATTATATTATAGTATTGGATGGGGCATTCGGTTATGTTTTGGGACAACATGATGAGATGAGAAGGAAGGAGCAAGCCATCTACTACCTCAACAAGAAGTTTACCCCGTACGAGGCTCGGTATTCCTTGTTAGAGCCCACATGTTGTGCTTTAACCTGGGTAGCTCAGAAATTGAGGCACTATTTTTGCACTTAAACCACTCATCTCATATCCAGGATGGATCCATTGAAGTATATCTTTCAAAGCCCATGCCTACAGGCAAGCTCGCCAAGTGGCAGATACTCTTAAGTGAATTTGACATCGTTCATGTTACCCAGAAGGTGGTCAAAGGAAAAGCCTTGGCAGATCACCTCGGCGAGAATCCTGTAGGAAGAGAATACGAACCCCTAAAGACGTGTTTTCCACATGAAGAGATAGCATTCATAGGAGAACACATTGCAGAATCCTATGACAATTGGACGATGTTTTTTGACGGAGCCGCAAATTTCAAAAGAATCAGTATAGGAGCAGTCTTGGTATCAGAAACCGGTCAGAATTACCCAGTATCTTCCAAGCTCATATTATTGAACACCAACAACAGACCGAGTACGAAGCCTGCATCTTAGGGCTCAAGCTGGCCATTGACATGAACATTCAGGAACTATTGGTGATCGGAGACTTGGACCTACTCAGACATCACGTTCAAGAAGAATGGGTAACCAAGAATTCCAAGATACTCCCAGATCTGCACCATCTACAGGAGTTGAGAAAAAGATTCAAAAAGACGGAATTCCAGCATGTTCCTAGAACATAGAATGAGTTCGGCGATGCCTTAGCCACTTTATCACCTATGATCCAGCATCCAGATACAAACTTTATTTATCCCATCCAGGTCAAGATTCACGACCAACCAGCTTATTTTGCTCACGTTGAGGACGAAGCCGACGGGAAACATTGGTTCAATGATATCAGGGAATATTTGACAACAAGAGAGTACCCAGAGCTCGCCAATGCTACTCAGAAACGTACACTTCGGAGATTGTCCAACAACTTCTTTCACAGTAAAGGAAGCCTGTATAGGAGGACTCCTGATTTGGGATTATTAAGATGTGTCGAAAAAAAAGATGCAACCAGACTATTGGAGGAAGTGCACGCAGGGACCTGTGGACCGCATATGAATGGTTTTGTTTTTGCAAAGAAGATACTCCGAGCGGGGTATTTATGGATGACTATGGAAACGGACTGCATTCAGTACATCCAAAAATTCTACCGCTGTCAAAGACATGCGGATATGATAAAGGTGCCTCCAAACGAGCTTACTGCAACAAGCTCCCCATGGCCGCTCGTCGCTTGGGGAATGGATGTAATTGGACCAATCAAAACGGCCACGTCATATAGGCGCAGGTTCATCCTAGTGGCAATTGATTACTTTACCAAATGGGTTGAAGCAGCATCACACAAGGCAGTCACCAAGAAAGTAGTAGCAGATTTCGTCCGAGATCATATGGTTTGTCGGTTCGGGGTTCTGGAATCAATCATCACCGACAATGGTTCTAATCTCAACAGGGGCCTGATAAAGGCAATGTGTGAAACATTCAAGATTAAACACAAGAACTCTACGACTTATACACCTTAAAGGAATGGAGTTGTAGAAGCAGCCAATAAGAACATCAAGAAGATACTAAGGAAGATGATCGAAAAGAACAAGCAGTGGCATGAGAAGTTATCATTCGCTTTACTGGTTTATCGTACCACGGTCCGCACAACAACCGGGGCCACTCCTTATGGTACATAGGCGGTCATCCCTGCCGAGGTAGAAATCCCCTCCTTTAGGGTCATATAATAAGCAAAATTAGATGATGCACAATGGGGTAACAGTCGCTACGAGCAGTTAGCCCTCATAGACGGAATGAGAATGAATGTTGTCTGTCACGGTCAATTATATCAAAACAGAATGTCCAGAGCCTTCAACAAGAGATTCAAGCTGTGGAAGTTCGCGCCAGGACCGTTGGTAATGAAGAAAATATTTCCGCATCAACATGAATCCAAAGGGAAATTCTCTCCCAATTGGCAGGGTCCGTACATGGTTCATCGGGTTCTAACTAGAGGAGCCCTCATTCCCGCATAAATGGACGGAAAAGTTTATCCGAAGCCTATCAACTCAGACGTAGTAAAAAGATACTACATTTGATATATGTTTTTTCTTTTGTGATATAATTTGAACGACGCCTGACCTGATTCCCATTTAAGAGGGGATACGTAGGCAGCCCTATGGGTTCGGTCACATTTTAATAAAAATTCCATTTTCTCCACTCTTGGAACAGGGGCAGAATTTTTAGAAGGACCCTCAAAATTCCGAAGTCAGTTCGACAGTCTCTTCATCAGCGCCAACCCACTAAACTGGGATCAATCCGCATTCAATTATTCAACACGACCGCCAGCAGTACCAATCCAGTAAACTGGGGAAAAAATTTGAGGAGGACCATCAAAATTCTGGAACAAGCGAGGTTGTCGTGTCTTGAACCACGTTGTATTTGTTAGTTCATCCTATATAAAATCATTTTTTATATATACGCACTTGCATTATGTTTACTAAGTCATGCATAAATATCATTTGCACCACCATCGTTTAGCAACACTACCCCCATGATACACAACGCCAAGAGCTGGAGGATACAAACTAAACTCCTCCCCCCCCCCCCTAGAACTCACAATTTTTCTTTGAATGCAAGAGCTCAAGTTGCAAATCAAAGCACATTCGATTTTCAGGATCGAAACCCTCATAGGGTCACTATCCACACTCCCCAATAGTCCTAATCTCGCATACCATCCACCAGCAAAAAAAACCTTTCTACTATTCGCTCTTTTACATTCCTGCATTGCATAAGGCTTCTATCTGCCTTTCGAGACTAAGCTTTGTCTCCATCTGCATTTGGCATAAGGCTATTCTCTGCCTTCCGAGGTTAAGCTCTATGTCCATATTGCATAAGCCTACTATCTGCCTTTCGAGACTAAGCTCTGTCTCCATCTGAATTTTGCATAAGGCTATTCTCTGCCTTCCGAGGTTAAGCTCTACCTCTATATTGCATAAGGGTGCTATATGCCTTTTGGGACTAAGCTCTATCCTCATCTGCATTTTGCATAAGGCTATCTTCTGCCTTCTGAGGTTAAGCACTACCTCCATCCTGCATAAGGCTATCTTCTGCCTTTCGAGACTAAGCTCTGTCTCCATCCAACATTTCATAAGGCTACTCTCTACCTTTTGAGGTTAAGCACTACCTCCATCCTTCATAAGTCTATCTTCTGCCTTTCGAGACTAAGCTCTGTCTCCATCCTTCGGCGAAAATATCGCCACCCGCACGTAAGTTTTTACATTTCGCTGAAATATCGCAGTCTTTTTTCGACTGGTTGAAAAATCGCCACCTGCATTTTAAATCTGATCCGGCTGAAATACCGCCACCTGTTTTTGAATTCTCGCTCCGGCTGAAAAATCGCCACCCTTTGCATTCATTTGGCTGAAAGATTGCCACCTTCTCATAGGCTGAAAGATTGCCACCTTCTCATAGGCTGAAAGATCGCCAACTCGTTCAAAGGCGTCATAGTTCGAAGGCACCATCTGCGTATCCCAAGAACATCATTTCATGGACTGCAAAACCTTACTTTTTTTCTTTTCATGGCCCATGACATCATAGTCTGAGGACGTCATCCTAACCGTCCAAAGACAAACACTCATGGTCCAATGGAAACTTGCATCACATTTAAATTACACAATATATACGCACATCACCCATTTGTTGGTATTCCGAATGGCTCACGGCCGTCTCAGCAGGAGCGATCCTGCTGCAGTTCTCCGCAGCTTGTCCGATTCCATGCACCCTCTCAGATCTAGCCATCGCATCCATTTTTCCGAATTCCCATCGGCATATTCCGTCAATAGTTCCTGAACTACATATGGCCTGATTCCTGTAAAACTAGGGATATGTAAGCATCTCAAAAACCAGAGCGCGGTCAATATCCTTTTACAATCGCCGTCTACAGTCAAAATTGTCCTTCTTATCTTTATCCGACAACTCTTTCACCCTCCTCGGGTAAAGAGGGGCAGCTGTTGATGCCCTATTTTTCCCTATGTACCTTTATACTCAAAATACTATCAAAATAGCATCTATATGCAAATATAAGAATCTACAAAGGTTTTGGTATTTTTCCACATTTTTTAAGGTTTTTTATAACCAACTTATGGCCTATTTTGCACTATAAAAACTAATAATTCTTCCCAAACATATTTATGGCCTATTTCATCCTCACATTTGCATCAAAATATAATTACATGATTTTGCCTAAATTTACAAAACCATCTGGTACTTTTAAACTAAAATTGCATGAAATTGCAATTTTAGCCTATTTCTCGATTTCATAGCACTTGAAATCACAAAATTATTCTCATTATTTTTAAGTTAATACTTATGCATTGTTTATTAACTCAATTGTTTTAATTAGATTTTGAACATCATTTACTATTTTTTTAAAATGGAAATGGAAAAATTGGCTATTTAAATTATAGCTCCATTTAATATCAATTTTAGCGCAATTTCAGCCCCCAATTTCATGTGATCCCCTTCCCATTTGATCCCCCATGTGTGTGAATATGTCCAAAGTTGAGGTAGCATCTCATTGCTATCCTTGGCTTAGGATCAGGTTCTTTTGAACCTTCACTCAAATCAATCCCATTCTGTTAGCCCCTCTTATGTGTTGAGCCTTGACTAGGGTCTAGTAGTGTCGTAATCACTACCCTAGACCCATGTCTGACTTCGAAAAGTCTTCTCATTTATTTGTTTGAATCAAGTAAAGGATTAGGGGTGCGCCAGTCCCAATCATGACTGGGTATGACCATCATTTGCTTTGGTCTCCTCTAATCCCCTCACTTTACACTTACTCCTAGTTATTTATGTTATGCCCCCCTTTGGTACGCCATGATTTGGGACCCTGGAGTTCTCTCTGATCTTGGATGCCTAGGGTTGGTACTTCCACACTGCACTATTCTGTTATCCTAAATTACTCAGAATGTTAAGCATTGCCTGGAGTCCTTGAGGCTCCTTTGGAACTTTGAAAACATGTTGGGTAAAAAAAGGCCTTGAAATCTGGAGCCCGGATTTGGTATAATACATGTGTTGGACATTAAGGTTTCTTTGGGCTTCCTCGGGTCTTTTATTAGTCTTGATGTATTTATTTTTAGTTTTTCCCCTCTACTTTTTGTAATAACTTTGTCAAAAGACTTGGAGACTATTAGTGAATAGGTGTGGGAGGGGATTTACTTTCCTGCATAAGTTAACAAGGGGTAGAAATCCTGCCTATAGAACTTAACATGATTTACTGCATATAGAAATCCTGCCTATAGGACTTAACATAATCAACTGCATATAGAAATCCTGCCTATAGGACTTTAATATTCAGGTAATCAACTGCATATCGAAATATCGCCTATAGGACTTTAATATTCAAATGATCAGTTGCATATATAAAACATGTTTATAGGAATTGTATATGCGTTAGGCAAAATGTAGGATAATTACGTTCGTCTTTTATCAATGCTTTAATAACCCCCTTTTAAAATCGAAACGTAGATGTCATGCATATAGGATTAATTTCAACTCGCCTGATCCGTTTAAGTAACTGCAGTCTGTCAATTAGATCTTAACGTTTTTTTAAGTAATGTTTTCAACAAACATTTTTGTAAACCATGTGTGCTTTCAAATTCTACAAATCTGCATTCTTTTCCATGAATAGTCTTCTCAAAATAGTTCTGCTTAACCCTTTTAATCAGTCTCTGAAACTGCCTTTAAAACAATCCTGCAGCCAACTCTTTTCTCAAAATACTCCTGCTTTCAAAACTCTTGCATAACTCTTCTGTATTTTCACTCAAACAGCCCGATGCTTCCAAAATCTGTTTATGAATTTACTGCAATCTATACTTTCCTTTAAAACTCTTCTGCATCTGACTACCTTTTCTGAAACCAATATTTTTTAAATCATTTCCCTAATATAATTTGATTTCTAACAAATCGGACCCGAGGGGCTCAAAGTAGACTTATTATCCAACTCTATGTGTTAAACTAATCTGTCCACTGTCAGTTTTAAGCTTAAGACCAAATCAGTGATTGCAAGTCATGCTAAACTAATTGTTGTTGTGATCTACGTGGTATTGTATGAGCCTCTAAATGTCTGATTTGTATACCACTACGTGTTACTTATTTTTATTCACACCTTAGCATTTTGTCCTTTCAAGCTCCATATATCTCCTATCTCTTTTCACTTTTTAGGATTAGAAGTCCAATTATCCCAAGACTGATAGGTCGGGACGGGTACTAGCATGCAATAAGTAAATGAGACTAAACGCGTTTAAATACCTTAACGGGGTGGGAAGGGTATAATATGGAGATGATGACGATGCGATTATATCATAAGGCGACCCCTCTGGAATGTATGCGGGATATTGTATCGAATGATCCATATTGTAGTTAAACCTAGGGCCCTCCTTTCTTTACTTTTCCTTTATTTAAATATTTTTCTTCATACTAAAAAATTCTCTTTTACTTGTACCTTTCTTCTTTCAAAATGGTCAACTTGTTTATATTTTTTATGTGTAAATGTTTCTTGCCTAATCTTACTCTTCTTAAAGTTACAACTAAGCAAGGCCGGGAACCACACTAGTATCTTGAGGGGTGCCTAACACCTTCCCAACGAGATAATCTCAAGCCCTTACCCAAACTCTGGTTTTTCTTCAAATCCTTTATATTTTCTCAAAAGTGTCCTAATACACTATAATCATTAGGTGGCGACTCTTAAAACTCCATAACCCAAATTCCCCCAAAAGGGGATAAAAGATTCATTCCACCCATAATGTCGGAAACCCGATTTCTTTCCCTCGAGAGAAAAAGGGGGCGCCGACGTTCATTTTATCCATGAACACCGTCTTGTTTCATGAGTGCTTACACAATGGGCCCTTACTTTTTAATTGAAATTGGCTTCTATTGATATAACAAATATACATATGAGTGTTCTTAATGGTAGTATCGACTAACTACCATTGCTAATACAATCAACTAGTGTAACTAGCTAAATCTATTCTAACAAGTAGTGAACTAAGGATAATTGTTGAGAATTCTAAGTCCTTTCATCCATTTCTTGCAACTTCTACCACGAGCATGAATAAGGAGGGCAATCTCACGGCATAAATGATCTTCATCAAAATGTTTCCTCTCAAATCTAATATCATTCCTGCATCTCCAAATCAAAGAAATAGTAGTAACAAATGCAGTAGCTGTTACTGCCTTTTTGAACTGTCTACTCCTAGCATTGCAGCATATCCAAGTTAGCTCATTCTTCCAGCAATCTGGTCGTCTACTCCAGCCAATCCAACAGCAGATTCTAGTCCAAATCCTGCTGGTAATTGGACATTCAAAATATAGGTGTTCAAAGGCTTCAAAGCTTTGCTTACAGAACACACATGTTTCTTCAACTTTGATACCAAACTTTAGCAATCTATCAACTGTTGGTAGTCTTCCATGAGCAGCCATCCACACAGTAAACTTATGTCTTGGCAAGACATTTATGGTAGCCATCAAGTTTTTCCAATCCACTCTAGGCCAAATTGGGAGAAGAGAAAGATATACAGAATGAATTTGAAATTTTCCAGACTTACAAACACTAGAAAGTCTGGACAGTAGATCACCTTGCAATTTGCTAGCATTCACGATTTGACTTCTACAGTCAATAATCTTCCTAGTTATCCAAGAGGCATTTTTTGGACTAGCCATTGTTTCAATATCTTCCTTCTTTATGTAGTAAAGATGGATCCATTTGATCCAAAGGCAGTCTTTCTTCCTTGCTAAATCCCATAGCAGTTTTGATACAGCAGCCTTGTTCCAAATCTGGATGTCAATGATGTTTAAACCTCCAGCAGCAATAGGTTTACAGATTCTGTCCCAAGCTATCAGTGATCTTTTGGAGACTGTTCCATTGCCTGTCCATAAGAAAGATCTGCAAATTGCATCAATCACTTTCACCACCTTCTTTGGCAATATAAAAATCTGAGACCAATATGTTTGAACTCCAAATAATACTGACTTTATAAGTTGACATCTGCCAGCATAGGATAAAAATTTTGCAGTCCAACAGGTGATTCTATCAGTGATTTTCTCTATCAAAGGTAAATAATGATGTATGCTCAGCTTCTTTGAATGTAATGGAATACCCAAGTATTTGAAAGGAAGATGTCCTTCATTTAATCCCAAGTCCTCTAAGATAGCTGCTTTCTCAGATTGAGAAATGCCTGCAAAATATACAGCACTCTTGGAATTGTTTGCTGAAAGTCCAGAAGCAGAAGAGAAGGATAAGAATGCAGCCTGTAACAGTTGGATAGATGTAATATCAGCTCTACAGAATAGCAACAAGTCATCAGCAAAGCAAATGTGAGAGCATTTGAGCTTCCTGCATCTTGGATGGAAATTAAAATTACACAATGGGCCCTTACTTTCATTCTCCTTGAAGAGGCTTACACTTCACACTCGCATAGGTGATTTCTAAATGTGTAATCCTGCCAGACTTAGCAAATCATTAAAAAGCTTTAAGCTTTATTGACTCATCAAAAAGCCTTAATGCTTTACCTTATTTTTGAACATTGTCTTCATCACGATAATGGGTTGAGTTAGTTAACAATATTGAACCGTCATTCATAACTTTGTTTGATCTATTCGAACCTAGCTCTTGGGATCTCCCGTCTGCTAGGTAGAGTTACCGCCATGATGAGTTGTCCTAGGCCTTTAACCCTATTACCTTTGATGATATTTCAACCGCCTCTCTAGAAAGGTCTTTTGTAAGTGGATCTGCCACGTTATCTCTTGACTTTACGTAGTCAATTTTGATAACACCGCTAAAGAGTAGTTGTCTAATGATATTTTGCCTCCGTCGAATATGACGATATTTCTTGTTATACATAATGCTCCCTGCCCTACCTATTGCCGCTTGACTATCACAATGTATACATATAGGTGCCAAAGGTTTGGGCTAAAATGGAATATTTTCCAATAAATTTTGTCACCATTCAGCTTCTTCACCAGCCTTATCTAAAAGCTATTAATTAAAATTCCATTGTAAAGTAGGTAATGCACTTTTATTTGGATGATTTCCAAAATACTACTCCACCCCCAATTGTGAAAACATATCCACTCATAGACTTAACTTCAGATGATCCGGTGATCCAATTTGCATCACTATATCCCTCGATCACAGAAGGATATTTGTTGTAATGCAAAGCATAATTTTGAGTAAGTTTTAGATACCCCAAAACTCGTTCATTGCCTTCCAATGTATTTGATTGGGATTACTTGTAAACAGACTCAGTTTGCTAATAGCACATGCTATATCTGATTGCGTGCAATTCATGATATACATCAAACTTCCCAATACTCTTGCATAGTCCAATTGTGAGTCACTTTCACCTTCATTCTTTTGAAGTACATAACTCACGTCAATTGGAGTCATGGCAGTTTTGAACTCCAAATACTTGAACTTGTCAAGTACCTTTTCAATGTAGTGAGACTGTGATAACGCTAGACCTTGTGGAGTCTTGCAAATTGTGATTCCAAAGATCACATCAGCAACTCCTAAATCTTTCATGTCGAATTTGCTAGCCAACATGCATTTTGTAGCATTTATATATGTCATAATTTTGCTCATTTTTAACATTTCATTAACATATAAACAAACAATGACTTCATGACCTGGAGTGTTTCTAATGTAAACACATTTGTCACACTCGTTAATTTTAAATCCATTTGCCAACATTGTTTGGTCAAATTTTGCATGCCATTGTTTGGGTACTTGCTTAAGTCCATAAAGCGACTTAACAAGTATGCAAACTTTCTTTTATTTACCAGGAACCACAAAACCCTCAGGTTGTTCCATGTAAATCTCTTCCTCTAATTCTCCATTTAATAAAGTTGTTTTAACATCCATTTGATGGATTTCAAGACCATTCATGGCCGCTAGTGCCACCAACACTCTAATAGATGTTATCCTTGTTACTGGTGAGTAAGAATCAAAGTAGTCAAGGCCTTCCATTTGTCTAGAAACTTTGACATTAAGTTTTTCCTTATATTTGTAAATACTGCCATCAGCTTTAATTTTTTGTTTAAAGATCCATTTCGAACCTAAAGGCTTATTTCGAAGAGCAAGATCAATCAATTCCCATGTATGGTTATCCAAAATTGATTGAATCTTACAATTGACTGCCTCTTTCCAAAATGCTGAATCAGAAGACGACAAAGCTACTTTAAAGTTTAAGGCTCATTTTCACGCAAGAATATCATAAAATCTGGTCCAAAGGAAGTAGGTGTTGTTTGACGTTTGCTATGCTTTGGATCTTCTATACTTGGATTAATTTCCTTTGGTTCTTCCCGAGGTTGGTTAGTTCTTTCACGTATTCGTTCGCTTTCAGTTTTATACGGATAGATGCTTTTAAAGAATTTATAATTATCTGATTCCATTATCGTAATAACATGGATCTCGGGATTATCAGATTTATGAACCAAAAACAGACACGTTTTACTATTTGTAGCATATCCAATGAAAATGCAATCTAGTGCTTCTGGACAAATTTTAACCCTTTTAGCTAAAGGAAGTTGTACCTTTGCTAGGCACCCCCACACTTTGAAATATTTCAAGTTGGGTTTTCTTCATTTCCATTTTTCATATGGAATAGATTGGGTTTTGTTGTGGGGTATTCTGTTGACTATTCGGTTAGCTGTAAGGATAGCTCCCCCCCCCCCCACAAACTCTGCGGTAATCCGAAACTAATAAACAAAAAATTCATCATTTCCTTTATTGTCCGATTTTTCCTTTCTGCAATTCCGTTGGTTTGAAAAGTGTAAGGTGCAGTAGTTTTTGATAATTCCATATTCTCCACCTCTATCACTTCTAATTATTTTGATCTTTTTATTCAATTTCCTTTCTACTTTATTCTTTTATTGCTTAAATGTTTCAATTGCTTCATCCTTACTATTAAGTAAATAAATATAACAATATCTAGTGCAATCGTCAATAAAAGTAATAAAATACTTTTTTCCACCTCGAGATTGTGTCTACTTCATATCGCAAATGTCAGTATGAATTAAGTCTAAATGATTTGAATTACTTTCAACAGACTTATAAGAATGTTTTACAAACTTAGATTCAACACAAATTTGATATTTCGATTTATTACACTCGAATTTAGACACAACTTCTAAATTAATTAACTTTCGCAAGGTTTTGTAATTGACATGTCTTAAATTAATATGCCATAAATCATTTGACTCCAATAAATAAGAAGAAGCTGAAATTTTATTCATACTGTCAAGAACCATTACATTGAGTTTGAAAAGGCCCTCCGTGAGGTAGCCTTTTCCAACATACATTTCCTTGTTGCTTACAACAACTTTATCAGAAACAAATACACATTTGAATCCATTCTTTACAAGTAAAGTAGTAGAAACTAAATTCTTCCTAATAGTAGGAACATGAAGAACGTTGTTCAGCGTTAATAACTTGCCGGAAGTCACCTTCAGGAATATCTTCCTATAACCTTCAATCTTGGTTGCTGCATTATTTCCCATGGAAATTTCTTCTTCAGGACCAGCACTAGAGTAAGTCGCAAATGCTTCTGTGATAGCACAAACATGTCGCGTGGCTCCAGAGTCAATCTACCACTCCTTCAAATTTCCAACAAGGTTGCATTCCGAAAGGATTGCACAAATATCATCAATGTCATCATTCTTCTCCACTATGTTGGATTGTCCCTTCTTATTATCCTTTTCCGGGAGACGAAAATCAGGGCTTTTGTGACCAACTTATCTACAATTGTAGCAGTTGCCCTTAAATTTCTTTTTGTTCTGCTCCTAAGTTTTTCCAGATGGCCTCTTCGTCTTCTTACTTTTTGGAGAAGTCTCCTCAACAATATTAGCTCCCATAATTAGTGAATTTTCACGACACTTCTTCTCGGCTCATTTGTTGTCTTCCTTGATCTTTAGACGTATCACAAGATCTTCCAACTTCATTTCCTTGCGCTGTGCTTTAGATAGTTCTTGAAATCCCTCCACGAAGGTTCAATTTTTCAATCATTGCATCTACTTGAAATACTTCATTCACGACCATACCATCAGGAATAAGATCTTGAAAAATAGGTTGAAGCTCCTGAACTTGGGTTCCACAGTTTTGATGTCTATCATTTAAGAGTCTAGAAACTTAGCAACCACGAACATCCTCAAGCATGCATCTTCTGTCTTGTACTTCTTCTCAAGTGCGTCCCATAATCCCTTTGAAGTATTCATTACACTATACACATTGTACAAGTCATCCTCT
Source organism: Nicotiana benthamiana (assembly GCA_034376525.1). Lineage (NCBI taxonomy): Eukaryota > Viridiplantae > Streptophyta > Magnoliopsida > Solanales > Solanaceae > Nicotiana > Nicotiana benthamiana. The sequence goes on along the minus strand of CM067327.1, from coordinate 1,581,227 downwards.
AAAGCACTTAAGATGTAGCCTTTGGAAAGAAAATATGCCTGCTTCCACGCCTCAACAACCATGAATTATTCATTATCCGACATGTCTGCAGTAGGAACTGGAGGCTCTTAACTAGTGAATTTCTACATACCAAGAGTGGTAAGCTAGAAGAACACCCTTTGCTGCCATCCTTTGAAGATGGTTCCATAAAATTTCCCTTATTTCTGGGCCAGAAGAAAAGTAGTGTTGCTTGATGAAGCTATCATCGTTGCACCAATAGTCGTAGAAAGAATTCCATTCTCATTTTCCATTTTTACTGTCAACAACAGAAGAGATCAACTAACGGAAAAACTAAAAAGGTAAATAACATTGCAATTAATAAACAATACTATGATGACCCGACCCGTCGTCTCATGCGTTAATGCTCTGTTTTTCCCCATTTGATGCTTTTTTATGCTTCATTATCAGTATGTGGTGTGTTAGAGTTGATTTGGATTGGTATTGGTGGAAAATGATACACTTAATCTCTTTAAGGAAGGCTTATTTTAGAAATGTCAACCGGATGTTGACTTATGAGTTAGAGGGCTTGGATAGGATTTTTGGTAATTTGGTTAGCTTTGGTAAGTAACTTGTGACTTAGGAGTGCGATCGGAATTGATTTCGGAGGCCTGGTATAGAATTAGGCTGGAATTGGCAAAGTTAGTATTTTGGCTAATTTCGATTGATGAGTGAGAATTTGATTCGAGGGCCGAAATAAAATTCGGAGAGTTGTTGTAGTTTTGTTAGGTGATTTTTAATGTGTGTTCAAAATTTCAGGTCATTCGGACATCGTTTGGTCGGTTTTTTGATCGAAAGTGCATTTCGGAAGTTCTTGAAGAACTTAGGCTTTGATTTGTGAAATTTGATGATTTTGGTGTTAACAGTAACGTTATAATGTTTCGAGCAAGTTTGAATAAGGTAATAGATAATATCTATGCTTTTGGTTGAGGCCCGGGGGCCTCGGGGTGAGTTCGGGTGGTTGAACGGAGAGTTTTGGAGTTTGTTGCATGTTTAAGTCTGCTGGTTCTGGTATTTTCGCATCTGCGGAAAAGGGACCGCAGAAGCGGTTCTGCAGATGTGGTGGGAAGTTCGCATGTGCGATTTTAGAAATGGATAGGTTTCCATAAAAGCGGTCACCAGATAAGCGTATTTGGACTGCAAAAGCGGTCGTGGCTCTCAAGTGAAGGTCCGCAGAAGCAAAAATAGGCCGCATAAGCGGTTATGTTATCGCAAATGCAAAAATGGATGGATAGGAAAGGGTTTTAAAGTGTCATTTTGTTCCGTGAGTTAAGACATTTTTCCTCTATTGGTTAACATCTAGGGATCTTTTTGGGATCAATTTAAGAGGGTTTCGAAAGGGATTGACTGGAGGTAAGTTCTATGAACTAAAAACATGATTATATTGTGAAATTGGTCTACAAATTCATGGAAATTGAACCTAAAATTTATGAACTGGGGCTTGAGCTTTTGATATTCCAAATTTGGGATTTGATAGGTCATTTGAGCTCGCATTTGGAATTCTTGGTATGTATGGACTCGTGGCGAGACGAGGAATCCAGTAATGTGAGTTTCGTAATTTTTCGAGGAGCGAGCCCGGGGGTCTGGTTTTTCTAGTTTCAAGATTTTTGTTATTTCTCGATTGTTTTTGATTGGGTATTATCCCCTTAGCATATTGTGATGTATTCGCTCTGAATTTTGATAGATTTGATGCGCGTGGAGGCCGATTTGAGGGGAAAAGGCATCGAGGGCTAGAGTTTTTACCGGTTCGAGGTGAGTAATACTTGTAAATGATATCTTGAGGGTTTAAAATGCCAGATTTGCACATCATAGTGTTGTATTGAGGTGACTTGCACGCAGGATATGAGCGTGGGGTAGAGCACCATTGGGGACTATGACTTGCTCCGTCCCGGTTGTCGATTTTTACTGCGTATTTGATTGAAATTATTTGTTATCATCATAATTTGGGTTGAATTGCATGTTTCATAATCATGACCACTATGTGAATCCTTCAGGGATTGATATCACTGTTTTTACATTACTTTGCACATTACTTGATCTCGGTCCAAGATTTTAATATATTCTGCGAACTCAACCATTTTCTAAGATTTGAAAACTTAAACAATATTTTATTGATGTTTTGAGCTGGGAACTATCTAGTTAATATTGCCCAGGTGTCGTATGTGCATTTCTAGACTGAGCATGGATGGGGTTGTGCACCGCAGCAGTGTTACAGTGATTTTCTAAATATATGGATGGCTCGGGCTGCACGCCGCAGCGATGATATATTGATATTAAGGCCGAGAGCCTGTTTGATACCACGATATGGCTAATATTATACTTGGGCTGTAGGAGCCCCTCCGAAATCTGTACACACCCCAGTGAGCACCGTCGACGCTAAATGGATACTGCATGCCACAGTGGGTACCGAAGTGTAACGTCATATGCATTGCATTGAATTCATACATTTGTTCACTATTCATTATTTATGTTATTTCTTGAGATATTTATTTGTTATTCTGATATTGTCTAATCACTTTGAAAGAGGATAAATATTAGACAGTGGTAACAGAGACACTATATGATATAAACGGGTCCGGGAACCATGGCTTACCAGGAACAAGAATGTTTCCTGAGGGGCGAGTTTTATGAGCTCAAATATGCATACTTGTTCGTGCCCTAGGGCTGACTTTTGTGCTGACTTGCACTATTTGTTCCGAATTCATTTCCTTAATTGTTGAAAAATATATTTTTAGAAGAGGTTTCAAACTGAGTCAAGATATTTTCTAAATGATTTTCATATTTTCCCTATTTTCTCAAAGGGTTACACTATACTATATAGCATATTGATTTGCTATACGTGGTTTATTGCTGCTCACGACCGGGTTCGAGAATTGAGTCTTGACAAGTTGGTATTAGAGCCTAGGTTACTAGGTCTCACAAGTCATGAGCAGGGTTAGTAGAGTCTCTCAGATTGGTACGGAGACGTCTGTATTTATCCTCGAGAGGATGCAGAACCTATAGGAAAACCTCACACTCTTGAGTTCTTATCGTGCGTCATTGATTCATCTTGAAAAAAAACTCTTGAAATTCCTTCCACGCGATTGTATGCGCACATGAGCACTCAATATCAGATGTTCCTTGATGGCTTGTGATTCCCCGGTTGAGGGGCGAGATGTGATTTTTATGAGTTGATGTTGGGTTAGTCTGGAGAACTTGAGGCCGAATCTTCGCCTATGGCTTGAGCACTAAGGTGCTGACTTGGTGAGCAAGTATTTTGAACTTATAGGTTCTGTATTGTCCCTATTAGCTAGAATGGCGGTTAGATATCCATGTGATGAGTATGTTAATACGACGAGATGTGTTATATGACTTGGTAGTGATGAAGAAGTCTGCGGGATGCTAGATGGGCTGTTAAGTGATTCAATTCCTATTGTGGCTTGATGTGTAGCCCGAATTATTGGCACATGAAGAATATTTTCGTATCTCCCAGTTGAGAAGTGAAGTTCATTACATGTGTCAGTATGAGTTCCGACTCAGGAAGACTAAATTGACTGTGTAACGTATATGATGGTAGATGGTATGCCGAAATACTAAATTGAGCCAAAGCAGGTAGGTTATCTCCTGCGGGTTGTTCTTAAGTGGTATGATCCTTAGGGGTATGCTAGAAGGTCTCATGTGTAATTGAAGGGTACTTGTTGAAATTTAGAATCTGGGGTCACTTAAGAGAGTGGACTCAATTGATGCAGAGATGGATGTGAGATGTATAGAGGATTACAGTACGAGATGATCTGTATTTTCGTGAACGAGTTGACGATTTGAGTTTAATCTCACTATGATATTGTGGCATCATTATAGTAACAGTGGTATGAGATGTTGAGTGTGTCTTGATATATGGCTTCGAGCCAAGTTGGGGAGGTTATTATTGATTGGCTGATTGCACGGTCACGTGCTATGTTAGTTCCATTTCAAGATATGCTGGCAGATCCATTCTGGTTGCAAAAATTTAGCCGAGGATGGCACGAGTGAAGCAAAATTTTGACAAAGGTTGTATGATACTTCGTAGAGGTATTGAAGTAATAGGATGTTTGGAGCTGCTGTGGATAAAAAATGCTCAGTCTATTGAAAAGGAAGATATTTGTTGGCATTTGAATAAGATCATATCCTGCAGTGTCAGAGTGCTAATAAGGTACGAGTTGTTCAGTTCGCTAAGTCGGGTAAATTTCATATCTAATATGAAGTAAATGGCTCTCGAGAATGGTCTTATTGTGTTCAAGGTTATACATGTAACAATCAGGTGCCTTAAAGTCACATATGTGGTTAGAGAATGTGTTTCATTGAAAACATCAAGGCTTGTGATATTTTTATGATGATTATAGGATTCTATGTATCGGTATCTAGAAGGTAATGGCAACGGATTCATATTCGCAGTAAGTTCTTCAAGAAGAGCATGTAGAAATGTGGTATTTCTAGGAACATTTGAGAGGGTATTCAGCGTCCTATGGTTCTTAGACAGTGTAGTTTTATGTTCGAGTCTCATGTGGAAAACCTGGGTTGAGGCATTGTGGTACTACAGCAAGAGGGGATATCAAGTCGATGATGAATCGGACAAGAAACTAAATAGATGGAATAGCTTGATAGTAGACTGAATCGGTATGGTAAGAACATGATTAATTATTTGTATGCGTGCAAGGCTGTGAGCCCTTACACGTATTGTGAAGTGAAGCTCTTGAGTTTTGACAGCTTGCTTACCTTGGTTTGGGTAGCTGGATTCAGTCTTGGTAGTTTTGTTTGTGCAATTGGAATTTGGAGAGAGCTCTTGTTGGGTTTACCGTGGTTTGGAGATGTATATATCTTTCTATAGGTATACGAAGCATGGAATGTGAAATGATTCTTCTTCCTAATGGGATCAGCGGAAGTTCTTGGTTAGATGAGTTACAGTTCAGTTCTGAAAAGGAGTTCATAAAATCCTTAGGCAACGAGCAGCCTCGGGTAATTAAGGAAGTGGTACTGCTAATTGGAAGTGATTTGATGAGAGTGTATTTTTCGAAAGAAGGGTAATGTGATCGGGCTAATGAAACTTTAGTAGTATTGTGGTGCTTTCTATCTAGATCGACTGCTGATACTTAGGTGTGTTTAATGGCACAAGGAAGTTTTAGAATATCCTTCTTGGAATGACTGGGTACTGGAGTTGAAAATGTATTCATACTGTGGAATTTGGGATCAGGTAGTGATTCGTGTGCTATATGGAGTTGGAGACTGAAATTTCTCAGGTACAGACTATGTAGTGGTTGTGGATCGTGCGTATTGGTACCATTAGCGGCTATTGGGATTTGGAAGGCCGAGTGGGTCTTTCTTTGCTTGGTATATTAGATTTTGGATATGATATTGGGGTGCAGACTGGTTGTCCCAGTGTTGAGGTTCCTAATATTGGTTCAATTCTAGCATTAAGGGACTTTTCGGATGCAAGTTCTAGTGTGAGTTGTTTTCCGCGTTGCAAGACGTTATGCTTTGCGGGCTATGGGCACATATGGTGTGGAACTATCGGGATTATAGTGGAAGTTGACGGGGAAACCTCAGTTGTGCATGAGTTTTGTTGCTTAAAACGCTACTTGTAGATATTGTTATGAACTCTGTGTGCTTACGATCGATACTCGGTATTTTGTTGTAATGAGCAAATTCGGCTCGATGTGCATCTCCTTATGCGAGATATTTGTTTGGATTGGTTGGCATGCCTCCATGGGTATGTTATCTGGATCGAGTTGTACGCCGAAATAGTGTGATGTTGAGAGTAGTTTTCCATATGCTATTTTGTATGCCTTGTTTTCTAGTTCTAAGGAAACTCCGTATTGGGTGTTTCTCGGCGAATGGCGCCCCGGTTGCGTCCATTCAGGATCATATGGTGTATGTTACTTGCTTCACCATGGGTGTAATGATTTTTTTTGGGTTCCAGATATCAATCGTGCATGGTTGTCAATTTCGAGTATAGCGACTTGAGGTGCTTCATGTGTAATAGTGTTTGGCTAGGATCGCGCATTGTAGCGAGGCTATGTGGAGATTATACCCTTCGGGGTAGATTCAGGTATTCTATTTCTATAACGTGGGACGGGGTCCCAGCCATATGTTGTGATGGTACTGAGGAGTTTGAGTTACAACTCTTTTGTTTGAGTCATTTGTCATGATTTGAGTATGTCCAGACCGCCCTTCACTGGTGCGTGGATTATGCAAGTTTTGGCTTATGCCTGTGTTGAGATGTAACCTCCCCAGAGTGGTTTGTTTGATTCTAGGTGATTGTGGGTGTCATTAATGAATGGGATTAGATTTGGTTACAGCTTATTGAAAAAAATGATATCGAGGCTCGGCTCGAAATCTGCGGTGGTATTAGTAAAAAGGGGAAGAAATGCCTTCATGAACAGTTCATCTAAGAAACGATTATGGTCTACTGTGTGTTGCATTATCATTAGTAGAATATGAAAGTGTTGGAATAAGACCCCAGCTAATAAAAGGTTTCTATCGGTATATGGTTGTTGTGGATAACTGCCGTAAATGGAAGTTACCGTTTCGAGTGCTTGGATGTTGTATATCATATGATTTCACCGGAGGTTGTTGGTATGGGTTATTACAGCTGTTTTGGACTTATCCTGAGTATAAATGTGAGGTTCAGGTCTTGTGTATAATTTCAGAAAGTGCAATGTAGTTCTACGTATGGTCTCGATGGGTTGTGAGATTTCAGCTATGTTGTGTTATTACACCTATGCGAGATAGGGTGACATGGGATCACCCCAGGTATATGCTTGGTAAGGTTATTCAGCTATTGGTTGGCTTCTAGGGCAACTCTGTGCACGTTCGAGGACGAGCGATGGTTTAAGTTGGGGAGGATGTGACGACCCGACCCGTCTTCTCATGCATTACTGCCTCTGTTTTTCCCTATTTTATGCTTCTTCACGTTTCAATATCAGTATGTGGTGTGTTAGAGTTAATTTGGATTGATATTAGTGGAAAATGAGACACTTAGTCTCTTTAAGGAAGACTTGTTTTGGAAAAGTCAACCAGATGTTGACTTATGAGTTAGAAGGCTCGATGGGATTTCTGATAATTTGGTTAGCTTTGGGAATTGATTTGTGACTTAGAAGTGCGATCAAAATTGATTTTGGAGGCCCAGTATAGAATTAGGCTGGAATTGGCGAAATTAGTATTTTGGAAAATTCTGGTTGCTTGGTCAACATTTGATCCGAGGGTCGGAATGGAATTCCGAGAGTTGCTGTAGTTTCCTTAGGTGATTTTTGATATGTGTATAAATTTTCAGGTCATTCAGACATTGTTTGGTCAGATTTTTGATCGAAAGCGCATTTCGTAAGTTCTTAAAGAACTTAGGCTTTGATTTGGTGAAATTTGATGATTTTGGTGTTAACGATAATGTTGTGATGGTTCGAGAAAGTTTGAATAAGGTAATAGATTATATATTTGCTTTTAGTTGAGGTCCCGGAAGCCTCGGGGTGATTTCGGGTTGGTGAACGGAGAGTTTTGGAGTTTGTTTCATGTTTAAGTCTGCTGGTTCTGGTATTTCCGCATTTGCAAAAAAGGGACAGCAGAAGCGGCTCCGCAAGTGCGGTGGGAAGGTCGCAGGTGCGATTTTAGAAGGGTTTGGAATTTTTGCTTAAGCGTATGGGGTTCCTCAAAAGCGGTCATCGCAGAATTGATTTTAGCCCGCAAAAGCGGTCATGGCTCTCAAGTGGTTGTCCGCGGAAGCGGAAAAGGGCCGCAGAAGAGGTTATGTAGTTTCAGATGCGAAAAGGGCTGGACAGGAACGGGCTTTAAAGTGTCATTTTGTTCCGCTATTTAAGACATTTTTCCTACATTATTGAAAATCTTGGGAGCTTTTTAGGAGCAATTGAAGAGTGTTTCGAAGGGGATTAACTGGAGGTATGTTCTATGAACTAAAAACATGATTACATTGTGAAATTGGTCTAGAAATTCATGGAAATTGATCCAAAAATTTATGAACTAGGGCTTGAGTTTTTTCTAGTCAAAATTTGGAATTTGATAGGTCATTTGAGCTCGGATTTGGGAGTTCTTGGTATGTATGGACTCGGGGCGAGAAGAGGAATCCAGTAATGTGAGTTTCGAAATTGTTTGAGAAGCAGGCCCTGGGCTCAGATTTTGCTAGTTTCGAGAGTTTTGCTATTTTTCGATTGGGTATTGTCCCCTTAGCGTATTGTGGTGTAATTCGCTCTGAAGTTTGTTAGATTCGACGCGCGTGGAGGCCGATTGGAGGGGCAAAGGCATCGCGGGCTAGAGATTTCACCGGCTCGAGGTGAGTAATACTTGTAAATGATATCATGAGGATTTGAAACCCCAACTTTGCACATCATAGTGTTGTATTAATGTGACTTGCACGCCGGATATGAGCGTGGGGTAGAGCACCGTTGGGGACTGTGACTTGGTCCGTCTCGGTTGTTAATTTTTAGCACGCATTTTGTTGAAATTATTTGTTGTCATCATAAATTTGGCTGATTGTCATGTTTGGGCTTCGTGACAACTATGTGAATCCTTCGGGAATTGATATCACTATTTTCGCATTACTTTGCATATTATTTGATCTCGGTCCAAGATTTTAATATTGTTTGCAGACTGAACCATTTCTAAGATTTGAAAACATAAACAATATTTTATTGACGTTTTGACCTGCGGACTATCATGTTAGTATTTCCCAAGTGGCATATATGCGCTTCTGGACTGAGCATGGATCAGGATGCGCACCGGAGCAGTGTTACAGTGATTTTCTGAATATATGGATGGCTCGGGTTGCACGTCGCATCGATGATATATTGATATTGAGGTTGAGAGCCTGTTTGATGCCACGATACGGTTGATATTTTATTTGGTTGTAGGAGCCTCTCCGGAGTTTGTACACACCCCCAGTGAGCGCCATCGACGTTAAATAGATCGGACTGCACGCCGCATTGGGTATCGGAGTGTACCATCATAGGAATTGCATTGCATTCATACATTTGTTCATTATTCGTTGTTTGTTATTTCTTGAGATATTTATTTGCTGTTATGAAATTGTCTGATCACTTCCAAAGAGGATAAATTTTAGACATTGGTAACAGTGACACTGTATAATGTAAACGGGTCAGGTAACAATAGCTGACCACGAACAAGAATGTTTCATGAGGGGCGAGTTTTATGAGCTCAAATATGCATACTTGTTGCTGCCCGAGGGGCTGACTTTTGTACTGATTTGCACTACCTATTTCGCATTTATTTGCTTAATTGTTGGAAAATATATTTTTAAAAGAGGTTTCGAACTGAGTCAAGATATTTTCTAATGGATTTTTCACGTTTTCCCTATTTTCTCAAAGGGTTACAGTGTACTATATAGAATGTTGATTTGCTTTTCGTAGTTTATTGCTGATCAACTACTATTTACCCTTATAACTCATTGAGTTGAAGTACTCAATTTACTCCTGCACGTCGTGTGCAGATGCAGGTAATTATTCATTCGGTAGCGTGTTTTGAGCCGATTGGAGATCTTGCTATCGTAGCTGTGCCAGGTGACCGTTAGCGTTCGGGGCACCCTATTTCTTCCGTTGTTATTTAATTCTAATCTGTATATTACTGGTCTTGTAATAGTGTTAGGATTCTTTAGATACTCGTGACTTGTGACACTCCGATTTCGGGCTGAGCTGGGATGGTTTCCTGATATATCATTTTCTTCTGCACTTATGATAATGTTATCTATTGTTTTGACTCACTCATGCTAAGAAATTGCTAAAAGAAGTATTGTTAGTCTATTGGCTGGCCTTGTCTTCATGAGAGGCGCCATCACGACCGGCTTCGTAAATTGGGTCATGACAAGTACGTAATAAAAATACATAAAGTCTTTATATACTGTTTTACAGAAAAAACGATGAAGTTTTATGTTCTTCAAATCATTTTCTGAATTTCAATACTCTGTTGAAGTTTTTATACCTTCAAATCAGAATAATAAAATTCCGACAGAATACACAATATAATTAAAAAAATCCTTAAGATTGTTATCAATCTGTATTTCTCTAAATATATTAAATGATAATCTTTCTGAAAACAGAAACAGAAAGATGGTAGAAATTAAATTTTGAAAACAGTAAACTTCTTCAAAATAAATTCTGAAAAAAAGTTCTAGGAACAAATCGAGCTCACTGAATACACAATGTATTCTTAAGGAAATTATTCCCCTCAAGTACCCGAGGTTCTTGAATATATCCTCCCAGGATAGAACGATTTTACTCACTAGTGTATCGGTACCTAAAACTCTGGTGATCGGCGAACCACTCGATGGTCGTAAAACACACTGGAATATTTTGTGCAGAAGAAGAAAAGAAGAAGAAGATTCAAAAAAATTTCGTAAGTAAAAATTCTGGGATTTGAAGATGTGACACTCTGAAGAGGTTTGCAACCTTTCAGAACAGTCATGACTGTTGTAACAGGTGTGACTTTGTTTCAGAACAACCATGGCTGTTGGAAAGTTTTACGGAAAATTTAAAACGAATTTAAATTAATCCGGGAAAGAAAAACGGGCCGGACCGGACTTGAATTTGTTTATTTAATTTAATTAATTAATTAAATATTTAAAAAGCATTTTGTCCAAAACGATCAATCAATCAAACTTTGCGAAGCCGAAGCCGAACGACGACGACGACGCGAGGCTTGCCTTCTTCTTAACTCTTTAAGAGCTAAAAGATGAGATTCTCTATACATATACCAAGACTTTCTTTCTTTCTACCAATGTGGGACAAAATACATTAGTAAACTCATTCAAAATTTCATTTCCTCCATTTCTTTTCCCACCATTTTCCATTCACCTTTTTTTTTTGTTATTAAACAAAAATCCAACAGTAACTACACTATATACACCGAAAGGAACAAAATACTTTAGGGTAGAGCATACAATACAAGCAGGAAAATGGGAAACTTAGAGGCTGTGCTTCTGGATTAGAACTTATAGAGTTTGGAAACAAAATATCCTCCCAAGTCCGATAGAATAATTAAAGTATTCCTTTGAATGCAATGATTCTCCAGGAAAGCAAAAATGAGGGAAGGAAGAGAGTTTTGACATTGAGATCACATGCTTATGTCGTTCTTCACAAAATCTAGTTCTTGAAATATTCTATGCTTTCCAAGCTAGCAAAGATTCTTCAAAACAGAATCTTTTAAGTAATATATATTTTAATTTTAATTTTAATTTTAATTTTAATTATTAAAATTAAATAATTTAATTTAATGTAAACATCAGGTAGGAACAAATATTTTCCGAGGGTCAACTGTCTCTTAGGGTGAGCGCCTCTCCAGCATATATCCGAATAACCCCCACTTGTAGGACAAAATAGACGACCTTATCCATTCATCTATTATCTGCCTTTTGGATCTTCGCTCATTTTCCCTCTTTTTTCTTCCCTCCGTTTCACTTGCCAACACTTTTTTTAATTCCTTCAAAAAAATGATAATTTTAAAAATTTTGAAACCATTTAAAATTTACTATTTTACTTTTTACGAGAAGTTTTTATAGTCATATAAATATATATAATTTATTTTGGACCATAAATATTTTAAAAACAATCTTACACTTTTGTGATAATTTAAACTTTGCCCCATAAATAAAGTGGAACCGGAGTCCTTAATTTGACTTGGCACTGCATTTTCAAAAGAGATTTGAGAACTTTCTTGTGAATCTTTCTCTTTCAAATTAGCTCATCACCATTCATTTCTAAGAAGTCAACTTGATTAGCTTTTAGACAAAGATGGTTGCATTTTAAATTGAAAGTGTGAGGTGAAATTCGGCTTCAATTCAAGAAATATGAAAGACTTTAAAAAGATCTTAGTTAACACTATAATGTCAATACTCATAAGCAAAATAAACTAGGGAGGTAATCTTTTCTGAGCAAATGACTACAAGAGTTAAATTATAGTTATTCAATAATGCTCATTTAAATGAAGAATTGCAGAACAGATTCTAAAACGTACGGTGTTGGTTTGCTTAAACTTTGCATGAACTTTATTTTTATTAAGGAAATTTTACCTCATATAGCAAAGTTTTACACCTTATTTAATATAAATAAATAACCTTTTAAAATATTATTTTCTATCGCTATCTTTTAGGTTTTATAATAAAATATATACTTATAGTCACTTCCTACTGTTTAGCCATTAAATACGCTGGATAATTTTTTCTCTCTCCTACTTCTGTATACAACTTAAAAAGGATCTCTCTCCACCCTCTCTCTCAATGCTGGTCTTTCTCCATGAATACAACCAGGATTATCCACTTATTCGTCTTCATTGTCTCGTAAAATTTTCAAATTTGTATGCTCCAAAAGGTATTGGTAAGTGTTAAAGTTGATAGATTTTCGCTGATATTGAAATCGAATGGAAAAGACGACAAAATTTGCAGCAACTGGTGCTGTTTTAGATCTCATTTTGAATTGTTTCCACCCTCTAAATTGTGTGTGGTAGGTGGCCTCTCAGCTTCTGGTCTACAGAGCTTCCTAGATCTCTTTGGACAGGGTTCTTGATCGAAACGGAATCGGCGACGTTTTGAGTCACCCTCTTGACGAGATGACATTAGGGTTGTTCTTGAACAAAGACGACGGACAATCTCTGAAGAATATATGATTGAAATCATAGTATTCAATTAATGTATTGTAGAATATATTCATATATTTTTTAATTTATATAATTTATGTATTCCGAAGCATATATGTATTCAAATAAATCTGCAGTATGTATTATATATTTTTGCACTATAGATGAACGGCTACACCTTATGTATTCAGTATATTTTATGTATTTAACTGTATTCAATATAGTTATATAACTTCAATATATAAATCTATTTGTAAAGATACCACTAATAAATATTTTAGTAAAGATACCACTAAAAAGGAAAGGATAGATTGAATCTATGAAGATTACTCTATTTTTGGGGTGTTTTCAGCTAAGAATCTTTTCTATAACTGAAAATACAAATTTTGTATGTTATAATTGAGTTTGTTGAGTTATATTAGAAATCTATCGCGTTAATTGATTCACTTACCATTTTAAACAGTTGAAGATCTTATTTTTTCTCAGATTTTTATTAATATATTCACGAATATAACTCGCGAAAATATATATGAATACAGTCTATGTTTAGCTGGACTTCCTTATTTTTCGATGAGTTTTGCTACTGTATTCATGAATATAATATCTTGAACATTATACACTCTTTAACAAGTAAAAACATAACTATAGGAAGCAATTAAGTAAATGATAGCTACAACAAATTAATAGCCACTAAACAATAATTATTTCTGAAAATTCCTCTTTAAATAACCACACAGAAAAAATGGCCCAAAAGAAAATGCCTCTCTTCAGTTCAACGGACCTTTATTCCTATAAAAAGGAAAAATAAAGTATTTAAAACCTAAATGATGTGGTTTTGGACTCAAAATACGTTTCTATGCTAAAAGAAGTTACATTTCTATATATAACGCAATACACCGCACTATATTTTAACAGTATTTTAGTTGTTAAAGCATAGCGCGGTATCATACTATGTTATATATAACGTTGTGTAATACCGCACTATACCTATTTGTGGGCCCACTAATAAGTCGCATGCGATTAAGTGGCATAACAATAATTCAAAAATATATACCGCGGTGTAATAACGCATTATACCTTTTTGTGGGCCCACCAATGAGTTTCTTCCGGTTAACTGACATAAAATAATTGAAATGGGTATAGCACAGTGTAATACCGTGCAACACATCAAAAAATTCATCCCAAGGCGTTGGGATTTTATGAAAATTCATTCAACAAATATTCTAACTTCCGTTCAAACTTTTCTTCTTGTTATCAAGTATATTTTATTATATCTAAAGTTTGCACCACTATCCGCGGACACCGGGGGAATCTACAAAACGGTAATAAAGCCAGTAGGTTGTGTTCATATGGGAAATGGACCATCTACCACATGTTGTGCACACATGCCATGAAGTGCTTTCAGCAAGTTTGTTTAGGGGAAACCAACTATGTTGATAGGCAATACAGTGTTGTTGTAAACGTAAATACATATAGTAGGCAGTTGTAACTATTGGGTGGTGAGCATTATTGGCTGCCGGAACCATTTAAAATGCTGTGTAAGAAGGACTATTTGCATAAGCTGCAAGTACAAAAGTGAACGTGTATACGGAATCAAATGGATGTTGGTGATACCATTTATGGGCATAAATGTGGTATATGCTTGCAAACAGCACACGACCATCGTAAATGTCCTTCAGATGGTTTGGGTGGCGGTGGTAATCCAGCTCTTCGTGCAAGTTCATCTAATGTACCCAACTATCAAGGATACACCTAGTGTTTCGTTTTCATAATTTTTTTTGTAATAAGTGTCCGTAGTTGTTTGTGTTGCAAGATGTATCAAATAAAATTATGTTTCGCAGTCTTGTTACATCTTATTATCTAACATGACATTTTGATTTGGGATGATGATATGATAGTTCCAACATTCAACTTGTTGGTATTAGTAAACAAGACCAATATAAAGATTGAAATTTCATAACATAATACTTCAAGAGAAAAATCACAACAACCATAACTAAAACAACATACATAAAAATGAAAGACAATAAAAGGAAAATCAAGATAAACACATCCTAGTACATAGTGAAAAATAGATTAGCACAAACAGGATATCCGTCTCCCTTCACGTCTACACTGAAGCTAGCATGCAGTGGTTAAACATCAACCAACGTAAATTTGACAACGAAGCCTCGACTGATAAAATTCTCCTAACAAAAAAGTCTCCAGCCTACCTTAAACCTTCTTTGATCACCAACACTCATATTTACATACCACTCTTTGCCACGATTGTGAAGATACACGTGTTTTAATGTTGGAGGAAGATTCTTGCACATTTTCCTTGGAATATACTTTTAAAAAGATATATATTACTATTAAGTTACAGATATATGAAACTGAATAAAAATATACAATACTGATGTGTATATATTTTTTGAAGTTAAGGTATAACAAACAAATGTATTTTGTGTTAAAGAAATAAAGTTTTAATGGACATAATAATTTACCATATCGTTGTCGTCGACGCATACTTCCGTCATAACCACTTCAAATGTTAGAGGATTCTCTTCTTCATTATCACTGCTAGTAGAAGAGTAAGCATCACTGCTAGTAGAAGAGTAAGATAGGGCTTGTTTGCTTGAGGAAGAGTCATCCATAGTTAGGGTTTGAATTTGAGAATGTGTTTTATGTTTTGAGTATGTAACTATATATACAGGGACATGCATAGCATATCGCGGCTTTCTGTGAATATATATAGCGCGGTTGAATACTATGTTTTGTATGTTGTCTTATAGGACTAAAAAGCTAACCAACTACGAAAAAGTTGCTTCATTTCAGAAAAAATCAATATGCATAGCGCAATTAAATAGTATGTTTTGTCTGTTGTGTTGTCGTTCTAAAAAGCTGACCGACTGCGAAAAAGTTGTTTCATTTAAGAAAAAGTCAATGAATATAGCATGGTTAAATACTATATTTTGTGTGTTGTCACATCGTTCTGAAAAGCTGACCGATTGCGAAAAAGTTATTTTTTAACAGAAAGAATCTTTAACACGCCAAGCATATCGTGGTTAAATACTACATTTTAAGTGAATATATATAGTGCGGTTAAGTATTATGTTTTCTGTGTTGCCTTGCCTATAAATAACGGACATATTCTAGTTATTTTCTACGCTTAACAATAACTAATAGAAAATAATTTCATAACAGTAAGGTTTTTTTACTCTTTAACAAATGTGTGAACCCATTTATGTACCAAGGTGCAAGTGCGATAAACAATACATGGTAAACAACTATTGGGATGATGGTGAAGCTGGACGCTGGTATTAGATGTGTATGGACATGTCTTATAAGGTACCCGCCGAACCTATTTGCAATTTTGAGGCATGAATTGATGAACAATGTAATCAGGAATACTACAAAAAAGTTGCAGTATCTTTATTATTTGACCAAAAACAGTGGGAATATGAACGACAATACAAACAAGAAGTTGCAGAGTTGAAGGAGAAACTCAAAGAGGTGAAAGAAGAAAAGAAAAAGTTGGAAGAAAAATTTAAGTGGTTGGAGCAGAGAATACTAGGCGATGGTGACTAAACAATGACATGTATGTGTTGAGCGTAGTAGTGTATCTTTATGTTTTCCGTTTCATGTGTTTCCGATAGTTGTACTTAATTTAAGTTATGTAAAGTTTATATGTTTATGTTTGTGTTGTAGTGTTAAAATAAAGAAGAAACGGGGTAATAAAAACATAATGTGCATATTATTTAAGAATAAAAATTATTGTTTTTATTTACATAATTTATTATTTGCATAAAATACCAAAAAACAATCAATGAGTTCCACAGCCTTTATGCTTCAATGCAGCTGATGGCGTGAGGCGAATCCCCTCCCGCCCGATTATACAATAATGATCATTCTCATCAGGTCGTCTCTTTATATGAGGATGCATTGCAGTATGATCGTCAGTTGGGCTGGAAGGGTCAGTAGAAGGGGTCGTTGGTCCACCAGCAACCTACAAAACAATAAGTAAGCTCGGTATATGAAAATGTATATTAGTAATGTACGTGTTAAGTCAAAAATATTTTCTTACCATGGTCTCGCCGGGCTCCTAAATATAAGTATCCATGGTTTCTTTGACATCGCACAAAGTGACCTCCGCAGGCGGGATGAAGCCTTTGTAAGAAAATTAAAAATTAATTTATGGCAAATCATTCTGATTGAAAACAAAACAAATTAAAATTCAATAGGAATAAAAACATACTTGTGTTTGTGATAGATCCACAGCACCCGACGACGATGAGACAAAACTCAACCTGTGCCTACCATCCACGGATCGGGTCGGTCGATCCTCAACTGTGGTTGATGGTCCTGATAAGACTGCTCCTAACCTCCGGTGAAGCTTGTACCCATAATCAACAATGGCTCTGACGGGGTCACCTACAATGCTGACAGCTGTACGACGGTATGATGCTGGGATGCTCGTCTGGCTAAGGAATGTCACCCAACATATCAGCTCCAACCTCCTCATCAGGTTCCTCAATAGGTGCAGCAATGCTCCCTTGTTGGGTACTACCTCCTCGCCATCACCCACGACCCATAGGGCACCCCTGCCTCGTGGGGCACCCCTACCTCGTGGGATAACCCTGGCTCGTCCCCGTGCCCTCGATCGTGCGATAAGCCTACCCCGATGGTAGTGCTATGGCATCATATAATCAAGGTCGTGATCTAAGAGCTCACCCTCTCTGGCTCGCTTCAGAGTTCGGACAGCCAGCTTTTTCACCTGCTGGCCATACTCCTGCAAAGCGACCGCAGGATCACCGTCATGATGTTGCATCTGCAGTCCCAACTAGTGGAATAAATGTAGACAAATAGCCTGCACAACATGTGAAATATTTATTATAGAATGCTATATCATTGTTATAAGCAAGAATACCAAATAACATATTTGTGCCTTGTGCCTCCCGGCGTATGGTCTGTACCGATCGCCAGCTTAATGATTGCGATTCCTGACAAAACAATTAGGTAATGTGGTGGTACCAGGACGTATAGATTTGAATAGTCATCGTCTGGATCTGTGAATATGGGGGCGAAATCATGTCTTCTTTCCGGTCCCAAGTATTGACTTGTGCCTCTAGCCATGCTACAAATGCGTCGTCCCCCCTGGAACGACCATCACACGGATAATGTATAGCTTCCCATTTAGGCCCCCTCGATATATATTGCGGATGGCCAAACAGGCAAACCTGCTCAGTGGCATGATACTCCACAATATCGAGGCACAACAGTGTGATGGAAGTGCTCCAAATTAGTTGGCCTGCCGAGCAATAATGGGGCAGGCCACCTATCAAGTCGCCGATGTATGGCGTCCAGATGAACTATAAAATAAGAACATAAAAGTGAGTATGTGCAATACAAGTGAATCTATGCCAAGTAAGTTTAGGTACACATTTACATGTGCATCCTCCAGCATATCCAACACATCCCTGCAAATGTTGAGATTATGATGAGCAATATAATCTCGTACATATCCACGTCGGATAGCCCACCTCCTAGCTTGAGGGGGAAATGGAGGTGGTACATCCGGAGGTAATGGTGGCAGAGGTGGCTGCAATGGCATGAACCGCTCCCAGGCACAAACCTAACATACAAAGTTGACATAAAGTTTAAGATAAATGTTGGCTAGATAGAATTAGAAGTAATGAACAGAGTATTCGAATATGTTGTTACTTGTAAAAGCGGAAGAAAATCACATACGGGGTAAAGCATCTAGCTGCTGAAGAACAAGTAGAAATCGCAAACTCACTAGATATTCTGAAGTGTTCGGGAACAAGACCCCCAAAAAAAGAAGGAGCATCACCAACCTCGTATATCGGTAAATATGTAGATAATCTGTCTCGTCGGTGATTCTAGGGTGCAATATCTCCAAATTTTATTTAATAGATGTCAAACCAATGTGGTTGGCCCCTAAATATACAGTCTCATCCTGTGGCCTGAAACCAGGTAGCTGCTACAACAAGTCCAAATATTGGACACACGACATATATCTCATACCCTGAGGCATTGCAACGGGAAGTCCATTAGTAGGCATCCCATATAAAACCTTAACATCCTGTAGCGTGATGATGGCCTCGCTAATAGGCAGGTGGAAAGTATGCATCTCCGATCGCCACTGCTCTATCAAGGCCGTGAACTGAGACCAGTCGAGCTGCAACTACCCATTCTCAAAACTCCTATGGAGGCTCGTATCCCGCAGGTGCTGGACTATACAAGGATGGAAATCTATTCCCCTCATAAAGTCCCACAAGTTGTCCATTCTCCTAGCTCGGAGAGGCTTGACCAGTAGCTCTCTCTCCCATACGTAGGAAGACCTATGATCGCTTTGTAATACTAATAGCTCATTGGAGAAAAGTCCAGGATACACATGGGGCACATCCATATCGTCTACTGTAAATTAAACAATAATAAATGTGTATTTGTATATTGTAATTGGATAGAGTATATATCTATGGGTTCCAGGCTCGATATATGAGGCTCGGTAGCACCAAGCTATCTTGAATTCTTATGTGTGTTAATTTCAATATTTTTATAATTTTGTGTGTTTGTTTATAAATTGAATAATTAGTTTTTGTAATTTGTAATTGGAAAAAATATATATCTATGGGTTTCAGGCTCGATATTTGAGGCCTAATAGCACAAAGCTATCTTGAATTCGTATGTGTGTCAATTTCAATATGTTTATATTTTTCTGTATTTGTTTGTATATTAAATAATTAATTTTTTATTATTTAAGTGGACAGAGTATATATCTATGAATTCCAGACTCGATATTGGAGGCCAAGTAGCACCAAGCTATATTGAATTCATATGTGTGTCAATTTTTGTGACGACCCAAAAGATCATCACTTGCTTTTAAATTGAATTATGTATTTTCAAGGCCTTAAAAATATCTTTTAGCATCACTTCAATTTGCGTGCAGAAT
Organism: Nicotiana benthamiana; assembly: GCA_034376525.1. Lineage (NCBI taxonomy): Eukaryota > Viridiplantae > Streptophyta > Magnoliopsida > Solanales > Solanaceae > Nicotiana > Nicotiana benthamiana. The sequence continues at coordinate 1,561,633 of CM067327.1, read as the reverse complement.
CTGTGCGTGTAGCCGGAAAGCCTAAATATAAAAATCTATGAAATATAATAAATTTTACCTATAAAATGAGTTAATTTAACTTCGGTCAACATTTGGGTAAACGGGCCAAGATCTGTAATTTGACAGTCCCGATGGGTCTGTTTGAAAATATGGAACTTCAGCGTATACCCGAAATTGAATTCCGAGGTCTCAAGCCCAAGAGCTAAATTTATAAAGATAAATTATTTTTTTAAATTGTTTAAAGGATTTTGAAATGAATTTTGATTAAAACTCGAGGGTATCGGGCATGTATTTTCCTTACAGCGCCCAATCCGTGTCTTATATATTGTTTAATATGACTATGTAGAATTTGATAAGAAATGGATGTCATTTCACGTGACTCGAACCTAAATTGAAAAATTTGAGGTTTTAAGAAGTTTTGAAGTATTCCATAGATTTTGAGGTTTAATTTGTTGTTAATGATGACAGTCTGGTGATTTGATCGCACAGATAAGTTCATATGATGTTTTTGAGTTGCAAGTATGTTTGGTTTAGAGCCCCGGGGGCTCGGGTGAGTTACGAATGTATTTCGGATGTGTTTCGGAAGGTTTTTGGAACTCAAAAGTTTCAGTGTTTTCCAGTTTCTTGATGCTTATACTTTCTTCTTCACGGTCGCGGAAGGTCGCGAGCACGATGTGTTATTTATGCTGAAGGAAAATTTATTCTACGCAAATGCGTAACTGAGGTCGCGAATGCGAAGCTTTGGGGAGGACCTTCCCTTCACGAATGCGGTCCTGGTAACGTGAACGTGAAGGCTAATTGATCCTGGGAAGGGGGAGTATTATACCTACGAGAACGCGACCACTTGGACGCGAACGTGCAGGCTCAAGGGGCTACATCTAGGCGAATGCGAGCCGTCTTCCGCGAAAGCGAACGTCTGTCATACCTTACTCATCGTGAATGCGATAACCAAATCCCCCCCCAGTTATTTTAAAAGTCCAGAAATAGTAGCCATTACGAGATTTTTACCAAAAGTCATAACTTCTTCATCTAAACTCCGAATTGGGCGATTTTTGAAAGGGGATTTCACCACGAATTCATAGGTATGTAATATTAGACTCATTTTCTTCAATTTCCATTAAAACCCGTTAGATTTCTAGGCTTAAATTATGAGATTATGGGTAGAAAATTAGGGTTTAGATAGAGTTATGGCTTTTTGATTATTAGGAGTTTGACATTTTTGGGGTCGGATTTCAAAATAAATTATATATTCGGGGTCGTGGGTAAATGAGTGGCCGATTTTTTGTCCGAACCTCGTGTTTTGACCAAGCGGGCCCGAAGTCAATTTTTTACTTTTCTGGAAGAATGATTAGAAAGTTATAATTAAGCATAGGAATTGGACTTTTTAGTGGTTATTGATGTTGTTAAGTTGATTATGCCTAGATACAATTGATTTGGAGACGAATTCAAAAGGAAAGACGGTGTTTGAGGCTTGAGTTGGCCGTGGAAGTTCGAGGTAAGTGTCTGGTCTAACCTTAGCTTAAGGATTGAGTTGTGTCCTTTTTGCTATTTGTTTCTTGTTGAGTACGTCGTATAGTCATGGTGAAGAGTATCTATACATTGGTGTCGGGATGACAGAAAGTCTTATATTGTGATTTTCATGACTTTGTTGTATTATTCATGCCTTTGTGAGGATTTCTATTTGTCGTGTAAAGCTGTGGAAAGAATTTTGACCTATGAACATATAGGAGCGTTGGCTCCAGTTGTATAATGAATTATGAAAGTATAAGTGATAATTGAACCTCTAGAGCATTGGCTCGAGTAGTGAAGTGAATTGTGAAGTAAAAATGAGGAAGAAAAGAGATCATTAGGTTTCCCCTTTGCCGGGCTATTGTTGAGTTGTGGTTCCCTTGCATTGTGTTCTTAATTGATATTACGGATGCTTAGGTTGATGATTCTTTGTGTTGGGAAAGGGTTATGGTTATTCTCGGGGAACAAGTTTGGTTATAGCTGATGTAGTTAGATGTTGGAACAACTTTCGCTATAGTTGAGGTAGTTAGATGTTGGAATAAGTTTGGTCATAGCTGAGGTAGTTAGATGTTAGAACAAGTATGGTTATAGCTGAGGTAGTTAGATGTTGTAACAACTTTGGTTATAGTTGTTTCTCCCTTGTCGGGACGTGATTACTTATTTTGTTGAATCCCTTGCGGGGATAGTGTAGACCCTATTGATCCCTTGTCGAGACTCTTGTTATGATTTTTGTTAATACTACATGTGAATCGGGTTGCACGCCGCAATAATATTATATGTGGATCGGATTGCACGTCGCAACAATATTATATGTGGATCGAGTTGCATGCCACAATAATATTATATATGGATCAGTTTGTATGCCACAACAATAACATATGTTGATCGGGTTGCACGCCACAACAATAATAGATGATATAAATCGGATTGCACGCCGCAACAGTGTTGTTATATGTTGTGATCGGGTTCGCGCCGCAACAATTATTGATACAAGTGAGTTTATTTTGTATATTAGTTACTTTTTTTTATATAATTCTAAGTTGCCCTTAGACTGTTACTCTAGATTTACTGTTAATACTAGTATACTCTTCCAGCATGTTTCTCCCTCCCATCTTTACTTGCTTATTCCTTCTTTACTTTCCATTGTGTCTTATATAGCTGCACAGGTTTATTTTGTAGTTTGGTCCTGGCCTCGCACTACTTCGCTGAGGTTAGGCTAGGCACTTACCAGCACATGGGGTCGGTTGTGCCTGATACTATGCTTTGCATGCTTTTGTGCAGACCCTAGTGTTGTAGACTTCGGACCGCAATGAGATTGCTGACTCTTGTTCATCAGGCGACCCGAGGTATACCTCCAAGCATCACTAGGCCTTTGCGTCTCCTTTTTATCTACTTTCCTATTTCTTAAATGTATTTCCATAGACAGTGTTGCATTATATTCTTTCAGACCTTTATTTGTAATATTCTTAGACCGTCTATGAAACTGTAATACCAATTCTGGGTAGTCGAGACTCAAACAGTTTTAAGGGTTATTCATGTTCAGATGGCTTATTGTTTTCTTCCTCTTATGTTAAATTCTGTTGTTTAAATGTTATTTCTTCATAATTGTTAAAGAGAATAAAATTTGTAAAAAGGTATATGGTTCAATAATTGTCTTGCCTAGCTCACAATGGTAGGAGCCATCACGACTCCTGATGCTGGGAAATTCGGGTCGTGACAAGTTAGTATCATAGCTCTAGGTTATATGGGTCTCACAGTTCACAGACAAGCTCAGTAGAGTCTGAGGAATCAGTACGGAGACGTCTGTATTTATCCCTCAGAGGCTACAAAGTTAGGAAAAACTTCACATCTATTATTTCCTGTCATGCGATTTTTATCTCTCAATGCTAAATTGAACCTTTACTCTTGTCCTTTCGCGAATAGCGAGGTCACGTACCGCTTCTTCAGCCGAACAGTAATATACCAGTGATAGATCAGCTACATCATCGAAGGCTTCGTGGAGATTGGATAGGTTTCACCAAGCTCTTCACTACTACTTTCAGAGTTGCATCTTAGATTTTCTAGACATCTGTCACGAGGTACTCAGGAACATGGGGATAGTTGATACCAATGGGGTCGATTTTCTACTTTTTGCTTGTCTGCATCCACCAAGAGTTGGTGGAGCGATTATTGTTTAGCTAGACTAGTCGGATGGCCAGCTTCGACATAGGAGCAATTTAAACAGCTATTTCTAGAGGAGTTTCTCCCCATCACTAAGAGAGAGGCCTATCAGAGGCAATTCGAGTGTCTCCAATAGGGTTGTATTACTATTACCCAAAGCGAGATCAGATTCACCGACTTGACTCGTCATGCTCTTATCATACTTCCTATTGTGAGAGAAAGCAAGGAGGTTCATTGAGGGACTCATCCAACCCGCTCAGATGCTAGAGGTGGAGGTAAAAGTATTAGAGATGGAGGTGCATGTACTATTCTGGTTTGTGGTAGAGAAGCCTCAATTTTATTTTATGACATATCTGGTCACGCCTAGTAATTATTTGAGTGCCCCTGGTTATGTGTCTATGCCGATGGGTGATTCTATTGTGGTGGATCGCATCCATTGTTCATGTATAGTGGTTATTGGAAGTCTTGAGACTCATGTAGATTTTCTTCTTCTGGACATAGATTATTCCGGTGTTATATTAGGGATGGATTTGTTATCACTTTACCATGCTATCTTGGATAGACAATCAAAGACTGTGACCTTAGACTTGCCGGGTTTACCTCGTTTAGAGTGGAGAGAGACTCCTGGTCATTCTACCCATAGTGTCATCTCTTATGTGAAACTCGGCGTATGATTGAGAAGCTTGTTTGGCCTATTTGGCATATGTTTGTGATTCTAGTGTTGAGATTCCTTCTATTGATTCTCTGTCCGTTGTTCATAAGTTTCCTAAGGTTTTCCCTCAAACCTGCCGGGTATGCCACCCGACAGGGATATTGACTTTTGCATTGATTTTGCTCAGGGCACTCAGCCCATTTCTATCCTACCGTATCGTATGGCCCCTCCTGAGTTGAAAGAGTTGAAGGAGATGTTGAAAGACTTGCTTGAGAAGGGTTTCATCAGACCCAGTGTTTTGCCTTGGGGTGCGCCGGTGTTGTTTATTAAGAAGAAGGATGGGTCGATGAGAATATATATTGATTACCGGCAGTTAAACAAGGTTACAACCAGGAATAAGTATGCACTACCGGGAATTGATGATTTTTTATCAGCTTCAGGGTGCCGAGGTATTTTCAAAGATTGACTTGAGATCTGGCTACCATCAGTTGAGGATTAGGGCACCCGATGTCCCTAAGACAGCTTTCCGCACTCGGTACGGGCATTATGAGTTCTTGGTGATGTCATTTGGGTGAACAAATGCCATAAAGAATTTTATGGATTTCATTAATCGAGTGTTCAACCCTTATTTGGATTCATTCTTGATAGTCTTCATTAATGATATTTTGATTTATTTCCACAGCCGGGAGGTGCAGGAGCAGCATTTTTGAGTGGTTCTTCATATGATGAGTTCTCGAAGTGTGAGTTCTATTTGAGTTGAGCTACACTTCTGGGTCATGTCGTATTAGTAGAGGGTATTCAGGTCGATCCGAAGAAAATTGAGGCTGTCAAGAACTGGCCTAGACCAGCATCAGCTACAAAGATTCAGAGTTTCTTTAGATTGGCAGGCTACTTTCGTCGGTTCGTGGAGGGTTTCTCATCACTCGCAGCCCCAATGACCAGGTTGACCTAGAAGGGTGCCCAGTTTAGATTATCAAACGAGTGTGAGACGAGCTTTTAGAAGCTCAAGACAGCTCTGACTACGGATCCGGTGTTAGTTTTGTCCAAAGGTTCAAGCCTTATAAGGTTTATTTTGATATATCCCGTATTGGACTTGGTGCAATGTTGATGCAGGATGGAAAGGTCATTGCATATGCTTCGCGGCAGTTGAAGATTCATGAGAAGACCTATCTGGTTCATGATTTGGAGTTGGCATCCATTGTTCACGCATTGAAGATTTGGAGGCATTATCTGTATGGCGTGGCCTATGAGGTGTTCACGGATCACAAGGGTTTTTAGTATTTTTTCAAGCAAAAGGAGTTGAATTTGATATAGAGGAGGTGGTTGGATTTTTTGAAATGTTATGATATCATTATCTTATATCATTCGGGAAAGGCCAATGTAGTGGCCGATACTTTCAGTAGGAAGTCAGTATGGGCAAACTTGCTTATATTCCGATTGGTGAGAGACTGGTTGCTTTGGATGTTCAGGCCTTGGCCAATGATCAGTTCGTGAGGTTGGATGTCTCTAACCCTAGTCGTTTGTTATCTTGCAAGGTCACTCGTTCTTCTTTATTGGAGCGTATCCGTGATCGGCAGTATGATGATCCCCGATTGTGTGTCCTTAGAGACACGGTGCAGCACGGAGGTGCCAAGCAGGTTACCTTAGATGATGATGGAGTTTTGAGACCGGAAGTTTGAGTTTGTGTACCTAATGTGGATGGGCTTTGGGAGTTGATTTTAGAGGAGGCCCATAGCTCCCGATACTTTACTCATCCAGGCACCACAAAGATGTATCAAGATTTGCGACAGCATTATTGGTGGCGGAGAATTAAGAAGGATATCTTTGCATATGTGGCTCGCTGTTTGAATTGTCAGTAGGTTAAGTACGAGCACCAGAGGCCTGGTTGTTTATTTCAAAGGATTGAGCTTCCCCAGTGGAAGTGGGAGCGGGTCAGTATGGATTTTGTTATTGGACTGCCGCAGACTCCGAGGAAGTTCAACGCAGTATGGGTCATTGTTGATAGGCTGGCCAAGTTAGCGTATTTTATTCATGTGGCAGTCTCATATTCATCTGATAGGTTAGCTAAGATCTATATCCGGGAGATTGTTTGTCTTCATGGTGTGCCTGTGTCTATCATTTTAGACCGAGGTACGCAGTTTACCTCACATTTCTGGAGAGTAGTTCAGCAAGAGTTGGGCATGCGGGTTGAGTTGAGCACAACATTTCATCCTCCGACGGACGGGCAGTCCAAGCAGACTATTCAGATTTTGGAGGATATGCTCCGAGCTTGTGTCATTGACTTTGGAGGCTCGTGGGATTAGTTTTCTCCTTTAGCAGAGTTTGCCTACAATAAGAGCTACTTGTCGAGCATCCAGATGGCTCCTTATAATGCTTTATATGGTAGGCGGTGTCGTTCTCCGGTTGGATGGCTTGAGCTGGGAGAGGCTCAGTTGTTGGGTACGGATTTGGTTCAGGATGCCTAGGACAAGGTCAGCATTATTCAAGATAGACTTCGTACAGCTCAGTCCAGGCAAAAGAGTTATACCGACCGCAAGGTTGGAGATTTGGCTTTCATGGTCGGTGAGCGGGTATTGCACCAAGTGTCACCTATGAAGGGCGTGATGAGATTTGGGAAGAAGGGCAAGCTTAGAACTAGGTTCATTGGCCCAATTGAGATCCTTGATCGAGTGGGGGAGGTGGCTTATATACTTTTCGGAGCGTATCAGCCGTACATCCAGTGTTTTATTTCTCCATGATTCGAAAATATCACGGCGATCCATCCCATGTGCTAGATTTCAGCATTGTCTAGTTGGACAAGGACTTGTCTTATGAGGAGGAGCTGGTAGTCTCCTAGAGCAGAAGGTTCGTCAGTTGAGATCAAAGAGCTTTCCTTCTGTTCGTGTTCAGTGGAGAGGTCAGCCTCCTGAGGCATCAACCTGGGAGTCCAAGTCCGATATGTGGAGCCGTTATCCCCATCTTTTCCCTGACTCAGGTACTTCCTTCTTATGTCTGTTCGAGGATGAACGGTTGTTTCAGAGATGGAGAATGTGACGACCCAAAAGGTCATTACTTGCTTTTAAATTGAATTTTGTGTTTCAATGCCTTGAAAAACTCATTTAGCATCACCTCGATTTGTGTGCGTAGTCAAGGTGCTTAGCCAAAAATCCTTAATATGAAAATCTTTGAAAAATAATAAATTTTTCCTATAAACTAAGTTAATTTGACTTTGATCAACTTTTTGGGAAAACAAACCCGTACCCATGATTTGACGGTCCCGGAGGGTCTGTAGGAAAACATGGGACTTGGGTGTATGCCCGGAATCAAATTTCGAGGTCCCATGCCTGAGAAATGAATTTTTAAAAAAATTGTTTTCTGAAATTGTTTAAAGGATTTGGAAATGAATTTTGATTAAAACTCGAGCGTACCGGGGCCGTATTTTGGTTCCCGTGCCTAGTACAGGTCTTATATATGATTTAAGATTATTCTGTGGAATTCGGTGAGACACGAATGTCATTTGACGTGATTCGGGCCTAAATTGCAAAATTTTAGTTTTTAAGAAGTTTTGACATATTTCATTGATTTTGAGCTTTAGTTTGTAGTTAACGATGTTAGTTTGGCAATTTGATCGTACAGATAAGTTCATATGATGTTTTTGAGTTAGTATGTATGTTTGGTTTAGAGCCCCGAGGGCTCGGGTGAGTTTCAGATGTGTTCAGGAACTCAAAAGTTGCAGTTTTTTCTAGTTTATGGTGTGCTAATACTATCTTCTTCGCATTCACGGGAGGACCCTCGCAAACACGATGTGTTATTTATGCTGAAGGAAAATTCCTTCTACGCGAATGCATAACCCAAGTCGTGAACGCAAAGGTTTGGGGGGTCTCCCCTTCGCGAAAGCGGTCCTGGTAACGTGAACGCGAAGGCTAATTGAGCCCGGGCATGGGGAGGGGTATTGTACCTACGCGAACACGACCATATGGACGCGAACCTGAAGGCTCGAGGGGTTACTTCTCTGCGAACACGATCCATCTTCCGCTAACGCGAAGGTCTATCTGACATAACTCATCGCGAATGCGATGACCAAATCCGCCCAATTATTTTAAAAGTCCAAAAATAGTAGCTATTACGGGATTTTTACCAAAACTCATAACTTCTTCATCTCAACTCCAAATTGGGCAATTTTTTAAAGGGAATTTCACCACCAATTCATAGGTATGTAATCTTAGACTCATTTTCATCAATTTTCATTAACACCCATTAGATTGATAGGCTTAAATAATGAGATAATAGGTAGAAAATTAGGGATTTTTGTAGAGTTAGCTAGGGCTTTTTGATTATTGGGAATTTGACCTCGTTTTGAGGTCCGATTTCAAAACAAATTATATATTCGAGTTGGTGGGCAAATGGGTGATCACGTTTTGGTCCGAACCTCGTGTTTTGACCAAGCGGGCTCGAGTTCTATTTTTAACTTTTCTGAATGAATGATTAGAAAGCTATAATTAAGCATTGGAATTAGATTTTTTAGCGGTTACTGATGTTATTAAGTTGATTATGTCTAGATACAATTTATTTGGAGCCAAATTCGAAAGTAAAGGCAGTGTTTCGGGCTTGAGTTGGCCGTGGAAGTTCAAGGTAAATTCTTGGACTAACCTTAGCTTGATGGATTAGGAGTTGAGACCTATTTGCCATTTTTTTCTTGTTGAGTACGACGTATAGGCATTGTGACGAGTATCTATACGTTGGTGTCGAGCATGACCATAAGTCTTATATTATGATGTTCATGACTTCGTTGTATTATTCATGCCTTGTTGAGGATTTCTATTTGCCCTGAAAAGTTGTGGAAAGAATTATGCCCTATGAACATTAGGGAGAATTGGCTCCGGTTGTATAATGAATTGTGAAAGTATAAGTGATAATTGAACCTCTAGAGCATTCGCTCGAGTTGTGCAGTGAATTGTGTAGAAAAAGTGTGAAAGAGAAGAGATCTTTATGGTTCTCCCTTGTCGGGCTATTATTGAGTTGTGGTTCCCTTGCATTGTATTCTTATTTGATATTACGGATGATTAGGTTGATGACTCTTTGTGTTGGGTAAGGATTATGGTTATTCTTGGAGAACAAGTTTGGTTATAGCTGAGGTGGTTATATGTTGGAACAAGTTTGGTTATAGCTTAGGAAGTTAGATGTTGGAACAAGTTTTGTTATAGCTGAGGTAGTTAGATGTTGGAAAAGTTAGGTTATCGCTGAAGTAGTTAGATGTAATAACAAGTTTGGTTATAGTTGTTTCTCCCTTGCTGGGACGTAATTACATATGTTGTCGAATCCATTGATGGGATAGTGTAGACCCAATTGATCCCTTATCAGGACTCTTGTTATGATTGTTATTGATATTATATCTTGATCGAGTTGCATGCCGCAATAATATTATATGTGGATAAGGTTGCATGCCACAACAATATTATATGTGGATTTTATATGAGGATCGGTTTGCATGTAGTAACAATATTATATGTAGATCATGTTGCACGCCGCAATAATATTATATATGGATCGGGTTTCACGCCCTAAAATATTATATGTGGATCGGGTTGCACGCCTCAGCAATATTATATGTGGATTTGGTTGCACCCCGCAACAATGTCATATATGCATCGGGTTGCACAACGCAACAATAATAGATGAAATGGATCTGGTTGCACGCCGCAACAGTATTGTTATAAATTGGGATCGGGTTACCCGCCGCAACAGTAATTGATACAAGTGTGTTTATTTCGGATTTTTTTTTTTGCTGTAAATTCTAAGCTGCCCTTAGACTGTTACTCTAGATTTACTGTTAATATACTGGTATAACCCCCCCCCCCAACATGTTTCCCCCTCCCATATTTATTTGCTTATTCCTACTTTACTTTTCTCTGTGTATTATATAAGTGCACGGGTTTATTTGGTAGTCTGGTCCTAGCTTAGTCACTACTTTGCAGAGGTTGTGACTGATACTACTTTCTGCACGCTTTTGTGCAAACCCCAGCATTGTAGACTTCGGATCGCAGTGAGATTACTGGAGCTTGTTCATCAGGCGACCCGAAATAACCATGTAGACGTCCGTAGGCCTTGGCGTCTCCTTTCTATCTACTTTTATGTTTCTTACAAGTATTTCCAGAGATAGTGTTGTATTAAATTTTTTCAGACCTTTATTTGTAGTATTCTCAGACCGTCTATGAAATTGTGACACCAATTCTGTTAATAGAGACTCAAACAGTTGTAATAGATATTCATGTTCCGATGGCTTATTATTTTCTTCCGCTTATATTAAATTACGTTGTTTAAATGTTATTTCTTCGTAATCGTTACAGAGAATTAAATTGGTAAAAAGGTAAATGGTTCAATAATTGACTTGCCTAGCTCATCATAATAGGCGCCATCACGACTCTCGGGGAGTTGAAAGTCGCGTCGTTATAATTTTTAATATTTTTATAATTTTGTTATTTTTTCATGTAAATTAAATAATTAATTTTTAATTATTTAACTGGACATAGTATATATATATGGGTTCCATGTATACAGTGTGTGTGTATGTATACGTATGTGTGTGTGTGTGTGTGTGTGTGTGTATATATATATATATATATATATATATATATATATATATATATATATATCAATTTCAATATATACATTAACACGAAGTTATCCTGAATTCTTATGTGTGTCAATTTCAATATTTTTATAATTTCGTGCGTTTGTTTTGTAATTTAAATAATTAATATATATATATATATATATATATATATACATATATATATATATATATATATATATATATATATATACACTCAATTCTAACTTTTAAATATATATTCCAGGCTCGATATTTGAGGTTCAGTAGCACCAAGCTACTAAATTCTTATTCGTTTCAATTTCAATATTTTTTAATTTTTGTGTGTTTGTTTTGTGAATTAAATAATTAATTATTATAAATTATAATTGGATAGAATATATACCTATCGGTTCTAGGCTCGATATTTGAGGCCCAGCAGCAACAAGCAATCCTGAATTCTTATGTGTGTCAATTTTAATTTTTTTCATAATTTTGTATTTTTGTTTTATAAATTAAATAAGTAAACTTCTGATTTACTGTGGCTACTTTTGTATCAACGAATTTCTGATTTTATGTACCTACTTTTGTCTCAGTAAAACTTCTGATTTACCATGACTATTTTTGCATTAGTAAACTTCTGGTTTACTATGATACATAAAATAGTACAAATTGAAGAATAAGGCCGGTCATTTCTCACATACATATTATTTTACCCCTATGATTGTGGAAACATGAAGATTTTCAATCTTCCAATCATTTGTAGTCTCAATATGATAGTCATTTGTATTAGTAAACTTCAGGTTTACTATAACATATATTTTGACCATAACCATATAATATGAATGACATATTTGTATATAAGATCTTCGAGAGCCTTTGTTTATTATCCACAATCTAATATTTGTTAGACACTACTTGTGTCATGTTCCTCTAGACAAACAGTTAGCTCTTGAGGAGTTGTTGATACATTTTGTACTGTCAAATATTACTCAGACATTCTAATATCATGAGAGAAAATCATAACCAAATAAAACAATATAAAATAATTGTTTAAGCACAAGAAAACACCTCTTCGTAATATTTTCCTACTTTAAGAGGAAATTTTAATTGTTTTACTTCTTCAGGAGAAAATTTAAAATACGAAATATTGAGTACATATTCCCTCAATCATATTACCTCTTCTGGAGGTAAATTTTAATATATTTACATCAACAGCGCGTTTATAGTTATGAGTTTTATTAATATTTCCACATTCACTTCATGGAATGGATTAATATTTATCAAAAGTTCTTATCCTTCAGGAACAGAACATATTTATCTGAATGAGATTAATCACATCAAATTGTGTGATGGCTTAGAACATATTTTAAGATAATTCTACTTCAGGAGCAAATTGATATATGCAAGTAAAATAGAGAAATTTTCTCTAATTTATCTTCAGTAATAACTATAAAAAGCTAAATTATCATTTCTGATGGTCATAAGCATATACCACTTCTAGTGGTAAAGAGAATTTGGTTACAATGAGATATATGAAACATAACCACTTTTGGTAGTTGTATATTTCTTGCAAAATCTGCTGGAGTTTAAGTAGATCTAACAATGTTATCCACTTTATAATCCTTTATTAAGATAATTGGATGGAAAAAAAATCAAAATAGGTACTATATCATCGCATATAACTAAGCAAGCAACGACAAAGATATTAAACTAAACATAAGCAAAAGGCTCAAACTACTTTACACAAATTTGGCCACTCCAGATGTAAGTTATATCCACATCACTACCGCCAAGAAGAAAATCTCACCACCTCAAGGACAATCTGCCTTATGATTCTTGGAAAGAACAAGATCTAGCCACGGACGTAAGAGCGTCGCCTTATATCGGGGATGAACATCTGTGACGACCCAAAGGGTCATAACCATAATTCTCCCTTTATTTGTGCTTCTTAGGCCTTGAAAACCTCTTCTTTGGTTGCTTTGATTTGCGTGCATAGTCCGAGCGCAAATTCGGAAAATTTTTATGTGGAAATAATTGAGTTATGTGCTAAAAACTATGAATTTTAATAATAATATTGCTATAGTTGACTTTGGTCAATCTGAACGGACCTGGATCCGTGATGTGACGGTCTCGGAGGTTTCGTAAGGAAATTTGGGACCCGGGCGTATTCCCAGAATCGAAATCCGAGGTCCCAAGCCCAAGTACAGAACTTTTCTATGAGATTGTTTTCTGAAAATGCTTACGGAGAAATGAAAATGAAAATTAGTGGGCTCGTATTTTGGTTCTGACACCCAATACAAGTCTTAAATGAGCGTTAAGCGCTATCTGTAAAGTTTGGTTGAAATCGAACGTCATTTTCCGTGTTTCGGACTAAAAATGGAAAATTTGAAAGTTTTGAACTTTGAAATGAAAATCATGAGTTTTGGAGGTTGATTCTTTGATTTTGATGTTATTTTGGAGATTTGATCACTCGAGCAAGTTCGTAGGATGATATTGAGTTAGTGTGTATGGTTGGTTGGGAGCCTCGAGGGCTCGAGAGTGTTTTCAGGGGTGGTTCGGGATGTTTTTGGCTTTTTGAACTTAGCAGATTTTCTGCAATTTTTGCACAGATCCTTTCCTCTATGCAATCACATAGGCTTCTCTGCAATCGCATAGAGTGCCTTGCCAGCCCTCCCACTTTTTTAGATGCGATCGCATCCCCTTCAACGCAATCGCATATCTTGGCCAGTTCTTCAATGCGATCGCATCCCCTTCTACGCGATCGCATAGCATTAAGCCCCACCTGGAACTTTGGGTTCCCTCCCTTCTATACGTTCGCATGACCTTGTATGCGGTCGCATAAGCCCGATCCCCAATCCCCTATGCGATCACATATGTTGCCCCGCTCGCATAGACCAAATTCGCCTAGTGATTTTAAAAGCCTAAAAACATAACAGTGACGGGATTTCTTCCCAAATTCTCACACGAGCTCTTCCTAAAATCCTCCATTGGACAAAACTCAAGCTTCCATTTCTTCATAGTTCATTGGGCAAGTAACCCTAACTTCATTTCTCTTTGCTTCCTTCATCTAAACATCAATTTTCTAACCCTAAAACATGAAATCATGGTAGAAAATAGGGCTTTTGAGTAGAGTTATGTTTTTGAGAATTTTGGGCAATTCAACCTCAATTTCGGGTCAAATCATTAAAAAAATCATATATTTGGACTCATGAGGTTATGGGTAGTTGGAATTTTGTCCGAGCCTCGAGTTTGGACCATGTGTTCGCGGTGTTGAATTTTGGTATTTTTTGGAAGAAAGTTAGGAAATGCGTTTCTAAGCTAGGAAATTGTATCCTTGTGCTATTATTGATAATATTAAATTGATTTATGTTAGATATCGTTGGTTCGGGGTCGAATTCTAGAGGAAATGCGATTGTTGAGCTTTGAGTTGCTATTTTCAAATTCGAGATAAGTGTTCGATCTAACTTTGGCTTTAGGGAATAGGATTAGGATAATATTTGCTATATGCTATGTAGAGTCGGTGTGTAGGTATGGTCAGTTACCTATGCGCACGAGTCTAGCATGACCGTGAGTCATAATTGCTATTAAAATGTCTAAAGAAGTGGACAATTGTTATAATTACTTGTTAAATGAACTATGAAGTGATAGTTGAGAAGCAAATGCACTAAAGAGGAATTTTTGGTATTTTTTTCCCTTGCCGGGACCTATTATTGAGCTGTATTCCCTTGCCGGGACTTATTGTTGAGTTATTCTCCCTTGCCAGGATATTTTATCTTGATATATATTTCTTTCACGTTTGGTTGTGACCATTGGTTGGGTGAGGAAGAGAGAGATTATGCACGAAGGGTCTTTCCGTGCCATGCCATGTTTCTTGATTATTTGAGCACGAAGGGTCATTCCGTGCCTTGTGTTTTTGAGAGTTATGTGAGGAAAGAACGAATGGTGATGTCGTGAACTGTATATTGAGAGTAAAAGCACGAAGGGTGCTGTCATGCACTGTATGTTGAGAGTAAAAGTACGAAGGGTGATGCCGTACATTATATTTGACAGTTTTGGTGAGAAATGGGAGTAAAAGCACGAAGGATGGTACCGTGCAGTTGTTGATTCACTGGATTTCTCTATTTAATTTTATATATTCAATTACATTTCTTGTTTGTTGGATTTATAATTGAACTGCTACACCCCCAGCATGTCCCCTCCCATTATTTGTTTAAATTTTTGTTATCTTTCTGTTATTGCACATATATTTGTACAGGTTGATTGTGGTAGGTCCGGTTTAGCCCCGTCACTACCTCGCCGAGGTTAGGCCGGGAACTTACCAGCACATGGGGTCGGTTGTGCTGAAACTACACTTCTGTGCCTTTTGTGCACAGGTCAGGACACAGCTTACGGACCGCAGTAGTAGTTAGGGAGCGATCCTTCAGTCTAGAGACTCCGAGGTAGTTCGCTGGTGTTCGCGGACCCTTAGTCTCCTCTATCTCTTCCAGTTTGTTTTTATTGTATCAAAACAGGCATGTTATGTATTTCTTTCAGACTGTTGTTTTTAGTACTCGTTTAGTCGTCCGTGAGTAGTGACACCAGATACTGGGTAGAGGCATGTTACTAATTTTCGCACTTTGTCATTGTTATTGTTGCTAAAAGTCTTCCGCGTGGTTTTAATTAATTATTTCAGTATTTATATTGTTTTAGATTAAGGTTTTTGTGAAAATGATTAAAAAGGGTTGGCTTGCCTAGCTTTGATAGTAGGCGACATCACGACTCCCGATGTTGGGAAAAATCCGGGTCGTGGCAACACTGAAATAGAAATTAAATTCAAAGTAAGTGCTCAAAATGGCAGAGTCTCGTGCTGATAACGTGTTATAAAATAAAGAATATAAAGTAAATAAATCGAAGACAAGTGTGTGTGTGTATATATATATATATATATGTATATATATATATAGAGAGAGAGAGAGAGAGAGAGAGATTGATGTATTATTCAGCTTCAAATTCATGTACATAATGAACTAAAAACTCCTCTATTTATAGAAGAAAGGAAGCAACTGCAAGGCTTTTTTTGGGCTGCTTGTTGCAAATCATTTCATTGAGTTGCTTGCAACTTGTCTGCATAAGCCAGGGGAGGATTTAGGGAGCGGAAAGGGGGTTCACACGAACTTCCTTCGCCGAAAAATTACATTCTATATGTAAGATGAAATATGCTTTTTACTTCTGTATATTATATTTTGAATCCCCTTGACATAACATAAAAGCATAACTTAGTAATTAAGAGAGTTCAAGCATAACTTAGTAACTTCTTTAGAAAGATTATCAATACCAAAATAATAAATGAACATTCACGATATAATTATTTTCCTAACATTTCGTACTCATCTTGAATCTTTATAAAAAAGCCAATAGCTTAGAAATGACACGTGGTTGCAGGGGCTTGGAGATGGCAACATGACCACTTGTCAGCCCTCTGTCACACCATGTGCATTCAGATATATATTTTCTCGTGGGAGACAGCAGAAAAAAAATATGGCCCCGTCGTTATTTCTGATCCATGACCGAAAGCTTTGACCCTTTGAAATAGAACTAGTGTTTTTATGATTAAAAATAAATAGAACTAGTGTTTTTTTAATTGTTTTTTATTTCCACATATGATATCTACTGATTCGAATTAAATTGCATTGTTCTAAATCCATTAAAAAGGAAAATACTTCTATGTATTACTCCTTTTGTTTCTGTTATGTAAACCTATTTCTCTTTTGTTTCGTTTCAAATAAAATGACCTATTTTTAATAATATAATTTAAACTTTCAATTATACCCTTAAAGAAAAATTTTTATAACCACACAAATACGTTATATTCTTTTTTAACTTATTTAAAACTACAAATTTCATTCATTTTTTCTTGAACTCCGCGTCCTGCCATTTCGCTAAGTAGACTCACTCTACCGAGGGGCAACAAAGGTTGGAACTCTTCCTGCCAAAAACAGACCAGTTTATGTTTGACATGGGAATGGAGGGAGTAGAATTTATATTATTTCTAACATTTAAACTGAAAAACTCTAATTAACGAAAGAATGAAAAAAGAATAAGTATGGTGTTTCCGTAGGCATGGTGAGAGAGTCCCCAGCGGCATGGCATGGGTTTTTAAATGTTTCCCTGAACGCCTATAAATAGCAGTGAGCATTTCACATGTCTCACAACAGTACCCACACTGAATACTTCACGTTCTCATTAAGTTCTTCCCCTCAAGCCTTCTTCTTCTTCTTCTCTCCTCACTTTCTGCTGAATAAGAAATAAAGAAATCTCAAAAAGACCTGCAGCTTATCCATTTCTGTTTTTGTCAGTTGGACCGTTGCTATTTATACACTCCACCAACTACGTACTGCTACTCCATCAAGGTAGTTTTGTTCGTTGGTGGACACAACTAACTTGACAAATTAAGAAAGCAGAGATCGATCATTTGTATTTTTGGTATATATAATGGAGAAGGCAAATAAGCAAGTGGGAGGTGGTTCCTCTTCTTCGTCCTTTACCAACGACCTTTTTGGTCCTAAGGAGACTCCTAAACCCTCCTCTTCTTCCTCTGCACTCTTTAATTCTGTCTTTGGCCCACCTTCCACGGTATATACATCATACATTTCTCTGTTTTTTGTTATTTCTTGTTTTTAAATTTGAAAAAAACACACATGTCTATTGACTATGATAATTAGAAGCCTGAAGCCAGATATAAAGGATCTAAATATTACTTAGTAGGACTAAACATGTTCCATCTGCATGCAAAATACAGCCATAGCAAAGTGAGCTCTCTAACTTGTAGTAGCATTAAAAATGACAAAATATAAGTCTTGCTTTTACACCTTCTGGAAACTGTCAATGAATGTTTTCCCTATTCTTTTTTCAGTTATTAGAATATATAACAATTTGGCTTCTGTCTTCTTAGCTGATAATAACTGCAAATTTGCGCATTCTAACTTGTTGGTTCCTTCTTTCTTTTTAGGGGCTTAGAAGGGACTCCGTTCACACTGGAGCTGGAGATTCATCAACCATGAAAAGTTACCAGTATGGAAATGCAAAATATGGAACTTCAGGTTGCTGGAAATCATATTTACATTGATTTTTGTGCTCAACTGTAAATGTTTATTGACAATTTTATTACAGATAATGGGTCCCAAAGAAGCAGAGGAGACATAAGTAGCAAGGACAAAAGTTCCATGTATGAGAATGAAAAAACAGAACCGTGCTATTTCAGTTCATCCATCTATTATGGTGGCCAAGAAGTTTATTCTCCAACTAGCCAACCTGGTTCCCAGCATATTGTAAGCCTAATTACCATATACTCTTTTTCTTTTTAATAAATGATTCTTCCTGTTTTTAACATGGTTCCTTTATGCTTGCTTGGTCAGTTCAAGAAAGATGGAGAAGATGATGATCAAAATGGAAACAATTCAAACTGTGCTTCACGAGGAAATTGGTGGCAGGGTAAGGCTATTTTTCGCACTTGTATAAAAAGAATATACCTTTATCTGTTCTCATTCTGATTGGCAGTGAGATTAATCCTAAGATCTCTGTTCCTTTTCTGCAGGATCACTTTATTACTGAAATCTTAGCACCATGCATATCTGATCTCTTCCTTAGCATATATAGGTATTTGAAAGAGACATAAATTTCCATTGTTTTGCTTATGTTGAGGAATTACAGGACTTAACAAAAGTTGAAAATGTTGCAGGGATGCAAGTCGAGAGATGAGGACACAGTACTATATCTTCACTTAGGAAGGAGCGGAACATCTTTATAATGTCTCCCCTTAGTTTCTAACATTTATAGTTTCTCCCTTTGTAGCACTTTTTCTCTTTTGTTCTTGTGATGGTATTGGATTACCTAAACCAGCTTGTATATGGAGTTACTGACCTTTCTTGTGTAATCCAACTATGTTTAACACTAAATAATGGCTAGCTTCTCTCTCTTTTGAGGTGGGCTCCCTAACTAACATCAGTGGAAGAACACATATTATCTGTCTACAAGTTGCACTCATATTCTGTCAACACTCAAATGGAAACTTTTGTCTCAGGCTTCAAGTTTCTTAAATGAATGTGGACCGTTCAATCTTTTCTTTTGTACAATTGAATTGTCCGATTTGTTATCAATCCATATCAACTCTAACTGTATTGCTAAAACTGGTACTCCATATGCTTTTATTATTGGAGTTCATGGTGAAACAACAACCAGCACGAGACAAAATTTTTGAGAATTCTTGCTTGCTCCAGATATGATGTTGAAGTGTGTTATGTCGAGGAAGAGTCAAACCCGAAAATAAAAAAGATAAAGAACAACAAATTTTAACGTGGAAAACCTTTCAAATCGAAGGTAAAACCGCGGGATTAAAAGATACAAAAAACTCTACTATAACAATAAAAGATTTACAAAAGTTCTCCAAATTATCTACACAACAAGCGCCAAACACGGAGCAACAATAGCAACAAGAGTAACAACTAATCAATTGAAGAAAGAGTATAGTCCACAAAAATGAAGCTGATGTTCGAGGCTCGAAATCAGATGCTACGAGCCTCCAAATCCGATCTCCACCGGTCAAATTGAAGACCAAGATGTTATGAACTCTCAATCGAAAATTCAGCTCGATAACAAATCGGAAAAAGTGATTTGAATGTTGGCTGATCGGAATAAAATCTGCAGCAAAATAAATATTTTTCTTCCCTTTTCTCTTGACGAAAGCTCTCTCAAAAATCACTCTTTTGTATTTAAGTCTTTCAAAGACTTGTATCAATGAGCATAGAATAAGTTTCCAAAGTTGTCATATTTATTGATCATGAGTGGTGCTTTATCTTAAAGCCAAAACCCACTCAAAACAGGAATAAATCGATTCCAATTCCAATAAGAATGAAAACCAAAAGAGAATAGGATTAGGCCATTGGGCCTTTGGTTGAACAACATGAGCATGAACCCAACAAATTCCCCCTCCGACCAAGGGGCCAATGTGTTTTTAAGTAGAGGAACTATTGAAAGGCTTCACGCTTGCCAATTTTCTACAAAATTCATGTTTATCTGCAACCACCGCCTTTGTCAGCATATCCGAAAGATTTTCATTAGTGTTTACCTTCGCAACCACAAATAATTTCTCTTCCACAGTCATTCTTATCCAATGATACTTTCTATTTATATGTTTGGTCTTAGAATGAAAAGTGGAGTGCCTGGTAAGACAAATAGCACTCTGATTATCACAAAATAAGATATAACTTGACTGCTCAAAGCCAAGATCATTAATAAAATCCTTCATCCATAATAGTTCTTTGGCACCTTCTGTGATAGCAATATATTCGGCTTCTGTGGTGGATAGAGCTATACACTTCGGTAGTCTAGATTTCCAAGAAACAAATTCCCCTGCAAAAATGATCAAATAACCGGAAGTGGATCTTGAATTATCAAGATTGCCTCCTAAATCAGAGTCTATGTAACAAACAAGTTCAGGCTTTCTATTGCCAAAGCAGAGCTTCAAATCTACAGTACCTTTCAAATTCCTTAATATCCATTTTACTGCATCCCAATGTTCTTTTACGGGATTAGAAATGAGTCTACTCACAGTACCAACAGCATGTGCAATATCTGGTCAACTACAAACCATAGCATACATCATGCTATCAACGGCAGAATAGTAAGGAATATGAGAAATCTCTTTTTTCTCTTCATCAGTAGATGGATTCTGACTAATACTCAATTTGAACTAGTTAGCAAGAGGAGTACTAACCTCTTTTGCAACTATCATATTGAAATTCTTGAGTACCTTCTCAATGTATTAATTTTGGGACAGAAATAACTCATTTCTATCTCTGTGTCGGAAGATTTGAATGCCCAGTATTTTCTTTGCTGGCACCAAGTCCTTCATCGCAAACGATTTTCTCAACTGATTCTTAAGGACTGCAACTTTGGATTTATTCTTGCCAACAATAAACATGTCGACCACATAAAGCAATAAAATAATAAAATCATCAGAGAACTTCTGAAAGAATACACAGTAGTCTCAAGAAGTTTTCTTGTACTTTGGTTCTTCTATGACAGATTTAAACTTCAAATACCATTGCTTGGAGCTTGTTTCAATCCATACAGGCTATTTTTCAATTTGCAAACATAATTTTCTTTTCCCTTAGCTACAAACCCCTAAGGTTTCTCCAAATAATTCTCCTCATCTAAATCACCATGAAGAAAAACAGTCTTGACATCCGACTACTTAACCTGTAAATCTAGACTTGCAGCTAAGCCTAGAACGACACGAATAGAAAACATCTTCAGAACAGGGGAGAAAATTTAATCAAAGTCAATTCCCTTCTTCTGGCCAAAATCTTTAACAACTAACCTCGCCCTGTATCTAGGCGCAGAGGTATGGTTATATTGCTTTATTCTGAATATTCATTTGTTAAATAAAGCTTTCTTACTTTTTGGCAATTTCACTAACTCATATGTGCCATTCTCACGGAGTGACTTCATCTCATCTTCTATCGCTTCGATCCATTGATCTTTGTGAGCATCTTGCATGGCTTCATCATAATTCTCAGGCTCTCCCATGTCAGTCAAAAGTATATACTCATCAGTATGACAGCGCATGAATTTTTGCTTCTCCCTTGTAGATCTTCTAAGAGGGATTTTATAAGCATTCGAAGTAGCTACCTATGCAGGAATTAGTTCTTGTCAACCACAACTTCATCAACTGGAGCATCTATAATATCTACACCATGATGATCATTTTGGTCTTGATAATTATCTCCATCATTGTCTTGGGTTCCTTCATGTGCAATAGGTGCCTTAGCAATTGAAACTGGATCAATATCAATTAAGCTTTCATTACTCTGAGAATATATCTTCTCAGCTTTGTCAATATCTTCAATAGTTTGATCTTGAAAGAATATTGCATCATGACTTCTATTAATTTTATTGTCAACTGGATCATAAAAACGATACCCAAACTCATCTTGACCATAACCGATGAAGATGCACTGCTTACTTTTGACATCCAATATCGATCTCTCATCTATAGGAACATTCATAAAGCTTTACACCCAAAAACTCTCAGGTGATCATAAGAAACATCTTTGGCAAACCAAACTTTGTTTGGGACATCACCATCCAAAGAAACTGCAGGAGACAAATTGATAAAATAGGCAACAATGTTAAGTACTTCCGCCCAAAATGTATTTGGAAGTTTAGCCTCTGAAAGTAAGCATCTAACTCTCTCAACTAGAGTTCTATTCATCCTCTCTGGCAAACCATTCAATTGTGGTGTCTTAGATGGAATTTTCTGATGACGAATTCCTTTTTCCTTGCAATACTCAAAGGGACCACAATATTCACCACCATTGTCAGTGCAAATACATTTTAGTTTCTTCCCCGTTTGTCTCTCAGCTAAGGCTTGAAATTTCATAAACACGCTAAGTGCTTGATCTTTAGATTTCAAAGGATACACCTAGAGCTTACGAGAATGATCATCAACGAAGGTCACAAAGTAAAGTGTACCACCTTTTGAATTTATTTTAAAAGGACCACAAAAATTAGAATGTTCTAGCTCCAAAAAATCGGGCTTTCTTGAGGGATCATGAATATGAAAGGAAAACCTTTTCTATTTGTCAGCTAAACAATGGATACACCTTTTCAGCTTTTCTTGTTTCACTCCAGAAAGTAAACGTTTTGTTAGCCAAACACGTAATCCTCCTATCGCTCATATGACTCAGTCTTCGGTGCCACAATTCTGATAAAGTGTCACTTTCCACCAGATTTATGGAGTCACTAAGAATAGAACCTTGTGTCACATATAACTGACCAGACTTGACTCTTTGAGCCACTACTAACGAGCCCTTGGTGAGCTTCCATTGGCCATTAAAGAGAGCATTAAGGTAACCTTCATCGTCTAATTTTATTGCGGAGATCAAATTGAAAAGAAATTCTGGAGCATGCTTGACATATTGAAGAACTAACGTTGAACCATTATTAGTTTTCAAACAAACTGTGCAAATGCCAAACACCTTAACTATACTGGCATTGACTATCATTAACACTCTAGAATCAACATGAGTATAAGATGAGAATAATCTGTTCTTGGTGTGACATGTGAGATAGCTCCAAAATCTACTATCCAGCTTATCTCACGTGATACCAAATTGATGACATTTTCATCATAGGCAAAAAGAAGGTCATCTCGAACAATAGCATCAATATTATTCTCATTATTTTCAACTTTGTTTCCTTTTTTAGTGTGTTGATTCAACTTGCGGAAAAACCTTTTGATGTGTCCTTTCTTGCCACAGTGGTTGCATGTAATATTATAGTATTTGAACCTTGACTTACTTCTACTTTTACCTCTATTCCTTGAGCCTCTTGTTCTATCTCTCCCCTGATCTTCGGTAACCAAGATATCTGCTTGTAAGGATGAACCATGAGACTTTCTCCTTAATTCCTCGTTCAACACACCATTCTTAGCATATTCCATGGCCACCTTACCTCCAGGACCTGAATCTGTCAAAGAAATACGAAGAGTTTCCCAAGAGTCTGGCAGAGTATTAAGAAGCTAAAGTCCTTATATCTCATCATCAAAATTAACTCCCATTCCAGATAGTTGATCAAGGATGCCTTTAAAATTATCTATGAAATCAAGGACATCATTGCCTTTCTTGTATTTAAAGGTCATCAATTGCTTTAGCAGAAAGTATTTGTTGTTCACAATATTTGAAGCATAAAGAGTCTCTAGCTTTTCCCACAATGATCTCGCATGTATCTCGTTCACAATATGGTTGCGAATATTATCTTCAACCCATTGTCGTATATATCCACATACTTTTTGGTTCTCAAACTCCCAATCTTCATGGTTATACTCTCGGGTTTACGAGTTAAAATACGGGTAGATGCATCTTCTTTACGAACAACAAGTCTTTCATCATGCTTCTCCAGACATTGTAATTTCTTCCATTTAAACATACCATCTTGCTCATATTCGCCTCCATTCCGTAAAAATAACCAAGGCTTTGATACCACTGTTATATCGAAGAAGAGGCAAACCCGAATATAAATAAGATAAAGAACACCAAATTTTAATGTGGAAACCCTTCAAATCGAAGGTAAAAACCACTGGATCACAGAGATCCAAAAAGTTCCACTATAACAATAAGAGGATTACAAAATTTTTCCACATTGTCTATACGACAAGTGCCAAACATGGAGCAACAATTAAAACAAGAGTAACAACTAATCAATTGAAGAAAGAGTATAATTCACAAAACTAAACCTGTTGTTTGAGGCTCCAAATCAGATCCTACGAGCCTCCAAATTCGCTCTCCACCATTCAAATTCAAGTATACGACGTTATGAACAGACACCCAAAACTTCATCCCGATCCAATGGTTAACGAATCAGAAAACGTAATTTGAATGTTGGCTGATCGGAATAAAATCTGCGGCAAAATAAATATTTTTCTTCTCTCTTCTCTCTTGACGAAAGCTCTCTCAAAAACTACTCTTTTGTACTTAAGTCTTTCAAAGACTTGTATCAATGAGCATAAAATAATTTTTCAAGGATGTCCTATTTATAGATCATGAGTGGTGCTTTCTCTTAAAGCCAAAACCCACTCAAAATAGGAATAAACCGAATCCAAGTCCAAATGTGAATGAAAACCAAAAGAGAATAAGATTAGGCCATTGGGTCTTTGGCTAGATAACATGGGTATGAGCCCAACACATCTCATCTAAAAGCTTAAGCTCTTATAAAAAAACACACTTTTAATCAGATAATAATACTATTTCTAATATAATTAAGTAACTAAAAGTGTATTCTCTATACCATCGTGGATAAGTCACCTTGAAGGAGAGTATTAGTGCATAAAATGGAAGATAAATACGTAGAGAGAGGATTTTTGACAGATTTGGCTATTGTCTGCTAACATATCCTCTTGTTAAGCTTTCCTTGAGAAATACCAATTGATATATTTGAGAGTTCATTATATATTATACGGGAAAGGGCCAAAACTTTCTCCAACCTATTCGCTTAGGTTTAAAAATAGAGAAATTTTCACAAAATACTATCTTCTAGTAGTAATTATCCATCTATAGATACCTGATCACGCCCAACTATGCCTTCTAAAAGACAAAGAGTTGTTGCAAATATAATCTGATTTTAAGTCCAGAGTCGAATCCTCTGGGAACTAACCCATCTATCACAACTCTTTGGCAATGTTATTATCAACTCAACCAATTTCTAGGTGCAAGAATTTATCAATCAATCTTGGGTTTTGTTTAACTACTTCAAATTATATTGCAAATAACAATATGCTATATTAAAGATAAATTAATGATAAAAAGATCTAGGGCAGCGATTTCCCCAATTGTTAGTTTAGGTCTTGACTCTTTCGCTATAATCTCGCGATAACTCTATGAGGATTAAGAGCTATGGGTTATCATAATTATCTCTCGATCAACTATAATAATTTACTAGAGTATTCTCTCGAATACTCTAGCTAACGATATGTACGGCACTAAATTATCCCACGGCACTAAATTATCCCACCAAAGTTTCTTTATCTCTAAACCCATTTTTTAAGTTCAAGTAATGAATCTCTTCAATTACCCAAAAGTGGTATTTTTCAATAGCAGTCTAACCTAATATTATTTCTCAAGGAATATGATATAATTAGACACAATTAATCAAGGGCTCATTCAATCAATCACCATACAAAACGTAGTTGAACAATCATATAATAAATCCGGCTCGATTATAACAAGTTGAGTGAAAACATCAACCAACAATTGGTTCCATCAACACTAGATAATTGCTTAGATAATCATAAAAATATAAGAATAAACTACAAAGTTGTTCATAATGTATAATTGCAATAATTAAAAGGAGATAGAAAAATTCTAATGTTTGGTTGATCTTCTTACACTTGTTCTTGCCTCCAAAGTAATCTAAAACAAGCTTAATTATGTCTTGGGCGAGCTTCTAAATTTTGTAAGGGTTTGGAACAAGTTTTTCCCGAATTACACTTTGTCCCCAATTTTCTAGCATTTGAACAGTTTGTCGCGGCGCAACCGTTGTGAAAGCAGAATATTCTGCCTCGCGTAATTGACCTACTGCGGTTCAACCGCATTTCCACCGTGGTCATGGTGAATTTCACTACAGTTCATTTTTGCTTCTACGCTCAGGTACTTCTTGATTGGGCATTTTTTCACATTATTGAGTCCAAAAACTCTGGAGTGCTTTCTCACTCACATTATTCCCTGCGAATCAAAAGAACACCAATTAGAGCATTTTGTTATCAATTCGCCTATAAAACAATAATAAATCATAGTAATGTTAAGGTGTAAATATCATCTATATCGTCTAATATCAACACCACACTTATATCATTGCTAGTCCTCTAGAAATCCACCACACTCTATCAAAGTTCTTTCACTAAGCTTTTCCCTTAATGAATAACACCTTGAACAATTTAACAAAGTTGCACCTAGTAGTGAACAACCTTATCAGCAGTCGAATATCTCATACCATGCGATATTCGCACTTACTCAAACTATATATAAGTCAAGACTTACCTTTCCTTTGTGAATCACATGCCCTCAGATCACACAAGAGAGTAGTTCTACAATTAATATTATTAAAAATAATTAGGAACTCAGATGGACAAAATTCACTCACTCTCCAAAAGAACATTCACATGCCACAAAGATGCACCATATGCTTGCTCGTAGTGTAATACTCTACTAATCGAGTCTATCCAGTCTAAGATCAATTAGGACTTCATTTGGTTGTGATGTAGGCAAAGGGATAGGTAGGATATATTTGGATATAGTGATTAACCTCCCTAAGCACTTTTAATACAAAACACATTAACATTCCATATCATTCTTATGTCAACAAGACATTCCCTACAATATTTTTATAACATCATATTCTTTTAGGTGCATTTGTATCAAGCTACCACTTATCAACTACTTTATTTATTCATAATTATTTTTGTGGCGCTTCTTCTTTTATTCTTCAAAACTGCACTTTTCTCTATTTCATTGCCTCCCCTCAAAACCAAACCACCACCCCACACTTTAACTTTTGCATATATCAAGGTCATTCAAGTGCTCATGAAAGGTAAAAGGGTTCAAACAGAAAGCTATTTAAACAATTGGGCAAGGTTCGCAATGTGGTTGCCAAAGAAACAAGCTTATAGGCTTATCGGGGTTAACTACAATGTGTTACATTCAGGTGGGTTTACGTTATACATCTAGATTAAGAAAGAAATGACTACACCAATTCTAAGACTTAATGAAGCTACTATTTCGCTTTGCAAACACACAGGGCAAGTTCAAGGCATCAAATTCAAAGCATGGAATATAGTAGAGCTCACACACATATGACATATAATTCAATCCAGATTGATTTATCAAGACATTCTCTTTTGAATGTTCAAGTCAGCTACAAATTTACAACTTTAAGGCACTTTTGCAAGAGTCAACCATTAAGACTAGGCATTACAATCTAGTGTCGATTGTGTTCACGTGTACTAACGCCACGGGATTCTCTTTCTATTTCAGCTCGTAGCCCATCAATACTAACTAAAACTAAAAACAAAATAAATAAAAACTACCTACATCCGGTTCAAGCTAAACCCTTGGAAAAGAGCAGTGGCCCAAAGAAAACACAATGGGGAGTTACTACACTACCTAAAAATTAAAAAAATAAAAATGTTTTTTTTGTATTTTCTCAAGACTAACTTTCCTCAAGAACTGGTTCAAATATCTATCATCATGAAGAGTCCTCATACCCTTTTTTTTATCGACTCATGTTCCTCAAGAGACCCATCGAAAGGTGTCCGTCGCTAGGCCAAATCGATTTTAATTACATGATCCTACCATACCAATCAATAAAAAAAAGCAACATCATACAAAGTTACACAATCTATTTACAACAACATCATACAACAACAGCCATCCCTCACACCACACTTAAAAATATGGCATGTCCCCATGTCAACAAATAAAGAGAAGAGTAAGGAAAGGGGACTTCCTCGAATATCAATCTTTCATAGACGATGCTAGGATCGAGGTGACTTGCTCGTCCGAGCGGTCAAAGTCATCCCATAATCTTCTTCTCCGACTTTTCTTGTTGAGTGGTCAAAGTGTCAACTCTAGTGCCCAAGTCAGTGACAGAAGTGTGAAGACCAGCCATTTCTTGCTTCAGGACTGTCAGGAGGACACTTCAGTGGGACAGTGCAGGGTAGTGATGGGCCCTCCTCTAGAACTCTCATTGGTGGTAGGACCGGAGTTTCCTCGGCATCATCGTCATCAGATTCATCATCCAATTCATCAATAATACCACTGGCTCTATCCCAATTCTGATTTTTCTTGCTAGGAACAGGGCTTTCAGTGGCAATTTCCCATCAACTCTAAGGTCTTCAGGGACTCTAGCAAGATGGCACAGCCTGGTGACTAAAGAAGGGAAGTAGAAGCCTTTGAGTAACTCAGTGATCTAATGAACATCTCATCATGGAGGAGCTGGGCCACATCAAAATTCCTGTGGTCCATAAAACCGTTAATCATTGTCACTCTTGGTATATTGACATCGGTCGTATTGTTGGAGGGTAATAGCTGGCTGTTGATAATGGTGAGCCAACACTTAGCCTCCCAATTGAGAGACTGGGAGTTAAGTGTGATCCGGTGCTTTATAATATGTATTCTCTATCTGTCACACAGATAGTCTCAAGAAGAGTTGCCCACAAGGCACTTGTTCGACTATAAGTACGATAAAGATCAGGTTCCCCCCTAAACACTGCCAATCGGTACACCTTGCGGATGGTCTAATAGACGTATTTACCCGGATATTTCGTATAGTAACAACTCTATTCTCATGTTCCGGGCAGTTACGATAGAACTCCCTTACCATCTGAACATTGGCCTCATCCGGTTCCTCAAAGAAGATGTCCACCTGACACCTCCTCAACTCATTGAAGATATCCAAGAATTCCACCTCTAAGGCTTCTAGGTCAATATGCACCTCATGTAAAAATTTCTTAGTCACCTTTTTATTGTACCCGTCCTCCGCCAGTTTGGAGACAAACCTAGTGATGTCAAACCGTTGTGCACTGGCTTGACTCCTAGCTCTCGAGGAGCTTCCCCGTCCACTAGCGGAGGACCCAGGGTTGCATTCTTTCTAGATGGATTCATTCTACCTGTGAAACAGGGAAACGCCTATCAGTGAGGGTGTGAGATGTGTGACTATGGGTGGTTACTCAGACTCCACCACAAACATGGCATATTAGCCCTTATAACTCCATTGGGAAATTCTAGAAACATCTTGTCGGCAAGACAATTTCTTCATAAAAAAAGACCATATGGAACTTTAATGCTACCCCCAAATAACAAGTGGTACTACAACATTACACCCTACAACAATTAGTTCAACACCCACAACATACATTGTTCCACCACATTATACACATAATCCCTTAACAAGCACCCACCAAGACAAAATTCAAAAGAAAAAAACAAAAACAAGTCAAACAGAAATACTACACCATTACAACATTAAACTACCTAAAAACTAAAATAAAATACAAAAGATGAGGTAAGGGAGAAGAGACATACCTTGATGGAAGAGAGAAGGAGAGGAGTGGGGATGGGTGAAGTAAGATGAGTGAAGAAGAAGAAGAAGAAGAAGAAGAAGAAGAAGAGAGGAGGGGCTTGGGAGTAAGGGCTTAGAGAGAGAGAGGAGATGGGAGAATTGAGGGGGTTGGGCGCATGGGGTTGATGATATTAGGGTTAGAAATATAACATAAAAGAAGAAGAAAAAGAAAGAAAGGGGAAAAAATAAAATAATATTATAAAAACTTGCATGGTACCTACCGCAGTCGACCGTAGTCCCACCACGGCAGAGGTAGGTTAAATAGCACAAGGCAGAATCATCACCTTTCACCGCGGTTCTGCTGCGTTCCCATCACGGTCGTGGTGGTTTGGACAACTTTGAGGCAGAATACTTGCCTCTAACCGCGGTCCTGCCGCGGTCGCGGTCCTGCCAATATTTTGTTTTTTTATTTTTATAATCATGATTACATACACGAATGAAACACAAACTTTGTGGGTTGCCTCCCCCGCAGTGCCTGATTTAATATCGCGGCACGATGCAGGCTCGGAGCATCACTCCTCAATCACGTACTGGGCTCTTCCAACATTATTATCTCTTTGTCTCCTTTCTAATCTACCATTCCAAGGTAGTTTTTCAACCTCTAACCATTCACTGTGAATTTATTCATCCCATCCTCTGATTCAATCTCAACAGCTCGAATTGGCAAAATTTGCACCACTTTTAAGGGTCCTGACCAACGGGACTTTAACTTACCTGGAAACAATTTCAATCTGGAGTTGTATAACAACACTAGCTCTCCAGATTTGAAGTTTCGATCCACAATGTGCTTGTCATGCATTAGTTTCATTAGTTATATGTATAATCTATCACTCTTGAATGCCTGGAACCTGAACTCCTCTAGCTCATGTAACCTAGTAACTCTGTTAGTGCATGTTGTCTCCATGTCCAAGTTGAACTGCCACAATACCCAAAGTGTTGTGTGCTCAAGATATACCGGGAGGTGGAACACCTTTCCACATACCAACCTGTACGGTGAAATACCAATTGGGTTTTTGAAGGCTATGAGGTACGCCCATAATGCATCATCCAGCTTCCTTGCCCAATAAGTCCATATTGCATTCACTGTTTTTGTAAGGATACTCTTAATCTCCCTGTTGGACACTTCGACTTGCCCGCTCGACTGTGGGGGTACGGGGTGGTCAACTTATGATGAACTTCATACTTTTCCAACAGCCGTGAAAACACTCTATTGCTGAAATATGTTCCGCCATTGCTAAGTATAGCTCTTGGGGTGCCAAAACATGTGAAAATGTTCTAATTCAAAAAGCCATTTACCCCTTTAGCATCATTGGACGGGAGAGCCGCTACTTCGACCCACTTGGACACGTAGTCAACTGCTACCAATATGTACTTGTTACCATACGAGCTGACAAAAGGCCCCATGAAGTCGATCCCTCACATGTCAAAAACCTCCACCTCTTGAATTATGGTCATTGGCATCTTATGTCTATGAGATATGTTGGATGTCATTTGGCATTCATCACAAATTTTTACCCAAGTGGCCAATACAATCCCGACTCCAACACCTTAGCTGTTGTCTGAATTCCTCCAACGTGCCCACCATATGGTGATGCAAGGCAAGCCTACAAAATAGAATTTTGATCTTTCTCGGGGATACACCGCTGGATCATGTTAGCTACATAGATTTTAAATAGTAGAGGTTCATCCCAATAATAATACCGACAATCACAAAAGAACTTTTTCTTTTGAATAGAAGAGAGTTCATGAGGTACAATACCAGTTGCTAAATAATTAGCAATGTCAGCATACCATGGTGTTTCCTCCATTGTCATTGCTAGTAATTGTTCATCTGGGAATGTCTCTGTTATATCCTTAACCTCTAACTTCTTTTCAGCTCCTTCCAACCTTGAGAGATGGTCAGCTACTTGGTTCTCTGTCCCTTTTCTGTCACATATCTCCAGATCGAATTCTTGTAATAGAAGAACCTAGAGAATCAAACGTGGCTTTGACTCCTTCTTTTCTATCAGGTACCTAATTGATGCATGGTTATTGTGAACAATAACTTTTGAGCCAATCAATTATGACCTGAATTTGTCGAATGCAAAAACAACAGCCAACATCTCCTTTTCCGTCATGGAGTAATTGATTTGTGTTCTGCTTGAATAGTAAATTGGGTGCATCAATTTATCTTTTCGCTGCTCCAGGACTACTCATATAGCATAATCACTTGCATCGCACATGATTTCAAATTGTTGGTCCTAGTTGGGTGCAGTCACCAATCTCTTCTTCAACTCCTCAAACGCCAACCTTCAATCATTGTAAAACACAAAGGGGTGATCCTTTTTAAGGAGTTTAAATAACGGGTTAACAATTTTAGATAAATCTTTTATGAATCGCCTGTAGAACCCGGCGTGCCCAAGGAAACTTATCACCGCCTTGACTGAAGTAGGCAGTGGCCACTTCTCAATCACGTCAACCTTAGCATGGTCAAGCTTAATTCCCTTAGTAGACACTCGATGCCCCAGGACTATCCCTTACTGTACCATAAAATGGTACTTCTCCCAGTTTAGTACTAAAATTTTCTCCACACATCTTTTGAGATCTCTTCTTAAGATGTGAAGACAGTCCTTGAACGAATCCCCCACAATGGAGAAATCATCCATGAAAACCAGCATAATGTACTCCACCATGTCTGTGAAAATGGCTAACATGCACCGTTGAAATATCTGTGGTGCATTGCAAATCCCAAAAGGCATTATCCGAAAAGAGAAGATTCCATACGGACAAGTGAAGGATATATTCTCTTCGGAGGCTATTGAGATCTAATTGTACCCTAAATACCTATCCAAGAAACAGAAGTGCTATCACCCGTCCAACCTGTCCACTAATTGGTCAATGAATGGCAGGGGGAAGTGGTCCTTCCGGGTGGCTGTGTTTAATGTTTGGTAATTCATGCAAATCCGCCATCCCGTGACTACATGATTCGAGATCAACTAGTCGTTCTCATTCTGTAACCGTCATTTTCCCCTTTTTCGGCACACATTAGACATGGTTAACCCAATTTTTCTTAGAGATAGGGAAGACGATTCCTGCATCTAAGCATTTGATCACTCCCTTCTTCACCACCTCTTTCATATTCGGGTTCAGCCTTTATTGATGTTCTCTAGAATGTTTGTGCCCTTCTTCCAAGAGCATCTTGTGCATATAGAAGGCTGGGGCGATACTCTTTTTGTCTGCCATAGTTCAACCAATGACAGTTTTACATTCCTGTAGACATGTAGGAGCTTCTCTAATTGCACATCTAGCAAACCGGATGATATAATAACAGGAAAAGTAGAGTCAGGCCCTAAGAAAATGTACCTGAGGTGAGCTGGGAGCGATTTCAGCTCCATCTTGGGTGGTTCCTCAACTGATGGCTTTGTTGGAGTTGTAGCCCTTTTTTCTAACTCAAGGGACTTGAACTGAGGTTCCCTTTTCCAGAATCATTGGCCTTTAAGTGCCATGACCCACTCAGCTAACCCTTCACCATCCATCTCCTCTAAATTTGTCAAGCAAGTCTCTAATGGATCTTTAGTAGTAAGGGTCACATCATCTTCGTGCAAGATCACATCCACTGCCTCCACTAAGGAGTAATTAGCATATTAACTGGGTCTCCTCATGGATTGCTGAACATTGAATATGACTCTTTCATTGTTCAGCCTCATTTTTAATTCCCCACTCTCACAATCAATAAAGATTCTCCCAGTGGCTAAGAATGACCTTCTTAAAATGATAGGTTTCTCCTCATCAGCTAGCAATCCAGAATAACAAAGTCTGCAGGGAACACAAACTTCCCCACTTGTACCAACACACCATTAAGAATCGTAGTTGGCCTTTTAACCGTGCGGTAAGCCAGTTGCGATATCATTGAAGTCGGTCTAGCTCTACCAATGCCCAGTTTGGTGTATATAGCTAGAGCCATCAAATTTGTCCTAGCTCCTAAGTCACATAATGCCTTTGCAAAGGCATAACTCCCAATAGTGCACGGAATAGTAAATCTACCTGGTCAGACATCTTTTGAGCCATGGGTCTTGTCACTAATGCGTTGCAGATCTACGTCACAATTACAGTGGATATGTCCTAAAAATCAAACTTCCGTGACATTAGGTCCTTCATCATCTTTGCAGAGCCTTCATCTCCCTCAAGGAATCCATCAAGGGAATATTCAACCTAATTTGACACAGCATCTCCATGAATTTCTTGTATTAATCTTCCTTCTTTTGTTTTACTAGTCTCTCAGGGAATGGTGCAAGTACCACCCTTTTGTACGCTGCTTTCTAGTTTCTCTCTGTTGGGGTTCTATGGAACAAGAGGTACCACCTATTCTGCAGCTTCTTCACTCACTTTAGCCTTACCCTTTCCATCATGTCCCTGTTCAACCACCATTTCAGTAAGTTCTGCTGGTTCATCTACCTCTAGTGGAACTGGAGTGGCTGGTCTAGTGTCTTTGCTGCTTGTGCAGTTTCCTGCTCATTGTCTAAATCTCTCATATTCCGGAGACTTACTGCAATCAACTGATTCGGGTTTTTCTCCTTGGGGTTGATGTTTGTGTCCGGTGGCAAAATTCCCTGTGGGTGTTGTTTAAAGCCATAGATAGCTGCCCCAACTGAGTTTCAATGTTCTTTATAGCTGAATCATGCACTGCCAACTTTTCCTGCATCTTGCCATTTGTCCCAATGAGTTGCTGAAGCATACTCCTGATCACTACCATGTTGTTATCTTGTTGCTGAGGATGTGGTCGATATGTCAACTGTTGCTGGTTCTGTTGTGGATAACCCTGGTGTCTCAGGTATAGCACCATTTGGCCTTGGGGTTGCATACCTCCTGGCTGATGCATGTTTTGCATGTATTGCTGGTTTGGTGCCGGTCTCCACTATTGTCCTCCTTGTCTCTGACCCCCAAAGTTGTTGACATAATTCATATCTTCTCTTACCCCTTGATTGTCACCTTGTCCACTCCATGAGCACACATAAGACTGATCAACATAAGGTATACACAGTCCTCCATTTGTTATGTCAATAATATGCACCTATTTTGTACCCATCTCATCAATCTTATTTGTCAATATACACATCTGCGTCATGAGTGTGGCCATGTTCTCTACATGCGAATTATTTGGGTCAAGAGGAACGGAATGCACTATGGGTGCCAGTGTTGTACCTCTAGTCTTTCACCCTGAATTTTAAACATCTTGTCAAGAGGAACTTTGCACTTGGTGAAAGTCATACTCAAAATGCACCCCCAACAGAAGAATCCACATTGGCCTTTAGATTGTCAGCTAACCCCATGTAGAACCTCTGACCAAGCATCTGATCCGGAATACTATAGTGAAGACACTTTACTCCCTTTGAACCTTTCCTAAGTTTCCTGCAAGGTCTCAGTTAGATGCTATTTGTACTGCAATATTTCATCAAGCTGGCTTGCAGTCTTGTTGGGCGGGTAGAACTTATTCAGGAACTGCTTGACTAATTCTTCCCAGGTGACAATGGATTTGATTGGGAGCAAATTAATCCAAGTCTGAGCTTCCCCAGTCATAGAGAACAGGAACAGTAATAGCTTGATAGCTTTTGGGGTCACATTCGGCTGCATTTGGGTCACACAAATAAACATAAAAATTTTCAAGTGTTGTTTAGGGTCTTCAATGTGTGACCCGGAGAACAATCCCATATTTTGCAGAAGATGCAGCATGTTGTCGGTGATCTGGAATGTCATCGCTTGAATTTGGGGCACAACTATGATAGTAGCCAGGTTGTCAGATGTAGGTTGTGCCCTATCATAAAGTGCAGCTTCTGGCACAAGAGGTTCCACTACTCTGATGTTTGGGTGAGATGGCGCATCCCCGACATTTCCGTTGATATTTCTACGTTACTCGTGTCAAATTTAAGCTGGTTTGGTTGTTGTGATTGTTGGCACATTTCAATGCTCTGAATGTTTTTTCGGGGTCTGGGAGTCCCTCTACCAGTTCTCCAATCCTCGAAAAATTTCTAGGCATACACCTGAATTCCACAAGAGTTCAAATTTCAATGAAAAGATTGTGTAACACCTTTGAAAATTAATTTAAACAATAATTCTAACACTACTTCTGAGTTATAATAAATAACACCGTTAGTTCGGCAACGGCACCAAAATTTGATCACGCCCAAATATGCCTTCTAAAAGACAAAGCGGTCATTACAAATATAATCTGGTTTTAAGTCTGTAGTTGAATCCTCAGGGAACTAACCTATATATTACAAATATTTGGCAGTACTATTATCAACTCAACCAATTTCTAGATGCAAGATTTTTATCAATCAATCTTGGGTTTTGTTTAACTACTTCAAATAATATTGGAAATAACAATATGCTAGATTAAAGATAATTCAATGGTAAAAAGGTCTAGGGAAGCAATTTCCCCAATTGTTAGTTTAGGTCTTGACTCTTTCTCCATAATCTCGCCGTATTACTCTATGAGGATTAAGAGCTATGGGTTATCATAATTATCTCTCGATCAACTACAATAATTTGCTATATCATTCTCTCGACTACTCTAGCTGACAATACGTGCAGCTCTAAATTATCACACCAAAGTTTTGTTATCTCTAAACTCACTTTTAAGTTCAAGTAATAAATCTCTTCAATTACCCAAAATTGGTGTTATTCAACAGTAGTCTAACCTAATATTCTTTCTCAAGCAATATGAGGTAAATACGATTAATCCAGGGCACATTCAATCAATCACCACACAAAACGTAGTTGAACCATTATATAATAAATCTGGCTCTATTATAACAAGTTGAGTCAAAACTTCAACCAACAATTGGTTCCATCAACCCTAGATAATTGTTTAGCTACTCATAACAAAATAAGAATAAACTACAAAGTTGTTCATAATGTATAATTGCAAGAATTAATAGGAGATAGAAAAAGTCTAATGTTCGGTTGATCTTCTCACACTTGTTCTTGCCTCCAAAGTAGTTAAAACATAAGCTTAATTATGTCTTGGGCGAACTTCTAAAGTTTATAAGGGTTTGGAACAAGGTTTTCCCAAATTTTTTGGCATTTGAACAGTTCACCGCGGCTGCGGCAAGACCGCAGTGCGACCACAGTGAATGATGAATATTCTGCCTCACGTAATTGATCTGCCATAGTTCAACCGCGGTTCCACCGCGGTCGCGGTGAATTTTACCTTGGTCCATTTTTGCTTCTTTATGCTCGAGTACTTCTTGATTGAGAGTTTTCTTCACATTATTGACTCCAAAACATTCTCACTTAAATTATTCCTTGGGAAGCAAAAGAACACCAATTAGAGTATTTTGTTATCAACTCGCCTATTAAACAACAATAAAGCATGGTAATATTAAGGTGTAAATATCATATATATATATATATATATATATATATATATATATATATATATATATATATATATATATATATATATATATATATATATATATATATATATATATATATATATATATATATATATATATATATATATATATATATATATATATATATATATATATATATATATATATATATATATATATAGCCTAACATCAATACGATTAGCTATATTACGGATTATAGATACATTTTTTGTAGTTATAAGATGTATTTAAGCTAGTATTCATGAATACAGTAAAAAAAAATAGACGTGAATCAGGGAAGTCCGGCTAATCAGTTGTTGTATTCGAATATTTTCGACTGTATTCATGGAGTAAAATATGGGATTACAGCTTGACAGAATATTGTATTCGACTGTGTTTACGGCGTGAAATTGGGAATTACACTGTTTTTAAAATAGAAAGTGAATCAATTAACATAATAGCCTCCTAATACAACTCAAAAAACTCAATTATAACACATAAAATATGTATTTTTTAATTATATAAAAGATTCTCAGCTGCAAAATACCTAAAAACATAGCAACCTTTAGAGAAATTATATAATACGTATGAATACATAAATTATATTAACTAAAAATATATATTCATACATTCATGGCATATAGCAAGACAATGGATACAATGAAATAGAAATAATACAGAGGGTTACATTGAAATACAATGAGAAAAAAGGACACTGAATACAATAAAATACATAGAATACAACGAGATACATCGAATTACAATAAAAAAAAGATAGTGAATATTATGAAATACATAAAAATACAGCGAGAACATTGAAATGCTGTTAAAAAAGGTAACAGAATCTTCAAATTGCTCAACCCCAAACTTCAGACAACATATTTTGGTCGACAATTTTCCGACGACCCATCAGATTCCCACCATGATTCCATAAGCAGCAAGAGAAAGAAGATGAAAATGAGAAATATCGCTGAAGAAGAAATCACTGAAGAAGAAATCGCTGAAGAAGAAATTCAGCAGTCAATTCGCTGAAGAAGAAACATACTGGACTTGGCATAATATTCATGTCCACGGAACTTTGAGAGAAAAGAGAGTTGATATTAGAGGAAGAAGTCCACAAAACTTTGGGAGAATGTGATGTATCAAAGTAGAGAGAGAAAAAAAAAAGTGTAACTGATTAACGTATTTAGTGGCTTAGGTCTAGGAGTAAACCAAAATTAGAAATTTTGCTATAAACCTTAAAAGGTATCTATAGAGTATAATTTTTATAGATAGTATTTATTTAAAATAAATAAGGTGTTAACCTTTGCTATAGGAGGTAAAAATTCCTTTTAAAAATACCCTTCGTCCACCTATTTTGTAAAAATTACTTTATCGTTAAACATCTAGCCCATTTACGCCCTTATTTCTGATGGTCCTATTTTGATTTAAAAAAATTTTATCACTTATTATGTGTCAATTTCCTATTAGCTTAAATTAAAACCTCACCCCACATTCACTTATTAGCTCACTCCATGACCCAAAATATTCATACCCGAACGCCCTAAATTCACCTCTCAGTTCCATCCCTGCCTTCCCATTCTATATTTTCTCTGATCATCCTCCTCTATGGCCAAAGCACAATAACTCACCATAGCCGACAAAGGACCATCGTCGGCTTCAACTTTCAGATCTCACCCTTCAACACCCACGGATCTCCCTCTCCCACTCAAATATTGGGCATAATTTAATTTTTAAATAAATTTTTTTTGTTAAATCAATTTTTTCAGTGAAATATGGTATTTTCTTTAAATTGAATTAATGGTATATTTTAAGATTTTGTGGTTTAATAAGTTATCTTTCTGCCAAATTATATTTATTGTGCCACCATGTAGCTTTTTGGAGTTAAGGAACCTGTTATATTTATTGTGCCACCATGTAGCTTTTTGGAGTTAAGGAACCTGTTACACATTCTCAAGACCTTAAGATCAAAAGGTTCCAGCTTGAGATATGGTTCAACTCTTCGGAGTCAAAGGAACAATAGAGGGAACACATAGCTACCATTTTCCGAGGAAACTGCACAAGTCAACTGCCCCGCTGTAAAACTACTGCCTACACCGTTCGTCTGCAATGTTTGGTTGGGAAACAATCTGTGGTGATTAAGTTGGAGAAGTTGAACAGAAAAAGGAATAGGGTACCAAATAATAAATTAATAATGGAAAAAATATGAAAATATGACAAATGAAACCTAAATAATAATTGGATCACGAGTCGGGTATGAACTCGGGTGTTTGACGGGCTAAAAGGGGTATAGCGGGTTGGAACGACTAAGATGGATCGTGGGTGGATTACTTAGGGATCATATCTGGGTTAGAATGGGATTTTTAATTTTGACCAATAAGCAATTATCACGTCATATATAATAAAATAGTTTTTTATTGGGAAACTTACCCAAAGGTCCCAACTAAGTCTCAACTTACCAACATCTAGCCATTAGTCATAGACTTGCCAAAATTAGCCAAGCACATATAAAAATTGAAAAACCAAATAAATAAGGTTCTTTCTCTCAAAGAATCAAATGCATAAATCTCCTTCCATATTTTCTAGCGCGATTAGCAACATTAGATGCAAGACAGAAAGGAAATTTTATAGATTATATATACACACACACACACACCAAAATCTAAGCAAAAGAATTTTTTTTAAGGGGTATTGTTCAAATTCATTGAAAACATATAAACAAGCCAATATGCCAAATTTGAGGAAGATTGGAGGTGATTTGGACTGGTTTTGTTTCAAAATTCGTAATTAGATCGAGTTCAAATAATCTTCTGCGATACATGTATCAAACATATATCTCACAAACAAGTATGCATATGATACATAATTGATACAAATATGATACACAGTGTAATACACATATTATTATTTTTTCATGTTCGGTTTTTACTTTTAATTTTCAATTCAAACCACCTCAAAACTTCCCCAAATTATCATAAAACTGAGATTCAAGCTCCTTAACAGTGGGCTAAAGGTACAATATCAATGGCAGTAAGTAAAGCAGGTAAGGATCCCAAGCCAATTTAAGCACCACAACACCGCATAACGGCCACCTGCCTGGAGCGGATAAAGTGCACGGCTAAATCCACTTTAGCTTTAAATACTGGCTGTTATTAAACCTTTAAATCGATGTTACGCCGAACTCCCGGTGTTCACAGGATCATTATCATTTTAGTATTATTACTACTTTCCTAAAATCTTGCCAAAGAAAATTTAGCTAGTCATAGTATTACGTACCTTATTTTGCTCCATTATTTCCTTAGTTGATGCTAGATTTTTGCAAGAGTAAGAGTATGTGAGAGAGAGTGTTTTTCAAAGAGGGAGAATTTTATTATACAAGAGTAGGAAGAGCTGATGCCCCCTCTTCAATTTACTAAGTCCTACATATATAGGCAAAGAATGAATACTACCCTAATCAAAACAAAAAACTTTTTCTAATTAGACTAAAATCTATCCTAAAAATACTACACTTCTTGAAATAATACAAGACTAAAAAACAAAACTTTTAATCAATACTAGAAAACAAAACTATTAATTAAGACTAGAAAACAAAATTATTAATCAAGACTAAAAAACAAAACTAAAAAACAAAACATTGGAAAATGCTAGCCCAAATACTACATTTGTCTTGGAATTTGTTAGCAAGACTTATACGAAAGTTTAGTCTTCACTTTGCTTGTCTTCAATTTGCTTGTCTTCTTCTTCTTTTTCTTTTTCCATAGTTGGTGGAAGATAAACTTTGGGAATGTCTTCTTTTTTATTGCAATATTTGCAATGGTGTAGGTTGAATAAATCCTTTAATTGTTGACATAGTAGATATTTTGTCTTTTCCGTCAGCTGCTTCGGATATGTTCTTAATGCATTAGTTGTTGGTGTAGTTTCCCAATTTCCAAGGGTAGTAATCTATCTTGGTAGTTCTTCTATGTCTTTTGTAGTCTTGGCATTTGAGTAGATAATTGTGCTATTTTTGCTGTTGTAGATCCACTTTCCTCCTTCTTCATAACTGCTTATTAGCTCTTGAATAATTACTTTGATCATAATAGCTCTTTTGTTTTGTAGAAATTCTACTATTTCTTGAATAGTTAAATCAGGTTGTTCCATAGGTTCTTCACACATAATTGTTCTTGTTAGTCCTATCTTCACTGCTGTGATAGAATGATATATTTCTTGTGGTGTAACTTCGCAGGGTGCTAAATAGATCCTAATAAATATTAAGTCTGCTTTGGTAATTCCCAAGTATTTTTTTACTACTTGGTATAATTCTGGTATATGTTGTAGGTTATCTCCATCTTGTGTATACACTGCATGCAATAGTCCATAGTTATACGTAGTTTGTACTAATTTTGGATCTGATTTATTTAGGGCAATTAATTTATTATATCCTTTCAGAGGTTTAGTTTGCCATCCAATTAATTTTTCTGGGTTAAAGTCTGGTGGTTGCATATTTTTATTTAGGTAATTGGCAACTTGTATAAACTGGTTGAGGTAGTTGTATATCCGTTGTACAAATTGGTTTTGTGTAGGTTTTTTGGTAATTTCACTGTAGGTATTTGTTTGGGGTTTTGGTAGTTGGTAAATGAAGTCTGTCCTTTTTGGAGTAGGTTGTTCTGGTCTAAGTTGGATATTGAAAGGTTTAAGTTTTTTGGCTTGGTGAGTAGTAACTTCTATCCCTTTTCCTTTATCTTTTTTGTCATATTTTTCTTGGCTAATTGTTATTTCTTTAAATTCTTGCAGGTCTATTTCTTCTTTTTTGCTATCTTGCATTTGGCTAATTCTGCTTTCCAGCTTTTCAATATTTTTCTCCATACCTTGTAATTTTTGTAATATGTCTTGTAATAGCTTTTGTACTATTTCCCCTTGTTCAGGTTGTACCTGTCAATCATAATAAAATGCTTCTTTATAAGCTCATAGCTATTCCTGTATCATATGTCTAGATAAAAAATCTGCAATAAAATTGTCTTTAGTACTGATTAGTTCGATATCAAAATTAAATAAAGATATTTGACATACTATATTTCTAATATTTCTGGTAGTAATTGATTGATTCTTTAAATCCTTTGTTAACCAAAATTTAACTTGGGTATTATCTGTTCTTAATATAAAATGTGTATGTGCTATATATATATATCTCATAGTATAATAATGCTTTTAATACGCTCAATAATTCTTTTCTATTTATTTCCCATTTTATTTCATTTTCTTTGAAAGTTCCTGAGTTAAATGATGTAATATGTTGTGTGTTATTTTCCATATTTACATATGTTAACATACTTCCAAAAGCATAATCTGATGCATCTGTACAAATTATCCATTTTATTTTTTCATTTATTTCTGGGATTTGTAATTTGGGTAATTTCTTACAATATTCCTTTACTTTTTTCAGGTTTTCTTTATCCTCTATAGTCCATTCAAATACTGTTGTTTTTGTTTTTAATTTCTTTTGTAGTGGTACTAATTTTTCAGTTAAATGAGGTACATAATTTCTAATTTGATTTACTAATCTAAAAAACTTTGTAATTGTTTCTTTTCTTTTAATTCTTCCATGTGTTCTGCAATCTTTTTTAATATATGTTCTTGCATCTCTACGCCGTTTCTATCTATCTTTATTCCTAAAAATTCTATTTTATTCCTTAATATTTCTGCTTTCTTTTCACTTAAAGCTATAACTGCATCTTTTATTATTTTCTTAAATCTTTTTAATAAATTTATATGATCTTCCTTCGTTTTAGTGAATAATAATATATCATCTATATATACAATAATTCCATCTATATTTCCAAGATATGTATCAATAAATTTTTTAAAGTAGTAATAATACTAAAATGATAATGATCCTGTGAACACCGGGAGTTCGGCGTAACATCGATTTTAAGGTTTAATAACAGCCAGTATTTAAAGCTAAAGTGGATTTAGCCGTGCACTTTATCCGCTCCAGGCAGGTGGCCGTTATGCGGTGTTGTGGTGCTTAAATTGGCTTGGGATCCTTACCTGCTTTACTTACTGCCACTGATATTGTACCTTTAGCCCACTGTTATTCCGTCCCCTTCCCTTTTGGTATCAGAGCCTCAATATCATATTGGTATTATCATTATCGTCTTAAAAACTTGCCTTATTAATTATTTTGACATGGATTTAAATGCTTGTTTGTATGCTTACAATAAAATACTTGTTTATACTGGAGACATAGAATTTGCTAATGTTACAAGAAAATTAATGGAAACATATCCTATTACTTTCCAGATTGGATTAGCAACTACTCCTTATTTGCATCAATTAGAGAATAACTTTGGAAAATTTTTAACACACTTAAAGTTAGGAATAGAATATTTAGGTATACATCAAATAGTTAGAAAATATTTAGGAACCCGACCTAGACATATTGGAATAACTAATGATTATTTTACATACTGTCAAAGTATATTTACTTTCATAAGCCTACAGGATAAAAATAAAGAACGCAAGATTAAAGAAATATTCCATAAATATTGTAGAAATCATACAGTAGAAGAAAAAGATATAAAGTTTTTCATTGATATTGTTTATAAATATACTCTAGAAAAATTGACTATGGATGAAAAAGGTGAAGATAAATTAGTAGAAGAACTTATAGAAATATTATATAACATTATAGAAAATATGGATGATGACACTACTACCTCAGTATCTACTGAAGACTATCTAAGTGATGGTTAAAATGGAAGCCATAAATAATAAAATAGAAATAATAAATAATAATATTTTGGAAT
The DNA here is from genome assembly GCA_034376525.1 of Nicotiana benthamiana. Taxonomy (NCBI): domain Eukaryota; kingdom Viridiplantae; phylum Streptophyta; class Magnoliopsida; order Solanales; family Solanaceae; genus Nicotiana; species Nicotiana benthamiana. The sequence goes on along the minus strand of CM067327.1, from coordinate 1,517,929 downwards.
CAAATAAAGTAACATTAGAACAGATAAAAGAAATAAGAAAAAGGATAGAAAATATAGAAACAGAAATTAAAAATATAAAGTTAAGAATATTACAAGAAAATAATAAAAAAGAAAAAGAACCTATATATAAAACTGGCTATGTTAATATACCAGGATTAGGATGGATGCCAATTAAAGTACCATTAACTACTGAAAAAATAAAAGAAGAATTATGAAAAGAGGAGAATATGTAAAAATTACATATATAGAAAATAACAAAATAAAAGAAATGTCAAATTTGAATAGAATATTTATTAAGCTAAATCATAATTATAGACTTATGCAAAAACAAGATAATACTATAGAATCACCTTTAGAACAAATAGTAAGATTAACCAGAGAAAATAATGAAGAAAACAATAATGAATTATATAATAATAATAGTGATAGTAGTACAACCAGTTATGAAATCACTAAAAGAAAAAATATGAGAAAGAAAAAGGTGACCATGGAAGATATTTATGAAATATTAGATAAAATGGATAAAAGAATACAAAAATTAGAAAAACATGCATTTAAAAAGAAAAAACAAACAATAAACTCTGACCCTGAAATATCTAGAAATAGATTAGATTCAGATACAACAACAAATATAAGTTCAGAAGAAGGAAAAATTGATAAGAAATTAGTAGAAGTAATAAATAAAGTGGAAAATGATTCAGATATTAATATAGACGAAGATAGCACTTCGGATACATATACTGACTTGATAAAGAAAATAAATAAATTATATATAGAAACTAATAATTTAAAAGATACAATTAAAGATGAAGATATAATAACAAATCATATAAATATGACTAAACCAGATGGCCTAGAAAATAGAAAAGGATTTTATACAAATATCGCAACAGGAAGAGATAAAGGCTATAAAAAAAGAAGTTATTATGAAAAAACAGATTATTCAAAACAACATAGGAACGATAAAATATGGGGATCAAGATTAATAAGAGGAATAGCAGAAATGGTAAAAACATCTACAGGAGAAAATACTAACTCCTTTTTAGACTTAGACTGCTCTGAAGATATAACTAAAGAAATAACAAAATGGTCAGCAAAAACAGAGAAAATAATTTTAGAAACAAAATTACCCATAGATAAAGTAGGACAATTTATTGTAACCACCTTAGTAGGAAATGTTAAAGAATGGTATGAAAATTTAGGAGAAGAAATGATAAAAGCATTACATGCAGCTACAGATGCTAATGCACAGCCTACAACAGATGTGAGTAAAATACTTCAAAAATTTGTAATATCAATTACAGCCGAATTTAGCACGCCAGGAGCAGAAATTCAATGATTTATAAAAATATAGAAAAAGCAAGAAATAATCTATTAAATTTAGTTATTTGTGATTTATGCTACTATGAAGAATATGTATGTGAATTTAGTAATTATTTTCATAAAGGAAGATTTAATAATAATGAGAAACCTATGATCTTAGACTTATTTCTACATAGACTACCATATCCAACTAATTTATTAGCATTTAAAGATTACAAAATAGAAGCTAAATCAATAGACACCTTAGGAACTAGGATAGAATATGTAAGAAATTGGATAAATGATAGATGTACTCAAGCAACAAATCTTAGAAATTTATTACAATCAGATAATGATCCTGATTACTATGAAAAAACAGATTATTCAAAACAACATAGGAACGATAAAATATGGGGATCAAGAGTAATAAGAGGAATAGCAGAAATGGTAAAAACATCTACAGGAGAAAATACTAACTCCTTTTTAGACTTAGACTGCTCTGAAAATATAACTAAAGAAATACAAAAATAGTCAGCAAAAACAGAGAAAACAATTTTAGAAACAAAATTACCCATAGATAAAGTAGGACAATATATTGTAACCACCTTAGTAGGAAATGTTAAAGAATGGTATGAAAATTTAGGAGAAGAAATGATAAAAGCATTACATGCAGCTACAGATGTTAATGCACAGCCTACAACAGATGTGAGTAAAATACTTCAAAAATTTGTAATATCAATTACAGCCGAATTTAGCACGCCAGGAGCAGAAAATTCAATGATTTGTAAAAATATAGAAAAAGCAAGAAATAATCTATTAAATTTAGTTATTTGTGATTTATGCTACTATGAAGAATATGTATGTGAATTTAGTAATTATTTTCATAAAGGAAGATTTAATAATAATGAGAAACCTATGATCTTAGACTTATTCCTACATAAACTACCATATCCAACTAATTTATTAGCATTTAAAGATTATAAAATAGAAGCTAAATCAATAGACACCTTAGGAACTAGGATAGAATATGTAAGAAATTAAATAAAGATATTTGACATACTATATTTCTAATATTTCTGGTAGTAATTGATTGATTCTTTTTAAATCCTTTGTTAACCAAAATTTAACTTGGGTATTATCTGTTCTTAATATAAAATGTGTATGTGCTATATATATCTCATAGTATAATAATGCTTTTAATACGCTCAATAATTCTTTTCTATTTATTTCCCATTTTATTTCATTTTCTTTGAAAGTTCCTGAGTTAAATGATGTAATATGTTGTGTGTTATTTTCCATATTTACATATGTTAACATACTTCCAAAAGCATAATCTGATACATCTGTATAAATTATCCATTTTATTTTTCATTTATTTCTGGGATTTGTAATTTGGGTAATTTCTTACAATATTCCTTTACTTTTTTCAGGTTTTCTTTATCCTCTATAGTCCATTCAAATACTGTTGTTTTTGTTTTTAATTTCTTTTGTAGGGGTACTAATTTTTCACTTAAATGAGGTACATAATTTCTAATTTGATTTACTAATCCTAAAAAACTTTGTAATTGTTTCTTTTCTTTTAATTCTTCCATTTTTTCTGCAATCTTTTTTAATATATGTTCTTGCATCTCTACGTCGTTTCTATCTATCTTTATTCCTAAAAATTTTATTTTATTCCTTAATATTTCTGCTTTCTTTTCACTTAGAGCTATTCCTGCATCTTTTATTATTTTCTTAAATCTTTTTAATAAATTTATACGATCTTCCTTCGTTTTAGTGAATAATAATATATCATCTATATATACAATAATTCCATCTATATTTCCAAGATATGTATCCATAAATTTTTGAAAATATCCTGGGGAATTTTTAAATCCAAAGGGTAATACATTCCATTCATAAAATCCATTGGGTATTGAGAAGGCTGTTAAATGTCTATATTCTTCTATTATTTTAGTATGATAGAATCCTGAGTTACAATCAAATTTACTGAACCATTCATAACCTTTAACTTTGTTTAATATTACTGCTTTATTTGGTATTGGATAATTTAATGTTTCTGTCTTTTTATTTAAGTCTTTATAGTCTATTACCATTCTAGATTTTCCTCTTTTTTGTTCACTGTGTTTCATTACTATGAATGCGGGACTACTATGTTTAGATTCACTATATCTAATAAAATTTCCTTTTAATAATTCTGTTATATGTAATTTAAATTGAATCATATCTTCTTCAGTATATTTCATAGGTTTTTTATAAACTAAATTATCCTCTTTTAGTAATCTAATTGGTATTTTGGTCTTGTGTTTTTGCCAATATTTTAATGGGTCTTCACTAAATATTTCTTTAAACTCGTTAGTTAATTCTTCTTCAATACTAATCTCACTTATTTGTAATTTATTATTTTTACTTTTACAAGGTAGTGATTGTTTAATTTTACTATCTCCTTTAATCCAAGGTATTAGTTCACTTTGTTTTTCCAAGGTTCTTTTAGCTATTATTTTTTGCTTGCAAGGGGTGGTTAATAATAAATAATTTCTTGTGATTGTAAAGGGTTCATAATTTTTTAAGAATTTTTTATAACCTAATATTATATCATGAAATATTTCCTCACATGGGTATAATTCATTTAGTACTAGTTCTTTATCCCATATTTGTATTGTTATATTTGTAGCTTTATGTCGGACTAGATTTCCTTCTTGGTTAAATCCAGCAATTATAATTGGATTTTTTAATTCCTTCCAATATTCTTCTGGTAATACTTTTCTTCTACATATATTAGTTCCAGCTCCTGTATCTATATATGCTGTATAAATATTTGCTGTTATATCCTTCGCATTTTACTTTAATTAAGATATGTATTTCTTCATGACTCATATACTTTCTTTTATTATATTTATGGCATTAATTGTTTCTCTTTTTATATTAATTGTTATTGTATTAACTGTTATTTCTAATTCTGATTCTGTTAGATTCCATGGTTCTACCATATTTAACCATTTAATTCCTAGTATAATTTCTGGTTCATTATCCATTATTTCTAGATTTATGTTGAATAATAATCATTCTATTTCTATTGGCTATTTATTTTTCCCATACTTGTTACTTCTTGTTGTGTAATGAAATTATTATATGTATGATTACTTTCTTCTATTGTATGATTTCTAAAATATTTATGGAATATTTCTTTAATCTTGTGTTCTTTATTTTTATCCTGTAGGCTTATGAAAGTAAATATACTTTGACAGTATGTAAAATAATCATTAGTTATTCCAATATGTCTAGGTCGGGTTCCTAAATATTTTCTAACTATTTGATGTATACCTAAATATTCTATTCCTAACTTTAAGTGTGTTAAAAATTTTCCAAAGTTATTCTCTAATTGATGCAAATAAGGAATAGTTGCTAATCCTAGAAAGTAATAGGATATGTTTCCATTAATTTTCTTGTCACATTAGCAAATTCTATGTCTCCAGTATAAACAAGTATTTTATTGTAAGCATACAAACAAGCATTTAAATCCATGTCAAAATAATTAATAAGGCAAGTTTTTAAGACGATAATGATAATACCAATATGATATTGAGGCTCTGATACCAAAAGGGAAGGGGACGGAATAACAGTGGGCTAAAGGTACAATATCAGTGGCAGTAAGTAAAGCAGGTAAGGATCCCAAGCCAATTTAAGCACCACAACACCGCATAACGGCCACCTGCCTGGAGCGGATAAAGTGCACGGCTAAATCCACTTTAGCTTTAAATACTGGCTGTTATTAAACCTTTAAATCGATGTTACGCCGAACTCCCGGTGTTCACAGGATCATTATCATTTTAGTATTATTACTACTTTCCTAAAATCTTGCCAAAGAAAATTTAGCTAGTCATAGTATTACGTACCTTATTTTGCTCCATTATTTCCTTAGTTGATGCTAGATTTTTGCAAGAGTAAGAGTATGTGAGAGAGAGTGTTTTTCAAAGAGGGAGAATTTTATTATACAAGAGTAAGAAGAGCTGATGCCCCCTCTTCAATTTACAAAGTCCTACATATATAGGCAAAGAATGAATACTACCCTAATCAAAACAAAAAACTTTTTCTAATAAGACTAAAATCTATCCTAAAAATACTACACTTCTTGAAATAGTACAAGACTAAAAAATAAAACTTTTAATCAATACTAGAAAACAAAACTATTAATTAAGACTATAAAACAAAATTATTAATCAAGACTAAAAAACAAAACTAAAAAACAAAACATTGGAAAATGCTAGCCTAAATACTACATTTGTCTTGGAATTTGTTAGCAAGACTTATACGAAAGTTTAGTCTTCACTTTGCTTGTCTTCAATTTGCTTGTCTTCTTCTTCTTTTTCTTTTTCCATAGTTGGTGGAAGATAAACTTTGGGAATGTCTTCTTTTTGGTTGCAATATTTGCAATGGTGTAAGTTGAATAAATCCTTTAATTGTTGACATAGTAGATATTTTGTCTTTTCCGTCAGCTGCTTCGGATATGTTCTTAATGCATTAGTTGTTGGTGTAGTTTCCCAATTTCCAAGGGTAGTAATCCATCTTGGTAGTTCTTCTATGTCTTTTGTAGTCTTGGCATTTGAGTAGATAATTGTGCTATTTTTGCTGTTGTAGATCCACTTTCCTCCTTCTTCATAACTGCTTATTAGCTCTTGAATAATTACTTTGATCATAATAGCTCTTTTGTTTTGTAGAAATTCTACTATTTCTTGAATAGTTAAATCAGGTTGTTCCATAGGTTCTTCACACATAATTGTTCTTGTTAGTCTTATCTTCACTGCTGTGATAGAATGATATATTTCTTGTGGTGTAACTTCGCAGGGTGCTGAATAGATCCTAATAAATATTAAGTCTGCTTTGGTAATTCCCAAGTATTTTTTTACTACTTGGTATAATTCTGGTATATGTTGTAGGTTATCTCCATCTTGTGTATACACTGCATGCAATAGTCCATAGTTATATGTAGTTTGTACTAATTTTGGATCTGATTTATTTAGGGCAATTAATTTATTATATCCTTTCAGAGGTTTAGTTTGCCATCCAATTAATTTTTCTGGGTTAAAGTCTGGTGATTGTATATTTTTATTTAGGTAATTGGCAACTTGTATAAACTGGTTGAGGTAGTTGTATATCCGTTGTACAAATTGGTTTTGTGTAGGTTTTTTGGTAATTTCACTGTAGGTATTTGTTTGGGGTTTTGGTAGTTGGTAAATAAAGTCTGTCCTTTTTGGAGTAGGTTGTTCTGGTCTAAGTTGGATATTTAAAGGTTTAAGTTTTTTGGCTTGGTGAGTAGTAACTTCTATCCCTTTTCCTTTATCTTTTTTGTCATATTTTTCTTGGCTAATTGTTATTTCTTTAAATTCTTGCAGGTCTATTTCTTCTTTTTTGCTATCTTGCATTTGGCTAATTCTGCTTTCCAGCTTTTCAATATTTTTCTCCATACCTTGTAATTTTTGTAATATGTCTTGTAATAGCTTTTGTACTATTTCCCCTTGTTCAGGTTGTACCTGTCAATCATAATAAAATGCTTCTTTATAAGCTCATAGCTATTCCTGTATCATATGTCTAGATAAAAAATCTGCAATAAAATTGTCTTTAGTACTGATTAGTTCGATATCAAAATTAAATAAAGATATTTGACATACTATATTTCTAATATTTCTGGTAGTAATTGATTGATTCTTTAAATCCTTTGTTAACCAAAATTTAACTTGGGTATTATCTGTTCTTAATATAAAATGTGTATGTGCTATATATATCTCATAGTATAATAATGCTTTTAATACGCTCAATAATTCTTTTCTATTTATTTCCCATTTTATTTCATTTTCTTTGAAAGTTCCTGAGTTAAATGATGTAATATGTTATGTGTTATTTTCCATATTTACATATGTTAACATACTTCCAAAAGCATAATCTGATGCATCTGTATAAATTATCTATTTTATTTTTTTATTTATTTCTGGGATTTGTAATTTGGGTAATTTCTTACAATATTCCTTTACTTTTTTCAGGTTTTCTTTATCCTCTATAGTCCATTCAAATACTGTTGTTTTTGTTTTTAATTTCTTTTGTAGTGGTACTAATTTTTCACTTAAATGAGGTACATAATTTCTAATTTGATTTACTAATCCTAAATAACTTTGTAATTGTTTCTTTTCTTTTAATTCTTCCATGTGTTCTGCAATGTTTTTTAATATATGTTCTTGCATCTCTACGCCGTTTCTATCTATCTTTATTCCTAAAAATTCTATTTTATTCCTTAATATTTCTGCTTTCTTTTCACTTAGAGCTATTCGTGCATCTTTTATTATTTTCTTAAATCTTTTTAATAAATTTATATGATCTTCCTTCGTTTTAGTGAATAATAATATATCATCTATATATACAATAATTCCATCTATATTTCCAAGATATGTATCCATTAATTTTTGAAAATATCCTGGGGAATTTTTAAATTCAAAGGGTAATACATTCTATTCATAAAATCCATTGGGTATTGAGAAGGCTGTTAAATGTCTATATTCTTCTATTATTTTAATATGATAGAATCCTGATTTACAATCAAATTTACTGAACCATTCATAACCTTTAACTTTGTTTAATATTACTGCTTTATTTGGTATTGGATAATTTAATGTTTCTGTCTTTTTATTTAAGTCTTTATAGTCTATTACCATTCTAGATTTTCCTCTCTTTTGTTCACTGTGTTTCATTACTATGAATGCGGGACTACTATGTTTAGATTCACCAGATCTAATAAAATTTCCTTCTAATAATTCTGTTATATGTAATTTAAATTGAGTCATATCTTCTTCAGTATATTTCATAGGTTTTTTATAAACTAAATCATCATCTTTTAGTAATCTAATTGGTATTTGGGTCTTGTGGTTTTGCCAATATTTTAATGGGTCTTCACTAAATACTTCTTTAAACTCGTTAGTTAATTCTTCTTCAATACTAATCTCACTTATTTGTAATTTATTATTTTTACTTTTACAAGGTAGTGATTGTTTAATTCTACTATCTTCTTTAATCCAAGGTATTAGTTCACTTTGTTTTTCCAAGGTTCTTTTAGCTATTATTTTTTGCTTGCAAGGGGCGGTTAATAATAAATAATTTCTTGTGATTGTAAAGGGTTCATAATTTTTTAAGAATTTTTTATAACCTAATATTATATCATGAAATATTTCCTCACATGGGTATAATTCATTTAGTACTAGTTCTTTATCCTATATTTGTATTGTTATATTTGTAGCTTTATGTCGGACTAGATTTCCTTCTTGGTTAAATCCAGCAATTATAATTGGATTTTTTAATTCCTTCCAATTTTCTTCTGGTAATACTTTTCTTCTACATATATTAGTTCCAGCTCCTGTATCTATATATGCTGTATAATATCTGCTGTTATATCCTTCGCATTTTACTTTAATTAAGATATGTATTTCTTCATGACTCATATACTTTCTTTTATCATATTTATGGCATTAATTGTTTCTCTTTTTATATTAATTGTTATTGTATTAACTGTTATTTCTAATTCTGATTCTGTTAGATTCCATGGTTCTACCATATTTAACCATTTAATTCCTAGTATAATTTCTGGTTCATTATCCATTATTTCTAGATTTATGTTGAATAATAATCCTTCTATTTCTATTGGGCTATTTATTTTTCCCATACTTGTTACTTCTTGTTGTGTAATGAAATTAGTATATGTATGATTACTTTCTTCTATTTTGTCAATCTCACTTATTAGTTGTTTAGCTATATAATTTTCTCCTGCATTAGTAGCAATTAAGATTGGTACTAGTATTCTTATTCCATTTCTTATTATTCTTCCTTTTATATAATATTGGTTTTCGTAATATTGGTCCGATATATTTTTCCTAATTCTAGGTATTATGTTTAGATTCCTTCTACTCATACTTCTATTCAGAAGATTTCTTCGTTGCTCTAAATTATAAGTTACTAATTCTAAGTCTTGGTTTTGGTTAGATAGTATATATAATTGTTTTTTCCTAGGTATTTCTTTTAGGATAGGTTCAAAGATTATACTTATATGTGTTAATCTTTTTCTTTTATTTTTATTTATTCCTGGTTTATTACTTAGTACGTATAATTGTTTTGCTTTGATAGTTAGTACTTTACTTCCTGGTAGCATTTCTATTCCATTAATTTTCCAATAAATCGTTAATGCTTTGTCTATATTTTGTTCCGTCATGCTTATATTAAAATCAGGTTTAAATAAAAATTTAACTTTTTGGTATATTAGATTTCCGGTTAATTGTGTTAATATAGATTGTTCTATTGGATGAGTTATTCTATCATCTGCTAAATATATTTCTATTGGTGTATCTATACCTTCTTTAAAATGTGCATATAACATAATCTGTATTCCTCCAAAATAGCAATATCTTAAATTATGTTTATTTTTAATACTTTTAGTTTCTTCTTCAATTAGATGTTTAGATACTAAAGGTATCATTGTTTTTCCATTTAAATGTTTTATGTCTAATACAAATTCCTTTTTAGTGATTATATAATAATTTTGTTTTTTAATTTTTAATGTTTCATTCCAAAATTGATTTTTAAAAACTAAGTCTGGTGTAAGGTCTAATTCTTCTTTCCTAATTTTCTCATAAATTTTTTCATCAAATATTATCTGTTGTTTCTCATAATCTATGTCTTGTGTATAGTTTATTATTATATCTTTGTCACTTGTTTCTCCTATTTTAGTCTGACTCATTTTCTTCTTCACTTGTTATATCTGATTCAATTATTTCATCTTCACTAGAAAAATTATCCGTATTTATTTCTTGCTTAACTATATCTATATCTATAAATTCATCATTATCTAACTGAATTTCTTTTATTTGTTTTTGTCTAGGTTCTTTGCATTCTGTGGATATGTGTCCTATTTTTCCACAATTATAACATTTACATTTTTTAGGATTCCTTTTGAAATAATTTCTATATTTTCTTTTATTTATATATCTTCGTTTTTTGTTATTATTTGTAAAATTCCTTAAATTGTAATTTCTTCTAATGTATTTCTTATTTCTTTTCTTGTAGTGTTTTCTTATTTGTCTAGGGTATTTTTTACTACATCCGTATTTACTTGGTTTATCTTTTGCACAACATAAATGTATATCTGATTGTAATAAATTTCTAAGATTTGTTGCTTGAGTACATCTATCATTTATCCAATTTCTTACATATTCTATCCTAGTTCCTAAGGTATCTATTGATTTAGCTTCTATTTTATAATCTTTAAATGCTAATAAATTAGTTGGATATGGTAGTTTATGTAGGAATAAGTCTAAGATCATAGGTTTCTCATTATTATTAAATCTTCCTTTATGAAAATAATTACTAAATTCACATACATATTCTTCATAGTAGCATAAATCACAAATAACTAAATTTAATAGATTATTTCTTGCTTTTTCTATATTTTTACAAATCATTGAATTTTCTGCTCCTGGCGTGCTAAATTCGGCTGTAATTGATATTACAAATTTTTGAAGTATTTTACTCACATCTGTTGTAGGCTGTGCATTAGCATCTGTAGCTGCATGTAATGCTTTTATCATTTCTTCTCCTAAATTTTCATACCATTCTTTAACATTTCCTACTAAGGTGGTTACAATATATTGTCCTACTTTATCTATGGGTATTTTTGTTTCTAAAATTGTTTTCTCTGTTTTTGCTGACCATTTTTGTATTTCTTTAGTTATATCTTCAGAGCAGTCTAAGTCTAAAAAGGAGTTGGTATTTTCTCCTGTAGATGTTTTTACCATTTCTGCTATTCCTCTTATTAATCTTGATCCCCATGTTTTATCGTTCCTATGTTGTTTTGAATAATCTGTTTTTTCATAATAACTTCTTTTTTTATAGCCTTTATCTCTTCCTGTTGCGATATTTGTATAAAATCCTTTTCTGTTTTCTAGACCATCTGGTTTAGTCATATTTATATGATTTGTTATTATATCTTCATCTTTAATTGTATCTTTTAAATTATTAGTTTCTATATATAATTTATTTGTTTTCATTATCAAGTCAGTATATGTATCCGAAGTGCTATCTTCGTCTATATTAATATCTGAACCATTTTCCACTTTATTTATTACTTCTACTAATTTCTTATCAATTTTTCCTTCTTCTGAACTTATATTTGTTGTTGTATCTGAATCTAATCTATTTCTAGATATTTCAGGGTCAGAGTTTATTGTTTGTTTTTTCTATTTAAATACATGTTTTTCTAATTTTTGTATTCTTTTATCCATTTTATCTAATTTTTTATAAATATCTTCCATGGTCATCTTTTTCTTTCTCATATTTTTTCTTTGTGATTTCATAACTGGTTGTACTACTATCACTATTATTATTATATGATTCGTTATTGTTTTCTTCATTATTTTCTCTGGTTAATCTTACTATTTGTTCTAAAGGTGATTCTATAGTATTATCTTGTTTTTGCATAAGTCTATAATTATCATTTAGCTTAATAAATATTCTATTCAAATTTGACATTTCTTTTATTTTGTTATTTTCTATATATGTAATTTTTACATATTCTCCTCTTTTCATAATTCTTCTTTTATTTTTTCAGTAGTTAATGGTACTTTAATTGGCATCCATCCTAATCCTGGTATATTAACATAGCCAGTTTTATTTATAGTTTCTTTTTCTTTTTTATTATTTTCTTGTAATATTCTTAACTTTATATTTTTAATTTCTGTTTCTATATTTTCTATCCTTTTTCTTATTTCTTTTATCTGTTCTAATGTTACTTTATTTGATTCCAAAATATTATTATTTATTATTTCTATTTTATTATTTATGGCTTCCATTTTAACCATCACTTAGATAGTCTTAAGTAGATACTGAGGTAGTAGTGTCATCTCTATGTTCCATATTTTCTATAATGTTATATAATATTTCTATATGTTCTTCTACTAATTTATCTTCACCTTTTTCATCCATAGTTAATTTTTCTAGAGTATATATATAAACAATATCAATGAAAAACTTTATATCTTTTTCTTCTACTGTATGATTTCTAAAATATTTATGGAATATTTCTTTAATCTTGTGTTCTTTATTTTTATCCTGTAGGCTTATGAAAGTAAATATACTTTGACAACAAATATAAGTTCAGAAGAAGGAAAAATTGATAAGAAATTAGTAGAAGTAATAAATAAAGTGGAAAATGATTCAGATATTAATATAGACGAAGATAGCACTTCGGATACATATACTGACTTGATAAAGAAAACAAATAAATTATATATAGAAACTAATAATTTAAAAGATACAATTAAAGATGAAGATATAATAACAAATCATATAAATATGACTAAACCAGATGGCCTAGAAAATAGAAAAGGATTTTATACAAATATCGCAACAGGAAGAGATAAAGGCTATAAAAAAAGAAGTTATTATGAAAAAATAGATTATTCAAAACAACATAGGAACGATAAAATATGGGGATCAAGATTAATAAGAGGAATAGCAGAAATGGTAAAAACATCTACAGGAGAAAATACTAACTCCTTTTTAGACTTAGACTGCTCTGAAGATATAACTAAAGAAATACAAAAATGGTCAGCAAAAATAGAGAAAACAATTTTAGAAACAAAATTACCCATAGATAAAGTAGGACAATATATTGTAACCACCTTAGTAGGAAATGTTAAAGAATGGTATGAAATTTAGGAGAAGAAATGATAAAAGCATTACATGCAGCTACAGATGCTAATGCACAGCCTACAACAGATGTGAGTAAAATACTTCAAAAATTTGTAATATCAATTACAGCCGAATTTAGCACGCCAGGAGCAGAAAATTCAATGATTTGTAAAAATATAGAAAAAGCAAGAAATAATCTATTAAATTTAGTTATTTGTGATTTATGCTACTATGAAGAATATGTATGTGAATTTAGTAATTATTTTCATAAAGGAAGATTTAATAATAATGAGAAACCTATGATCTTAGACTTATTCCTACATAAACTACCATATCCAACTAATTTATTAGCATTTACAGATTATAAAATAGAAGCTAAATCAATAGACACCTTAGGAACTAGGATAGAATATGTAAGAAATTGGATAAATGATAGATGTACTCAAGCAACAAATCTTAGAAATTTATTACAATCAGATATACAATTATGTTGTGCAAAAGATAAACCAAGTAAATACGGATGTACTAAAAAATACCCTAGACAAATAAGAAAACACTACAAGAAAAGAAATAAGAAATACATTAGAAGAAATTACAATTTAAGGAATTTTACAAATAATAACAAAAAACGAAGATATATAAATAAAAGAAAATATAGAAATTATTTCAAAAGGAATCCTAAAAAGTGTAAATGTTATAATTGTGGAAAAATAGGACACATATCCACAGAATGCAAAGAACCTAGACAAAAACAAATAAAAGAAATTCAGTTAGATAATGATGAATTTATAGATATAGATATAGTTAAGCAAGAAATAAATACGGATAATTTTTCTAGTGAAGATGAAATAATTGAATCAGATATAACAAGTGAAGAAGAAAATGAGTCAGACTAAAATAGGAGAAACAAGTGACAAAGATATAATAATAAACTATACACAAGACATAGATTATGAGAAACAACAGATAATATTTGATGAAAAAATTTATGAGAAAATTAGGAAAGAAGAATTAGACCTTACACCAGACTTAGTTTTTAAAAATCAATTTTGGAATGAAACATTAAAAATTAAAAAACAAAATTATTATATAATCACTAAAAAGGAATTTGTATTAGACATAAAACATTTAAATGGAAAAACAATGATACCTTTAGTATCTAAACATCTGATTGAAGAAGAAACTAAACGTATTAAAAATAAACATAATTTAAGATATTGCTATTTTGGAGGAATATAGATTATGTTATATGCACATTTTAAAGAAGGTATGGATACACCAATAGAAATATATTTAGCAGATGATAGAATAACTCATCCTATAGAACAATCTATATTAACACAATTAACCGGAAATCTAATATACAAAAAAGCTAAATTTTTATTTAAACCTGATTTTAATATAAGCATGACGGAACAAAATATAGACAAAGCATTAACGATTTATTGGAAAATTAATGGAATAGAAATGCTACCAGGAAGTAAAGTACTAACTATCAAAGCAAAACAATTATACGTACTAAGTAATAAACCAGGAATAAATAAAAATAAAAGAAAAGGATTAACACATATAAGTAAAAACTTTGAACCTATCCTAAAAGAAATACCTAGGAAAGAACAATTATATATACTATCTAACCAAAACCAAGACTTAGAATTAGTAACTTATAATTTAGAGCAACGAAGAAATCTTCTTAATAGAAGTATGAGTAGAAGGAATCTAAACATAATACCTAGAATTAGGAAAAATATATCGGACCAATATTACGAAAACCAATATTATATAAAAGGAAGAATAATAAGAAATGGAATAAGAATACTAGTACCAATCTTAATTGCTACTAATGCAGGAGAAAATTATATAGCTAAACAACTAATAAGTGAGATTGACAAAATAGAAGAAAGTAATCATACATATACTAATTTCATTACACAACAAGAAGTAACAAGTATGGGAAAAATAAATAGTCCAATAGAAATAGAAGGATTATTATTCAACATAAATCTAGAAATAATGGATAATGAACCAGAAATTATACTAGGAATTAAATGGTTAAATATGGTAGAACCATGGAATCTAACAGAATCAGAATTAGAAATAACAGTTAATACAATAACAATTAATATAAAAAGAGAAACAATTAATGCCATAAATATAATAAAAGAAAGTATATGAGTCATGAAGAAATACATATCTTAATTAAAGTAAAATGCGAAGGATATAACAGCAGATATTATACAGCATATATAGATACAGGAGCAGGAACTAATATATGTAGAAGAAAAGTATTACCAGAAGAATATTGGAAGGAATTAAAAAGTCCAATTATAATTGCTGGATTTAACCAAGAAGGAAATCTAGTCCGACATAAAGCTACAAATCTAACATACAAATATGGGATAAAGAACTAGTACTAAATGAATTATACCCATGTGAGGAATATTTCATGATATAATATTAGGTTATAAAAAATTCTTAAAAAATTATGAACCCTTTACAATCACAAGAAATTATTTATTATTAACCACCCCTTGCAAGCAAAAAATAATAGCTAAAAGAACCTTGGAAAAACAAAGTGAACTAATACCTTGGATTAAAAGAGATAGTAAAATTAAACAATCACTACCTTGTAAAAGTAAAAATAATAAATTACAAATAAGTGAGATTAGTATTGAAGAAGAATTAACTAACGAGTTTAAAGAAGTATTTAGTGAAGACCCATTAAAATATTGGCAAAAACACAAGACCCAAATACCAATTAGATTACTAAAAGAGGATGATTTAGTTTATAAAAAACCTATGAAATATACTGAAGAAGATATGATTCAATTTTAATTACATATAACAGAATTACTAAAAGGAAATTTTATTAGATCTAGTGAATCTAAACATAGTAGTCCCGCATTCATAGTAATGATACACAGTGAACAAAAAAGAGGAAAATCTAGAATGGTAATAGACTATAAAGACTTAAATAAAAAGACAGAAGCATTAAATTATCCAATACCAAATAAAGCAGTAATATTAAACAAAGTTAAAGGTTATGAATGGTTCAGTAAATCTGATTGTAAATCAGGATTCTATCATATTAAAATAATAGAAGAATATAGACATTTAACAGCCTTCTCAATACCCAATGGATTTTATGAATGGAATGTATTACCCTTTGGATTTAAAAATTCGCCAGGATATTTTCAAAAATTTATGGATACATATCTTGGAAATATAGATGGAATTATTGTATATATAGATGATATATTATTATTCACTAAAACGAAAGAAGATCATATAAATTTATTAAAAAGATTTAAGAAAATAATAAAAGATGCAGGAATAGCTCTAAGTGAAAAGAAAGCAGAAATATTAAGGAATAAAATAGAATTTTTAGGAATAAAGATAGATAGAAACGGCGTAGAGATGCAAGAACATATATTAAAAAAGATTGCAGAACACATGGAAGAATTAAAAGAAAAGAAACAATTACAAAGTTTTTTAGGATTAGTAAATCAAATTAGAAATTATGTACCTCATTTAAGTGAAAAATTAGTACCACTACAAAAGAAATTAAAAACAAAAACAACAGTATTTGAATGGACTTTAGAGGATAAAGAAAACCTGAAAAAAGTAAAGAAATATTGTAAGAAATTACCCAAATTACAAATTCCAGAAATAAATGAAAAAATAAAATAGATAATTTATTCAGATGCATCAGATTATGCTTTTGGAAGTATGTTAACATATGTAAATATGGAAAATAACACACAACATATTACATCATTTAACTCAGGAACTTTCAAAGAAAATGAAATAAAATGGGAAATAAATAGAAAAGAATTATTGAGCGTATTAAAAGCATTATTATACTATGAGATATATATAGCACATACACATTTTATATTAAGAACAGATAATACCCAAGTTAAATTTTGGTTAACAAAGGATTTAAAGAATCAATCAATTACTACCAGAAATATTAGAAATATAGTATGTCAAATATCTTTATTTAATTTTGATATCGAACTAATCAGTACTAAAGACAATTTTATTGCAGATTTTTTATCTAGACATATGATACAGGAATAGCTATGAGCTTATAAAGAAGCATTTTATTATGATTGACAGGTACAACCTGAACAAGGGGAAATAGTACAAAAGTTATTACAAGACATATTACAAAAATTACAAGGTATGGAGAAAAATATTGAAAAGCTGGAAAGCAGAATTAGCCAAATGCAAGATAGCAAAAAAGAAGAAATAGACCTGCAAGAATTTAAAGAAATAACAATTAGCCAAGAAAAATATGACAAAAAAGATAAAGGAAAAGGGATAGAAGTTACTACTCACCAAGCCAAAAAACTTAAACCTTTAAATATCCAACTTAGACCAGAACAACCTACTCCAAAAAGGACAGACTTTATTTACCAACTACCAAAACCCCAAACAAATACCTACAGTGAAATTACCAAAAAACCTACACAAAACCAATTTGTACAACGGATATACAACTACCTCAACCAGTTTATACAAGTTGCCAATTACCTAAATAAAAATATACAACCACCAGACTTTAACCCAGAAAAATTAATTGGATGGCAAACTAAACCTCTGAAAGGATATAATAAATTAATTGCCCTAAATAAATCAGATCCAAAATTAGTACAAACTACGTATAACTATGGACTATTGCATGCAATGTATACACAAGATGGAGATAACCTACAACATATACCAGAATTATACCAAGTAGTAAAAAAATACTTGGGAATTACCAAAGCAGACTTAATATTTATTAGGATCTATTCAGCACCCTGCGAAGTTACACCACAAGAAATATATCATTCTATCACAGCAGTGAAGATAGGACTAACAAGAACAATTATGTGTGAAGAACCTATGGAACAACCTGATTTAACTATTCAAGAAATAGTAGAATTTCTACAAAACAAAAGAGCTATTATGATCAAAGTAATTATTCAAGAGCTAATAAGCAGTTATGAAGAAGGAGGAAAGTGGATCTACAACAGCAAAAATAGCACAATTATCTACTCAAATGCCAAGACTACAAAAGACATAGAAGAACTACCAAGATGGATTACTACCCTTGGAAATTGGGAAACTACACCAACAACTAATGCATTAAGAACATATCCGAAGCAGCTGACGGAAAAGACAAAATATCTACTATGTCAACAATTAAAGGATTTATTCAACCTACACCATTGCAAATATTGCAATCAAAAAGAAGACATTCCCAAAGTTTATCTTCCACCAACTATGGAAAAAGAAAAAGAAGAAGAAGACAAGCAAATTGAAGACAAGCAAAGTGAAGACTAAACTTTCGTATAAGTCTTGCTAACAAATTCCAAGACAAATGTAGTATTTGGGCTAGCATTTTCCAATGTTTTGTTTTTTAGTTTTGTTTTTTAGTCTTGATTAATAATTTTGTTTTCTAGTCTTAATTAATAGTTTTGTTTTCTAGTATTGATTAAAAGTTTTGTTTTTTAGTCTTGTATTATTTCAAGAAGTGTAGTATTTTTAGGATAGATTTTAGTCTTATTAGAAAAAGTTTTTTGTTTTGATTAGGGTAGTATTCATTCTTTGCCTATATATGTAGGACATAGTAAATTGAAGAGGGGGCATCAGCTCTTCCTACTCTTGTATAATAAAATTCTCCCTCTTTGAAAAACACTCTCTCTCACATACTCTTACTCTTGCAAAAATCTAGCATCAACTAAGGAAATAATGGAGCAAAATAAGGTACGTAATACTATGACTAGCTAAATTTTCTTTGGCAAGATTTTAGGAAAGTAGTAATAATACTAAAATGATAATGATCCTGTGAACACCGGGAGTTCGGCGTAACATCGATTTAAAGGTTTAATAACAGCCAGTATTTAAAGCTAAAGTGGATTTAGCCGTGCACTTTATCCGCTCTAGGCAGGTGGCCGTTATGCGGTGTTGTGGTGCTTAAATTGGCTTGGGATCCTTACCTGCTTTACTTACTGCCATTGATATTGTACCTTTAGCCCACTGTTAAGGAGCTTGAATCTCAGTTTTATGATAATTTGGGGAACTTTTGAGGTGGTTTGAATTGAAAATTAAAAGTAAAAACCGAACATGAAAAAATAATAATATGTGTATTACACTGTGTATCATATTTGTATCAATTATGTATCATATGCATACTTGTTTGTGAGATATATGTTTGATACATGTATCGCAGAAGATTATTTGAACTCGATCTAATTACGAATTTTGAAACAAAACCAGTCCAAATCACCTCCAATCTTCCTCAAATTTGGCATATTGGCTTGTTTATATGTTTTCAATGAATTTGAACAATACCCCTTAAAAAAAATTCTTTTGCTTAGATTTTGGTGTGTGTGTGTATATATATATATATATATATATATATATATATATATATATATATATATATATATATATATATATATATATATATATAATCTATAAAATTTCCTTTCTGTCTTGCATCTAATGTTGCTAATCGCGCTAGAAAATATGGAAGGAGATTTATGCATTTGATTCTTTGAGAGAAAGAACCTTATTTATTTGGTTTTTCAATTTTTATATGTGCTTGGCTAATTTTGGCAAGTCTATGACTAATGGCTAGATGTTGGTAAGTTGAGACTTAGTTGGGACCTTTGGGTAAGTTTCCCAATAAAAAACTATTTTATTATATATGACGTGATAATTGCTTATTGGTCAAAATTAAAAATCCCATTCTAACCCAGATATGATCCCTAAGTAATCCACCCACGATCCATCTTAGTCGTTCCAACCTGCTATACCCCTTTTAGCCCGTCAAACACCCGAGTTCATACCCGACTCGTGATCCAATTATTATTTAGGTTTCATTTGTCATATTTTCATATTTTTTCCATTATTAATTTATTATTTGGTACCCTATTCCTTTTTCTGTTCAACTTCTCCAACTTAATCACCACAGATTGTTTCCCAACCAAACATTGCAGACGAACGGTGTAGGCAGTAGTTTTACAGCGGGGCAGTTGACTTGTGCAGTTTCCTCGGAAAATGATAGCTATGTGTTCCCTCTATTGTTCCTTTGACTCCGAAGAGTTGAACCATATCTCAAGCTGGAACCTTTTGATCTTAAGGTCTTGAGAATGTGTAACAGGTTCCTTAACTCCAAAAAGCTACATGGTGGCACAATAAATATAACAGGTTCCTTAACTCCAAAAAGCTACATGGTGGCACAATAAATATAATTTGGCAGAAAGATAACTTATTAAACCACAAAATCTTAAAATATACCATTAATTTAATTTAAAGAAAATACCATATTTCACTGAAAAAATTGATTTAACAAAAAAAATTTATTTAAAAATTAAATTATGCCCAAAATTTGAGTGGGAGAGGGAGATCCGTGGGTGTTGAAGGGTGAGATCTGAAAGTTGAAGCCGACGATGGTCCTTTGTCGGCTATGGTGAGTTATTGTGCTTTGGCCATAGAGGAGGATGATCAGAGAAAATATAGAATGGGAAGGCAGGGATGGAACTGAGAGGTGAATTTAGGGCGTTCGGGTATGAATATTTTGGGTCATGGAGTGAGCTAATAAGTGAATGTGGGGTGAGGTTTTAATTTAAGCTAATAGGAAATTGACACATAATAAGTGATAAAATTTTTTTAAAATCAAAATAGGACCATCAGAAATAAGGGCGTAAATGGGCTAGATGTTTAACGGTAAAGTAATTTTTACAAAATAGGTGGAAGAAGGGTATTTTTAAAAGGAATTTTTACCTCCTATAGCAAAGGTTAACACCTTATTTATTTTAAATAAATACTATCTATAAAAATTATACTCTATAGATACCTTTTAAGGTTTATAGCAAAATTTCTAATTTTGGTTTACTCCTAGACCTAAGCCACTAAATACGTTAATCAGTTACACTTTTTTCTTTCTCTCTCTACTTTGATACATCACATTCTCCCAAAGTTTTGTGGACTTCTTCCTCTAATATCAACTCTCTTTTCTCTCAAAGTTCCGCGGACATGAATATTATGCCAAGTCCAGTATGTTTCTTCTTCTGAATTTCTTCTTCAGCGAATTGACTGCTGAATTTCTTCTTCAGCGATTTCTTCTTCAGTGATTTCTTCTTCAGCGATATTTCTAGTATTTGGGCTAGCATTTTCCAATGTTTTGTTTTTTAGTTTTGTTTTTTAGTCTTGATTAATAATTTTGTTTTCTAGTCTTAATTAATAGTTTTGTTTTCTAGTATTAATTAAAAGTTTTGTTTTTAAGTCTTGTATTATTTCAAGAAGTGTAGTATTTTTAGGATAGAATTTAGTCTTATTAGAAAAAGTTTTTTTTTTTATTAGGGTAGTATTCATTCTTTGCCTATATATGTAGGACTTTGTAAATTGAAGAGGGGGCATCAGCTCTTCTTACTCTTGTATAATAAAATTCTCCCTCTTTGAAAAACACTCTCTCTCACATACTCTTACTCTTGCAAAAATCTAGCATCAACTAAGGAAATAATGGAGCAAAATAAGGTACGTAATACTATGACTAGCTAAATTTTCTTTGGCAAGATTTTAGGAAAGTAGTAATAATTCTAAAATGATAATGATCCTGTGAACACCGGGAGTTCGGCGTAACATCGATTTAAAGGTTTAATAACAGCCAGTATTTAAAGCTAAAGTGGATTTAGCCGTGCACTTTATCCGCTCCAGGCAGGTGGCCGTTATGCGGTGTTGTGGTGCTTAAATTGGCTTGGGATCCTTACCTGCTTTACTTACTGCCACTGGTATTGTACCTTTAGCCCACTGTTATTCCGTCCCCTTCCCTTTTGGTATCAAATCTATTGTAATAACACCTACTCAAAAGAAAGTAAAAAAATTGATTTTTTTTTCCTACAAATAAGTAATTGGTTAATATTAGTAATATTTTATGAATTGACAAATTTTTATGAACTATTTATAAATGAACATAGCTGGTATAATTTCTAAATACAAAAAAGACTATCAGAAATAAAGGCACGAATGTGCCAAATTTAACGATAAAGGCAATTTTTACGAAATAGCTGAACGAGATGTATTTTAAAACCAAATGGGTTACGGTCAGTTTCGGCCTTTTCCATATGTTACATTCAGTAACAAAACCAGGATTTAGGCTCATTTATATCAAAGTGCTCTAATCTGACTAAAGAGCAAGAAAGAAAGGATCATAGGCATATGTACTCCATGGTTTTCCTAGGTTTAATTTATGTGAATCCATTTGACTGGATACGAAATTTAAGAAAAGAGAGAAGACTTTTAAACTTGTGGTGTAAAATACGACATATATATTTTATGTGGTTATAAATCATTACGTAAAGGTAAATTATTTCAATAAAGAAATGGGTCATTTTCTTTGACATGGACCAAAAAGGAAATAGGTTCACATAAATTGAAACGGATGGAGTATTAGTTACCCAATTTCTGCATGGATTTTTGGAAAAAGCTTATAGGTTCTGAGCGAATATATGAATAAGAGAAAAAATAAAATTAATGTCTAGAATTGCTAACCAAAAAAAAAGGATATGCGCATCATCTAAATGAAGAAGAGAGGATACAAAATACTTGTTATTTTATTAACTAGAAGTTGTACATGGCATCTGATTTAAAGTTAAACCAGGAAAACTGGAACACAATAGTGCTACCATAATAAGATCATTACATCCATGAACACATCCAAATCTTCAGCAGCCTTCAAGGCAACGTGTAAGCTGCAAAACAAAACAACCGATTATAGTAATATCAGAAACGGGTCACTTGGCTTACAACAACAACAACCCAGTATAATCCCACTTAGTGGGATCGGGAAGGGTAATATGTATGCAGACCTTACCTCTACCCTGGGGTAGAGAGGTTGTTTCCAAATAGACCCCCGGCATCCTTCCCTCCAAGAACTTCCCACCTTGCTTTTGGGGAGACTCGAACTCACAACCTCTCGGTTCAGAGCAACCCCTCTTGTCACTTGGACCTTACACGAACTATTGAGTCCCTAAGGCGGATTTATTTTAAAATGATGCATAGAGAATTAAGAAAGAATAATAGTGAATGACAATTACTTACGTCCACATTTGTAGCCCACGGGACGATTGGCAAGGTTGCAGCGTTTGGGGATGGTTATGGCAACTTCAGGTTTGGCTCCAGAATCCTTAGCAGTATTGGAAAGCATAACAGCACAGAGACATTTAGGATTCTGTCCCAGTTTCTGTATCTGCTGGCAACAGCTTCTGGAAACAGAAGCATTTGAATCTGATGCTGCTTCTGCACAAGGTATCAGCTTCATAGCTTCCATATCTGGTGAATTTCTCCCGCATTCACCACCTCCATTAGCTGTATTGAAACCAGTAATCACCAAAACCACAAGAAATGCTACAACGCACAAGTACTTCATTAGAGCTGCCATTTCTTCTCTCTCAATACACAATTAAGTTCTTGATGCTTCAGGGGCTTTATACAGGACATGTAGCTTGGCTGGTGCTGACACGTGAAATCCACCAAATACCATAGTGGACAAAGCACTAAAGAATACTGAATTTTTAATGAAGCAATTGCTTCAACAAAAGTTAGGTTAGAGGTTTATATTCCTAATTTAAGCTAATCAAGAGTGGTGCATGCTAGCAAAGTTGTTAGTGGAGTTCAGCACTTCGAAAAGCCCCATTGACAAATGATCAATTAAGAGAAGTGGCCTAAAAGAGAATCATTAGATTGTGATTGCAGTGACATTATACACATCTGCAGCTGGTCTTTAGTAGGCAGACTGTGGATTGTTATACTAGTGACAGGTGTAGAACAGTTCAACTACTAGCAGTAAGCTCTTAGATAAATATTTCATCATTTTCATTATAGTGAGAAATCTGTGAAACATCACCTAGATTGCAATACTCAGCATCAAAGGGGCCGATCAAGTCGCATTGCATTATATCTAATATAGGTGTTTCCATCATGAAATCAGTTTAAGTTATGATCGAAAGCAACTCCTAATCAATGTTATTATCTGAATAAACCTAAACAAATTTGATCATTTTCCCCCTTTTTACACAGTATTGCTCGATGAGAAGAGAGATTGTTCCGATGGTAAGCAACCCCCACTTTCAACCGAGAGGTTGTGAGTTCGAGTCTCCCCAAGAGCAAGGTGGAAAGTTCTTGGAGGGAAGGATGCCGGTGGTCTATTTGGAAACAGCCTCTCTACCCAAGGGTAGGGGTAAGGTCTGCGTACACACTGCCCAGAGCAAGGTGTAAAGTTCTTATGTCGGGGGTTCATTTGGAAACAGCCTCTCTACCCTAGGTAGGGGTTAGTTGTTCCTTCATTTTGTCCTTGAATAATCATCGCAACTTTTTATTTGTTTTACTTGGCCGCGTGTTGCAACTTATTGCTCTGGTTTCTTTTAAATAAAATTCTTCTTCTGTGCTACTAGAAAAGTACCAGCCAATCAATATAAATAAAATACCAAAAGATTTGTAAGGAAAAGAAAAAGAAATCTAAGGAATAGAGACAAAATACATACTGTTAAGGAAGGATCTATTGATACAAAAAAAAAGGTGGCAAATTAACGAGTGAAAGCATAAAAAACAGTACAAACATTAATAAGGAGCCCTAAGGGAACAAAAATCACAAGTGGAATAACAGCTCCATAAGTATGTTTGCTCCCACATCCCAAAATCCCAAGCTTGATCTGAACAACATTGATCAAAGCAAGCATCAAAAACACCGACCCGCAAACAGAACCCGCAGCAGAAACCAGGTACCCGACCCGAAGCGCGTTCTTGTTGATTTGGGCCAAGTCAAGAGAATATATGGTGGGAAAATGGTGGGCAGATTTAGCAAGACGAATAGCCTGCTTAAGGCACAAAGCAATGAGGCTAGAAAAGAGGAAACAGCTGAAGGAGTAGACGTGGAAGGCGACAAGATCCTCGGCAACCTTGGGCTTCGCAAAACAGTTGGTGTCGGTGGCGAGGCTGTTGTTCAGATCGTGGGGATTCCAAGCTAGTCCGATGAAAACTGCTAGTGTGAAAAGGGAGTTGACGTTGATGATGGCGTCTAGGGCTGTGATGTGGATTGTGGTGCCCAGTTTTGGGACAGCTCCCTCGCACATTTTGGCCCCGGAGTTGTTAGTCCCAGAATCAGATTCCGACCACTGATGTCTTACTTTTGAGTTTTGACTGACTAGGTAGTAGGTACGTCTTGATTTTCTTTGGTTTGGATATTGAGGCAATGAATTGACATAATTCCTTACTCCATTTAATTGAACACACGGGTCCATTTACTCAAGTGTCAGCCCAAACAAATTGGCCCAAGAAAGAGTAGCAAGCCTACCAGCAAAGCGTCCGCATAGCTTTTCTGAACTTTTCACCTCATCAAACATTAACGGAATATAAATATAATGATGTATGTTGATAATAATAAGGAAATAGGAGGTAGAGTGGTCGAAATGAACCAGGAATACAATTGTTTCGCCGGCATTTTCTGTTGGAGCATTTTCGTCAAGTCTTC
The DNA here is from genome assembly GCA_034376525.1 of Nicotiana benthamiana. Taxonomy (NCBI): domain Eukaryota; kingdom Viridiplantae; phylum Streptophyta; class Magnoliopsida; order Solanales; family Solanaceae; genus Nicotiana; species Nicotiana benthamiana. The sequence goes on along the minus strand of CM067327.1, from coordinate 1,492,380 downwards.
CGTGATTTTATGCTCGCTGTGAAAGATATTGAAAACCCCAAAAAAGATGTCCAAAAATAGGATAATCGCCGTTGCCGGGGATCGAACCCGGGTCACCCGCGTGACAGGCGGGAATACTCACCACTATACTACAACGACTGGTTACTTTCGCTTGGAATGAAGTTATATTTGTTGGAATTAACTATCAGCCTAAAGTTCGGACTTTAACATATCAACTAGTATTAGAACTCGCGTGATACGCGGTAACTATTAAATAAAATTATTTATAATAATTTTTTAAAATATATTAAATCTAATTATTTCAATTAATTTACATAATCAAGCATTAATAAATTCAATTATATTTAAAAATAACATATTTATTTATGGTCGCTTCTAGTTGCAAAATTAATCATTTTGTAATTTTAGTTAAACAAACCATTCTTCTAGGTTATAACCATGCGCCATATTGCAATCAACATAATTCAATTAACCTCAACTTTTTTTATTAATTAAAATAAAAAAAAATTATTTTTTAGTCGTGTACGGATGTCGAGACTTTGGTAGGAATTTTACTTTTCTTCTTTTCATGACAATATCTTTCTCTATTACTCATATGACTGCAAAGAATATGAATATGTAAATTAGGATTAATAGCTTTTAATATAGCGTGTGGCTTACATATTTAAATAATTCCTAATTTAAAGTTTTGGAAGTCTCTAAAAAAATATGCATTTTAGTGGTAAATCTTTTGCTCTACATACATTCAGGAGCCATTTAGAAGAAAATTCACTCATACTTAGTCTTAAAATTAAATCTCTATGATATAACATGTAAAATAATATTTAGCGCTTCATTGTCTACAACTTTAAATGAAAAAACTCACTTCTTATGAAACCTTCTTTAAGCAAATAATATGACACACTCGGTTTAAGTTCTTTAATTTTTGTCACCCAATCCATCATTATCATCATCTCGCTTACATATATGATTAAGATGCGATTTAAGATTATTACTTTAAAAAGCTATTTAAGGAATACAGTCCAACAATCTTAACCGTTCCAATATGATATAATTAAGTTTAATTGTAAAAAAGAGCCTCAAAACTAATGATAATTATATTGAACTTCATTAAAGTCAGCCGGTAGTCCAAATATTTTTATTTATGATCTCCTTATTCATGTGCATCGACATTCATAAATTAAAATCTAGATTTATTTAAGTTTAAAATAAAGGTATATCAAAATTTTACCCAAATCTTTTCCTTATTTGTGTGATAAAAGACTTGTAAAATTGGTATGATTTTTGTGACTTTAATTATACAGATTTACATATCAGTATTCATATATTATTATGCCATAATGATTTTTTCTTTTAGTTATTATTGGACTTTTAGTCTATCACATATTTCAAAAGAAATTTTTCCTTTCATTTTTACGATAATGTCAATAGAATATTTCATACCTTTTTCTCCTACCTATATTTACTCAAAGTATTAATTTAAAACTGTTGAAGAACGTTTATTCAAAAGGAAAAAACTTTTGCATAGATTGTACTTAAAGAAATAATATAGAAGATATAATATTTTACTATGATATAAAATCTATATTATATTAACTATCAATTCTGCCTATGTTAGGGGTGTTCAAAACCGATCCGAAACCGAAAACCGATCCAAACCGAAGCTTAACGGCTTACTGGTAATGGCTTAACGACTTAACGGACGGGGAACGGATTGAATTTTTTTTATTAACGGCTTATCGGTATGGGGATGATTATTCAATTTTCTTAACGGCTAATCCGTTAACCCATTAAGAATATAAATATTATATATATATATATATATATATATATTATAAATATTAAATATAAAAAAAAACTAAAACCCTTGAAAATGATTAACAAAAGTTTATTTCTACTTCTAAACATTTTTATTCTCGGGATCTAGAATTTTTTTGGTTCTATTTTTAATTTATTTTTGGTTGTAATCCTCCTGTTTGGCAACATGTCAGAGATGGTAAAGCTAATTTCCCAATCACGGAAATCAAATTGAGTGACTCTGGCAAAGAAAATTGAATGCATCATATTGCTTCTAAAATATTATTTTTTATGGCAATTCATTATTTCTAAGACGAGGAGAATAAGAGATATTTAGTGAACATGTATGTTAGGCCGATAAACCGCCCATTAACCGCCCTATAAGAGCTAACCCGACACTAATCCGCCCGATATCTTATCGGGTGGCTAACGGATTAATACATTTAAAAGCCGATAACCGTTAAGCCAAATCGTTAAGAGTAAAAAGCCGCCCAATCCGCCTGATGAACACCCCTAGCCTATGTTTAATACTATTATTTTCTTATATTCTTTTCTCTAATTAATGCTTACTTTATTTTTTCACTTTGAAGAAAAAAAATATAGATGTTTCCAAGATCTATTTAGATTATGTATAAGATTCATTTAACTTCTTTCATTAATTATGTTTCATTTATAATTTATAATTTATAATTTATTAATGTTGTCTTAAAATTGATAAGTGTCTTCATTTTAGCTTGTCACTTGTTTTAACCACATGCTTCACTACTCTCCTTTTAATATAATATAGATTACCAAAAAAAAAAAAAAAGACACAACGTTAGCGTTCATTCACCATTGAACGTTATGACAATATTTTAAATACTAACTTTAGGGTACGCGCTTTGCGTGTAACAATTAATAAATTAGATAAATATTATTGAATAATATAATTAAGTTATAAATAAAAACTAAAAAATGTGCAAGTTCTTGAAATTGATTAATGTTTATCATGGATGGTCTTTGTTTATTTAAAAAAAATATAAAAGGAAACAAGGAAGACTTAAAATCCTTAAAATTTTGCAAAAGAACATATAACAAAAATAATCGTGAGTGATGCAAATAGCCAACCGTGAAGGTTAAAAGAAAAAAGAAACAGTCGTAAAGTGGATAATCAATTTACAAAAGAATTTGATAAACTAAATTGTAAAAGTTCATTTAAAGTCCTAATATTATGAATAATTATAATAGAAGGAATTATAGTTATTCTGGATATTCAAATAAGGAATTTTTCTATGTACAAAGTCCTAATTAATATCTCATTTTTTTCTATGTAACTCAAATAAGGAAATAATTAAATACTTATTCCTAAATAATGGGAAAACAATTAAATTACTATTCCTAAATGTTACAAAATAAATAATTGAATTACAATTTTGTCTAATGTAAAAGATAAAAAGGGTTAACGACATTTCACTAAGGGCCTTTTATCCACACTGGATATTTACATCGAGTCAATAGATACATGACATGTGTCTTGCATATGGACTTCAGTCATTTAACCATGGTAAATTATATGCATTCTCATCTAATTAAATTAATTAATCATAGTGAGTTAATATAATTTGGTGTAAACACCCGATGTGGATAAGTATTTATCATATAGATGTAAATATAGAACTCAAAGACATGGTTGAAACTTTTTTTTATTTTATTATAAAGATACTTCATATATTAGTAAATGCGTATAGAGGGTTGGTGCTGGAGTTGCACCCTATTACATAGCGCACCTTCCATTGGTGCTCCTACAAGTCTTCTACTTGTGGCATTGTAAGCCATTGAGTTAGTACTAGTAGCACACATATTTACACTATTACAAAAGCTGGAAGTCCTAAAGTGTATGCTATTGTTTTCAAAAAAAAAAAAAATGCACTACATTCTTGTCCTTTTCAAAAGGTGGTTTCACAAAGTCCGGACATTCTTTAAAAATATGTACTGCTTCACCAGTAGTCCAAAAATAGCCCTCCTTTGCATGCATGTCCGCTTTGCTCTCTATACGCATATTATGGTAGGTTTATCCAACCTGTCCAGGAGGTACTTGCAGTTCGAAATTAAGTTGTTAGATAGCTGTGAGTTGTAGGAATTGATAGACCTTAGAATTTTGTTGAGTCCGCTTCCACTTCCAAAGGAAGTAAATGTCGTTCAAGAGCTAGTTGCAGTCCTTGCATTAGTGCATGTGCCTCAGCTGTGGCAGGAGAATCTGCTGATACTGGGGCTGCAAATCCTACTATCCATTCAGCCTGTGCAGTTCTTATTACACCACCAATACCAGATTTATGTGGAGTATGAGCACCATCAGTATTCAACTTATAACTGTCATTTTTTGGTGGCTGCCAATTTTGACTATGTATTATTTTCCTCCTAATGTTCTGTTTATTAGCAATTAGATATGTAAATTCAACAGCTTGCTGCATAACTAGCTTCGTTGATGCAGTTGATTTAATGTGCCTATACCACTTGTTATTTCTATCTAGCCAGATATTCCGTAAGCTTAAGGCAAAGTAAGTAGTTGGATTTATTTTATAGGGCACATTAAAAAATCTAAATTGTAATAGCTTTTTAATCCAAGCAGAAGTAAGATTTTCTTGAAGTAAAGAAGTGATAAAGTGCATTATTCCTACTTCTTGCCAATAAGTCTTTGCAGCTATACATTCTAGAAAAATATGGCTCATACTCTCATTCTTCTCATGGCAGTATTGACATGCGGCTTCTTGAATAATATTACAGTATTTAAGATAGTCTAATGTTGGTAATTTCTTATTAGTGGCTAAACATATGAACCTTTTAATTTTTGGTTGCACCGCTAATTTCCATATCCGGTCATAATAGCTTGTGTCTATTAAAAATGTATCAGTTTGTTCTTCCAAAAGCTTATATATAGACTGTGTGCTAAATATACTAGAAGGGGTTAGTCCCCATAACAGCTTATCTATTTTATTGATATATTTAACTATGTATACCGACTGGATTTTATTCTTGATAGTATGAGGGAGTTCAAACGGTATTTTTGTCCTTTCCCATTCTTTATTTTTCCTAAGAGAAGAAAAGGTCATCTTTTGAATTTTCAAAGGTAAAGGTCCACAAATAATAGCTCTAATGGTTGTATCTGGTGCTAACCAAGCATCTTCCCAGAGGTTAATTAGAGTTCTTTTCCCAATATTCCATTTCTTACCTAATTGGCATAAGTGCCATCCATTAAGAACATTGGCCAGATGAAGGAAATTTCCTACTATTATCAGTATAGAGATATTTTGATAGTAATAAATTGGCCCATGTAGTATGAGGTGAATTATATAGTCTCCATGCTAAACTAGCTAGCAACGTGTTATTTTTACTCCTTAGTTGTTGTATACCTAAAACTTTTTGCCTTAGTAACATTGCTCCATTTAACTAGATGTAGTTTCTTCTTTTCTTGATTAGAACCCCAAAGAAAGTTTCGCTGGTACTGATCCATCTTATGAAGTATATTAGAAGGGATATGTATATATTGCATTATATGATTTGGGAGTTGGCTAAGTGTGGACTTTATTAAGGTTGCTCTACCCGCTAGTGTCAAGAACTTGGATTTCCAACCTGCTAATTTGTTTTTAAAATTATCAAGCAAAAATTGAAAGTCCTCTTTTTAGGTATTTTCTGGAAAATTGGAAATCCTAAATACTTTCCAAACGAATGGCCTTCCTTCATACAAAATGAGTGTATTGAAAAGTTCTTGTCCGTGACACTACAATTTTTAGAAAAAAACAACTTAGATTTTCAAAGTTAATTTTCTGTCCAGAGACTCTGGAAAAGTTATTAATAACATCAATTATAGCATGACAACTTTTCATAGTTAATTTTGTGAATAAAATTATCGTCTGCAAAGAGAAGGTGTGACAGTAAGGGTCCCTTATGAGAGATTCTATTTGGCTGCCAATTAAGATAATCAACTGCTTGCCCTATATTGCGAGATAATAGTTCCATGCACATAATGAACAAATAAGGTGATAACGGGTCCACTTGGCGTATTCCTCAAGAGGGTTCAAAGTACGATGTACTAGAGACATTTGTTAAAATAGATATTGAAGTAGTAGTAACACAAGACATTATTAAAGAAATCAGGTTGTGAGGTATATTGAAATATATTAGAGCATGTCTTATTAAAATCCCGTTCTAATCTATCAAAAACTTTTTCTAAGTCTATTCTTAATAACAAAGCAGGTGTTTTCCCTCTCATTTTAGCAAGATAATTTAAAGCCTCTTGCACTATAATAGCATTATCTGAGGCTCGTTTGCCTTGTTGAAAGCTAGTTTGAGTAGGTCCTATAATCTTACTAATAATTGGCTACAGTCTAGCAACTATGAGTTTTTGTAATTAGTTTATAAATAGCATTACTGTTAGAAGTGTAAATATAGTAGAACTCTAACTGTAGTAGAACTCTAGTCCAAACTGTATTAGGAGTAGGTTAGGTTATATGTATTATATATAGGGCTCATTGTATCATGTTTAATATCAATATATATATTCTTCTCCGTGCTTTCTCACATGGTATTAGAGCTTTGGTGAGAATAATATAGCTGTGCGTCATTCCAGCTATTTCCGGGAAGAAGACCTCGTCGTCGTGCAATTTTCCGGCGACTTAACAGGATGTCTGTAACTAAACTACCTTTTCTGTTGGTATTGTGCAAAATCCGAGACCACCACGAGGTTCGGGAGAGAATTCCGACCAACCCCAGAAAAAAATCACCGGAAATACATGTGTCACGCGCCCCCACCCGCGGTAGAACCCTCGACGCGTGAAGCCCACGCGCTGGCGCGTGAGGGCAGTTCCGGCCACTTTTTCAGTTTGTTTCTTCAGGACAGATTGGTCGGCTATCAATTCCGACTCTACCCATACTTTTTCCGTTCGATTCCAACAACTTTCAGTTTTTTCCGGCGACTTTATTGACTTTTCCGGCAGCTACAGTACTTTCCGGCCAGAATTTCTTTAGGACAGTTTGCTCCACCTTGAATTTCGAGCCTATCCATATTTTTACTTTTCAATTCCGACAACTTTGAATTTTTCCGGCAGCTACAGTGCTTTTCCGGTAGCTACAGTGTTCCTGTTTTCCGGCAGCGCCAGTTTTCAGTCCTCTGTTTCAGTTTCAGCGAGTTTTCAGTTGATAATCCAACGATGTCTTTGGGACTAGATGCTTTCGGGGCTAGAAACCATGGTTTTGGCAGTTCCGGTATTATGATTACCTCAGAACCTTTAATGGGAGGTTCAAACTACCTAGCTTGGGCTTCGTCTGTCGAGTTGTGGTGTAAAGGCCAAGGTGTTCAGGATCATCTAACCAAGGCGTCTAGTGACGGAGATGAAAAAGCCAAAGCACATTGGGAGAAGATTGATGCTCAATATGCAGTATTTTGTGGCGATCTATTGATTCCAAGTTGATGCCCTTGTTTCGTCCATTCCAAACATGTTATTTGGTTTGGGAAAAGGCTCGTACTTTATACACTAATGACATATCTCGTTTCTATGATGTGATATCGCGGATGACAAATTTAAAGAAACAGGAATTGGATATGTCTACTTACTTGGGTCAAGTGCAGGCAGTTATGGAGGAATTTGAGACGTTGATGCCAGTTTCTGCTAGTGTTGCAAAGCAGCAAGAGCAACGACAAAAGCTGTTTCTAGTTCTTACTCTTGCTGGGCTTCCTAATGATCTTGACTCAGTACGGGATCAGATTTTGGATAGTCCGACTGTCCCCACAGTTGATGAATTATTTTCTCCCTTACTTCGCCTTGCTGCAGCACCAAGTCACCCATTGAGCTCATCACAGACACTTGATTCATCTATCCTCGTCTCCCAATCCGTGGACAATCGGGCTTCTCATACTATGGAGTATAGACGAGGAGGAGGTCGTTTTGGAAGATCTAGACCCAAGTGTTCTTATTGTTATAAACTAGGCCACACTCGTGATGTGTGCCATTCTTTACATGGTCGACCAACAAAAAATGCTTATGTTGCTCAGACCGAGCCTACAGGTAACCAGGGATTTTCTGTATCTGAAAGGGAGTATAATGAGTTCCTTACATATCGAGCAAGTAAGCAGACGTCTCCACAAGTAGCCACTGTTGCTCAGCCTGATACTTCTGTTGCTGGTAATTCTTTTGTTTGTGTTTCCCAGTCTAGTCCTCTTGAACAATGGGTTGTGGACTCAACTGCTTCTGATCATATCTCTAGTAATAAATCCCTTTTGTCAAATATTACGTATTCACAGTTTCTTCCCAACGTTTCTTTAGCTAATGGGTCTCAAACTAAAGCGAAAGGAGTTGGACAAGCAAATCCTCTACCCTCTGTCACTCTAGATTCCGTTCTTTATGTCCCTGGCTGTCCTTTTAATCTTGCATCTGTGAGTCGTTTGACTCGTGCCCTCATTGCGGAATATATTTTATTGATGACTCTTTTATTATGCAGGACCGCAGTACGGGACAGACGATTGGAACAGGACTTGAATCAGACGGACTCTACTACCTTAACTCACTAACATCCTCTAAGGCATGTCTAGCTGCAGATCCTCCAAAGCTACTTCACAGTCGTTTAGGACATCCTAGCTTGTCCAAACTTCAGAAGATGGTGCCTCGTTTGTCCAGTTTATCTACATTAGAGTGTGAGTCATGATAGCTCGGGAAACATACTCGCGCCTCCTTTCCTCGTAGTATTGAGAGTCGTGCAGAGTCTGTTTTTTCTTTAGTTCATTCGGATATGTGGGGTCCTAGTAGAGTATGTTCAACCTTGGGATTTCGTTATTTTGTTAGTTTCATTGATGATCATTCAAGATGTACTTGGATTTTCTTAATGAAAGATCGTTCTGAGTTGTTTTCTATATTCCAACATTTTTATGCTGAAATAAAAAATCAATTTGGTGTTTCTATTCGCACCCTTCGCAGTGATAATGCTTTAGAATATTTATCCTCTCAATTTCAGCAGTTTATGTCTTCTCATGGAATTATTCATCAGACCTCTTGTCCTTATAACCCTCAGCAAAATGGGGTTGCAGAAAGAAAGAATAGGCACATTATCCACACTTCTCATTGCATCTCATGTTCCGCTGCGTTTTTGGGGCGATACAGTTCTCACATCTTGTTATTTGGTTAATCGGATGCCTTCATCTCCCATCCAGAATCAGATTCCGCATGAGGTATTGTTTCCCCAGTCACCCTTATACTCTGTCCCCCCTCGTGTGTTTGGGAGCACTTGTTTCGTTCATAACTTAGCTCCTGGGAAAGATAAGTTAGCTCCTCGTGCTCTCAAGTGTGTCTTCCTTGGTTATTCTCGTGCTCAGAAGGGCTATCGTTGTTATTCACCTGATCTTCGTAGGTACCTTATGTTAGCCGATGTCATATTTTTTGAGTCTAAGCCTTTCTTTACCTCTTCTGACCATTCTGACCATCTGGCTATATCTGAAGTTTTACCTATTCTGGCCTTTAGGGAGTCTACTATATCTCCTCCTTCACCTTCCGCTACAGAAGTCTTACCTATTCCAAAAGTTGGACCATCTACTGTGGCTCCTCCTAGACTCCCTGCACAAGACACTCCACTCTTGACATATCATCGTCGTCCTCGCCCAGCATCCGGCCCGGCTGATTCACTTCCTGCACCTGATCCTGCTGCTACTGCGGACTTGTCTCTTCCGATTGCACTTCAGAAAGGTATATGGAACACCCTTAATCCTAATCCCCATCATATCGGTTTAAGTTATCATCGTTTGTCATCACCCTATTATGCTTTTCTATCTTCTTTGTCCTCTGTTGCCATCCCTAAGTCTACAGGTGAAGCATTGTCTCATCCAGGGTGGCGACAGGCTATGACTGACGAGATGTTTGCTTTACATACGAGTGGTACTTGGGAGCTCGTCCCTCTTCCTTCAGGTAAATCTACTATTGGTTGTCGTTGGGTGTATGCAGTCAAGGTTGGTCCAGATGGTAAGGTTGATCGTCTTAGGGCTCCTCTTGTGGCCAAGGGGTATACTTAGATATTTGGGCTTGATTACAGTGATACCTTCTCTCCCGTGGCTAAGATAGCATCAGTCCGCCTTTTTCTCTCTATGGCTGCTGTTCACCATTGGCCCCTGTGTCAGCTGGACATTAAAAATGCATTTTTACACGGTGACCTTGAGGATGAAGTTTATATGGAGCAACCACCTGGGTTTGTTGCTCAGGGGGAGTCTCGTGGCCTTGTATGTCGCTTGCGCCGGTCACTTTATGGTCTAAAGCAGTCTCTTCGAGCCTGGTTTGGTAAGTTTAGCACTGTTATCCAGGACTTTGGCATGACTCGGAGTGAAGCTGATCACTCTGTATTTTATCGGCATTCTGATTCACGTCTCTGTATTTATCTAGTGGTCTATGTTGACGACATCGTTATTACCGGCAATGACCAGGATGGTATTACTAAATTGAAGCAACATCTCTTTCAACACTTTCAGACTAAGGATCTGGGCACACTAAAGTATTTTCTGGGTATTGAGATCGCACAGTCTAGCTCAGGTATTGTGATCTCACAACGGAAGTATGCCTTAGATATTCTTGAGGAGACAGGAATGACAGGTTGTAAACCTGTTGACACTCCAATGGATCCGAATTCTAAACTTCTTCCAGGACAGGGGGAGCCTCTTAACAATCCTGAAAGATATAGGCGGTTAGTTGGTAAACTAAATTATCTTACAGTGACAAGACCTGACATTTCCTTTCCTGTGAGTGTTGTGAGTCAGTTTATGGGTTCGCCATGTGATAGTCATTGGGATGCAGTTGTTCGCATTCTTCGGTATATAAATCAACTCCAGGTAAAGTTTTATTGTTTGAGGATCGAGGCCATGAGCAGATTGTTGGATACTCCGATGATGATTGGGCAGGATCGCCTTCTGACAGACGTTCTACTTCTGGATATTGTGTCTTAGTAGGAGGAAATTTGGTATCTTGGAAAAGCAAGAAACAGAATGTGGTTGCTCGGTCTAGTGCAGAAGCAGAATATCGAGCAATGGCTATGGCGACATGTGAGCTAGTTTGGGTCAAACAGTTGCTCAAAAAGCTGAAATTTGGTGACGTTAGTCAGATGGGACTTGTGTGTGATAATCAAGCTGCTCTTCATATTGCTTCAAATCCAGTGTTCCATGAGAGAACTAAGCACATTGAGATTGACTGTCACTTTATTAGAGAAAAGATACTCTCGGGAGATATTGCTACAAAGTTTGTAAAGTCAAATGATCAGCTTGCAGACATTTTCACCAAGTCCCTCACTGGTCCTCGTATTAACTACATATGTAACGAGCTCGGTACATATGATTTATATGCACCAGCTTGAGGGGGAGTGTTAGAAGTGTAAATATAGTAGAACTCTAACTGTAGTAGAACTCTAGTCCAAACTGTATTAGGAGTAGGTTAGGTTATATGTATTATATATAGGGCTCATTGTATCATGTTTAATATCAAGATATATATTTTTCTCCCGTGCTTTCTCACAATTACAAAGACTTATGGAATTGATGAATTCTTGTTGGATGTGTAACCTTAGGAATAAGGCAAATAAGAGTCTTATTTAGCTCAATAGGGATAGTATTAGTAACAAACACATTTTGATAGAAATTTATGACCTTCGTACCCACCTCCATCCAGTATTTCTTATAGAAGAAAGGATGTAACCCGTTTGGACCTGGTGATTTATAAGGTTTAAAACTATTTAACGCACTCAATACTTCTTCTTGCTGAGAGGTAAGCTCAATCTAAAGAGTTCATTGGGTAAATATTGACAGTCAAATGCAGTATTATGACTATCTATTGAGATTACTTGCTCAATATCGAACAAATTAGTGAAGTAATTTAGGATTAAAGTATTAATATCTTTCAGAGTGTCTATCCAATTTCCACCGTTATCTTGTAAGGCGGTAATTTTGTTTCTACGACGTCTATGTAGAGTGGATAGATGGTAAAATCTAGTATTAGCATCTCCTTTTGTGACGACCCAAAGGGTCATCACTTGTTTAATTAGTCATTTCGAGCTTCAGAGGTCTTGAAAACCTCACTATTAGTTGCCTTGATTTGCGTGCGCATTCCGGGCGCAAAGGCGGAAAATTTTTATGTTGATATATATGAATTATGTGAAAAATTTGAAGAATTTTGATATTAATATTGATAAAGTTGACTTTGGTCAACATTTTTAGTAAACGGACCCAAACCCGTGATTTTACGGTCTCGATAGGTTCGCAGAAAAATATGGGACTTGGGCGTATGCTCGGAATTGAAATCCGAGGTCCCAGGCCCGAGTACGGAATTTTAGAAAGAAATTGTTTTCTGAAAATATTTAAGGAAAATGAAAATGAAATTTGATCAGAAAGAAATGGTATCAGGCTCGTATTTTGGTTCCGACGCCCGGTACAGGTCATATATATTGGTTAAACGCTTCCTGTAAAGTTTGGTTGAAAACGGACATTGTTTGACGTGTTTCGGCCTTAAATTGGAAAATTTGGAAGTTATGAAATTTTGAAAGATTTCTTGGATTTAATGCTAAATTTATTGATTTTGATGTTATTTTGGCGATTTGACTGCTCGAGCAAGTTCGTATGATGTTTTTGAGTTAGTGTGCATATTTGATTTGGAGCACCGAGGGCTCATGAGTGTTTCGGAGTGATCTCGGACTTAGGAAAATTTCAAAAAAAAAATTGCAGAAATAGTGCACCGTGAACAGTACACCATGCCCGTGTACAGTACCTGTGAACAGTACCCCATGTACAGTACTTGTGAACTGTTCGGGTCGTGACACCTTCTTTTAGCCAATTAATTCTAGATTTTAATTGACAGAACTCCTGTTCTGAAAGAAGAATTTGACTATACTCCAAAGTTAATTGTGTTTCCAGATTTTGCAAGAAAATACTTGTAGGATAATGAATTGAAGATTGTAAGCCCGCTAGTTTAGCAAGTATTTTCCTTTTTCTTTCAAAGATATTACCAAACGTGTGAACATTCCACCTTGTAACTATTTTTTTTAAAATTTTCAGTAGTATCTATTAAAGGGGAATTATTCATCCAAGCTTTATGAACCAAGTTTGTAAATTCGGGGTGAGAGACCCACATAGTTTTGAACCTAAATATCTTGGTATAAATAGATTGAGTAGGTTCTAATTTAATAAGTAGGCGATAATGATCCGAGTGAGTACGGGGTAGGTATGTTACTGTAGCATTTGGAAATTGATTAAGCCAGTCATAACTAGCTAAAAACCTATCTAATCTTTCTAAGATAGTATAACCTCTACTTTGCTTATTTGTCCAAGTAAATCTACTTTCTTGAAATCCCAGATCAATAAGGCATTCAAAAATCTAGCAAATTTATCAGATCTATTGTTATTTATGGGCAGACCTCCAAACTTTTCATTTGAGTGCACTATCTCATTAAAATCTCCCCCAATTAGCCAAGGTAGTTGATTATGAGCATGCATATTAATTAAACTGTTCCAAAGAAAATTACGTAATTGATAAACCCTACTTGCATAAATAGCCATTAAAATCCATGTAGGTTTATTAGGGCTTACTTGGACAAGGCAGTGTATCTCTTGCATCCCCACCCTTATCTCAGTAACATTAATCAGATCAGCCTTCCAAAGTACTACTAAACCTCCTATTAGACCATTAACAGGAGACTGAGACATGTTTGAAAAATCAAACTCTTCACGTAGCCTATCGGGATCATGCATGTGAGTTTCCAATAGAATAGCAAGAGCAGGCTTATGATAATCTAGCAATGACCTAAAATACCTCTTAAATTCCGGACTATGTGAACCCCTATGAAATTCATGAATGAATTAGAGTTCCTGGGGTAGGAGGACAAATTCTGAGTCACTGGAGGATCCAGACTTAGTGGTAGATGTAGAAGAGTTGGAATGATAACCGTTGCATATTTTCCTGCTTCTGGGTTGGTAGTTGGCCTGAAATTTAGGCTGCACGTGACCATCTCTGGTGGACACTTTAGTATAAATTTTTTTTCGAACTGCTCCTTTAGGTTGTAATACTAGATCCCTTTTAGCCACCAAAATTCTGTACGTGTCTCCCTCATTTCCGCCAGATTAAGGTCAGCTCTTCCCTTATCTCTCTGTCTAGTCCTGGAGGAGATTGAGGGGGAGAGTTGGGCGGGCTGTTTGGTGGAGTAAGATTCTCCAGCAGAGAAATTGGGCTGGAGTAGGGGGAGAGTGGATTGAAGGAGTCCAAAGGTTGGAACCATGGAGCAAATACCTGTCCCATATGATATGGTGGGTAAAAGGGCATGAGATCCATTGTTACCTCCCATGCAGGACTCATCTGGGCCATTTGTGGAGGCCATGGCTGGCGTGTGGATGTTGATGTTTGTTGTTCCATCGGGAGAGGAGTTTGAGTGAGGTACCACTGGTTCATGTTTAAAGCTTCCATCCCCAGCCTCATCCCCTCCGTAACTATCTCTGCTAAGTAAGTGGGATTTTGAATTAGTAAAACCACCTCCTGATTGTTCAACTGCAGTATGAAAACTAGCGCATATCCCTGGAGCCCCATCTCTAACCAGGACTGGAGAGGGAGATCGTTGGTCAGAGTTTGGGAGGTGTATATTAGGGGTGAGGAATTCTGGGGTAATTGAGGTCCAGTCATGGTGAGTCTTGGAAAGTGAAAGAACTGGCTGATGGTTCTAATATTTTGGCTCATCCCTATAAGGGTGGGTCTTTGCATCTTGTAGGGAATTCAGATATTTTGGTGAATTAGGAGATATATTTGATCGTAGGCCTTGTGTATATATTGAAGAGGAGGATGTCTTTGGATTTAACTTCAGTGAATTGGAGACTTGTTCATAATGGTCATCACATGCCAAGCCATCATTTGGTTTCCCTTGATTTTGAGGAAGGTTAGTCGTAGAAGGTAATGGGATCACTATAGCATGCAAATTAGCAGGTGAATTGGTATAAACCAAATATGATATGTCCAAATTATGGGGTAACTTTACCAAGTTGTCCAGATTTAGACTATGTTATCTCATGCCACGTTGATTATAAGGTATGTCTAGATTGTGCATATCACACTCTAATGAATACGTGTTGGTAGTAACTGAAGGAGTCTTATGATTGGGTCTAGGTTTAGGGTTAGGAGTGGGGGGATTTGTTCTTTTGGCCGGTTCTAAATCATTTTTATAGGTAATATTTTTGTCCATATCTAGTTTATTAAAGGACCCTAATTTGATATCTAGTGGGCCTGTATTTGAGTTCCTAACGGGTGAATTTAAAGACCTTTCCTCTAGAAGCATATGGGACGAGTTGGTTAGTGGCACACCATGGGTTGGGTCATAATATTAAGAGAAATATTTGGTTGGCCTGGTGTCCTGACCCGGCCCAATACAGGGGGAATAGGTTTAGCAAGATTACCTAGGTTTGGTAGCACCGCCTCGACTAGTTCTGAAGCCGCCATAGGCACTTGTTGTTTCTTGTCCGATGGAGCTTAAGTGTAATTTTTTGATGATCTTTTTGGAAAAGTCACTGTTTTCCATTCAAGGTCCTTGGTCGTCAAGGGTGTACTTAGTTCTACGTTGTCTTGTTTTTGATCATCTAGTTTTTGGTTCTTAGTCAGACTAAGTATATCAGGACAACTAGAGATAGGGTGGCCAAATTTCCCACAGTTCGTGCACAATAGGTTCAAACCTTCGTAGAGTAAAACTTGTTTGTGAAGGCCTATAAACAAGTTAGGTTTTAATGGTTTCTCTAATGGTACTTCAATGCATATACGGGCATACCTACCTTAGTTGATGTGCACGTATCGATCTTTAGCAACCTGCCGAGCTTGGTTCCAATCCTACTAAGTATTTCTAAGTCGTAAAACTCAGTTGGTAATTCGGGCATACGTACCCAAATGGCTGAGTATGTTAGTTGAGTTGTAGAAGCCTTAAACTTAGGTCCCACCCTCGAACGGTTAGGAAGTGGCTTAGTATGAACCAAGGTCCTCCATGTAAAGCCTTAATCATATTCTCCTCCTTTTGAAATTTGATAAGGAGCACCTAATTCAATAAGTGGGAGGACTTTTGTTGGCTTCCATAAGTTCATTAGCTTTTCATACATAACTCGGTGCGTAATTCTCTTACCAAAAAGCTTGACAATGACAGAGTATTTCTAGGGTTCATAGATACGAGATTTGTCACTAGAGGAAAATTGGGATAAAGGAGTCCTCATCCACGTTGGCATGAAACAATTCATCCCCTAGGTCAAGGTTGTTTAAAGAGTGTATTAGATTGGTAGAAGAACAAGGTAGGAGGTGTTTTTCAGTTAATAGAGTTTGGAGAAAGGAGGGTGCTTGAGTTTGTGGTAACATGTCATCTACTTGCATGGAACCTAATCCTAGTCAAGATATGGTAGGAGTATAGTTGAGCAGCGTGGTTATGGATGTTTTTACATAGTAGAGAGCGTTTTTTACTTTTACTTTTGGTTGAAACTTGAATGTAGTTAAACTTTGACGTTAAACTTTAAAATATTTTTAATCTAAAACTACTTAAAGATGAATGTGATTTTGAAATTTACACTGTTTCTGTTAAAAGGTTTTCAGTTTTTCCATAGTAAACTATCGAACTAAAGCTTATTTTTCCGTACTTCAACGGAAACCTTAGGAGTCCCACCGCCTTAAAACTTTTTCTTTTACTCTTAAGCAACCTTGCGAATTTTTTCGTGCTTTAAGCACATGAATATATTAAAAGGAGAATAATATATGAAGCCATTTGGTAATTTTAGGATAATATTAATAATTAAAAATTATATATACATACATAATTAATGGAGGTAATTTAATAAATCTTATACATAATCTAAATAGATCTAGAAAAATCTAATTTATATATCTATATTTAAATTTATATGTATATTTGTATCAATATCTATATCTATATCTATGTCTATATTTATACCTATATAATGATTCACTCGTATATTTTCTTTTATGTTAGCTAGAAATATGGAGGTGAAAATTAATTAAAAGCTGTAATAAAGAATATATATATATATATATATATATATATATATATATATATATATATATATATATATATATATATATATATATATATATAAAGACGTAAATTGAGATTACCTATGACTATTTATGCTTTGGAGTAAGTTAAAATATAAAATAAAACTAAAAATAATTGATATTAAAGATTTATTGAGTTTAAAAACTAAATAAATTCAAGCAGCAAAATAAGATCTTACATAAAATATACAAATTAATTAAAAGGTAAGGGAAAAAATTAAATAATTAGTAAAAGATATGTTAATAACAAGAAAACTAAATTCATATTGATATTGATAAATCATGCAAACAAATATTTTATAAGTAAATATTACTACAATTTATATATAATGTTTTAAATTATTAATAAAATATTTTTCTGTGATTAATATTTGAGTTGAGTTTAGTTAGTTAAAGTTTGAAAGCATACCATAATTTTTTGAAAATATGGTCCAATTAAGAAAATATAATGATAAAATTATTTGTTTGAGATGAGAAAGTATTTTAAATTTTATCTATATTATATCAGAATGAGTGTGGTAAAAATAGATATTAAATTCAATCAAGCTAATAAAAATTTACATGACAATGTAATAATATTAGGTATTAAATAATATAAAATCATTAATAAATATTAAAAAACTAAGATTTTTTATCATAGAAAAAAGTATAAAACTTATTTAAATTTGAGATGAGAAAGTATATAAGTCCACATAACTCAAGTCTAATAGTAAAATAAAAAAATAAATTTTTTTTGAAAATATGGTCAATTAAGAAAATATAATGATAAAAATTATTTAAATTTGAGGTGAGAAAGTATTTTAAATTTTATCCATATTATATCAGAATGAATGTTGTAGAAATAGATATTAAACAAACGAGTTAATAATAATTCACATGACAATGTAATAATATTAGGTATTGAATAATATAAAATCTATAAAGAGTAAATAGGAAAAAACTTAAATATTTATCATAGGAAAAAGTGTAAAACTTATTTAAATTTGAGATGAGAAAGTATACAAGTCCGCATAACTCAAGTCTAATAGTAAACTAAAAAACTTAAATATTGAACAATAAAAATAAATTGGAGATAATTTAAGTACATTTATAAATCATAAGTTTAGAAAATAAAATAAATTAAATATACAATACGTAAGAATATTATTAAATTTTAAATTCATTTAAATTTTTGAGCAATATTTTTGAAATAAAATAAATATTTATTTTATAAAAATTATATATTTATCTTATATTATTAAAGAAATGTAGTTGAGAATAATATTAAATAAAGCTACGAGTTAATGAAAAGCCACATAAAATATAATAAGACTATAAATTAGATTAAAAATGGGAAAATTATGTTAACTTATTAGAAATTTACGAGTAGAAGTGAAAAGAAAAGACTATTTGAAGTTAAGATTAGAAAGTTCTTAAAACAATGATGCAAATGCTCAAATTATGAATAATATCACGAAATTAAAGTCTTATTTATGAAAATAAAAATAATAATAAAATAAAATTTTAAATTTTAAAATAAAATTTTAATATAGGTAATTTTACAAAAATTAAATATATCTTAAAACTAAAAAAGAAAAAAAATATGTAAAGAAGTAAAATGGTAGTGAAAATATGACTACAACATTAAGATATAATATGTTCAAACAACTAAGAAAATATTTTCTGTAATTAATATCTGAATCCAGTGCAGTTAGTTTGAGTTTGAATACATAGCATAATTATCTGAAAATGCGGTCAAATTTAGAAAATAAAATGATAAAAGTTGTTTGGGTGGGACTTGGCTCACAAGAAGGATGTACTGTGAATTAAATGGATCCATGCTGTCTACATTAAGCAACAGCAGCTTCATACCATAAAAATTCCTAACCAAGCCAGCTGGATGGTAAGGAAGATTATTGAAGCTACTGTTACATTGCACCAATCACAGCTATTGTCCCAATCATAATGTTCAATCAAGAAGCTGTATCTTCAACAGATTGGGCAGCTGCCAAGAGTTGTGTGGAAAAATCTAACCATCCAAAACTATGCCAGACCCAAGGCAGTGTTTAATCTCTGGCTGATTCTGCAGGATAGGTTACCTACCAAGGATCGATTGAGATAGGGGAATCCAAACATGGACAGCACCTGTACACTATGCCAGCAAGACATGGAGACCAGGGATCACCTCTTCTTCTTTTGTCCCTTCACCATGCAACTGAGACATCAAACAATGATTTGGATTGGGGTAACTCAGCCTAGCTTTCAAAGTTGGGATCAATACATCCAATGGATCATAACCATGGCTAAAGGGAGGACTACTCGAGCTCATAGTATCAAAATGATCATTGCAGAAATGTGTTATAACATCTGGTTAGAGAGGAACTCAAGGTTGTTTATGTGTCAAGTTCATATGGACACTTACTTAAAAATATTGCATACACATGTCATATTAGGAGTCCTATTAAGTTTGGCCTGCAACTCCAGCATTCTCCCTGTAATTAGAAATAGAGGCATAGTAAATAGATGTTGGCTACGTCTCTCTTTTGTGATAGTCAGCTGTGTGTAGCTGGACTATAGTTTTGTAAAGTATTCCCTTTGGTGATTAATACAACAACTTAATTACCAAAAAATAAAAAAAGTTGTTTGAGTCTGAGATGAAATTTATTTTTTGAAAATATTACGTAAAGAATTAAAATGATGGTAAAAATATTATTACAATATTTAGAAATAATGTGATCAAAATTATTAAAAAAATTCTACGGTTAAATAAATTTGTAAAAATACAAAATAAATTTCTGATTTTGGTAATCTTAATGATGTAAATTAAAAATTAAATTTTATCAAATAGCTCAAAAAGAAATTTAACTGTATCTAATACAAACTTAATTATAAGAGGACTCAATACATTTGGAACATGATAATCAAATAACTTACGTAATATTTTAGACTTAATTATTTAAATCTAGTGCAGTTAGTTTGAGTTTGAATACATAACATAACTTTTTGAAAATGTGGTCTGATTAAGAAAATAAAATGATATGAATTATTTGATTGTGAGATGATTTCTTTTTAAAAAAATATTACGTAAAGAATTAAAATAATAGTAAAATATTATTGCAATATTTAGAAATAATGTGTTAATAAAATCAAGAATTTTTGTTTCTATGATTAAATAAATTTTTAAAAATACAAAATAAATTTCTAATATTGGTAATCTTAATAATAAAAATTAAAATTAAAATTAAATTTTATGTTATGGCTAAAAAAAAGAAAACTTAACTACATCTAATACAAAATTAATTATAAGAGAACTCAATATATTTGGAACATGATAATCAAATAACTTATGTATTAATATTTTAGACTAATTAAAAGTTAAAATTTAAAACAAAATATGACATTATTTTGGTTATAGGTAAAATATTAATATAATACTAATTAGCATTTATAGTAGGAAAGAAAATGTACATTAAAAATAAAGTAGAGGTAGATTGAGGAGATTTATACTTTAAATTAATTTTAATATAGATAAAATAAAATAATTAATTATATTTAAAAATATTACCGACAAATTAAATAACTAAAATATTATGAATAAGAGGATAAAAGCATTAAAATATATCAAATTTCGAGAATAAAACATTTATTTTTATCACATACTATTAAAAGGATAATAATCAAGACATTAATTTAATTATAAGGTAACAAAAAATTATATGATGGTATAATAATATGAGATATTAAATAATACAATAACTATAGGAAAAGAACAAAAAAAAGAATTTATAAAACTGATGCGATGAATAAGATATATTTAACTTCTTTGATAAAAATAAAGTGATTTTACGATTTTGTTGACATAATATGACCTAATGTGCTCAAACAAGACATATCACAATATAACATATTTAGTATTCTTTAATATCGACAACGGAACGAAATACAAGTACTAAAATCAAGGAGTTAGGTTGCTACAAATATATGTTAAAGAGATTGGTTGTCTATTACGAGATTTGATCAATAATTATCCTGCTTCATAATTAAATTCTCATGTTATATAATTTTTATCTGAGAGATTTATAATTTAAGGTTATTTGTACAAGATTAAAACAACATACATCGCAATTTGAAATGATTTGTACCACGTATCGTGCGCGGATATATACTAGTTATTCTTTTAACATTTCTTTCCCTCCTTATTCAAAACCCTAGCCCCTCTTCTAAATTTCCTAATTCTTCTCAAGTGAGTATTATTTTTCCTTTAATTCGAGTAAATTTCGCAATAATTATAGCTTAGGAGTAAGATTAAAATCATCTTCTTTATTTATATGTCCATTGTTCATGAAGTGTCTTAATCTTCTAGTTCTTCATACGAATGAAAGAGGATGTGGCTATGTGGAATTGTAGCTCTGCATCTCATGTCCAAGACTCTTGAGAATTCTGGAAGACATTTTTAGGTGTCCAAAACCTGATGTAATTGGCCGTTGTTTCATGTGAAATGTTGTGAATTTTGTGTCTAATTTTGCACATATTTATATCGATGATTTCTTCTAATGTTTATAATTTTTTTTCTTGCAGAATAAGGGGTCATATGGTTATTGGAATGGAAAGACGATAAATTTTCATCAAGAACTTTAGTTGTCATCAATAAATTGAAGAGAAAAAAGGAGACTCTTGTGAGGAAAACAGGTTTTTTGCAGAAAAATTCAGATGATCTTCATATTGCAATCAATGTATTAAAGGGAAAAGTTGTTGCGTTTGAAGGACCTTCTATTGATCATGATAGAGTAGTTGCAAAGTTGAAGGAAAAATTTTGATAGTGGATTCTCATTCTTATGTTGTTGGGTTGGTTTGTTGGGATTTTTGGATTGAAACCTGTTAGGAATAAACCCCTACCAAAATAATATTCACGGTAATAAAAATGAAATAATAATGTAGTTCCGAGATACGGTAATTAACAAGAATAAAAGAGTAACAATGACACCAAGATTTTTACGTGGAAAACCTTTCTGAATAAGGAAAAAAACCATGGCCCTGAGAGGAGCAACTAATATCACTATAGTAAGGAATTTTACACTTTGTAGGTCCGAGTAAAATACTACAAAGACCACTACAACACTCAAAAGAAAATAACCCTCTTTTGATATTTCCACCTCACTAAAATATCGCTCACTCTCTATTTTCCTCACATACTATTTTCTTATACCTTGTCTGTGAAACCTTACTTTTTTTTCTCTCTTTTTGTTGGTGTATCAAAATGAGAACGGAAGCTCTCATTTTATAGGGCAAACACTGCCAACCATGTTTGAAACTTTTCCTCTGCAAGCTTGCCAAAATTAACAAGTGCAGAAGACAACAAAACATGGGCTGATGGGCAGCCAATATTGACAAATGAAGAAAGAAAGGAAGAAAAACATCTTCCTTAAGAAAGGGGCTGGACCCCACCAATCTCCCCCTCCAGTCTCATTTACCTGAAGGGGATAACACCACAGTTTCTAGTTTGAGTGTATACAGACATGTTCTTTGCATAGCTCAAACTTGTCTCTTGATATCACTTTGTTCAGCATATCCGCATGATTTTCGCTTGTGTGAATCTTTTTGACCTGTAAAGATTCGTCCGTCACTTTCTCACGAATACAGTGACATCTCACATCTATGTGTTTGGTCCTTGCATGGTACATAGAGTTCCTGCTAAGATCTATTGCACTTTGATAGTCACAATAGACGACATACTCCTTCTGATGCTATCCAAGCTCTTGAAGGAACCGTTTGAGCCATACCAACTCTTTGCCAGCTTCAGTAGTGGAAATATATTCCGCTTCAGTCGTAGAGAGTACAACCACTTCTACAACCTCGACTGCCATGATATAGGCCCCCTGAGAATGTAAACAAATATCTAGTAGTGGATTTTCTGTTGTCAATGTCACTGCCATATCAGCATCTGTATATCCCTTCAAGATTGGATCAGATCCTCCAAAGCACAAACAATCTCTCGTGGTGCCTCTCAGGTGCCTGAGTATCCACTTGACTGCTTCCCAATGTTCCTTTCCAGGATTTTGAAGAAACTTGCTGACAACATCAACTGCGTGAGCAATATCAGGTCTAGTACATACCATTGCATACATCAAGCTTCCGACTGCTAAAGAATAAGGAACTCTAGCCATGTTCCCTTTCTCCTCCTCTGTTGTAGGACACATCTTTTTGCTCAATTTTAGATGAATAGCAAGATGTGTGCTGACTGGCTTAGCATTCTTCATGTTGAAGCGTTCTAGTACATGTTCAATGTACTTCTCCTGAGATAGCCACAACTTTCTACTTGTTCTCTCTCGAACTATCTTCATCCCTCGAATTTGTTGTGCTGGACCCAAGTCTTTCATATCAAATGACTTGGACAGATCTCATTTCAATTTTGCTATCAACCATTTGTCTTTTCCTACAATTAACATGTCATCCACATACAACAACAATATAATAAAATTATTTTCAGAAAATCTTTTGAAGTATACACATGGATCAGAATAGGTCTTTATGTATGTTTGACTTTTCATGAATGAGTCAAACTTCATGTACCACTGCCTTGGTACCTGCTTTAATCCGTAAAGACTCTTATTCAATTTGCACACTATGTGTTTCTTTCAAGGTACTTCAAATCCTTCTGGCTGCTCCATATAAATCTCTTCTTTCAAATCTCCATGAAGAAATGCAATTTTCATATCCAACTGCTCCACTTCAAGATCTAGGCTAGCTGCTAAGCTCAAAATTGTTCGAATAGAAGTCATTTTGACTACAGGTGGGAAAATTTCATCAAAATCAATACCTTTCTTCTGTTCGAAGCCTTTAACCACCAATCGATCTTTGTATATGGCCAGCTTGTCATTTCCATCTTTCTTGAGTTTAAAGACCCATTTGCATTTGGGTTGTCTTTTACCCTTTGAAAGTTCAACCAGCTTGTACGTGCCATTTTTCTGTAGAGATTTCATCTCTTCTTGCATAGCTTTCACCCACTGGCTCTTTTTTGGATGGGATAGCACCTCCTTAAGACATTCTGGCTCCCGCTCATCACTGATGAGGACATACTCTGTGGAAGGGTACCTGCATGACTCTACCCTTGGCCTCTCCGATCTCCTCAGAGGTTGAGGTTGTTCTTCTTCCTGAGTGGGGTGCTCCACACCTCGAAACCTTCATCAAGTTGCTATCCCTTCTCAATAACCTAACCAGGTTGCTCCCCCTGCTCGGCAACCTCGTTGGTTGTACTTTCTGCACTTGTGGGATTGTTAGAAATAGAAGGAATAGTAACAAGGTTAGGAATTATACCATTATTCGCCTTTTCTAACATATAAGCAGCTGTTCCAACTTCACTTTCTCTGAAGACTACATCTCTGCTTCTGATGACCTTTTTCTTTGCAGGATCCCACAATCTGTACCCGAACTCTTCATCTCCGTATCTGATAAATATGCAAGGAACAGATTTATCATCCAGCTTTGTTCTCTGCTCTTTCGGTACATGTGCAAAAGCTCTGCAACCGAACACCTTCAGATGCGAGTAGGACACCTCCTTATTGGTCCAAACTCTCTCTGGGATGTCAAATGCCAATGGAACTGATGGACTCATATTGATCAGGTAACAGGTTGTTTGAACTGCTTCACCCCAGAATGACGTAGGTAGTTTATCCATTCTGAGCATGCTTCTCACCTTCTCAACAATAGTACGGTTCATCCTCTCGTCTACACCATTGTGCTATGGGGTTCCAGGAACTGTCTTTTCATGTATGATCCCATGACTTGAACAGTACTCTTCAAATTCCCTTGAAGTGTACTCACCTCCATTGTCACTTCGGAGACGCTTTAGCTTTTGACCTGTCTCCCTTTCTACTAGAGCATGAAACTTCTGGAAAATTTGAAACACCTGATCTTTGGATTTCATAATATAAACCCACAATTTTCGTGAAGTATCATCAATAAAAGTAACAAAATATTTGTTACCGCCCATTGATTCAATTTCCATTGGGCCACAAACATCAGAATATACTAAATCAAGTATATTCAATTTTCTTTCAGACGATGTCTGAAATGAGACTCTATGCTGCTTACCAAATAAACAGTAGTCACAGGGTTTTATTGTTGTACCTTTGGGATAATAAATAAGTAATTTATTGGCAAGAATCTGCAATCCCTTCTCGCTCATATGACCCATTCATTTATGCCACAAATCTGCAGAAATCCCATCTTGTGCCACATTCAATTCTCCTTGGCATATTTCTGCATTTGTCCTGTACAACGTGCCACGAGCAACTCCCTTTGCAATCACCAATGATCCCTTGGTGAGTCTCCACTTTTGATTTGCAAAATAGTTCTCGTATCCATCTCGGTCCAAAGCAATCCCCGAGATCAAGTTCATCCGCAAATCAGGTACATGCCGCACATCCTTTAGAACCAATGTGCATTCGACATTTGTCTTAATACAAATGTCACCAATCCCCGCAATCTTTGAGTAACTCGTGTTGCCCATTCTCACTGTGCCGAAATCACCTGCTACATCTATGCAAAAAAGATCTATTACCGTTGTGGCATGGTAAGATGCCGCTGTGTCAACCACCCATTCCGACTCTGGACCTGACAGGTGCATGCATTCCTCTTCCTCATTTATAAAGAGGACAACGTTTTCATTTTTTTGCACCATGGCAGTTATGTTGTCGTCATGCTTCTGGCCACTAGTTTCACCTTTGCCCTTCCTTGGATTTGGGCAATCTCTTTTAAGGTGACCTGGTTGATCACAGTTGTAGCAATTTATGGCATTTGATTTGGATCGATTCTTTGACTTTCCACGAGCTCCGGATCTACCATAGTTGCTCGAACTCCTTTGATAACTTCTGCCTCTACCTTCTGCGATAAGAGCTTGTCCTTGATTTTCAGGCTTCTTTCTCATCTTCTCATTGAGTAAAAGAGCCGATGTGAAATCTTTCAACTCAATAGTAGTCTTACCGTGCAGGATAGTTGTCGCCAAATTGTCGTACGAAGATGGCAACAGGTTCAATAGCAAGATAGCTTTATCTTCCTCCTCGATTTTCACTCTGAGGTTGGCAAGCTGTGTGATTAGTCCGTTAAACACATTTAAATGTGACAAAAAATTCATACCTTCACCCATGTGTAGGGCATATAACTGCTTCTTCAAGTACAATTTATTTGTCACCGTTTTGGACATGTATAGGCTTTCCAACCTGGTCCAAATTCCACGTGCAGTGTCTTCATCAATGATATTATTTACCACATCATCCGATAAGTCAACCTGATTGCACTAGCAGCTCTTTCATCCAAGTCAGCCCAATACTCAGCTTTCATGGTATCAAGCTTTTTGGCATCAGCAACTAGTACCTTGTGTAATCCTTGTTGGATGAGCAAATCCCTCATCCTTCTTTGTCATGTTGAAAAACAGTTATCTCCGTTTAATTTAGCTACCTCGTACTTTATTCCGGACATTTTTATTTTTCACCAAGTATAGTACTACCGACAGTGAATAGTGTTTTAGTGAACGAGCAGAACCTGTGCTCTGATACCAGTTGTTAGGAATAAACCCCCTACCAAAATAATATTCACGGTAATAAAAGCGGAATAATAATGTAGCACCGAGATACGGTAATTAACAAGAATAAAAGAGTAACAATGATACCAAGATTTATACGTGGAAAACCCTTCTGAATAAGGGAGAAAACCACGGCCCTGAGAGGAGCAACTGATATCACTATAGTAAGGAATTTTACACTTTGTAGGTCCGAGTAAAATACTCCAAAGACCACTACGACACTCAAAAGAAAATAACCCTCTTTTGTTATTTCCACCTCACTACAATACCGCTCACTCTCTATTTTCCTCACAAACTATTTTCGTATACCCTGTGTGTGAAACCTTACTCTTTTTTCTCTCTTTTTGTTGGTGTATCAAAATGAGAGCGGAAGCTCTCATTTTATAGGGCAAACATTGCCAACCATGTTTGAAACTTTTTCTCTGCAAACTTGCCAAAATTGACAAGTGCAGAAAACAACAAAACATGGGCTGCTAGGCAGCCAATATTGACAAATGAAGAAAGAAAAGAAGAAAAACATCTTTCTTAAGAAAGGGGCTGGACCCCACCAAAACTAATGTATTAAATGCATTGTTGTTGTTCGATCGATTATAATGGCATTAGGATGTTTGACGAAATGTAAAGTGTGTGATATATTTTCTTATGGAAAAAGACATTAGCAATGTTGTTTGAGCGAAATGGGCTTAACTACTACTGTTGTGATGCATTTTCAAGTTAACGTATAATTGTGGTACAATAAAGCTTGCTGAAAAACTATTTTGGCAGTGGATTCATGTTAATATTTGAGCCTGATGCCTTTAAATAAGAGATATCATCAATGCTAAGGTTAAGAAAAGGGACTCCAGTAATTGATTCCTCCAGAATCTCTAATAAGACAATGTATTAAATACTTCATAACATTGTAAACGAAATTTGGAACTAAAATGACAATTTGCACTTCAATCCCCACTAGTTGGCGTTGCAGTAAGTTAACAAGAAGCCTAAAACTTATCAAAGTAATAGGAAGTCTCACATGACAATTGAAAACCGCCATGATACATTGCTTTCTATGATCACAGTATTCAACTACTGCTGTTATTAAAATTGAAAATGCAAGCAAGAAAGACCAATGAACTTTGAACAGCGATATAGAGTAGTGTTATTTGGTATCTGAAACCTTAGATCAATAATTGTTTCATAAGCTTTGACGCGTTAGCTGATTACAGAAACAAATGCTAAGTAATACAGCCTCAACTTCATAACATCACTTGTGTGTGTGGGGGGGGGGGGGGGGGGAGGGAAGATCATAAACAAATTAAAATCAATAGCCTCCCTTTTATGTCTATTGCATAAACTAATCTTCAAATCCCTCCTCATTAATTGATTCATCAGTTGGTACTTCTTTTCCATTTTTGTCCACCATCTTAAATTTCTTCTTTTTTCCTTCATCCTGTAGTTGTTTGAGTGTCATTGCTGCCTTACCTTTCCAAATAGTCTTATAACCTGGCCAAGCTTTCTTTTTGGCTAAAAGTGCTTTTTTTGGCCCAAGCTTTTGGAAGGAAAAAAGCATTTTTAAGGAGAAGCAGAAACAGTTTTGGAGAAGCAGAAAAAAGTAGTTTATCTCCAAAAGGACTTTTTTGAGAAGCGCTTTTGAGAAAAATACACTTAGAAGCAGTTTTTTAAAGCTTGACCAAACATTAATTGCTGCTCAAAAGTGCTTCTCAAACTAATCAGCCATTTCTCACCAAAAGTACTTTTGAGAAAAGCACTTCTGAAAAAAATACACTTTTGAAAAAAAAACACTTCTCAAAATAAGCTGATTTTTGCAGCTTGGCCGAACAGGCTATTAGTTGGTGAATAAGGCAAGTCCGATGGTATTGCCACCCCATTAGTATCTTCAATAATGCAATTCTCATTGAGCCAGTTGGTGGCTTAGCCTTTATCATCCTCTCTTTCAGTCTTGCCATTGTCTCAGAAATAATCTTTGGCCTAAGTGGTAGGTCTTCGTCAGTACCAACTTCAGGACCATAAGGCTGCGATTGTTGTGTTACAGCTTGAGTTGAATAAACTGATTGTTATATTTCAGATTCAGTGTTATATTTCAGATTCAGCTGAATAAATTGATTGTTGTGTCTGAGCTTCAGTTTGAAATTATGCTTCTTCTTCTTCTTCTTTCTCATGTGTGCCACATGAAACTAGTACAGTTAAAGTTAATGTTTGTCCATAATTTTTCCTTTACCTCGAGCTTGAACCTTCTCCATGAGTAGTGTCCTGTCATCAAAAGAAACAGACAATGATTTAGTTGAGTCTCAAAATAAAAAAAGGAATGATAAGAAAATAAATGCTTACATTGTAACAAACCCTTGCAGTATGGTCAGCTTCACCACATTTTCTGTAGTGCGTGGTAGCTCCCTTTCTAGAAACACTCCATTCACCCTTCATTTTTCTGCTTCATCTAGTACTCAATTCTTCTTAAATTTGGATATACCTACAGTTTCCACAACTTTTGATGGATCCATAGCTTGTGCAAGATTGATCTTCTAGAATTTAACCTCCCTAACAGGCTGTATTTTGCTCTTGTAGGTCATCAGATATGCCTCTTTACTGTGGTATCAGTGTATTTGTGTTATTGGATCAACTTTAGATACAAGAAAAGCAAAATAAAATACATTAAAAATTAAACAATTGCATCAGTAACAAAAAAGGTTTCAACTGAGGACAATATACCTTATCATACTGCAGAGCCTTGATAGCATGGGGGCATGGATCCCTGATAAGTCCTAAAGCCTACATGTGCATCTTTTTGTTTTAGTATTAAATGTGTGTCTATCATCTCCCTCACTGATTTCATAGCCAAATTCACCATTGAAGTGTATATGGCAACTATGAGCTATTTCTCTGTAAGAATTGTATAGCTTCATTCAAGTTGGACTGAATTGTCCATTCCAGCTCCTAGGTTTGATTTCATTATCAACTAACATCTTAATAACCTTCAACCTTATCTCCTCCAACATTTTGATAATAGGCATCTATCTTGCCTCCAAAATCCATGCATTAATTGATTCAGTGAAACTAGTGTCAACCATGACATTTACATGCATTAATTGATTCAGTGAAACTAGTGTCAACCATGACATTTACTGAGTGTCAAAATAAGCTCTACACCAAGTTTGAGGTGAATATTTCAGCAAGTCTTTAGCAGCTTCTTCATTAATATCACCCAATTTCTCAATTGATCCTTGTAGTCTTCTTTATATGTGGCTCATTC
Organism: Nicotiana benthamiana; assembly: GCA_034376525.1. Lineage (NCBI taxonomy): Eukaryota > Viridiplantae > Streptophyta > Magnoliopsida > Solanales > Solanaceae > Nicotiana > Nicotiana benthamiana. The sequence continues at coordinate 1,462,706 of CM067327.1, read as the reverse complement.
ACACCACAATATAAGCTTCTTTACATCTCTACTCTTCCATTTGTTTTACACTAATTTGTTTCAATATGTCTTGCACAAAATCTGTTCCTAGCTTCAGGAACCACATTGTTCTTGGCATCAATTAATCCCTGTAAATTCATAAAGCAACAGTTATGAAAAATCAAAATTGACAGAAAAAACTAAAAGTAAAAAAAACAAAATTACTTACTTTTTGCACGTCAGAAATGAATGTCACTCTATCTCCATCTTTAAGATCTAAAGAATGCTTCAAAAGCTCCAAAAACCAACTCCAAGTTCTCCTTATTTCTTTGTCTTATATTGCCCATGCTATGGAGAAAAAATGATTCATACAGTCTTGCGCTATAGCTACTAACAACTGCCCTTTATATATTCCTTCAGATAAGTACCATCCAAACCAATTAGTAATCTCAAACTACTTTTCCAGCCATCCTTTATTTCTTTCAAACAAATGTACATTCTCAAGAACTTCCTTTTACCTTGTTCAAGAGCACCATTTGATATGTTGATAACTACATCACTTCCTGGATTAGATGTTCTAATTGCAATGCCATATACTTCAAGTTTCTTGTACTCATCAAAGAAACTATCTTCAAGTTTCTTTAGAGCAAATCTCTTAAGCTCCTTTCACCATGGTTCCGAGACACATTTAGGTTACAACTAGTCTCCAACTCCCCTCTCCTATGTTTTATCTTGTATTGAGAATTATATTGAACCATACTCTTAGATATATGTGCTAATATTTTGGCGCCTGCCCTTAGGTTTTTAAACACAGGGCAACAAGTGTGATTAGAATTTACGGTTTTGATTCTAAAGGTGCCACTCCTGCTATCTTTTGATATGAAACTGACAAAGGGGTATTCGTCTTGGCACTTATATCTGGCCCTAGTAGTATCACTTTTTTTTACCATCAAACCTTTATGATTAGCTATTGCATAGAAGTTTATCACATTTCTGGCCTCAGTCATATCCTTAAATGTTTTACCCTTCTCTAATTCCTTATAGTTCTCCAATTTATAGCTCATATCACTCCTCCTTTCTTGGCCCAAAAGACTCAAGTACTTCAAAATTATAATCAGATGAAATTGAATCATTAGACTCATAATCACTTATACTACGTTCTTGGTTAGAAGCTACATCGATATTTACAATGTATGTTTCAGTGTGGTATTCGATATCTTGAACAAAATCCTCAAATCTAAATCATCTACAGCAAATAAATTTATAACTCTAAATTCTGCAAGATCCTCATACCATCATTATCTGTTACCAAGTAATATCTTTTAGATGGTCCAGTTACTAAAAGTTGTTTGATTTTTGTAAACCCTAAGTTCTTTGTAAACTCATCACAGACAACAGTAAATCAAACACCACCAGATTTATAACCAAACAAAATATGCAACAGATTCTGATTATATAGAAGTTCAGGTGAAATTACCCAATTAACCCATAGTGAAAAATTAGGTCAACTTTTTCAATCATCTTCGATAGCTTTCACATGCAAAGGAACAGAAAAAAGGGACAAAAGATGGACAACATCAGTAACTACTCAACAACAACTAAATGACAAGAAACTCGCTATCGAGACCATAAAATATACCAATAAAGTCATAAAAGATTACACTTTAGATATAAAATCACGTTTTTAAATCATTTCGTCTTACAACAACACCAAAAAAGAAAATATTTCTTTAAACAAAAAAGGGCCAATAAACCCTAATTCCACAATAAAAATCATTGATTAGTATTTAGTAGCGTACTTTGTTTGTTCATATTTCACTACCAAAACCTTGATTTATGTTCCACTTTCGACCACAAAGCCCTCATAAACGAAATAACTCTTGGCCTTTAAAATAGGGGAAGCTTAGCAATACCCATTACAAGCCAAAATATTTACCCGCCCATACCTATCACTTTTTCCTCTATTCATTTTTTTTAGTACCTAATCAAATGAAGTTAACTAAAGCTACTAAATCAAGTCAAGCCAACCCAAATCAAATTAAGTGAAATCAAATCAAGCCATGAAAACATCAAGAAATCCAGACGAAAATCGAAGAACAAGATGAAAAAGGAATCGGTTAGGTAGAAGCTTCTAGAGAGCATTTCAGAGAAAGAGAGAGACTTCTCAATTAGAAAATATCCGACTGGCCCCTTAATCTAAAATGGGTCGTGTATATATTACATAAATGGGTCAAATCGGGCCAGAAGTAAAACCGGAAATAAAACCAAAACAAAATGGGCTGAAACATACAAACTAGCCCAACTACAAGATATACATGATATACAAGTAATATACATTAGATATACATCAGAAACTCAATGTATGTGTATGAGATTTGAAGCCAAATAATCTTGTAGCTCAACACCCCCCCCCCTCAAGTTGGAGGGGGAAACCACCTTCAACTTGAACAACAAGGGATGCAGAATGGTGCCAGGGAGTGGTTTGGTGAGAAGGTTAGCCAGTTGAAGAGAAGTGGAGACATGCGACAGAGTAATAAGCCCAGCAGCCAACAAATCACGCACAAAATGACAGTCCACTTCGATATGTTTGGTCCGCTCATGAAAGATAGGATTTTTGGCAATATGTATAGCAGCCTGATTGTCACAGAAAACAGAAAAGGGGAGAGAAACAGAAACACCAAGGTCAGTGAGCAAACGGGAAAGCCAAGACAGTTCAGCAACTACCTTACTGAGAGCCCTATACTCAGCTTCAGCAGAAGATAAAGAGACTACAGGTTGTTTCTTAGACTTCCAACTAATCAAGAAGCCACCCAAAAGAATACAAAACCCAGTCACAGACCTGCCAGTATCTGGACAGGCAGCCCAATCACTGTCAGAATAAGCATGGACAGATAAATCAGAACTGTCAGAATAGAATAAACCCAAATGCATAGACCCTTTAAAATATCTAAGAACATGTAAAGCAACAGTCATATGAGGGACTCTGGGACACTTCAAGTATTGACTCAGATGCTGAACAGCAAAGCAGATGTCAGGCCTGGTGTGAGTCAAAAATAAGAGCTTACCAACAATGCTCCTATATTGATCAGGGGGGGGGGAGAGAATGTCACCAGAATCAGCATGGAGTTTCTCATTAAGATCCAGAGGACAAACAACAGGAGAAACATTCATAGAGTCAAACTGATGCAATAGGTCAGAAACATATTTATGCTGATTAAAGAGCATCCCACCAGGAACTACAGACATCTCAATGCCCAGAAAATAATGCAAAGACCCAAGGTCTTTGATCCTGAACTGATCATCCAGAAATAGCTTCAGGGCAGATAGCTCATCATTGTCATCCCCAGTGATGATAATGTCATCCACATAGACTGCTACAATAACCAGACAACCAGGTTGGCCTTTGATAAACAGAGAATAATCATTCAGGGAATGAGTATTGCCTCTGGAATAAAGGGCAGAGGACAGCTTAGCATACCATTGTCTGGATGCTTGCCTCAACCCATATAGAGATTTTTTCAACTTACAGATAAGAGGAGGAGATAGAGAGGAAACATAATCAGAAGAAGATACAGAAACAGATAAACCTGGAGGAAGCTTCATATAAACCTCCTCATCCAAATCACCATGCAAGAAAGCATTGTTAACATCAAGTTGGAAAAGTTTACAATGCTTCTTAACAGCCACTGCAATAAGACACTTCACAGTGGACATTTTAACCACAGGAGAAAAAGTGTCAGTGAAATCAACCCCTTCAACTTGAGTATCCCCTCTAATAACAAGTCTGGCTTTGTGCCTTTCAACACTACCATCAGCCTTATACTTGATTTTATAAACCCATTTGCAGTCAATGGGTTTCTTACCAGAAGCAAGGGGAACAATATCCCAGGTGCAATTGGCATCCAAAGCATCAAACTCCTTTCTCATGGCATCCTGCCATACTGGAACTGATGTTGCTTGAGATTAGTAAAGAGGTTCAGTCTCCAGAGGAGAAGAAGAAGACGCAGAGAAAGCAAGAAGGTGGAAAACATAATCCTTAAGGTAAGAAGGAGGATTGTGCTGTCTTCCAGATTTCCTGGGAACAGCAGTTGATGTGGAAGAAGGTAAAGCAGGAGGTGAGATGTCAGGGTTGAAATGAGGACTGGAAATTGGATATGGAGAAGGAGAAACTGGAACAGAAGGCGAAGGTGGAGAGGAAGAGATGGTAATAGAGAAATCTAGCTCAGAAAGGGAATGCTCAAGAGGAGGAACATAATGAAAAGAAGAAGGAAAAACAGGAGGAGCAGAGGTGACAGAAGAAGCAGATTTGAAAGGAAAAGAAGTTTCATGAAAGATAACATCCCTGGACACAAAGCACTTTTTGGAACTGAGATCATACAGTCTATAACCCTTTTTAGCAAAAGGATACCCCAGGAAAACACATGAAATGGCCCTAGGCTTTAACTTGTCCCTTTGAGGAATTGGGACAGTAGCATAGGCAAGGCAGCCAAAAGCCTTTAAATGGGAGTAAGTGGGTGCCTTACCATGCAAGATTTCATAAGGGGACTTACCATGAAGGAGCCTGGAAGGTATTCTGTTAATAAGATAGGTAGCAGTTAATAGGCAATCTCCCCAGAAAGAAATAGGTAAACCAGATTGGAAGAGTAAAGCCCTACAAGTTTCAAGAAGAGTTCTACGTTTCCTCTCAAAAACACTATTCTGTTGAGGAGTATGTGGGCAAGTGGTTTGGTGTATGATTCCATGTTGGCTAAAAAGGATTGCACCAGCAATACTAGATCCCAATTCTAAAGCATTGTCACTCCTAATAGTTTGAACATTTGCATAATACTGGGTCTTAACCATACATAGAAAAGATTGAAGCATGCAGAAAGCATTGCTTTTAGACCCTAACAGATGTGTCCAGGTTGCCCTAGAAAAATCATCAACTATTGTGAGAAAATATCTTGAGCCAGAAGAGGTGGGAGTGTGATAAGGGCCCCAAGTATCTACATGAATCAATTGAAAAGGTCTAGATGTAGTAGTAGAGCTTTCAGGAAAGGGAAGCCTAGTTTGCCTGGCCATAGGACAGGTAGAACACTGAAAAGGCTGTTTAGAAGCAAATGGAAAAGATAAAGCAGAAATGTGTTTCATGTTTGCAAAAGGGATATGACCCAACCTCAAATGACAAATGTAATTCATGTCAGTGGCAACAGTATTATTTCACATGGAACTGTTTACATTCAAAGGCAAACTAACAGCTTGATGAGTAGAATAGTCAGGTTTACAAGAATTAGAAGAAGAAGAACATATAGAAACAGAAGAACAAAAATTAGAAGAAGATGAAGGTGGCACCCAAGCAAGCTTGTACAGACCAGCCTCCTCTTTACCAAGATCTAGAGGCATCCTCAGAGAAGGGGCCTGTAACAAGTGAAGGAAACAGGAAGTTGCAGTGAACAATACTATGCAATGCAACTGTTTTACTAACTTGTGGACAGAAATCAAGTTGTGTTTGAAAGAAGGAACAAGTAGGACATCATGAAGAGTGATGAATGGATTTAATGCAAAAGATCATGTGCATGTCACTTTAACTTTATATCCATTAGGAAGAGTAACAAGATAGGGTACAGTTAAATGTGTGAGATTGAAGAGTAAATCCTTATTAAAGGTCATATGGTTAGATGCCCCTGAATCTATTATCCATGTAGTAGAATTAACGTGAGTTAACATGCAAAATTTTGAATCAGAAACAGGCTCTCAATTAGCATAGTACCAGCAAAATTGGCAGCATACATGGGAGGAGGAGACTGGGCAGTGGAGTCCCCTAACTGAGCTTGTTGGAGCAGGGTCATCAATTGTTCATAATATTGTCTGCTCAACCCAGGTATCACACAACTCTAGCCATCAATGTGTGGAACATGTTGATGACTTTTAGGAGGATTTCCACGAGGAACAGACATATTTCTTTCAGAAGAAGAGAATTCCACACCAGCAGTTAGATGAGCAGCAGCATGTCTCCTCCACTTGTTAAATGTTGTACTTTGTGGATACCCATGAATCTTGTAACACTTATCAATTAAGTGCCCAGATTTCTTACAGTATCTACAGAACAAAGAGTCCCTAGCTTGGTCAAAGTTAACTCTTTGTCTGAAATGAGAAGAATTAGGCACTGTGGCCTTATTGATAACCAGTTGAATTTTTGTTTGTGTGGGCATTGAAGGACATAGAGTCTTGATTAAATTGAGAAAGGGACTGGACTTGTCTCTGCTTCTCATCATTGAGGACCATATTGTAGACACTGTCAAGGGTAGGAGGAGGCTGCATCATAATAGATTACTCCTTACCCCCATGTATGCTTCATTAAGGCCCATAAGGAACTGAAATACCTTATTTTCATCATCTTCCTGTATCATGCCATTTCTGGCAGGACAAATACATCTTTGTCCATGGTTTGAACACATTGTTCCTAATTCATCCCATAGACCTTTAAGTTTATTAAAATATGAAGCTACATCTAGAGATCCTTGACAGGTATGAGAGAGTTCTCTTTTTAGTTCAAAAACTTTGGTTCTGTTAGCAGTACCATATCTAGCTGCGAGCTGTGCCCATATGCTCTGTGCAGTATTAGAATACTCTACACTCTCAGCTATTTGAGGGGATAAGGAAGCAGTCAACCAGGATATCACCATATTATTACATCTGTCCCATAACTTTTGTTCAGCCACATTAATGTCTGGTCTGGGACATGTACCATCAATAAAGCCAATTTTATTTTTAGCAGACAATGCTACAATCATTTTACTTCTCCAACCCTCATAACCACTACCAGGAACATCAGAGGAGTAAACAAATAAGGGACTGGTAGGGTCAACAGGAGTCGTATTAGTACTCATGTTAGCAGTCGTGAAGAACAATGTGTTCAAAGTTAAAATATAATCCCTGCAAGTATGTTGAAAAACTAAAGTTGTATCAAAAACTTCATGCAAATCATATAACACCTAAAATAGGAAAAGATTTACCCTCCTTCTTCGCGACCGGAGAAGATCGGCCTTCGATTAACAGAAAATGCCAGTTCCGAACAGCAGAAACCCAGCAGAAACCCTAAAATCTGAAGCCTCGCCGGAATCGACTCGAGAACGTCGGAAAAGCAACCCAAAACGTTCGAGTAGTGAAGATACAACCAGATATCGCGATAAAAGTCTCAGATCAACACCCGATGTAGATCAGAATCATCATTGACCGAATACGTCAGAAACACCCCCAAAAATTTCCAACGAGATTTTGACTGAGATAACAAGATACAGGAAAGTATCGTCGGATCATCGTCCTTGCTTACCATGAAAACATCAAGAAATCCAGACGAAAATCGAAGAACAAGATGAAAAAGGAGTCGGTTAGGTAGAAGCTTCTAGAGAGCGTTTCAGAGAAAGAGAGAGACTTCTCAATTAGAAAATATCCGACTGACCCCTTAATCTAAAAGAGGTCGTGTATATATTACATAAATGGGCCAAATCGGGCCAGAAGTAAAACCGGAAATAAAACCAAAACAAAATGGGCTGAAACATACAAACTAGCCCAACTACAAGATATACATGATATACAAGTAATATTCATTAGATATACATCAGAAACTCAATGTATGTATATGGGATTTGAAGCCAAATAATCTTGTAGCTCAACAAGCCAAGCCAAGCCAATTCAAGCGAAGCGAAGCCAAGCTAAATCATACTAAGCTAAGTTAAATGGGTAAAAAAAGTAAAATGGGTGGGTAGGTAGGTAGGTTGGATAATTAATTTTGATTGAATAGGTATATATTATAACTAGTTTTCAAATGAATAGAGAGTAGGGTAATTAATTTACAAGCTGCCGTAGGTAGGAACCGTTAATACGTTGGCAAAAGTTTCTTGCCATAGTACTTCGTTACTAGGACATGTTTACCAAATATAACCATACTCATGGATTACCTTCAGTAAATTATAGTATCCAGTACTTGTCAATGAATTGTTAGATGAAAGCAACGTGTCCAATGAGTGAGTCTGCCAATTTTTTGCTGTGAAGTTTAATGAAAAAAGTCAAATGGAATGTATCTAATTACTCAGCTCTTATTTGTTTTCAACTCCATCCCATAAGAACATGCCACTATCAACGCTCTAATGATAGATCTTTTTTGTTTGTCCATTGTTCTCTGTTTGACACAAACTCTTGAGATTCCAGTTTTGAGGTAAAATTGTATGTTATATATTACAAATTGTCTTCCTAAAATAATTATAACTATTTCCTGTGCAAGAAGCAGGATTACAAATTTCTAACGGTTAATAATAAGAGTTAATTATGATTGCGTGCTTCTCCTGATCTATAACTTAAAAAGGAGAAAAAGAACAAACATACAAATAAACAAACAGAGTCCGCAGATCACACAATGACGGGGCTTCAAATGATCTCCACTATTATGTAAAAAAACATAGCGTAATTATTGAAATACAAGAAAGTCCAACAGAAAACTATGTATCAACTGTCAATCATCTTTTCCTTTTTTCTCTATCATTCTCAAATATAATTAACTTTAGTTCCACAGATCAGCGGTCTATTGATCGTAGACAATTTCCAGCTTGGAGGGAAGATGGTTCCTTGCATAGGTCTGGACCTTCACTGTTGTGTCTATTCACCTCAGAACTCCTGTTAGAAATAGAAGCAAATGCCTCCAAAGGATTTCCACAATTCTTTGTCTTTGCTTCACAGCCAAGATAACTTGATAAGACTCTCTTCACTCCAAAGCCACGTCGAGCCAACTTATTGTTATTTGAACTGAGGAATGGAGTCCTCTCCCCTCTTGCAGGGCTTATCAGAGGCAAAGGTGAAAAGTTTGGTGTCGCCGAAGCTGTTCTATATGGGGTGCCTGCGACAGGCACTGGATATGGGATGGACACCTTTTTGTGGGCAATTACACTGACCGTAGGAACAGATGACAGCTTATCAGACTGCCTAGTTAAGTCGTCTACATATAGTAGATCATCGATTCGCGCCACAATATTGAATGCCAGACTCTCAAGGACCCTTGAGTAGCTCTCTAGAATAGACTTCCCTACATCCTGAAAAGATTTAAGAAAATATGGTCACTAAATCGTATGATAAAATAGAGAGCCAAAGAACTTTTTTCAGAAGTAACAAACCTTGTTGTATTGAATCTTGCTAGCATCTAAGGTGGTCTGGCTTAGACCAGGGACTCGCTGCTTCAGGCAAAGCAGGAGATTTTCAGCTCTCTCAGCAAGCGACTCTCTCTTGTCTCCATCAACCACTAGATCCCTTACCATCTCCCAAGATGATTTTGCTGTAGAACGATTTGGATTAGTTGGAGGTCTAGGATGGTGTCTCTTGCGCCACACATAGATTGAAGCCTCCACGCGGTTTGCTATCTCTAAAGCAACATGTTCAGTTGAAAGATCAAGGCAATCTAGCAAGCACTCTGAAGAGAAGTGCTCTGAAGTGATATACTGGTAGATGACATCCCCTAGACACGCTCTTCCATTCTGAAGATAAAAAATAGTCAAAGTCTAGTTGAAATGCCAAGAATAACATAACCGTGGACAGACACAAAGTGGAGGCAGACAACACTAAATAAATAGTTCAACGGAAAACAGGTTACCACGGAGTTAGCAATTCAAAAAAGATCAAACTGGTGTTCACACCTAGAACTCTAGTAAATGTAATGGACGCGTTTAAAAGAATTTCTTGGTGTATTCCCGTATGGAGGAGCATGAACAGCAATGATCAAGAGAAAGCTGATATTCTTTCAGCGATTTACCTTTGGAAGAGCATCCAAATATGATTCTGGAACTTCCATCTCAGCTAATGTAATGCTATTTATTGACATGGCAGCTTTCAGAATTTGATTAGCGCATTCACGTTTGTGATTTAACTGCTTCCTTGTGTTTTCAAGTAGACCACCATGAGGCACCCTTGGGACAGGCAGCCACCACTTGTCTTCTTGGCGCTGGATAGCTTTCCGAAAAGAGGCTGAACCATCATCCTCTGCTGCTATTATCCCTTGATCTACATACCAAAACTCGGTATTGGTGAAGCTATCTAATATTTCCTGCAAAATATAGCAAATGGATCATGTAAGGATCTCTTCCCTAAACGCAGTAACTGCGACAAATAGGACCAACAGATTCTTACAATGAGCATGTTGTCAAGTTTCCGAAGAGCTGGAAGATTAATAAAAAGGTCCCCTCTTGGTCTACTTGTCATGACCTGGAAATTGAACAAGAAACTAAAGGTGAAATTTCATGTTGGAATGAAATATTGAAAAACATAAAGCTAGTTAACGACACTTGTATACAATGAGATCTCCAGCTTCCAGTGCCAGCTACATAAATAGCACATTAACAGGAAATTTATGTTTGAATGTCAAAAAAGTATCACATTTGGAAACACTTGATAAATATACAATAAGTCCGTGCGAATGTGATTCGGTTTCTTACAGCAATTTCTTAAACCTAAAATGCAGACTCAAAGAATACTAGGTTCAGATGAGAACAACAAGTACCTCAAGCTTAGTTCCATCAGGAAAAGTTTGCCAAGATGGTATTAATTCAACGATGTAATCGCTAACAGCGACAAGCCACTCCATCTCTCTTCGCCACATTGATTTCTTTTCCATAGGCAACGGTTCTAGTCTCCACAATTGTCCAAATATAGTAGCTACACACGAAATTTTTGTGAAATTAGAAGATCACAAGTCAAAAGCAGAAAATTGTGACCACTATTACAAAAACAGGAAAAATACGCTTACCACATAGGTTAGTTATGGAATTTGAAATGGCCAATGATGTGCAAACCCCTTTCCCACTACCAGACATGTCTTCACCAAGCAACAATTTTGAAAATCTCTCTTTCATCATCTCCACTTCTGTTCAATTCCGGAATAGCTCAGAAAGATTGCTAATTCAAAGTGAAAATTGACCAACCGAATCGCCATATAACGTTCAAATTTGAATATGCAAAAGCACATTGTCTCCATTTAGTAGAACATATATTGTCTTATTAAGTGGTAAAAGAAAAAAGGTTAATTCATTATTAAAACCCAAAAAAATGGAAAAGCATAAAAGAAAAGAATCTCCCCTTTTTTCTTTCAAAAAAGCAGTAATTAATCAAGTGAAAGGGGTCATTTTTTACCATAAAATTTAAATTTTGTGTTAAGGAAAAAACCAAACCTGAAATTTTTGAATCAAGCTCGTTGAAGGCGGAATTATGCACATCCGGAGCTGCATCTTTAGGGGAAGATTTGGTCATTTGGGCCTTGAGAATAGGCCAACCCAAAGGAGCCGGCGAAGAACAACGGTCCTTTCCGAGCTTGCTCTCATCAGAACTGGATCTACTCGAACTCGTACTACTACTACTACTACTACTACTACTACTACCACCACCACTCCCCTTCGACACCGAGTCACTCAATGACTCTGACCCACTTAACCCGTTTTGTTTTTTGCTTTTCTCAGCTATACTTTCCATATCAGCTCAAAAATTTTGAAATTCAAAATGGTGAAACTATTACTACTCTTTCCAAGGCAAAACTTGAATGGATTCATCAAATGCCATCAACAAAACCAATCTCAAATTTCACAGCTTTCTGATTATGTGACGGAAAAACACAGAATCTCAGATCCTTTAATGTTTAATTCTTGTATGGGATTGTATAGACAAGAAACAGGGTACTGAAGAAGAGTTTGAAAACTGCTGCCTCTGATTTTATTCTCTGTTTCTTATATATAAATGTGGGTCTGCAATTTCTTATTTCAAATTTTAAGGTAACTGTCAAATGGCCAGTCGCCAACGTCTCTCTCCCTGACCACTGACCCGCCTCCCCCCCCCCCCACCCCCCACTTTCAAAAAATTATTATTATTAAAATAATAGGGGTGACGGATATGTCAATATTTCTAGCTAAGTTTACATTTCTACATTAATAGGAATTAGGAAATTATTCCATTCCCCAAAAAACAAAAATCATGGAAAAGTGCTTTACAGAAAGTTTACATTTCTACATTAATAAGAACGGGGAAATTATTACATTACCCAAAAAAAATCATGGAAACTGCGATAGTTTACTTTTCTGCCTCATTAGGGAATTATCAAATTAATTAGTTGAAAGTCCAAGAAGCTGTTTGAGGAAATTATTTATAAGTTGTGTTTTATTTCTTAATCTCGTGCATTATTTTTTTACCAAATGATCATATAACTAAAAGATAATTTGTAATGAATTATATAACCTTGTACGAATTAAATGTTCTACCATATTAGATAATCTGGATTTTCTAACTAGTAGTGACCGTTTATGTGTTCATTATTACTTAAACAAGATATATGCTAAAATTAAGGGTTAATGACCACCAATGCTAAAATTGCCAGTCCCTTAGTACGTATATAACTTTAGATCTGTCCATAAAATGGTATACTTTGATAATATGGAGGTGATTATGTTTTACTATTGTTTAATTTGCTAGCTATAGCATCGGTATGATTAGCACAAAGCCAAATATGGTGATAAATAAGTTTTTACATCTAGTTAATTGAAGGGGAGATTTTTTCTTTCTTATTCAATATATTCGATAAGTGGTTTTTTGCCCTAGTCAATATATGGTTCATTTCACTGTAAAATCGATAATCGTGTATAAGTTGCTCTAGGATTTCTGAAAAAGAATTTAGATCTTTTTCAACCGTATAATTTGTATATAAATGATAGGATATACACATAAATAATTTGTATGTCTGGATTACTTAATTATATTTAGCAGCATATAATAAGGTTAATATATAGATAAATATATGTTTTGCTCAAAAGATATACACACTTTATAAGCTAAAAAAAAAGATACGAGGGTAAATCGTAATAAAGTATAATGAGTCCCAGAAGAGATTATTTTACTAGGATCTTAATAGATCATTAAGGTATTGAAGATAATAGAGAGTTCTTGCTATCAGAAGGAGATAAAGATGATTGCTCAATAACAGTAGAGAGAGAAAGTAGAGAGTTGGTATATTCAGAATTATCAATCTGCCCTATTACAAGGCGAATGTCTCCTTTATATATTTGGAGACCTTTTCTCGAAATACACGAAAAGAAAAGTACAAAAGTTGGTGGTTTCCACTCAGCAAAGTGAGTCAGAAACTAAACGACGTCGTTCCTGGTTTGGAACGTACCTTTGCTTGGGTCGCCCTTATTATGAGGGGCGTGCCCACCTGGCTTAAGAACGCGATGAGTCAAATTTAGCCTTATATAGTTAGTCCCTCCGTTCGTCAGAGACGTACTCGATGATCATCTTCAATGGACGGACATACATGATTGGTTTTTTACGGAAATTTGATCGTGCCCGTAGGCGCCTTCTTTGCGGAATATGGTCGCGACGGTATTGGTTGGGCCGTTGAAGTGTGACTTACCTTTTTTAAGGTGACGTCAACTGTCACTTGCATCATCATTGCACCTGTTACTGAGACATGTTCAGAACGTGACGTGAGTTTTGGCTTCCGGCGCCGGTTTCAGAACTGAGCCTCTTCGTTTCCCGTGTGCTTTTCTCCTATTAATAGGAGAGTGGTTCAAAGGGTTTCATCTTTCGACCCTTCAGAAAGTTTTCCTTTGCTTCTTTTTTCATCTTTCTTCCCTATAACAATTGTATTGCTTTCAGAGAGATTCCTTCCCTGAGAATTATTTTACTCATCACCAATATTTCATTATTCACTGCATATCATGGCAAAACGCTGATAAAGTAAAAAGGCTAAAGGTAATGCCTCATCTAGGGTTCCACCCTTTTCTGGTGGTGAAGGGGAAGGAGCGGCAAAAACCCTAGTTCCGTTACCGGTAGATAACATCTTGCCGAAGGATTTGAATGTGAGAAAAGACTTCAACACGGCAAGCCCCTCTCAACCTTGGGAGGAGGCTGATTTACTTAGGTCCCACCTGGACACTCTCAGGGCCAGGTTCAATATTCCTGATCATATCGAGATGGTTCGTGCTGGGATAGACCGCGCCAATGCACATAAGCCCGGCTTTTGTGATTTTTATGAATACGCACTTAAGGTTGGGTACAGCTTCCCGCTTAACTCTTTGGCGGAAGAGTTGTGCCGCTTCTTTAGTGTATGCCCGGCCCAGCTTATACCTTTCGCCTTGAAGGTGTGTCGGATCCTTACTACGCTTGCAGGTGAGGTCGGTGCCGTTGTTTCCATCAATCATCTGTTACAGATGTTCAGCCCTAGCTATATGAGGGGTACCATGCTCCAATTGAGGAGTCATGGCAAGAAGAGCTTTGTCGTGAGGGCTGACGACAAAGCTAACCCCGAGTTCTAGCATAGATTCTTCTTCGTCAGTACAAGCCATTTAGTGTCCGATTCTGAAGGATTTCCGAAGGCGTGGAATGCAGGATGTAAGTACCTCTGCATGTAGCTTTGTGACGTTCTGTCTCGAATGACTTAACTCCGAACTTACTTTTTTTCTTCTTCTCTTTTGTTTGTAGTGGCAGCTCGCTCACCTCACCCCGTCGGCGACATTAGGTCATGGGTGGCGGGGTTGATACCGTATGCGGAGAAGTGCCGCACCCGGCCTAAATTCCGTAGATTGTACGGCCCAACTGGTAACAAACTTCCTCATATATGCATTTATTCGCATTTTATCTTAGCTCGGAGACCTTCTTACCTGACGTGCTTGTCGTTTGTCAGGTCAGGGTGCTTTCTCAAGGACGAAGAAGAAAGGGACTAAAGTCGGCCCGGCCAGAGTGGAGTCAGACTCCGAAGATGTGTTTGTGGGAAGCTCGCACAGGGGTAGCCCTCCTTTGATTTCCCACCAAGGGATTACATCGGCGGCCGTATCGGAGGCGCCGCCTGAGGCTGCCTCTGTGGAGGTACCAGAGGTTTCGATGGCGGCGGCAATAGAAAATGCTCCCGTGCCAACCCCGAAAGTCGCTCCTGTGGATACGGCTTCCGAAAGAGAGGAAACGCCTGAGAGAAAGAGACGACGTCTGATTACTGGCAAAGGCATTGCTGTTGAAGACGTGAGGAGGCCCAGTGAGTCTTTTTAAGTGTCAAGGTCGACCTTTATGGCCAAGGCCATTCGTGCTCAGGTGGCAGTTGTCACCTATCTAGCTCGGGCATCAGGAGGCGAATCATCCTCCGCTGTTGATGTGGCGGCCGCGGAGACTGAGAGGACGGGCTCTGAAGCCGCTCTCTAGGAGGCACCGGGTAATTCGGCCCGTGTGGAGATGCATGGGGGTCGATCTACTTGCCGCATTGTGATCCCTAGGGGATATAACTTGTTGGAGGATAGGGAGCAGGCTGCGGCGGACATGACCCTGTTATGCGTGGTTGCGGAATGTGAGTCGCTGGGGATGTCAGCAACGAGGGCTTCTCAAGGCGGGTAGATGGTTCAGCTTTACAGGTAGCCTTCCGTGCCCTTTCTTTATTTTGTCATTTAAAACAAATGTGATCTGAATTGATGCATTTCTTTTCCTCTTTTACAGACCCTCGTTTTGGAGGTAGAGAGGAGTCGGTGTGAGCAAAAGAGAGCGTCCAGCTTCTCCAAGATGGAAAAGAAGTACAGGGAGGTCTGTGCTAAGCATCAGATGTTGGCTGACATATTTGAACAGGATCCCCTGTTCCGGACGTTCCGCGAGGGCCTTAAAGAATAAGAGGCTCTTTTGAAGAAAAAAGGCCGCGGAGCGGAAGGAGTTGGATGGACAATTGATGGCTTCCTTGGCCCGAAACGGTGAGCTGGAAACTCTCCTCCGGTCGAGGGAGGAGGACTTGGATATTAGCCGCGGGGTAGTGGCCGAGGTTGCGAAATTACGGGCTTAGGTCACTGCCCTTAGGGCCAAGCTAGATGCCAGGATGACCGAAGTGGAGGCCCTTAGGCGATCGCCCCCACAAGATGCCATGCACCATTAGGCGCACGAGATGTGGGTGTACCACGACGCCAGATTGGTCGTCTTTGAGGAGCTTTTGGCGGCGGGCCGAGTCTCCAAAGTGTAGGTAGAGAGGCAGTGAAACTTAACTCGCATTGCCCGTGAAGCGGCCGGTTATAGCTTCGATTCGCCTGGTAGGGAGGGCTATAATTCTGAGGATGCCAACCACCTAGAGTCTGGTTCATGGATTTCCAAGACTTACCAGCATGGGGGCGGCAGCAGACCCGATGGCGACCAAGAGGGTCATGATGGCGGGGGCGGTGAAGGCCTTTAGGGCTTGTATATGAACTTTTTGCAGTTGTAATTTTTGTAGAACTTGTTGTGCATATATATTTTGGATGAATGAAATATAATTTTTCCTCCTTCCCCTTGCCGTTTTTTCTTTCTTTCGTTCTTTAGAGCTTTTGTTGTGTCTTTCATTGGCCGTCGGTGTTGGCCACTTCGATCGAATTTTAGATCGACGGTTTTGGCTGTAATAGAATCAATGTTCCTTACCATGTAGGCGACCTTGACTATTGTTGGGTCGCTTATTTGCCGAGGCCGAGTGTTAGATCGACCGTTTGTGAGGATGGTCTTAACCATAATGTAATCGATGGCCTTGTCCATAATTGAACTGATGGCCTTAGCCATGTAGGTGACTTCGACTGTCGTCGAGTCATTTATTCACTGTATTCGAATCTTAGGCCGACAGTTGGTGAGGATGGTCTTAACCATAATGTAATCGATGGCCTTGGCCATGATTGAACTGATGGCCTTAGCCATGTGGGCGACTTCGACTGTCGTCAAGTTGTTTATTCACCGTAGTCGAATCTTAGGCCGACCGTTGGTGAGGATGGTCTTAACCATAATAAAATCAATGGCCTTGGCCATGATTGAACTGATGTCCTTAGCAATGTTGGCAACTTCGACTGTTGTCGAGTCGTTTATTCACCGTAGTCGAATCTTAGGCCGACCATTGGTGAGGATGGCCTTAACCATTTTAAATCGATGGCCTTGGCCATAGTTAAATTGAATGGCCTTAGCCATGTGGTTGACTTCGTCTGTCGAGTCATTTATTCACCGTAGTCGAATCTTAGGCCGACCGTTGGTGAGGATGGACTTAACCATTTTAAATCGATGGCCTTGGCCATGATTGAACTGATGGTCTTAGCATTGTAGGTGACTTTGACTGTCGTCGAGTCATTTATTCACCGTAGTCAAATATTAGGCTGGCCGTTGGTGAGGATTGTCTTAACCATAATGCAATCGATGGCCTTGGCCATGATTGAACTGAAGGACTTAGCCATGTAGGCAACTTCGACTGCCGTCGAGTCGTTTATTCATCATAGTCGAATCTTAAGCCGACTGTCGGTGAGGATGGCCTTAACCATTTTAAATCGATGGCCTTGGCCATGATTGAAATGATGGCCTTAGCCTTTTTGCACATTGGAGGTGGCCGTAGCCTTTTCATTCATTGGAGATGGCCGTAGCCTTATACATATTGGAGATGGCCGTATCATTTTCATTCATTGGAGATGGCTGTAGCCTTTTACATATTGGAGATGGTCATAGCCTTTTCATTCATTAGAGATGGTCGTAGCCTTTTACATATTGGAGATGGCCATAGCCTTTTTACACATTGGAGATGGCCGTAGCCTTTTCATCCATTGGAGATGGCCGTAGCCTCTTACATATTGGAGATGGCCGTACTATTTCATTCATTGGAGATGGTCGTAACCTCTTACATAGTGGAGATGGTCGTAGCCTTTTCATTCATTGGAGATGGCCTTGGTCCAGTCCCTGTCTCAGGTGCTGCTGGAGAGCGGATGGAGAGGCGGGCGTGATACACTTGTTCCACAAAAATCTCCAGGTGTCCCCTTCGTTGCCTCGTTAAAAACCTCCTCAAAAAAACCCAATTGGGATAAAACTCGGGTGAGGGAAAAAGAGTGCGACTTGGGGAACGCCTTTTAGAAATGGAAATGTTTGAGGTGGGCGACGTTCCAGTTGTTCTGGAGTGTTTTTCCTTGAATTGGTTCCAGTTGAAATGCCCCCTTGTTTGCTATTGCCGTAATTTTGTAGGGTCAGTCCCAGTTTGTGCCTAGTTTTCCTTCACTTGGGTCTTTGGAGGCCAACGTTTTGGCTATGAGGACGTAGTCTCCTACTTTGAGTGGCTTTATTTTTGCCTTTTGTTGTAGTATCTTTCGACTTGCTACTTTTGGGCCACCATTCTTATGTGGGTCATTTCCCTTCTTTCCTCGGCTTTATCAAGGTCTTGGAGCCTATTTTTGTCGTTTTCCGTTCCGCTGGTGTGTGAATACCTCAGGCTTGGTTTGCCTACTTGGACGGGTATGACCGCGTCGATTCTGTAGACCAATGAGTACGGGGTTTTCCCTGTGCTGGACTTGGGGGTGGTCTTGTGTGCCCACAACACTTTGAGTAACAGTTCAGGCCATAACACTTTGATATCCTCAAGATTTTTCTTCAGTATGTTTAGTATAGTTTTGTTGGAAGATTATGCTTGACTGTTGACGGCGGGGTGGTATGGCGTGGAGAGGATTCTCTTGATGCGCCATTTCTTGAAGAATTCGATCTTTTTTTGACCGACGAATTGTCGTCGGCATATAATTTTCTTCATATGAAGGCTATGACCTCTTGTTCGCGTATCTGTGCGTACGTACCTGCTTCTACCCACTTGGAAAAATAGTCAGTCAAAACAAGCAGAAATCGTACCTTTCCCGGTCCTGCGGGTAGGGGACCGATTATGTCCATTCCCTATTTAATGAAGGGCCATAAAGAGGTAACTAAGTGTAGGGGTTACCCTGTCTTGTGGATCATTGGGGCATACTTCTGGCATTGTTCGCATCGGTAGATGTATTTTGCTGCTTCTTTCTTCATGGTGGGCCAGTATTAGCCGGCGCGGATGATGTACCGTACGAGGGCGCGGTTGCCTGTATAGGCGCTGCAGTGACCCTCGTGTACTTCTTCGAGTACTAGCCTTGTTTGGTGCGGACCTAGGCACTTGGCCAAGGGTCCGCCAAACGTTCTCTTATAGAGGTCATTATTGATCAGGCAGTATCGGGCGGCTTGCACGTGTAATTTCTCTTTGCCTCTTTTTTGTCGCACGGCAGCGTCCCGTCCTGTAGATAGGACATGAACTGATTGCACCAGTCCCAAGTTAGACGTACTAAAAATACCTCGGTGTGATCGATGGCTGAATGGAGGAGGGTGACCATGCTTTCCTTGTTGATGTTTTTGGTAGCTGCGACCAATTTTGCCAGGTCGTCCGCTTCGATGTTCCGTGCTCTCGGAATTTGTTTGAAGCGGCACTCGTCGAAATCAACCATTAGCCTGCGAATTTCCATCTGGTATTTTTGTAGCCTCTGTTCTTTGATCCTGTAAGTCCCAGCGATCTGGTTTACCAAGATGTGTGAATCACAGTGGAGAAGGATCCACCGGGCTCCATATTTGATGGCTAATTTCATACATACAATAACTGCCTTATACGCGTCCTTGTTGTTAGTCATTTCAATGAATCTTATGGACTGGCGAATCATTTCACCCATAGGGACCTCGAGGACGAGTCCCAGCCTCGATCCCGAAGCATTACCGGCACCATCAGTGTGGAGGACCCATAGGTCGTTGCTGGGAGAGTCGTGTTGAGCCTCGAGCTCTGCCTTCGGCAGGATTTCCGCGCTGAAGTCAGCTCCAAAATTGGCTAGGACTTGAGACTTGATGGCGTTTCTTGGTAGGTATAAGATATCATGCTCGTTGAGCTCAATGGACCATTTTGCGAGTCGTCGTGATAGCTCATGCTTATGTAAGACACTCCTTAGTGGAAATGTCTTTATCACTCTTATGGGGTGGCATTGAAAATAAGGTCGTAGCTTTCGGGAAGCTACGACTAGTGCTAATGCCAGTTTTTCAAGGTGTGGGTACCGAGTTTCGGCGTCCACTAATGTTTTGCTAATGTAATAGATGGGAGATTGCATACCTTTGTTCTCATGTACTAGGACGGCCCTGAGTGCGACCTCAGATATGGCTAGATACACTAGAAGTGGTTCTCTTGGGCTTGCTTTGGATGGCGAAGATAGGTACGCCTTCAGATTCTTTAGGGCTTCGATGCATTTTTTTTCCACTGGAGTCCCTAGGGTTACTTCAACACATTAAAGAACTTATGGCACCTATCGGAGGATCGCAAGATAAACTTGGAAAGGGCGATTATCCGTTTCGTCATCTTCTGCACCTGTTTTGCTGCTTAGCACTTCCGGGATTGCGCCTATTGCTTTGATCTGATTTGGATTGACTTTGATACCCCTCGGAGATACGTGGAATCTCAAGAACTTTCTTGAGGTCACGCCGAAGGTGCACTTCTCGGGATTCAGTTTCATTCCGTACCGTCTCAATATTTCGAAGGCCTCTTTCAGATGGTCGAGGTGATCCTCCTTTCTGAGCGACTTTACCAGCATGTCATGGATGTAGATTTCCATTGTCTTGCCAAGTTGTTCCTTGAACATCTCGTCACCAATCTTTGGTACGTTTCTCCCGTGTTCTTGAGTCTGAAGGGCATCACTTTGTAGCAGTACGTCCCTCGGTGAGTGATGAAGGTCGTCTTCTCCTGATCTTCTTCGGCCATCATGATTTGATTGTAGCCGGAATATGCATCTAGGAAGCTTAAGAGTTCGTGCCCGACCATCGCGTCTATGAGCTAATCGATATGGGGGAGTAGGAATGAATCTTTCGGGCATGCTTTGTTCAAGTCCGTGAAATCCACGCACATTCGCCACTTCTTATTTTTCTTCTTGACCATGACAACGTTGGCAACCCACTCGGGGTATTTGGATTCTCTGATGGAACCATTAGTTAATAGTTTGTCTACTTCTTCACTTACGGCCTCGTTGATGGCAGCATTGAATTTTCTCCTCATTTGCCTCACGGGCGGGTGTAGAGGATCAACGTTCAATTTGTGGGTAGTGATGTACTGCGGTATCTCTGGCATATCTAAATGGGAAAAAGCGAACAAGTCCACATGGTTAGATAAAAATTCACGATATTTACCTGGATTCTAAAGGCCGTGCCGGATGTAGGCCTTCTTTGTGAGGTCGTGGTCGACTAGTTGTACGGGATCGAGGTTTTCGACCATAGCTTTGCTGGCTTCTACGATATCGGATCTTCGATGGTGACCTCTATCGGAAGAACCTTAGTCCCCGACAGAGCTGGTTGCTATGCTTCCGCGCTCGCCCCATGGAGTTGTTTGGTGTGGGTATAGCCTTGAGCTATTTTTTACAATTCTTGGGCGGTGTGGGGTTCACCTCATATGCTAAATATCCCCCATGGGATAGGGAATTTAATCACCTGATAGAAGTTGGAGGGGACTGCTCTCGTGGCGTGTACCCATGGTCGTCCAATAATGGTGTGATACGTTGTTTCCTGGTTCATAACGTGGAAGGTGGTTTCCAACGTGACCCCTCGCGCCAAAACATGCAGCGTTATTTCTCCGGATGTTCTTTCCACTGCATTATTAAAACCAGTCAGCATTATACAATGCGGTATTATCTTATCCTCAAGTCCCATAAATGCAAGGACCCTTGGGTGGATAATACAAGCGCAGCTTCTGTCGTCAATCATAATTCTCCCAACATCTGTATCTACAATGCGTAAGATAATAACTAAAGCGTTGTAATGAGGAAAAGACAAATCGTCGGTATCAGACTTATTGAAGGTGATACTATCTTCGAAGTCGTCATACCGTTCGTGGGTGATAGTTCGCTACAACTTGTGAGTGGTGGTAAATTTGACGTGATTGATTGCCGAGTCATTGGCGTCCCCGATGATCATATTGATCGTGCGTGTTGGCGAGGGCAACCTTGGTGGCCCGTTGGGTTGATCCCTCCCTCGTACGAAGTTGAGTTTCCCTTTATCGCTGAGTAGTTCTCTTAGGAATCCTTGGTTCAACATTATTACCACTTCCTGCTGTAGGCCTATGCAGTCCTCGGTCATATGCCCTCACTCCTGGTGGAACTCGCACAGGGCGTTTGATTTCCGGGTGGTAGGGTCTAACTTCATCTTTGCTGGCCATTGTACTCTGTTGCCCAGCCTTTCTAGTGCGTACACTACCTTTGAAGGGAAACACAAAAGTTATGTGCAGATAGTAAATTAGACATACCTTGTTCGTTCTGTAGGAGGGCGACGTGTCGCTGTAGTACATCCGCTTGCCTAGGTGGTGGCGGATGGGGCGATCTGATATACAGTTGATGCCTTTCCCTGTTGGGATGCGAGATTTGCTCTCGTCGCCCCTTATTGCATTGGTCCCTCCTGGTCTCCGAAAGTATTTTTGTTAGTCGCCGGGGACCGTTTAGGTCGTCCTCATCTGCACGTACCTCAGCACAGTATGCATTGTGGATTTCTTCCCATGTGGTGGGGGATACTTCATGAGACAACTTAGAAGCTTCTTGGTCGCCCTCGAGCCGTACCTATTTAACCCATTCTGGAAAGCAGCGACTGCCATGCCCTCAGATACGTTCGGCAGGCTCATTCTGACCCTGTTGAATCTGGCTAGGAAGTCTTTGAGCCCTTCTCCCACGGTTTGTCGAATGGCGAAGATGTCGTTGACCCTTGCCTCCGCTTTTTTTGCTCCCGCATGTGCTGTGACGAATTTTTCTGCCATTTCCTCGATTGTGGAGATACCCTTAGCCGGTAGTTAGGAGTACCATACCAACGCCCCACCAGTCAGCGTCTCACTGAACCTCTTTAGAAGTACTGACCCTTCACCAAATTATTTCCTTTCACAGATGTGACGTAGTCGATCAGATAGGGAGGCATTTTGAAGGTCTTTGGGACGGGGTATAGGGCGGCCTCCTCTATGTAAGGTTGTTCCACGAACCTCCATACGTCGTGCTTTGGTAGTATCTTAGGAGCGCCCGGGATGTTGTCCACTCTTTCTTGATGTTCCTTCATTTGGTCATGGAGCGACTTGTTTTCGTGCTCCATTTCTTCCATCTTTCTGAGGATGGCTGTGAGCGCATCGTTGTTGGTCTGGGTGGTTGTGAGCATATTGTTTGCTCGCGCGACCTCAAGTTCATCTTCTGTCACAGTGAAATCCATCACTGGCGTGCGTCTTCCACGTTGTGGTGGCTTTTCAACCAAATCGTTTAGAGTGTTTGCGAGCCATTCTTTCAGTAGCTCCTTCACTTCTGGGGGTGCTTCCTTAGATGTAGATGTAGAAGCTCCCCTTTCTCGTGGTTCCGTCGGGTCTGCGAGTGGAGGAGGTGGGGTTCCTCCACTTATCATGGTGCTGGGGGTTGCGTTCAAGAGATTGTTTTCACCTACCTCGTTGAGAGAATCCATGAGGTTGACCCTAACCCCATTTATTGCTTTCATTTTCGCACATTTGTCAGCCATACTCGTTTGTCTGATGTAGGGGATGGTTGTCAATAGCTTTCTAGGCACAAACTATAACTTTGATTCTCGAAATTCCCACAGACGACACCAAATTATTTTGCTCAAAAGATATACGCACTTTATAAGCTAAAAAACAATCAAAAAGATATGAGGGTAAATCGTAATCAAGTATAATGAGTCCTAGAAGAGGTTATTTTACTAGGATCTTAATAGATCATTAAGGTATTGAAGATAATAGAGTGTTCTTGCTATCTGAAGGAGATAAAGAGATATAAAGATGATTGCTCAATAACAGTAGAGAGAGAGAAAGTAAAGAGTTGGTATATTAAAAATTATCAATCTCCCCTATTACAAGGTGAAGCTCTCCTTTATATATTAGGAGATCTTTTCTCGAAATACACGAAAAAAGTACAAAAGTTGTTGGTTTCCACTCAGCAAAGGGAGTCAGAAGCTAAACGACGTCGTTCCTGGTTTGGACCATACCTTTGCTTGGGTCGCCCTTATTATGAGGCATGTGCCCACCTAACTTGGGGACATGATGAGTCAAATTCATCCTTATACAATATATATCATGATTATGTGGCTAAAAATTAAGAGGAATGCACACATGCGTGCGTGCTTTTGTGTGTATGCATGTGTTTACGAACGTTATAGTTCCTGCCTGCTTTTAAAATATTTTCAAGTGACATATACTATAGTTAAATTCCCTATGATTGTCGCACTCATAAAAGACCAAGTTCCATTAACAATGACTACATCATACTTCAAGGAAAATAGTTAAATTAGAGGACATAACGGTTGAAACTTTAGTTGTGACACGTTGGATTTGTGGATTTCCAGTCTAGTTGTCTTAAGACAATTTATGGTGATTTACCACATACACAATGAAGTTTTGCAAAGTGAGACTGAGCCAATATTTGAGTTTTATGGATTCTTCCATGCTAGAAAAATGACCTCAAATGTTAGTAATTGGATTCAAAATTTAATTTTTGTACCTAGATTTTTATCACATAAAATGGGTTAAGTTAAAATTATTAAACTCTGCCGGAACTATATAAAAGGCTAACTCCACCCACAAAGAGACAAGACAGAAAACAGAGAACTAGTAATATAAGAAAGTAATCAATGAAGAGGATATTTTATATTTAAGTACTTAGGTTTGAGAAGTAAAACTTTTTAGGTGGACATATAAAAAAGATAATGAATGAAGAGGATATATTTAGTTCGGTTTGAGAAATAAAACATTTTAGGTGGACATAATCAATGAAGAGGATATATTTTTTAAATCAATGAAGAGGATATATTTAGTTATGAACGTGAATGAATTTTGTTCTATGTGTCAGAGGAGCGTTCCATTCAATGGTGTCTCAAGTTCCTCGTTATTTTGGTGTGCATGCAAGATCTTAGCTACCTTCACATGGCATAATCTCGAGGAAATAGACTTTATAATTTTCCGTTGATGACTCGAAAACCTTGATATTTATACCAATTCCAGAAAATCAGATAAACTCAAATTATTACTATTGGAGAAGCAAATATATAATTACAAATACAAATGAGAGGTTTGAAAATAAGACCTGCTCTACTCATTCACCTAACTGTGGCCTATATGTTTGAATTCTAGAGCATAGACAAAAGCGGATATCAGTTACCAGCTTTCAGTCGGGCACACAAATTGCAAAAATAAAGCAAGACTAATATATATATATATATATATATATATATATATATATATATATATATATATATATATATATATATATATAATATCGGCCAAAATCCGGCTTAGAAAATCAGGCGTGGGAAGGTTGTTAAATGAGGATTGTGTTTCGATTTTGGCTGCCCAGAAGCCCAGCAACAAGAAGTCGCTGAATAAGTCGTTGTAGCCGAGGTCGAGTAGCGAATAGTAGGAAAAACGGCTAGTTTACTCTTGGGGCTAGTGATAGAAATATTCTCTTGATTATTTCCTTTATTTTACCTTTTTAGGGTTTGTAGAGAACATCTCATACAAATAGGAAAGGAAAGAGAGAGGAAAAAGGCACAGTGAGATTCATTCTAAAAAAAACTATCGCAACAAGTTGACTTTTGAGAGAAAATATAAAAGTTTACCTTTCCAAAGAATAATTGATTTTGTCAATTATTCTTCTTTTCTATTCACACGTTCTAAGAAAGCATTTCATTTTCTTACTGATTGCCACACTTTGATGTCAGGAGGAAGAATATTCCACATCATTCAATATTTGGGTGAATCGTTCCTCCTATTTACATTTATTGACATTCCCCATTTTCATGACTCCTCATTCATTCTTCATTTATTCTAAAAAACATGCACTTAATAATTTGATAATCGACTCCACGCGTTAAGTAGACTATGCCATTTATGCAGTTACCTAGATCTATGAATTATTATGCTTGACTAGGATTCACCTTTCACCGTATTTATCCTTTAGTTAGTTAAAAAAAAAGAGTGTTATACTTTTTTCTCAAACAAATTGGCTCCGTCTGTGGGGTTTTCTAGTCAAAATCATAGTCTTTCTAGATCTACAAAAACACGCCAGTAGCAAAATACAGGACTTTCCCCTACTTGCACAATCTAACATGACAGGAAATTGACTAAAAGCAGTAGCATGCCTTACTATAATCTCCTAAATACCATCAATGAAACTCGCGAAGAGGATAAGGAGAACGTGACACCAAGCACCTCACCTAGGCGAGGAGATTTACCCTCCCCCCCAATGGAAGGGTTACCACTTCTCATGGAAAGGGAGCCTCTGCGTCCACTACAGAAGAAGCACCACTAGCGGTAAAAAAGCTACTAGAAGCATGGCTAACGAATACACTGATTAGTATACTCACAAACCCACTCGGAGGGTAAGCAGGGGGTGTGTGGGTTGACATCGCCACAACAACTAATGAGCAACACACTCACCCTCCCTCGACAGGTAATACTCACTCTGTTAATGATGCAGGTATCGACACCCTCGTTGCCATCCTTAGAAAAATGGAGGAAATGGAGAACCAGAACAATTTACTCCGCGACCAAATGAAAGAGCATCAAATAAGGATATATAAGATACTGGGCACCCCAAAACTCCTACTAAAGCGAGACGCCGGTTGGTTTGTGGAACCACCATATAGCGACGAAGCTGCACCACATGCTATACCTAAAACATTCAAGATGCCACAATACCTGAAAATATACGACGGTATAATGGACTCTGAGGATCACATCATCCACTACATCACGCAGTGAAAGGCAATGACCTCGCGAAGATCAGATGCCATCCGTGTTGCTGAAAATGTTTGGTAAAACCCTAACCGTAGGAGCATTAACATGATACTCATAATTTCCCACACGATCCATACAGACATTTGAAGAAATGACCGACAAGTTTGTCACTGCCCATGTAGGGGCCAAGTAAGCGGAAGCCATGGTAAATGACATATTCTCCATCAAGCATAGTCAGCTGGCGAAGGGCTCAAGGACTTCCTCGCCCGGTTCAACAGGGTGAGATTGACCCTTCAATGCATCAGAGGGGATGGTAGTAGCAGCTTTCCAAAATGGGATAAACAGGACCGGGTCAAGGGCGACCAAAATTTTTTTTAACAGACTCATGAAGTCCCCTCCCACCCCTTGGGAAGAAATACATAACGCTTATTGTGCCGTGGTGAGAGCGGATGAGGACGACCTTAATAGTTCAGCCCAACGTTTGACATTGATCTAGATGGAGTCGAGAAAAGATCGCAAAAACAACAATAGGAGGGATCATGCAGGTCCGCGCCTCAATCACGAAAAACACCAGTCGTACACTAGAACAGCCGTCGTACCACCTCTCCGTCATGATAATGGCTCACCTAGGCCGCAAACAGGGACTCGTCGATGTGAAAGTGGTATGCCCCCATTGTTATTTGCTCAAAACTTCTGTATTTACCCTTCATAGATAGTCTACTCTATAGAGAAGCTTTAACCTAAGGTGAAATGACCACAAAAGATAAAGTTTGACCCAAACACCAAAAAATCGGACGTCCTCTATGAATTCCACTAGGAACGAGGCCACAAAACTGAAGACTGCATCACCTTGAGGCATGAAGTAGTAAATATGCTAAACCATGGGCATTTGAAGGATCTGATGAGTCATCGAGGAAGGAAAACTTTGCTCGCGGACGAGAACAACACCAGGGGCAGCCAAAACCACCTTCCCTAGTTCAGACCATTTAAATGATCATTGGAGGAGGCGATGACGTATCTATCAACAGCGTGAAGTTCACCACCACCCACAAAATCAAGTGGTCAATCACGCACGAACAATATGATGAACTTGAAGAAAGTATCTTCTTCGATAACAGATAACCATGGTTTGGTATTTCCTCACTATGACGCCCTTGTCATTACTTTACGCATTTTTTGATAATGACGTAAGACATACCATGGTCGATGATGGAAGTGGCGCGTGCATCATCCATCCTCGATTTCTCACCCAAATGAAGCTCGATGATAGGATAGTGTCATGCTGCATCACGCTAACAGGTCTTAACAATGCAGTTGAGCGAACATCTTGAGAAATCACGTTGCTCCCGTACCTTTCCGAGATACTCTTGCATTTGAGTTTATCTAGCCACGTAAGTCCCTAGTATTTGATTGACTACGAGCTGTGAATCACTTTTGATTACAATTTGCATGATACCAAGTTCTAATGCTAGCTGCAAACTTGCAATCACAGCTTCATACTCTGCTTCGTTATTAGTTACAGGGTGACATTTTATAGTTTGTCTAATTGTTTCACCCGTAAGTGGTATAAGAACAATACCTAAACCTGCCCATTTTACATTAGATGAAACATCAGTGAATAATATCCAAGTCCCCGGATTAACTCCATTAAAAACTTGTAATTCTTTTCTGCTTCTAGATGTATGGTTTGACTAAAATCGGCTACGAAATCGGCGAGTACTTGAGATTTGATAGCAGTTCGAGGTTGATAAATTATTTCGTATTCACTTAGTTCTATAGCCCATTTGCTAATCTTCCTGATAGTTCATGTTTATGCAATATATTTCTTAAAGGAAAAGCAGTAACAACAACAATAGGATGGCATTGAAAATAAGATCGTAGTTTTCTAGATGCCATGATGAGAGCTAATGCTAATTTTTCTAGCTGTGGATACCTTGCCTCTGCATCTAATAAAGTTTTACTAACATAATAAATCGGGGATTGCATACCTTGATCTTCTCGTATTAAAAAGGTTCTTACTGCTACTTCGGATACTGCTAGATAGATGAGTAACTTTTCACCTTCTTTATGTTTAGCCAGTAAAGGAGAATTTGGTAAATAAACTTTCAAGTCCCTCAGTGCTTGTTGACAATCTTCATTCCACTCAAAATGGTCTTGTTTTTTGAGCGCAGAGAAAATTTTGAAGCATTTTTTTGATGATTTTGAAATAAACCTCCCTAAGGCCGCTATCCTTCCTGTTAACCTATGAACTTCCTTTTTACTAGTAAGGACATCAGGTATTTATTCAATTGCTTTAATCTAGGAAGGATTCACTTCAATTTCACGGTTAGAGACAAGAAAACCTAAAAATTTACCATAAGCAACTCCAAATACACATTTTTCATGATTGAGTTTCATATTAAATTTTCGCAAAATTTCAAAGGTAACAGTTAAATGAGAAATATGGTCATGGGAATGCTGGGTTTTGATGAGCATGTCGTCTATATATACCTCCATTGTTTTTCCCAAATGTTCTTGAAAAATTTTGGTAACTAACCTTTGATAGGTTGCTCCAGCATTTTTAGACCGAAGGGCATTACTTTGTAACTTAAGTCCCTCGGTCTGTGATGAAAGAAGTCTTTTCTTCATCACCGGGATCCATTTTAATTTGGTTGTACCCCGAATATGCATCTAAAAAACTTAAAAGTTCATGACCTACAGTTGCATCATTCAATTGATCTATATGGGGTAAAGGAAAAGAATCTTTTGGGCAAGCTTTGTTTAGATCAGTGTAATCTACAGAAACTCGCCACTTACCATTCTTCTTAGGTACGACCACCGTGTTAGCTAACCAATCAGGATATTTTACCTCACGAATTGACCCGATTTTCAACAAACTTTGGACCTCATCTTGAATTACTTGATTTTTGAAAGCTCATTGCTTTCTTTTCTTTTGCTTAATTAGGGTGAAATATGGGTCTTTGTTAAGCTTACGAGTCATCTTATCCGGTGGAATACCTGTCATATCAGCATGGGACCAGGCAAAACAATCTACGTTAGCTTTAAAAATTCAATTAATTTACCTCGCATGCCGGGATTTAGATTGGCTCCTACGTAAACTTTTTTTTTGGCCATTGTTCAAATAACACCACAGCCTTGAGTTCTTCTATTGTCGTTTTGATGTTCTCATTTTCTTCAGGTTCTTGAATTACATCAGGCCTCAAATCTAAATCTGTTGTTTCAGTTGAAGTTTGGTTGCTGACACCTTCAACTGTTTCCGATAATTGCTATTTCTCTTTACTTGCAGTGCTCGTATATGTTATTGCGTTGATACTCTTTGCTATTTGTTGATCGCCTCGAATTTGACATATTCCCCAAGGTGATGGAAATTTATGACTTGATGTAAGGTTGATGGAACAACATCCATATCATGGATCCAAAGTCTCCCCATGATTACATTGTATGCTATTTCCAAATCCACTACCAGAAACTTAGTTTCTTTAACAACACCTGCAACATATGTTGTCAGAGTTGCCTCACCTTTTGTTACCACGCTTGAATTGTCGAAGCCTGACAAAGCATGCGCTTTTGGTATCATCTTGTCTTCGGCTTGCATTTATCGCAACACTCTTAGTACAATAATATTTACAGAGCTACCTGGATCAATCAAAACTCTTTTTACATCAATGTCATATACAATTAAAGATATTACTAGAGCATCGTTATGCGGTGTAGTCACTCCTTCCGTATCTGCATCATCGAAGCTTATACTCTCCTGTTCTAAGGTTTTCCGTACTCGCTTGCCGTGTGTGATCGTCATTTTTAAAAATTTGTTTGAAGCCGTATATGTTACTCCGTAAATATCTTCTCCTCCACTGATGACATTTACTATCCTCTTAGGTGAAGGTGGTTTCGGTGGCTCCTGTCTATTTTTCATGTAGACTTGCTTTCCCTTTTCACTGAACAGCTTTGTGAGGTAGCCTTGTTTCAACAAATGATCTACTTCACTTTGTAAAAACCTGCATTCTGAAGTTTTATGCCCATGGTCATTGTGAAATTCACACCAATGGTCTGGGTTACGTCTGTTTGGATTCGATCGCATCTCTTTTTGCCACTGTACCTTATCCCCCATACTCCTTAGAACAGCTACGAGCTCAGAATTAGTTACATTGAAACTATGACCATCAAATCGCACCATTAAATTTCTATCATCATCCCGTGACTCTTGGTTGTTTCGATCACCTTTGAATCTGGATGAAGATTCGATTCCCCTATCTCTCGACCTCTGATCATAATGTTGATTGTTCTGCCTAGAACGTGGGTCTTTTTCTGCAGGTCCCATATATGGATCGTACCTGTTCTTGACCTTTTGTCGGCTTCAGACCTTCTGGGCCCGCTTCTATCTTCTCTTTGAGGTTGAGATACGGTATCTTCTTCAATTCTGAGCTTCGTACTGTACATGTTATAAACATCGTTCCAAGTAGTTGAGGGAAATTCACGAAATCTTTCTTTAAGTCTTCTCATGGCTTCTGAACTTTTGTTATTCAAATTACTGGCAAAAGCTTTTGCAGCCCAATTATCCGGTACACGGGGCATCATTATTCTTTCACGTTGGAATCTATCAACGAAATCTCTGAGCAATTCCTTGTTCCCTTGTTTGATTTTGAAGATATTCTCCATTCTCTTCTCCACCTTTTGAGCTCCCGAGTATGCTTTTATGAAAGAATCTGCAAGCTCAGCAAAGAAATTTATAGAATATTCAGTTAAAAGAGAATACCAGGTTAATGCTCCCTTGGTGAGTGTCTCTCCAAACTTTTTAACCAACACTGATTCAATTTCTTGTTTGGTTAAATCGTTGCCTTTCACCCCCGTTGTAAATGCAGGTACGTGATCACAAGGATCCGTTATACCATCATATTTTGGGATATAAGAAATTTTGAATTTCTTTGGTATTGGTAAAAGAGCAGCACTTGGTTTCCATGGTTATTGCGAGTATTTATGCACATCCACTCCTTTTATCACAGGTGGAACTCCAGGGATTTGCTCGATACACTCATTCTGCTCCTTGAGTTGTTTCTGCAAGGTTAGTTAGTACCAAATTTTGGAGATGAGAGTTACCTGTATTAATTGGTTCTCCATCTTGTGAGTCACTAGGAATTGCTCCATTGCCAGAATCAACTAGACCAAAGCAAGGGTTTTCCAACGTGTTGTTGTTTGGTGTTGCTGGCGCAGCAGGCAATTGATTAACTAGAGCTCGCAAGGCTTTGTCAATTCGTGAGTCGATTATTTTCTTTAACAGTTCATCTCTTGTTTCAGCTCCTCCGTCATCATGTTCAGACATATCGTTTGGAGTTCCTTCACGAGATCCACGTGGAGAAGCTTGAAGGTTAGCGTTGTTGAGTTCCTCATCATCAATTTGATGGTTTAGATTTGCCTGGTTGTTATTGTCATTGTTGTTCGACATACTAACAATAGGTTGAATGTTAATTTAGAAAGAACAGATTATCAGATTCCCGGTAACGGAACCAGTTTGTTTAACCAAAAAATGTAATTTGGTCAAAGCTTGAATTTTAGAGAGAAGAAATCGGGTTACTGATAATCAAAGAGACCGAAATATAATTGGCTTTCAAAGAATAAGAACAAAACAATAAGAAAGTTGAATTCCACTATGATATCAAGAATGTTCTATCCCTACAAATGATAGAACTTCTTCCTTTAATAGTTGGCAAGGAGTAACAGATTAATCTAATTAATAAAGAGCATTTAATGAGACGTTACATAATCATTGCTATTAAATACTGAATAACTAACGCATCTGGTATTTAATAATGAATGTAGACTACTTTTTGTTATCAGATTCTTGTCTTCAATGCCTTTTTTATCCGTTGATATTGAATGACTTGGATAGACACGAGAATCGTATCTAAGATTCCCTCTCATGTCTATTTTCTTTTCTCCTACCGTGCATGTTGTGTTTCGTGCCTTTTAATCATTTATTGCTCTTTAACTGTTTAACCAATCCACGTGTCATGCCACGTCGTCTTTAATAAAAACTCAATTTCTTCCCAATACAGGTAGTATAGTGAATGTGGTTGTTTTTTTCCTTAATCAGCAGTTTCGAGTTCGAAATTTGGGTATAGAAATTTTTTTGGAAGGGAACGCTTCCCCCGAATGGGCGTTACGTGGTACGAATCCGGATAGAATCGGGCGGATAACGAACACCATATGAGAAACCAAAAAAAGAACTAATAAAGATTGAATAGGCATTAAAAATGCTTATTTGTTGTAAAAATTTTAGTTACTAGCTTTCTTATCTTCGTCATTAGACCGAATATACTGAAGCTGGGTTAAAGCTTATCTTGCAAACCAGTGGAAATATGATATTCTCGTATATTAGATTTTTTCAAGAAAAAAAAACTGATTTCAAGATGCACCAAAAGAAAAGGAGTAATTTCATCTTTGTCGTTCTTTCTCTTCCTGCAAATTATAAAGTAAACACTGCAAAACATTTTTTAAAAAATAAAGGAAAGGAAATTAAAAAATGGGAATAGAACAGAACTCCCTCCAGTACACTTCTTGATTTTTTTTTAAAAATTTTATGGTCCACGATATTTGATTTTTCAAATACGAAGAAAGAATTATTCTTCTTCCAAAATTGTCCTTGGAATAAAGAGTCTAGGAATATTTGTTATATTTTTAATAAATAAAAAGTTAAAATAAATTAATATTAATGGCAAAAGTAAATTCTTTAATAAGGATGAAATCAACAAACGATTAATAAAAGTAGAGGGAATGGAGCAGTAATTAAAGTGTATCAACGGCTAGAGAACGTGCATGAGAGTTGATGCACTTTAATTGAAACTTGCAAGCACAAAAGGAGAAGTAGTTAGAGAACTGCAAAAAGTTCCAACGGGTAAAAGAAAGCCTTGTCGTTCTTTCTTCTTTACCGTTAATCAGGAAAAAGGGCCAAAAAGTCACCCATCTATATTAAATTTTTGGTATGTAAATGGTGCCTCCTTTTACTTTCCCAAATAGACTAGAGAATGAGAATCAACAAATGGTAAATTCACTGACCGTTGCTTGCCATTAAAAATAGAATGAGTAATGCCCCAAGTAGCGAAGTTTGAAATTTTTTTAAAGGTGTTCAGTGATATTATTGTATGCTATTTTATTTATGGTTCTTATGTTTAGATAATTATTTATGTTATTTCTGTTGGAGTTACTAATGCTCTTTTGTTTTTGTTTTATTTTTCCTTTCCTTCACTGAGACGAGGGTCGATTGGAAACAGCTTCTCTACCCTTTCGGGTAGGGGTAAGACTCGTCTACGTATTACCCTCCCCAGACCCCACTTTGTGAGACTATGCTGGGTACTTGTTATTGTTATTGTTGTGTTCAAACTTGAATTAAAGTAAAAAAGAATTCCGACGAAGGGTATTTAATATATTTTATGTATCTCTAAAATTTAATATTTTACTTATATACCTAATGTAATTTTCGATAAAGTGTGGTCAATTGACCATCCTAAGCAAAATGTAGCTTCCCTCATGCCCCCAAGTCTACAACTTCGCAGGCAGTGGTGAGTTCAGTTAAACATATTGTTCGAAATATGAATAAGCATACAAATAAAAATAAAGATAATATGTGTCGCAACCACTCTAAATCCACTGACTTAATTCATGAATTCGCCTGTGCTCATTTCCTCTTCGAATTGTTTAAAGAACAGTGTAATCTACTAAACTCACTGGATAATCGGCCTTTGTTTAAAGAGAAATTTAAGCTGTTAGTCCTAGAAATAATAGCAACGACAATAATATAAAGCTTGGTTTAAAAAGATAAGTTGCACCAATTTAAAGGCATGCACACTTTTCGTAGAGTTGAGTTGCACCAATTGTGTCAGTGCAGCATCCTCATTGTCGGTCCAATTATTCTTTTTAGTATCAAACAGTAAGTAAAAAAAGTGTAGTGTCTCTTTTGCTGCTGACATGCAAAATTGTGAAAAAAGGAAGATTCGAATTCCGGTATGTTGTTCAAAATGGAAGGTCATTTTCTTGCCTTTTTCTCCATTTCTTGCAGTCTAAGTTGCAGATGATCATACTAGCCCATCTCCGCATGTTCTAAACGGCACACCCTTTTTACTCATTCTGTGTGATGATTTGAATCAGACTTGAATGTGATCCACATATCAGAAGTTGCAAAAATATTACAAGTACAAGAAAACTCATTTTTATGTCTCTACTATGGGTGTTTAGACGACCGGGTTGGGTCGAGCTCGGTAGGGAAATTTAGTATTCGTACGAGTTATGGTGCGTGCCGGTTACGGGTTGGTCATATCGGGTTTAACGGGTTCAGATTTATCCGGATAAAAATTGAACCGTAAGGGTTACGGGTTCATGGGGCCGGGTCGGACCGGACCGGGTTAGTGTTATTTTTAATTTTTAATTTTTATTTTGTATAACTATTATAAGTTATATTAATATAAAGTAAAAATATAAAGAATACAATGAAGATGAGAAAAAATTGCACTTATAAATTGCAAGTGCTACATTATTTCAAAATTCAAACTTACAAATTGAAAGGTTTACATTTAACAACAAGTAAATTAACCAAAAAAGATTAAATTCAAAGGTTTTGCATTGCCTTAGTAAGTTCTTCATAATCAATATGAACTGAGTGACCTTCTTCTAGTGTTAAATTCGGATGGGTTACCATGTGTTAATATATCTCCAAGTTCCTCGTCTTCTAGGCTATCAACATCTTCAGGTCCTTGATTTCTTCGTTCCAATCTAATCCAATCTCTGAAACATACTAAAACTTCCAAAGCATTGCTTCCCAATAAATGACGGGTGTCTCCAAGTTGTTGTCTTGCTTGACTAAATGCACTCTGATACAACAATTGAAATTGGCATATTCAGCACATCCCAAGCCATAGCGAACAAAACATGAAATTGTTTTCCATTCTCATGCCACTATCTCAACGGTGAAAATTCTTTTGTGCAAGGCTCTTTTTGATTCTTCAAGTAAAATTGAAGTTCATCAATGCTCCTGCCACTGGTTTGAGTGTTAGAAAATATAGAAAAATATTAAAACTATCAAGGCCTTCTTCATCATTCACAGTAGCAGAAGTGGTACAGTGCATAATGGGATTAACATTGTCTACATTAAGAGAAGCATAATCAATTACATTTGCATAATAATTATATAATTGTTGTAAAGATTCATTTAGCTTGTTCATTCAAGCATATAAATCTGGGGTTTCAGTGGATGCAATCTCCATATAAGCATATGAAACATTCATTAATTGGTGACAATCAGACATCTTAACAGAAGGATTTAAAACAACACCAATTAAGTAAATAGGAGGAATTATAAAGAATATTTTTTGATTTTGTTTGCATTTTTTCAACATCATCCCTATATTTTTTTTTTCTTCTTAAATCCAAAGAGTAGAAAAGAAATTTAAGCTATATGTATTAAAAGTCATAGTAACAGTAGGGTAATATGCTCTAGAAAATTCAACAGTAGTTGCATAAAATTTATGTAAAAATTTAACATCATTAATGACCTTCCAAGTAGTAGTTGTTAACATACGGTTTGGATCGGTACAATACTCATTAGCAACTTCAGTTATTGGGCGTCTATATTTGTAGCAATATTTTATAAATATATATGTATAATTTCATCCAGTAACAATTTCGTCTGGCATGAATCTGGGTTTAAGGTTATACTTGATACACATACTCTTAAATTCCTTTATTCTAGATTATCTATTATTTACTTGAATAACACCAACTGCTCTTCCAACACGAGAAATCTCAGTTGAAAATAAATTAAGGCCACTTTTAACAATTAATTATAAACATGACATGCACACCTAACATGAAAAATTTCATCAAGAGGTGGTTTCAAATGCAGTTTTAATATTGAAATTGCGAAATTATTGTTAGAAGTATTATCAAAAGACATACACAATACTTTTTGCTTGAGATTATAAAATTCAACAACTTCACAAATAGTACTACTTATAAACGCAGCGGTATGACTTTGATCTTCACCATATTTAAAAGCAATAATATGTTTTTGCATTACTAGTAATATAATCTATCTAATGAAATATAATTGTCAAATAATTATTTCCATTAACAGCATGGCCAATATCAAAAGTTAGAGAAACTCTACAAGGAAGGTGGTTAAACAAAATATATATGTTTTATATTGTCTATGAAGTCTAAAGATATCAAATATACAAGTACTTCTAGGGATACCTTTAAATATAGGATTGTAAATCCTTCGAATATACATAATAAGATATGATGAAAAAGCAAAACAAAAAGGTAGACAACCCAAAGCAATTATTTTTGCTAAATCCTCACATCCTTAATTTTATCATATTTCACAAGACCTCCAATAGTAGGGTTTAGAGTTGATTGATTTCCATCTCCATCAGATCCTCATTCTATAGGATGCTCAATTCTCATATGTCTACTAAGTATCTCAGTCCCCCCTAATTGCCCTCCAGACTTATGTTTAAAAGTATTATTACAAAGTTCACATTTAACTTTATCACTATTCGGTATGTCTTCAAAAAAAGTTTTAAAGCTTACTTCTTTTTCTACGATTACTAGTCGGGGCCACAGGTGGTCTACTACAAGCATAACGACCACCACCCCTTCTACCAGCTCCAACACTACTAGGTGTAAATGGTATCTCATCTTCTATTTCTAAATCATTATCTTCTATACCTAAATCTTCCTAGAATTGTTCATAATCTATATTAGTATAAGATAATGTTTCAGGAATATTTGGAGAGGTAATTAAATTATAACCAGATACTGAAGCAGAATTACTACCTCTGTTTTTATTTTCACGATTAGTGGAATTGAGAGATGAGTGAAGAAATAAGGAGGGGGTGAGGGAGGATGGTATTTATAATTTTTCAAAGGATGGTTAATTTTTTCTTTAAAAAACCAAAAAATGGGCTAAATATAAAATTCAGCCGTTGGGCAACAACCATACTGTGAAATGGATCATTGCTAACAATCAGAATATGAGGCCCACGCTTAAAAAAATAAAAAAATAGTTATCGTTATACTTGTCTGGGACGATTAACCGGATGAACAGTATTGTGTGTTGACCGGGTTTGACCGATCCGATTAACCAGTGGTCAAAATATGAATAGACCAAACCCTCCTACCCCTATAACTCAGCCCCACCCGCCCCCCTTGTATTGGTCAGAGCCAGTTTCGATTTAAATCGGTCTGGGCCAGTCCGAAAATTGGCTGACCCGACTCGTTAGACACCCTTATTCTCTACTAGTTAATTTACCCGCATTCCCTGCCAGGGGCGGATTTAGGAGGCAGAAGGCCGGATATAAGGCAAATTATTTTTATCTCTATATATCATTATTTGGAACCCTTTGACTTTGTCCAAATGCATAGCTTAGTGATCAAGGGAATTCAAAATCTTTATAAGATCATTGATTCAATCTCCACTAGCTATAATATTTTCTAACTTTTTTCTTTATTAAACCCCCTTAGCGAAAATTCTGCCTCCGCAACTGCTCCCTACGGTTGTAAAAAAGAATGTTCAATATATATTATAGAGTTCTTTAACTTTTTTCTAACTGACAAAGGTGAGTATTAAAATATATAGAACTCAAACTAAAACCAAAGTAACATTAATGGAACTTAGCTTTCTTCCAAGGGGTTATAATGGATTTTTAAAATATCTATGGTTTTTTAAAGAAAGATCACTAATACCAGTTATCACATGTTCAACAAAATGAAGCACCCAATTCATTTGATTATTGTTCCTAAAACCAAATACTTTCAATCTAGCTAGATGGAATTTAAGTAGTTGTGATAAAATTAAGGGTGTCAAATGGGCGAGTTGGGTCGATTTCGGACGGATCAAATAGGTTGAGCCAACAATTGGGCGGCTCAAATGATCCGTGTCACGACCCATTTCCAAAACAGGTCATGATGACACCCAACAACCTTGTCGGGCCAGCCAAGTGCGGAATATTACTAACAATTATATAGAGTTGTACTCAATTTTAAATAAAGTACCCATTTAGCTTGAGTTTAGGACTAGTAAATGCGGCGAGTAGTGAAATATTACATAACCCAAAAGACCAGCCTACTAAAGTGTACGTGCCAAAACCTGATGTCCCAATGAAAGGGCATCTAGTAGAATATACACATCTCTACCGTACTGTCTGAAATAAGGGAATGACAGCAAAAATACAAAAGATGACTTCATCCGGCTTCTGAGCGATGTGGAAAGGAAAGCAGCTCACCATAGAAGTCTCAACAACCACTCACTGGCGCGCACCCTGACGGTATCCAGATGAATCAGCCTCAGACCTTGTACATTTAAGTACAGAAGCGTAGCATGAGTACATAAAACAATATGTACCCAGTAAGTATCCCGTCTAATCTCGGAAAAGTAGAGACGAGAGGTTGACTTGATACCTACTAGGTCCAGATAATATCATAATAATGATGTACAAGATACTGCATGAATAATGTAATAACAGTTACCACGGAGTCATATCATGCTTACAGTCACATTTTCCTTTATCATATTTCCTTCTTTCATTTATTTAGCAGCAATCATGAAAAACCTAGGCTCAAGTATAAACATATAAATCATGCGTAACAACGTCGAGGTCAACGGCCCGCTCGAACAGAATATAAATTTGTGCATTACCGAGGATCGAACGGCCCATACCATAGATGCATCTATTTCACCGAGGCGATCGGTCCGATCCACAAATATCAAGATAACATCAGGAATGCCCACAAAGGCATCACACACACACACACACACCCATATATATATATATATATATATATATATATATATATATATATATATGTAAGGAAAAAATCATTTCAAGTTCATCAATATGCATATGTTCATTTTTCATCCTCCTCTAGTCACTAGCATGTCATTGAAGAACTTTTACATAATTCAAACAATGTAAAGCTCAATGTAGGCATGATGTGGGTCCTAAACTACCCGTACATATAGCATCATAGTAGTTACGCATGGACTTTCGTTACATAGTGTGTACGTAGCTCCCGCATTTAATTGTAAAGTTATCATTTATTAAACTTAGAGAGATAATTCCCTATCACGAGGTTAGAAAGGAGACTCACCTTGCTCCAAACCACACTTTCAAATAGAAATAATGAGCCCGAGACTTCAAAACGAAGGCGAAAGCGCACAAACTAGTCAAACAATATAGGAGCTAGTCAATAAGGGCTCACAAGGTTGATTTCTAATTGTTTAAGTTATTTCCCAACGTTTCCCGCAAGTTTTCTAAATTCTAACCCTAGGCCCACGGGCCCTGATTCTGAGATTTTTCAAAGGAAAATATTTTCTATACCCCAAGGATTACTAATATGCAAAATTTTGGTTCGTTACATAGCTAATTAGGTGGTTAAATCTCATTTTTTTAATCAAAACCCTAGGTCTATCTCTAACCATTAATTTTATTTGATTATTGATGTTAAATCTAAGTGATAATCTTGTATTTAGGCTAAGAGTGAGTGAAAATTACTTACCTTATGATGTTGTGTGAAATCCTCCCTTTAAAAGCCCCAAAATCGCCCAAGAGATGAGTAAAATGTGAGAGAAAAGGGGTTGGAGTTCGTCTTAAATGAACTTACTGCCCCCAGTTACTTCTACTTATGCGGCAATTTGGCCGCACCTGCGGCGCCTGCTTTTGCGATAGAATAACCGCTTATGCAGTTTTGGGGAGGCCTGGCTAGACCGCTTCTGCGGTCGCTGGGTTCGCATATGCTGGACCGCTTCTGCGATCCCAGGGCCACAAAACCGCTTATGCAGTTTGTGGAGGCCTGGCTAGACCGCTTCTGCGGTCGCTAGGTTCGCATATGCGGGACCACTTCTACGATCCCAGGGCTGCTTATGCGGTCCTTGCCCCTCATTGGCTTTCCACTTTTGCGACCTGGTGGTCACTTATGCGGTCTCCGCTTCTGCGGATAAAATGCCGCAAAAGCGATTTTGAGAGAAGCAGCATATGGTGTTTTTCTCTAAGTTTCAACTTCACTTGAACCTCGACCATTTGACGCTCGGGGCTCCCGTGTCCTGACCGAACATACCTATAAGTGTGAAATCACGAGGAGGACTTAGTCGAACCCTCTAAATAGACAAAACAACTCTAGATCAAGGAATCAAACCTCAAAACCAATTGATCAAACTTAATGAACTTCAAGTT
This sequence comes from Nicotiana benthamiana, assembly GCA_034376525.1. Taxonomy (NCBI): domain Eukaryota; kingdom Viridiplantae; phylum Streptophyta; class Magnoliopsida; order Solanales; family Solanaceae; genus Nicotiana; species Nicotiana benthamiana. The sequence goes on along the minus strand of CM067327.1, from coordinate 1,421,978 downwards.
CTTAATTTCTTTCCAACGGGTCAAAACACCCTTAGACTACTCGGATCGACCCCAAATTTTACGGGTAGGTCTTATATTATATTTCGGACTTGTAGCAAGTTTCGGAACCAAAATCCAAACCCAATACAAGTTTTTAATAAATATTTAGATTCTTTAATTCCTTAAAACTTCGATTTAACAATTTTCCATAAAAATTTCGTACTCGGGCAAGGGACCTCGGAATTCGATTCCGAGCATATGCCCAGGTCCTTTTACACGGACCTTTTGAGGCCGTCAAATCACGAATCCAGGTCTGTTTCCCATGAAAGTTGACTGAAGTCAAACTTGGCCTTTTAAGAAAACCTTACAGGGAATATTTTATTTTATTTTTCACTATAATTTTTTCTAACTTCCGAACTGATCCCCACGCGAGTCATAATTTAGCTAAGGAAAGCATGGGAAGTTTTATTTAGGGGAACGGTGTTCCAAATAGTAAAATAACTAGTCGGGTCGTTACAATCCGCCTAAAAATGTGTTCGGTTAAGATGGGCTGATATTTGGGTCATAGCTCAACAAGCCTGTATATTGTACGATATGGTATGACAGGTGGCCGCTTAAGAATGACATGTGGAACCGAAGGCAACTATCCTGTTTGGCACCATGGGGATTGAGACTCATGAAGAAGCAATAAATACTTTCTGCCCGGGAGCATTAATGAAGAATATTCCACGATATTAAGTGCACTGCCCATTACAAAGAATCTGTCAGTTATGCTCACTGTTACATCTTCATCAATGGCCCTAATAATTGACATTAAATAAGGGCATGATCCTAAGACCTTGTTCTCTAAACGTAGCTATAAATAATGAGCTCTGTTATTATTGTAAGAGGAGGAATTTTCTAGCAAACTGATACCACAATCTACTCAAAGCTCTATACGATTTTATCTTCTTATATTCTGTTCTTATTACCGTTGTGCCCGGAGGCTTCACTACCGAAGTCTTTATTTCTGTCATTTAATCTTCATATCAAGGCTAAGTATTATATATTTCCTCAATTATCTTATTATTTCAGGATTGAATTAATTCACTTGTCTAGAAACTGCGTATAAAATCAATTGTATCTTTTTATGGGTAAAAAGTTTGGCACCCACTGTGGGACCTAGACAATCGTGTATTTAAGTTGATCCTTACCTCTTTTACTAACGTGTTTTCGTTATTTTGTTTGATGAAATCTTAAGAAATGGCAGATAACAATAATAAAAACACACAGAATCTCGTGGTTCAGGGAGATCACCCTCATTTCGAGGATTCAATCGGTGGCACCCACAATGAGGGGAATGATGCCACGCCGGTACACGATATGTGATATCTATGATGTGTACAGGAGCCAACTCCCGATGAAGCTGAAGATGAGGATGTTGTTGATGCGGTAAGGGTCCTACAAGTGCAACAATCGACCATTCTAGGTTACCTCACGCGTAACGATAAGGTTATGATAGAGTTGAATCAGACGTTAGCTGGGGCTTCAAATAACGTGAATAGACGCATTGGCTAACCTCAGTTCATTGACGGAAATGAAGGGATTAGATTCTAGGACGGTAGTACAACTGATGCATTCATTCTTGGATGCAGATAGCTACTATGAGCTAAATACGACTCATGCTATGCTTCTGCGTATTTTTGTGCAGATTCAGGTACTTCTGATCATGTTGAATTTGAGAGTTATGTCTGTGCGGTTGGAGACTTCAAGGGATACCTCTTTGATATTCGCAGGCCTAGGAATCACCTTCAGACATTATGTTTACTTCTGTTTATCTTCACTTCAAAATAGTATTGTACATAGAAATTCTAGTATATGTTAGTAGAGCTTATAATTCTATACTACTGGTTCTGGGGATTGTATAACATTTGTTTAGATTTAGCTAGGTTATTTCATTTATTAGTTTAAGTTTTATATAGTTAAGTTGGTTATCTCTGTTAGATCTCTTCACATGTTAGGCTTACATAGTCTTAGAGACTATGTGCTATCACGATTTCTAAGGTGGAGTTTTGGGTCGTGACAGGAAAGGATAAAATATAGATTGAAAAAATCATTATAAATTATGGTTCTTGCCTCCTTGGCTAGATCTCCCATATAGTATATACCGATTAGAGAAAATAAACAGTAATTCACATAGACTACTTATGTAAAAATTGTTAGATCTTAGTTTTAATGATGAAAAATAACTTATTCTTATTGCATATACCCAAAATAAAGGCGAAAATAAAGGAAAAGAAAATCATCGCTAAACAATGAATATTGCGAACCATGAGGGTCAAGGAAGAAAGATCAATTAACTAAGACCAGGAGGATGCTCAAAGCAAGCGCCAACTCCAAAAGCACACTTCTCCGGGTTAAACTTCATATTTTACTTCCTCAAACTATCAAACATTTCTTCAAATGACTCAAATGGTCCCTTCATTAAGAGACTTAACAAACATGTTATTAATATACACTTTCATTATTTTTCGAATTTTATTTTCAAACATCTTATTTACGAGCCTCTGATAAGTGGCTTTAGCATTTTAAAGCCCAAAAGGCATCACATTATAACAATATGTACCATAACTAGTGATAGCTAATAATTTTTTCGTGATCATCCGGAAGCATCCTTATTTGGTTAATACCCGGGATACGCATCAAGAAAATTCATCAACTCATGCCCAGGCGTGACATCAATCATTTGATCATTGTTCGGGAATGGGAAAGAGTCTTTAGGCAAGCCTTATTCAAATAACTAAAATTAATTATTCTAAATTTATTTGTCTTTTTTGGTACTACCACTACATTAGCTAACTTATCGGGATATTCTATCTCTTGTATCGAACCAATATTAAGTAGGCTAGTTACCTTCTCCTTGACAAACCTGTTTCTAACCTCAACTATTAGTCCTTTTTTCTACTTTGCTAGAGGAAAATTGAGATCCATGCTTAGCTTGTGAACTGCCAGTTCGAATGGAATACCTGTCATATCTAAATGGGACAACGCAAAACAATCAGCATTTAGCTTAAGAAATTCATAGTTTTACATCTGAGTCTGGGGCTTGATGTCATGACCCAAAATCTACTATAGGTCGTAATGACGCCTAATGTCATTGTCAGGCAAGCCACCAGTGATTGATCAACTTAATTACTCATCTTTATTACTTTTGAAACCATAATTTTCATTAATTGAATAGTATATAATAAAAATTACAGGGTAAAATGATAATAATTACATGATTACAATACTAAACATCCAGTAGAAACCCCCAAAATCCGGTGTCACAAGTACATGAGCATTAACTAGGAAATATAATAAAATACAACCTCTATCTAGAATGCAAGTTAGACAGGAGAATATAAATAATATTGATGGAGATTCTATATGCTATGGATCGTAATATAGAATGCAGCTCACTGTAAAGTCCTCGCAATAGCTGCACCTCAGCGCCAAAAAGACCACCAGAAATGTAAACATGCATAATAAGTGCAGAAGTGTAGTATGAGTACGTAAATTAACGCATACCCAGTAAGTATCTAGCCTAACCGCGGAGAAGTAGTGACGAAGGATCGACATCCACACTTACTTGTGGTCCAATGAATTATGAATAATAAGAAGTAAACAAGTACTAGGAAGAGCAAATAAACGGCATAAACCAATATAAATACGAGGTACAATCCTCCTTAGAATGGTAAACTCAGAGCTCTCAACTAGGACTTACCTCCTTAACCGGAGTATATATAATATGGACCTCACTAGATAGGTCGTCCCAACTCAAATCAGGAAAAACACACAGATACGTTGGTTTCTTGTCAAATATTACGCACGGCACTGCAAGGCGAACTACCCGATCTGCAAGAGTGTTTTATAGAAATGTCGCGACGAATGCCTGATCCCATCATAATGTGTGCACTGCCGAGGGTCTAACGGTATGAACCATAGATGCATATGTTATAGTACCGAGGAGAACGGCCCATTCCCATAAGAATGTGGTGCATGATCTTGCCGATACGTTCGGCCTGTTCCACAAGAAAGGAAAGAAAATTTTCAATTATGAGGCACGTGATTTCGATACGGTAAATGAACACAAAGTAAGTAGAACCTTTACCGATTTTCAAATAACTTTCCACCAACTCAAGTTGGTAAGGCTCAGCCTAATATATATGTAATTTCAAAATCAAGTTCAATTATATTTCAATTAATTGAGCAACCAGAATGAGTTTAAATTAATCAAATATTACATGGTAAAATCCTAAGTCTACCGAGACAAAAATATGCTTTAGCCACGTACGGACTCTCGTCACTTCATGCGTACGTAGCACCTATAACTAGTAGCATATAATAATTATATCACCTAGGGGGTAGTTTTCCCCTTACAAGGTTAGACATGAAACTTATCTCGCTACAAAGTTCCATAACCGGCCCCAATGCCTCTTTAACTCCTCCATTCAAAGCCAAAGATCTGAAACTAGTCAAACAGTCAAGATAACTAACAAAAATATACCCCAACATCATAATTAATTAATTTACAAAAATTCCAAACTTCGCTCGAAAATTCAATTAAGTCAACCATCATGCCCACATGCTCGAATTTCGAAAATTTTCGAAGATAAACATTACCCATAATATTACGAACTCAAATATATAATTTATGCCCAATTCTGTGTCCAATGTCATGGTCAAAATCCAAAGATACCAATTCCTATGTTTCTTTCAAAATCCCACAATTTTCACAAATTTTCATGTAAAAATCCGTATATAACTCATGTATTTAACTCACAAGACGTGGGGATATCTTGCCTCATAATGGATGACAAAATCTCCTCTTCGAGAACCCCAAAAGTTTCTCAACCAAGTGAAAAATGGGTGAAATGGGCAATAACCTTTACATAAAACCATTATGCCCAGACCTATCCTTCATCGCAATCGCGGGAGCATCTTCACAATCGTGAAAGCTTAAAATCTTTGCCTCCAAAATTCCCTATTGCATCAGCATTTGTGTCGAGCGTTCGCAATGCCTCCATGTCTTGATACTTCTCATTTGCGGTCACACAACCGTGTTCATGAAGGCTTAACACCTCCAGGGCCCCAGCTACCCTTCCTTCTTCTCGTTCGCGACCTCCACATCGCGTCTGTGTAGGCTGCCCTAGGTTTTCCCATGCATTCGCGACCCCTATGCCACATTCGCGATAATTAATAATCCAACAACCTAAAATCCTTCTTCGCGAACGCATGAATCCCTTCGCATTCGCGAAGGACAAAACAAGAATCAACAACAATAATAGAAAAAACATGAAGAAATTATCTGAAACCATCCCGGAACTCACCCGAGGCCCCCAGGACCCCTACAATCACACCAACCAGTCCAAAACCATAACACGTACCTGGTCGAGGCCTCAAGTCATATCAAACTTCATCCAAACTATGAATCAACTATCGAAACCTTCCTTTATACTTTCAAACACTTAAACTTCACCAAATGCATCCGAATCATATCAAAACATTTTGGAATTATGCCAAACTTTGCGTACAAGTCATAAATCATGATACGAATTTGTTCCAAGGCTCGGAACCCAAAACAGACATCGATATCGCCAAAGTCCACCTGATACCAAGCTTAGAATATTCTAAAAACATTTAAAGAGCCAACTTTCCACAATAAGCGATGAAATGCTCTCGAGCAACTCGATACTCAACCCGAACATATGCCTAAGTCCAAAATCATCATATAAACCTATTGGAATCTTATCCCGATTCTGAGGTAATTTACTCAAATGTAAAACCTTAGTCAATTCTTCCAACGCAAAGCTTCCGAAATTAGAATTTTCTTTTCAAATTAACTCCGAGCTTTTCGAAATTCAATGTCGACCACATGTACAATTCATAACACATCAAGTAAAGCTACCCAAGGCCTCAAACTGCTGAATGACGCACTAGAGCTCAAAACGAACGGTCAAGTCATTAAATTCTCCCCCACTTAAATGTACATTCATTCTCAAACATGCCAAGAACTGTTCCGGAGTTTTCAGGAATCACTATTTAACAACTCATGCACCTGCCCGTGCCACAACAACCTAGTTGAGATCATTAGCTTGAGCCAGACTGAAGATCCTCCCTTTTTATTTAGTCAATATGAATTAAAACCAAATTCCAACCTCTAAATTTATCTACAAGACCCGATTCTAACATATAAACACTGTATAAATCTCCACACTCTGAACTCACACATGATCATGCACCCATGCTAACATCACACAACATATCACATGACTCATTTTCTCAAGGTAACCTCCTTCATGCACAATAACTGCAAATTCACTAATTCGACACTCGTAGTATACCTTATAACACATATAAGTCTGTTTCAATCCTCACAATACTGCAACGATGAAAGAGATGCAAAGTAAATCATAGCCACCCGTCAACTCAATAACTCACGGAGTTTCTCCACTTGGAAAGAACCGTTACCTCATTCTGAGTTGAATAGTGACACTCTCTCTTTAATACACCTTGCATAAATCCGCTAGCACTGGTTTCAGATCCAAAAACCTCGTCACCAAGTACAAGCTGCTTTGTCAATAAGCCACCTCAAACACTGACAAAAATCTCGCATGACACCATTAATGCGCCAATAAACTACAACTTGAATATGATACATAATAAAGGACGAACTATGGAAAAGAACTACCCAGCACGTGTAACCAATAAAATGTTCAAGCAAATGCTATGAACCTTTCTCAAAGAATGAGAAACAAAACACACAGAAATAAGTATATGGAACTATACTCAAAATCTCATTGTTGCGTCTTACAACCCGATCCACTCATGATACCATTGCGGTGTGCAACCCGATCCAAACAACATACCTGTAGCGGCATGCCACCCGATCCACATATGATAATAAATAAGGAAATATACATCAAGACATAATGCTTGTACCTACGAAATACCGAATATTGACCATAAGCATTCCAAGTGCAAAATTACAACCCTGGGAGACGGATAGCGCCATACGTTACAAATTTCAAGCATAACTAAGGTGCGATAAATGACCTGCATCTCAAGAGCCATCCTGCTCATATAACACCACAAGCTACGTGGACCACAACATATGTGTGAATAGTCAAGCCGTCTCACAACCCATAGGGCACAATAGAGTATTACTTAGAATAGCTGACGATACGAATATCATCCAATGCCCGACGACTCCTCCCCAACCAGTGCTATGATGAATGAACACATCTGACCTAACGTAGAGAACACATTCACATTCACATTAGACATACAACCGGACCTTAGTCGATTTTTATCATGCCATATAGGTTCAACCACCTTTCAAGGATCCACAATGGCCCTATTCCTGACACACACGAGCAGCCATCCGCTCAGAACAAACTCCCACAGTCCACAACCAAATGACTAGAGCACCTTCCAGGCATAAACTCTCACAGTAATGGTAGTACTATAATCTCCATGCTTGGTTTCAATCTTTAACAATCAAGTGACTAACTTGTCACACATATACAGATTTCCCCGTGGGATACGCTCCCATGACCTTCCGCACTATGTAGCAAAGTATGCACCTCCATACCACCAACAGATCTAATGCTGTAAAGCAAATCAAGAATCTGTAAAACAGTACACAGAACCTCTTACACAAGACACTGTTCTTAGGTCATGTTAAAGAAAATTCCAGCTTACCCTGAATATCTGAATACTTCCTTGCTCAGCCGAGCTCGTGACATTATGGTCAACACCGATTAGCAACCATGATCCTCAACTTCCATTTCCTATGCCACTCACTACACCTATCATGCCACTGCATAAGAGTACCGGAATTAATCGTAACTCCTCAGCTACTAGTAGAATAAACACTTCATTTGATGGAAACCTTTCACTTAACACATTTCAGATGAACCATTGCAACTTTCAACTGAATTCCCAAACCGCAGAAAACTTAACCTCAAGTTGTGGTCTAAACCGCCAAAACTATTTCGGGGTCCATTTACACGTAAGAAGGCCACTAGAATCAATACCTCCCAAATAAATCAAATTATGGCGGCTACCACGCCTGCACGTACAACAACCTACATAACTTAACACGCCGAAGGAACTGATCATTGCCACAATCATGCCGATTCAAAATCGTTACTAATCGACCCATCTTCCAATTTACTCTTGACTTACCTTAGAAATAATAATAGATCCATTAAAAATATAACAAACTCAATCAGCACTCATCCCGGGTGACCCGAATCACGAGACCACATCATCTCAATACCTATGAACCATCTCATAGCCTCCTTAAGTGCACAATAGCCTCTCCAACTGGTACACCCATTCTGCAAGACCTACCGCGAATCCGAAGCTATTTCTCCCATTCCACCAATACTGCACCACATACCCGATGATAACATAGAAACACTCCAAGTCCTCTTTCATAACCCACTACAAACACTCGATCTTTAACACATAACGGACCCAAAATATTTAGACACTGCACTTGTAGTGTCTAAAGCGCACAATAGCCTCTCCAACTGGTACACCCATTCTGCAAGACCTACCGCGAATCCGAAGCTATTTCTCCCATTCCACCAATACTGCACCACATACCCGATGATAATATAGAAACACTCAAAGTCCCCTTTCATTACCCACTGAAAAAACTCGATCCTTAACACACAACGGACCCAAACTCTTTAGACACTGCACTTGCATTCTTGAACCCATTAGAACCACTATTGAGAGTCACCTACTCTCACTTGGTCCCGAATATAACCCAACTCCAATGCTCTGTTAGCACGTGAACACTCTCAAGAGCATTTGGGCGACTCCTTTTCCTTGAACATCATATCCACGAGAAGCATAAACTTTGAGTCTTCCCAAAATTGCACGTGCATCGATAAGGCAAAATAAAGAACATATTCATCAGGTATTTTGCTCAGCTTACCCTGGATGTTTTCTTTTCTTAGTCATAATAATTCACCAATGCACCGATAACCAGATATGCACAAGCAGACAACCACGCGATTCTATCGTAGACGGCGGGCTCCCCCACTTAGCATTAAGCTAAAATCACATAGATCTAGAACCCACAAATATTCCTCCTTCTCAATTACCATGATCTTGCACCTTTAACCGAACAAATTTCTCAATTTTTGTTAAACTTTTCACGAATATCCTGAATCATTAGCCACAATAACATATTCGACCTCTTACCTGGTAGTAAATAAAATTCTTTGTAGAAACTTCATCAAACTCATGCAACCGCTAACCTTCTCAAAGGAGATGGCCTACCTGTGTAATTCCATTCTAACATCTTCCAGCGATGTTGCACTGGGTACAACTGCCACAAAATCAGTAAAACCTCCTGATTCGATGCTCGTCCGCTAGCTGTAAAAGTCTATTCATTACCTGTTGACAACAACTGAAAGTTAGACAATACGTTCCAAACTCGAAGTCACATTGCTTCCAAAAACGATAATAAATTTTTACAGTCCTCTTCATTTCAAGAAAACTTCTCTCTGCTATATCAATCTTCCTCAGTACAGTAGCCACCATCCCAAATAACATCCATAGACTTGGTCACTTTCCACCATGATTACCAAATCTCTCTAAGCTTCCCTCAAGGCAAGTGGCTATCCCACCACAAAATCCATATGCTACTCTGCCACTCCCATTTCGGGTAAATCGTCTCCTTTAAGAAACTTCTTGACCTTTGCTTTTCATACTTGACGTGCTAGCAATTCAACCACCACAAGATATCTCCCACATGTCCTTCATCATCCTTCGTTGCCCAATTGCTACCTCAAATCATATCCATCTCTATTGCACCAGAATTGATAAATCACTACCAACTCTAAACGTCCTCAAAGATTATCTTTCTCGAGCCATCATTTATGACAACCACTATTAGACACTATTTCACAACACCCTACCCCAAAGGCAAATCAAAGAGGACCATAACATCGGCTAACCTTAAAGAGTTCAAACAAGAACGACGACACCACATCACAAACGAGGATTCCTCCTTATGTGAGATGTTTTGTAGCTTACAACGCGATATGTAGATATTATTATGCACTTAGTGTTCTTACGACCGATACTCGGTATTTTATTGAAATGACCAAATTTGGCTCGATGCGCATCTCCTTATGTGAGATGTTTATGTAGATCGGATGGCACGCCTCCATGGGTATGTTATCTGGATCGAGTTGCACGCCGCAACAGTGAAATGTTGAAAATGGTTTTCCACATGCTATTTTGTATTCCTTGTTTCCTGGTTCTAAGGAAAGTCCGTACTAGGTGTTGCTCGGTGAATGGCGCCTCGGCTATGTCCTTTCAGGGTTGTATGGTGTATATTACTTACTTCAGCATGGGTATAATGATTTTTTTGGTTCCAGATGTCAATCATGCGTGGTGGTCAATTTCGAGTATAGTGACTTGAGGTGTCTCAAGCGGAGCAGTGGTTGGATAGGATCGTGCAATGTAGCAAGGCTAGGTGGTGATATGACCTTGCGAGTTAGATTTATGTGCTCTATTCTATGATGTGAGACGTATCCTGAGCCTTGTGTTGTGATGGTACTGGTGAGCTTGCGGAATAGCTCTTTCATTTGAGTCATTTCCATGACTTGGGTATGTTCGGACTATTGTTTATTGGTGCGCGTGTTATGCAAGTTGAGGCTTAGGCCCATATTGATGTGTCATGTCACGAGGGTGGTGTATTTGGTTAGGAGAGATTGTTGGGATCATTATGGATACGATCAGATTTGATTTCAGCTTACTGAAAGGATAATATCGAGGTTCGGCTCTGAACCTGTTGTGGTATTAGTCAAAAGGGAAGAAATACCTTCACGAATGGTTGATATAGAAATGGTTATTGTTTAGTGATTATTTCATTATCATCAGTAGGATATGAAAGTATTGGAATGAGACTTTAGCTAATAAGAGGTTTCTATCGGTATATGGTTTTTGTGGTTGCTGCATGTGTTTGAGTTATGTGGTACATCATATAATTGCACCTGAGGTTGCAGGCATGGATTATTGTAGTTAGTTCGGGTTTATTTAGAGTATCGATGCGAGATTTTGTTCTTGTGGATGATTTCGGTAGTGAAGATATGGTTCAATGGTTTATGGACTAGGATGGATTGTGAAATTTTGGTTATAGTGATATCAGGACCTATATGAGATAGGGTGACATGGGATCACCCCCAGGTATATGATTGGTAAGGTGATTCAACTAATGGTTGGATGTTAAAACAACTCTAGGAACGTTCAAGGACGAACATGTGTTTAAGATGGGGAGGATGTAATGACCCGACCGGTCGCTTTGAGCTTCTGCACTTTGATCGTTGGTTCTCGGGCATGACTTGACCCGCAGTATGCATTAGGACTGATGTGAACCGTTGGTTTTGGGTTCCAGGAAAATTGGAATAAATTTGAAAGATTAGTCTCAATCGGAAGCCTTAAATTTGGAAGGTTTGACCAAGAGTTGACTTAGATGCATACGAGCTCGGATCGGAGTTTTTATGATTTGGTTAGCTTTGGGGTGTGGTTTGTGACTTAGGAGTGTGATCAAAAGCGAGTTTGGAGGTCCGGTGTAGAATCAGGCTTGAATTGGCAAAGTTAGCATTTTGGCAATATCCGGTTGATTGGTGAGATTTTGATTTGAGGGTTGGAATGGGATTGCGAGAGTATTAGTAGCTCTGTTAGGTGATTTGGGATGTGTGTGCAAAATTTCAGATGATTCGGAGGTGAATTGGTTAGGTTTTTGATCGAATGCGAGTTTCGGAAGAATTTGATAAACTTAGGTGTCGTTTTGATGAAATTTGATGATTTTGATGGTAACTGTAGTGTTTTGATGATTCGAGCAAGTTTGAATAGGGTATTGGAACAGTTCTGTGTTTTTGGTTGAGGTCTCGGGGGCCTCGGGGTGAGTTCGAGTGGTTAAACACAGAGTTTTGGAATTGTTGCATGTTTTAAGATTGCTCGTGTCTAGTGTTTTTGCACCTGCGGTTTTGGGACCGCAGGTGCAATATCGCGGAAGAGGACGGGTAGGCAAAGAAATGGAAGACGAGCTCAGGGAAGGTTCCGCAGAAGCGGAAGTATTGACAGCAGGAGCGGTATCGCGGGTGCGAGTTTTGGGCCGCAGAAGCGGTTATGCCCCTTAAATGAAAGTCCGCAAAAGCGTTTCTGTGATTGCAGATGCGAAAAGGGCTGGACAGAAAAACGGTTTTAAAGTGTCATTTTGTTCTGCGAGTTAAGGCATTTTTCAACCATTTTTGAACGTCCTTGAGAGCTTTTGGACGGGAATTTCAGAGGGATTCAAGAGGAATCGACTTGAGGTAAGAATCTCGGTCTTAAAACTCTATTATAATTGTGAAAGTGGCCTAGAAATTCATGGAAATTTAGCTAAAATTGAAGAACTAGGGCTTGGGATTTTGAGATTTCAAATTGAAGATTTGAGGGGTCATTTGAAGTCCGATTTTGGTATTCTTGATATGTATGAACTCGGGATGAGATGAGGAATCTAATTATGCAAAAAAATTTGAGTTTTAAGAAGTGGGCTCGGGGCTTGGGTTTTGGTAATTTTGGGATTTGTGCTCGTTCTTGATTGTTTTCGCTTGTCCTTTGTTCCCTTAGCATATTGTGATGTATTCGTTCTGATTTTGGATAGATTCGGTGTGCATGGAGGCCGATTTGAGGAGTAAAGGCATCGCGGGATAGAGATTTTGCAGGTTCGAGGTGTGTAATGCTTATAAATGATATCCTGAGGATTTGAAACCCTGAATTTCACATCGTAGCACTGTATTGAGGCGTGACATGCATTTAATAATGAGTGCGGGGTCGTTTACTATTAGGGATCGTGACTTGGTCCATCCGTGTGATATTTCTGCTATATTGGTGATTGAGACGAATACCTTATTACTGTGAATTGGGCTTATATCCACGTTTGGGGTCTTGTACTGACATGTAGAATCCTTAGGGAATCTAAATGTATCTGGTCATGGGTCAATATGCAAATGAATGAAATGCATGAAAATATGTTAACAATCTCAATATTACTTTTGGATAAACTTTATCAACTTACGTATTTTCTGAGTCCCATGAGCATATGATAGAATAATAGAACATGTGGGGAATCAAGAACATACACGTCTCTAGTATTTCTATAAGTAGAGTCATTTATGAAAGTTGTTCATTAATTCATTTTGTTTGTATCATATGGATCATGCCAAAAGGAAAGAAGCGATAGTATTAACATAATTGAACCGATTTTCTTGAAAAACTGCGCTGTATTCTCTTATCGTTGTAAAATCTCATAATAGTAACATAAATTCAATGCTTACCAAGTGCTCCATCATATATTATTTGGTATTGGCGCAATGACTTTGCCGGTCATTTTTGGAGTTTACACCCCGATCCCCCATTAACTGCTTCCCCTAAGTTCATTTCTGCTATTTTAGTTTGTCGGGACGTTCGGTGTTAGGAGAGTGTTTTGGGGCATTTAGTCTCTAAATGAGAGCTTAAGAGTTGAAAAGTAGTCAATAATCATAACAGTATGAAGGCTACCTCGGAATGGAAAATCGATGGTTCTGTTAGCTCCATTAGGTGATTTCGGGGTTGGGAGCGTATTCTGAATATATTTTGGAAGTCCATAGCTTATTTAGGCTTGAAATGCTGAAATTTATATTTTTGAAGTTTTCGGTCCGATAGAGATTTTTTTATCCGAGGGTCGAAATGCAATTCCGAAAGTTGCAGTAGCTCCGTCATATCATTTTGGATGTGTGTGCAAAATTTCAGGTCATTCGAACTTGTTTTGGATAGGTTTTTGATCGAAAGCATATTTGGAAGAAATTTGAAGTTCTTAGGCTTGAATCATTGATTAAATCGAGTTTCCGGTGTTGTTTTAGGTATTTAAAGGATTGTTACAAGTTTGAATGAGGTATTAAGTGTTATTGGTTCTTTTGGTTGAGGTCACGGGGGCCTCAGGATGATTTCGGGTGGTTAACGGAAAAAATTTTAAGTATTGCAGCAGCTGATCCTTTTCTCTTCTGGTATTTTTGTTTCTGCGGCTTGGGAACCGCAGAAGCGGAGCCACAGAAGCATATTTGGCTTCGCAGAAACGAGTTTGGGCCTTTTCTCTGGAAACCGCAGAAGCGGTCCTCTTTCCGCATAAGCGGGACCACATGAGCGGTTGTTTGTCTGCAGAAGCGGAATCTGGCCAGTTAAGTGAAAGCCGTAGAAGCTGCTCGTGGACTGCAAAAGCGGAACCGCAGAAGCAGTCCCTTGTCCGTGGATGCGAAAACCACTATTCAGATATAGAAAATTCAAGGGTTGAGCTTCAAAGTTAGAAAAATCGATTGAGAGCCCGGGAGAGGGCGATTTTGAGAGGGTTTTGAAGAGGAGATTATTGGATAACATTTCTTTGATTCCTTATAGTTATATTTTATCATTTTGTAGTTAAATCCATCATTAAAATTTCGAATTTAGGATAAAAAAATTGGATAATTTGTCTAAAACTTCATTGGCTAAACTATTGAGTTTTGAGTGGGCATTTGACCTCCAATTTGGGAGATTTTTATATGGTTAGACTCGTGAGAGTACGAGGAATTTGAAAATATAAAAATTATTTAATTCCGAGACGTTGGACTGAGGGCCACTTTTGTTATTTTACCTATTTTCGTGCCCTAACTTTAAATTTAATAGTGGAATCAGTTGTTTGCAATATTATTTACAAAGTAATTGAATTGAATAGATTTGGGTCATTTAAAGTCGGATACTCGTGGCAAAGGCGTGGTTCCTAGTTGATTATTGAGTTGTTTCGAGGTAAGTGGCTTGTCTAAACTTGTGTGGGGAACCTTTCCTCATTGGACATGATATTTGATGTTTGGATGCCTTGTACGTGAGGTGATAAGCGCGTACATGAGCTAATTGTTGAAACCGTTTTCACTTGAAATATTTAAATTCATTTTTCTTGCTTACTTGATTATTCTAAATGCAAGTTAACATGTATTAGTTAGAAAAGCATGCTTAGTTGAATTTAACTGCCTATTTGCCATATTTTCCTGAATTGTACTACGTGAAACATGTTAGTTAGTATTACATATTTGCTAGTGTTTTGTACTTGCATACTGAATGTCTTTTGGTTGTGTTTGCGCATTTACATTGGTACTACGGATGTGAGATTCTGGTAGCTCCCCCCTTATTTGTTTACTTTGGGATCGCGGGTTCGATTCCCGATAGATCCCTCTGCACATTTAATTTGGGACTACGGGTTAGATTCCCAGTAAATCCCCCCCTGCACATTGATAATTGGACTACAGGACGGTATCCCGGGAGATCCTTCGGACAAACATATACGATGGACTATGGGAAGATATCTCGGGAGATCCACTGAACAATTGAGAAAGGACTACAGGACGGTATCCTGGAGATCATCATGGCATCATTTGAGTTTTGAGCTATACCTTTTCCGTATTTATTCTTATTTCGGTTATTTGTTGTTGACTCGTAGTTTCTATCTTATTTCGCTATTGTTTCCATTATTCTACCTGTTTTCATACTGTATATTATTATTTATTATATTTTATCTCAGTAGGGCCCTGACCATCCTCGTCACTACCTGATCGAGGTTAGGCTTAGCACAGACTGAGTACCGCTGTGGTGTACTCACCCCTCTTTTGCACATGTTTTTATGTGAAGATCTAGGTACTTCCTTCCAGGCGTATCATCCTCGTGGTGGAGAGACTTAGTTGAGGCTTTAGGGTATATCTGCTACGTCCACATATTAGGAGTCTCTATTCTATTCCGGCTTTAGCAGATAATACTTTTATTTTCTGTCATGTTGTTTAGACATTCTGGTATAGAGCAGATTATTACATTCTATTAGCTTGTGTTGCCCGTGAGTTTTCGGGTTTTAAGATTTGTTTTAGGTATGCGATATTGAGTTGTATATGCCGAACGACATTCAGTACAATTTTCTTTCTAGATATTTAATTTGATTTTGTCTATCTTCCACAATTATTTTATATTTGCAAATGTTAGGCCTATCTAGTCGTGGGATTAGGTGCCGTCATGGTATATGCACAGTTGGTGAACTAGGGTCGTGACAATTGGGGTAGGAAGATGCTATGATTTCCCTTCAATATGTTCTAACATGAATTCTAATAGAAAGAACAGTATGTTTGAATCTCTTTGAAAATCTAAGAGACCAAATGAATAAGAATATTCACAAACCTTTAAGTGTGTTTAAATGGATGTGGGCCCACTTCAAGTGGTGAATAAGCCACTTTAATCCTTCACAATATTACATCTATGTAAGATTTTAAGAGTTATTTTAATCATAGGGGGCTGCCACGTTTTTGGGCCTCTTAGGCCTTATCCCAATGTGTTAATTACCCAACTAATATCTTATTTAACTAATTAGTCTTCCATTAACCAATAATCAACCAATTATTCATATAATTAATTAAAAGTTATCTCAACTTATTACCCAGATTATTAAAAATTATCTCAACTTACTTAAAATATTACGCTTGTTTAATACACTTTACGTGTCCTACTATCGTGGTCGTGGGGTACTTTGTGTGGCATTAGTCCATAAATGCCGTATATTGTAGCTTGGACCGTAATTTATCCCAAATCGACAACCTTTAATGAAACTCATATTTTGATTTGTTTATTCTTTATCTTTCACGATACTTACTTATTGCTCGGTATAAATAGCATAGATATGTATAACCTCAAGATAATCTCATCTACGAGTGTACGTTGATTAACTAAAGATGAAACTTTAACGTATGAAAATGTGATATATTACATCTCATTTATGAGCTTATATCAATTTACTCATGGCATACTTCCATGTAATAAAATATGTGGTGTAACAGTTATGACGTGCATGCATTGTCAAGTTCGGATTTCAGATGATTCAGGATTGATTTGGAAGAAGGATTCGTGTTTTAGAAGCTTAAGTAGTAAGAGTTGACCAAAACCTTTGTATAGACAAATCGAAATGACATCTATATGATTCCAATAGCTTCATATGGTAATTTTGGATTTAGGTGTGCATTCGGATATAGATTTGGAGGTATGTAGGGTAATTTGAAGCGTTTCAACAAAAATTTAAAAAGTTGAAGTTCTGGAAGATTGAAAGGTTTGACCGAGAGTTGAAATTATTGACATCAGGGTCGGAACACAATCTCGAGAGTTGTATTAGCTCCGCTATGTCATTTTGCCGTTGAATGCAAAATTTGACGTCTTTTCCGGTTGATTAGATATGTTTCTGCGCGAGTTTTGGAGGTTGGAAGATTTGGAATTTTATAGTTTGATTTGAGGCGCGATTCGTAGTTTCAACGTTGTTTGATGTGATTTGAGGCCTCGATCAAGTTCATATCGTTCTTTAGGATGTGTTGGTATATTTGTTTGAGGTCCCGGGGCCTCGGGTATGTTTCGGATGGGTCACAGACTGCTTCTTCATATTTTTGTGTTGTTGGTTTCTGGTGTGACTGTTGCTCTTTGCGATTGCAAAGATGTAACTTCGATCGCGAAATGATCATGGGAACTTAGTGTGTTTGTTTAATGCATTCGCGACATAGTGCACGTGATCGCTAAGGTCCAATTACTGTAGGTACACGTTCGCGTTGTTTGTCCCGCGTTTGCTTAGAGTTGGAGCTGGTAGAGCGCATCAAGGATTTGTTCTTCACGTTCATGTCTATGGGTTCGGATCCCATAGGATTAGTTCACTATTATTCACGTTCGTGTCTGTGGTATCGCATTTGCGAAGAACATTTTGGGCAGCCTTCATTGTCTTCTTTGCGATCACGAGGAATAATCCGCGATCGCGATGTATTAATTATTGGGTAGAATATAAAAATACTCTATTTCGTGGATTAGCTATTTATATCATTTTTGGAGTGATAGACCTCGGATTTGAGCGATATTTTGTGGGGTTTTCAAACAAATCATTGGGGTAAGTATTCTTACCATGAATTTATTACATTTCATGATTCTATATTTATTATTACAATAAAATTAGTATTGAGTTGAGGAAAAGTGAAAAGTTTTGAAGAAAACTTTCAATATGTAAAATGATTATTTGAGGAATGAATTGGTATTGAAATTCGATAATTTTGGTATGGCTGAACTAGTATCGAAATGAATGTTTGGGTTTTGTGAATTTTATTGGGTTTTGAGATGCGGGCCCAGGGGTTGACTTTTAGTTCTTGTTAAAGATTGAAGCTTTACTATTTGGAAATTTTTCTTATGATTTGAAGTTATTTTGGTTAGAATTGAGTTGTCCGGAGGGTGTTTCACTCGAGAAGATTACATTAGAGTAACGGTCTATTTTTTTATGGTAAGTATCTTGTCTAACATTGGGTGGGGAAAACAACCAGTCACAACCTCGGTTCGCCCTCCGTGAACCATCATGACGGCCTCTAGTCTCTACGACTAGGTAAGCCTAAACTGCGGAAGATAAACCAAATTGCGGGAAATAAAACAATTTAAGATAGAATTAAAGAAATAAAATAGTATTTAAAACTGTCGCTCTTCATGCACAATATTTAACTCTAAAGCAATACATACTTCCAAGACCCGGAAACCCATGAATCACAAGCTAACACTCCAAAATAGACTAAAATAAAAGAAATACATAAGGGTTGTAACTACATAGAGAATAGAGAGAGACTCCTCGATCTGCGGACGCGAAAAATATAGCTCGAAGTCTCCGAAGGGTCGCCTCGCCTCAAGAATGGTAACTCTAAGTCAAAATACCTAGATCTACACATGAAAAACATGCACATAAAGGGCATGAGTACACCACAGCGGTGCTCGATAAGTTTCAAGCCTAACCTCGGTCGGGTAGTGACGAGGAAGGTCAGGGCCCTACTAAGATTAAATAAGTATATAAATGATAGAATGAGATAAACAGTTCGATTGAGAATCTACAGTAAGAATGTAATACTGGATAAGAAGGAGTTCAATATCTAAAATAGTGATAAAGACAAAACACAAGGAATTATTACTCATAACAAGGATGATAACTGGGGGATCTCTCGGTATCCTCAATATATATGTCGGAGATCTCTTGGTATCTCGAGGATCTCTTGGTATCCTCAATATATGCTAGGGATCTCTTGGTATCCCGAGGATCACTTGGTATCCTCAATATATGTGCCAGGGATCTCTTGGTACCCCATACTTCAGATTAAATCATAAATATGTATAGGGGATCTCCTGGGATCATGTCATGTAGTCCCAAAGTAAAACATACAGCAACAACAAAAGAATAGTCGACTAAGCTCAATTACATACCAAATAAATAGGAAGTTCTACCCTAACATGCTTCACATAATTCAACTAAGGCAGTTTAAGCAAATAAGCATTTAAGTCAATTAGACATGCTTTTCTTAAGCTAACAACAGATTTAAATTGCAAGTAAAATGAAACAGGAACAAGGAACCCAATTTAAATTACTTAAAGAAAATCTGATTTTCAACAATTAGCTCAAGTATGCACCGTCACCTCACGTACCAGGCATTTCAATTATCAAATATACCAAATCCTAACGGGAAGATCCCCCACACATGGTTAGGCAAGCCACATACCTCGAACCGGCTCAACAGTCACTCCGAAACCACGCTCTTGCCATGAGTACTCGACTCCAAGTGGTCGGAATTTATTCAATTCAATTTCATGATGTAAATAACACTTCAAGTAACTGATTCTACAAAGAAATTCTAAGTTACTACGCGAAATTAGATAAAATGACCAAAACACCCATGTATCATCAATACGAGGCAAAGGATAATGGTTCTTCACTGTAACCTTGTTCAACTGGCGATAATCAATACACATACGCATAAAACTATCCTTTTTCTTCACAAATAAGACAGGAGCACCCAAAGTGATACACTAGGCCGAATAAAACCCTTATTAAGCAATTTCTGTAACTGATCCTTTAACTTCTTCAACTTAGGAGGAGCCATACGATACCGAGGAGTAGAAATAGGTTGTGTGCCTTGCAATAGATCAATGCCAAAATCAATATCGCTATCAGGCGGCATGCCCCGAAGATCAGCTGGAAACACATCGGGAAAATCCCGTGCTACTGGGACTAAATCAACTGAAGGGGTATCAATACTGACATCTCTCATATAAGCTAAATACGTGTCACACCCCTTCTCAACCATACGCTGAGCTTTAAGAAAAGAAATAACTCTACTAGGGGTGTGATCTAAAGTACCCTTCCACTCAGCACGCAGTACACCTGGCATAGCCAGTTTCACGGTTTTGGAATGACAATCAAGAATAGCATAATGGGGAAATAACCAATCCATGCCCAAGATAATGTCAACATCTACCATGCTGAGATACAATAAATTAGCTCTGGCCTCAAAATTACAAAAAGCAACCAAACACGACCGATAAACGCGGTCAACAACAAGAGAATCTCTCGCATGAGTAGAAACATAAACAGGGGAACTCAAAGAATTCCAAGGTATACCCAAATACGGAGCAAAATAAGAGGACACATAAGAGTAAGTGGAGCCTGGATATAGCAGATACTATGCATCTCTATGACAAACCAGTATAATACCTTTGATGATAGAATCAGAGGCAACAACCTTGGTACGGGCAGGAAGAGCATAGTATCTGGCTTGTCCTCTGCCTCTAGGGCGACCTCTACCTCCCCGACCTCCACCTCTGGCTGGCTGAGCAGGTGAGGTAGCAACTAAAACTGTAACCATAGCCTGAGAACTCTGCGGGGCACGCTGTGGCTGAGAAGTTTCTGGAGGCTCACTCCTCCCAAGTCTAGGGCAATCCCTCACCACATGGCGGGTGTCACCACACTCAAAACAAGTTCTAGGAGGATGTGGTGGTTGTGACTAGTTTGGGCCAGGTCTACTAGAATAATCTCTGAAAGCACCCCTTGTAGGAGACGCACTAGATAGCAGAGGTGCATAATAAGGCTCCTAAAGTCTAGGAGCAGTTGGAATACCCTTGGCTGCTGGAAGAGCTGAATGAACAGGGCGACTCATATAACCACTACTATGACGACCTGCTGCTGGGGCATGGGCACCAGAGAAATGACCCGACTCTCGAGACCTCTTGGCCTCCCTCTCTTCTCTCTCTCTCCTTAAATGCATACCATCAATCCTCCTAGAAATGCTCACCACCTGCTGATAAGAAATATCTATCTCCAACCCACGAGCCATGCTAGACCTGATGTTGGGAATAAGGCCCTCAATAAACAGGCGAACCCTCTCGCTAATAGTAGAAACCAAGGCTGGTGCATGCCTAGCCAAACTAGTAAACCAGACAGCATACTCTAAGACAGTCATAGCACCCTGGCGCCAATGCTCAAACTCAATGCGCCATACAACCATGAGGATCTGAGGAACATACACTCTTAGGAACAGATATGAAAACTGAGTCCAAGTAAGTTAAGTAGCCTCATCTGGGTTTTCTAACACATAGGTTCGCCACCACTCATAGGCGGCTCCTCGAAGCTAGAAGGTAGTGAAGGAAACCTTGCTCGACCCTGATATACCCATGGTACGGAGAATGCGGTAATGCTTATCTAGAAATCCGGTAGCATCCTCCGATTCTAGAACACTAAATACAGGAGGCTTGTACCTTTTGAACATCTCAAGTCTCAGCTGCTTCTCCTTGGAAGTTGCTGCCTTGCCCTCGAGCTGAACTGGCACTGTAGGCGGTATAGGAATAATACTAGGGACTTGCTCAAGATGCACTCACTGCTCAGGAGTGTAGGCTGCTAGAGTCTAGGCTCCTCCCCCGGCCTGATACAAAGTTGCAGCAAAGGGAATCAACCCTGCCTGAGCCAAAGTGGTATACATGCTCATGCACTATGCCAGTCTCCAAAAGAGTTGGAGTAGTAGTCGTGGTAGGCATATCAGGTGCCTGGACTCCGGCTGGAACTACTGGTGGTACCTCGGTGGCAGCTCGCACAGGTGCTCTGGCTGCACCACATGCACGTCCTCGGTTTCTACCCTGACCCTGGCCTCTAACAGCAGCAGTAAGGGGCGTGGGTGCATGATCATCTCCGGTAGCACGCGTCCTCACCATCTGTAAGAGAATAGAAGACAAAAATTTAGAATTGTGATGTCAAAATATCGCACGACAAGAAAATCAAATAATGTGGAAAGTTTCCTAGCAATTACATAGCCTCTCGTAGATAAGTACATACATCTCTGTACCAGTCAGTGAGACTCTAATAAACCGGCTTGTGATCCATGACTCATATGAACTTAGAGCTCTGATACCAACTTTTCATGACCCCGGTTCACCCTCCGTGAACCATCGTGACGGTACCTAGTCTCTACGAATAGCAAATCCTAAGTTGTGGAAGATAAACCAAATTGCGAAAAAAATAAAATAATTTAAGACAGAATTAGAGAAATAAAATAGTATTTAAAAGTGCTGCTCGGCATACACAATATTTAAATCTCAAACCAACACATACTTTCAAGACCCGGAAACCTATGAATCATAATTAAAGGTCACTACATAGTGCTCTAACTCTAGAATAGTCTAAAATAAAAGAAATACAGAAGGTCTATAACTACAAAGAGAATAGAGAGAGACTCCTCGGTCTGCGGACGCGATAGATATGCCTCGAAGTCTCTAAAGGGTCGTCTCGCCTCAAGGATGGTAAGTCTGAGTCGAGATCTGCACATGAAAAACATGCGCAAAAAGGGCATGAGTACACCACAGTGGTACTCAGTAAGTGCCAAGACTAACCTCGGTCGGGTAGTGACGAGGAAGGTTAGGGCCATACTTAGATTAAATAAGTATAGAAATGATAGAATAAGATAAACGGTTTGATTGAGAATCTACAGTATGAATCTAATACTAGATAATACTGAGTTCAATAACTGAAATAGAGAAAAAGACAAAACACAAGGAATTACTACTCATAACAAATATAATAACTGGGGATCTCTCGGTATCCTCAATATATATGTCGGGGATCTCTTGGTATCTTCAATATATGCTAGGGATCTCTTGGTATCCTGAGAATCTCTTGGTATCCTCAATATACGTTCCAGGGATCTCTTGGTATCCCGCACCTCAGTTCAAATCATAAATACGTACATGGGATCTTCCGGGATGCCGTCACATAGTCCCATAGTGAAACATACAACATCAACACAAGAATACTCAATTAAACTCAATTTCATCCCAAAAACACATGAAGTTCTACCCTAACACGCTTCACATAATTCAACTAAGGCAGTTTAAGCAAATAAGCAGTTAAGTCAATTAGACATGCTTTTTATAAGCTAACAACAGATTTAAATTGCAAGTAAAATGAAACAGATATATTTTGCACCCAAATACTTTCAAAATAGTATATGTATACATATATAAGCATGCCTAGAAAGTTTGGTATTTCTTTTTAATTTTTAAGATTTTTAAAATCAATTTACTGCCGACTTTTTACAGTATAAAGGCCAAAATTATTTCCAAATTATTATTTTTAGCGAATAAAGTGATTCACTCTCATATTTATAACAAGATATAGCATATGTAATTTTTGGCACATTTTTTACAAATTTATTTGGAAATTTTAAAGCAAGTTGCATGAAACTGCAAGTATGGCCTACTTTTGCAGTTAACTATGTTTCATAGTTATAAAATCTAATATTTCTAAATTTATATTTATATGTTATTAATTATTTCTGTGCTTATATTTTTCTTTATAAACTATTGCAACTATTTTATAAAATAAATTGGGAGAAATTGGCTATTTAAAAGTTAGTGAGATCTTGTTTAAATTATAGCCTAAATTTAAGCCCATGTCAGCCCAATTTTGAACCCATTTAAGCGACCAATTCATAAAATAACTCGACCCATACCCCTTATAATCAACCCGACCCAGCCTTGATTCGATTTGAGTCGTTGATCAAATGAGATCAACGGCCCAGATTTAACTACCAAAATTAAAACATGATGACCCCTAAACCTCACCCTCATTTGCAAGAGACAGGTCTCTCTCTCTCTAACACACTTCGTCTCTGAGTTCTCTCTAGAACCTTCTCGTTCTCTCTCTATTCTCCGATGGCCTTCATTGCCATTCCGGCCACCTCCACCCTCACTCCTCTCAACCACCATTCACCATGGAACCCTCATCTCGTTGTTTCTCTCTAGAGTTTGAAGCCCGGAAGCTTCCGCCATGAAAGACGGTCGTTGAAGCTTTGCCTGGGTCTGTTGCCGACCTTTATCCTATCAGTTTTGGTCCGATGATTCTTGAATATTGATATTATATAAGTTTCACGGCCAGGTTTCTCATCTCCCTAATTTATTTGCAAACCCTAATTTTTTGCCTTAATCTCTTAAAACTCTATCTTTTAAGCAATTTCCGGTTTAATCTTTTTTTTTTCTACGCTACTTTTCACTCGATATCTTTGAATAATGCAAGTCTTCGAACGTTTTGTTCATCTTTTAAAAACTAGGGTTTTCGACCCCTTTATAATATCATTAGTCTTTTGTTTCTTTGGGTATTATGTGATTATTCCTATGTTATGTGCTTGAAACCTTTTGTTTTCTAAGTTCCATGTCTTAAATCTCTTCTAGGGTTCCGGCTCCCCACTATTTTATGCAATTTCTTGTTTAGGGTTCTTAGTTTTGTGATTGTTGTGCTTTAATAAATTTGAATGCCTTTATTTACTGAATATTCTGTTAATTCCGAGCATCTTTTAGAATCCATGATTTGTAGGTATTCTTACACTGAATTTTCAAATTATTTCCTTACTTGTGAGTTAGCTTTCTATGTTTGGGAATAATTCCCTTTGATTTTTGTCTTGCCCGGTGATTCTTTGACTGATTTTTCATAGTTGATTTATAGGGTTACCATACTTGTGCACTTAAGTATATTTTTAGTTATTCAACATATATTTTCCTTGTTTGAAAGATTGTGTACCTAGCCTTTATTACATGCTTACCACTTTTATTATGGCATAATCAGTCATCTGACTTATTCTTTCCTTACTTGGTAGCCTATAATCCTATTCGAATCATAAGTCCCTGATTTAGTTGAATTAGGACCTGTGATTGATTCAATTTGGTACTGTTTCTATAATTATATACTCCTTATCCTATTCTCTACTATTTTTCAAAAACTATAAGTATTGCTCTTCCTTTCTCACTTAATACACCAACACACATTGTAATCTCTCTGAACTCTCTTTCAATGACACTCAGTTCTCTCTTCTTCTCTATTGTTTATATATAAACTCTCTCATTCAATCGGCTGAAAGCCAAGATTGAGTAATCTTGGCTGTTTATTTGTACACTACTGGGGTTCTACTGCATTGGTTGCTTGGGCTTGCCTGCTGCTTGCTTCTCTGCACTGTTGATCTCACACTGCTGCTCTCATTCTCTGCACACTTTTCTCTCCTCTTGTGCATTATTTCTCATTGCTATTGTGTTCTATTTTCCTGCAACTGGTATGTTATGTATTTAGTATACGGTTTCCAAAACAACATGCTTTTGTTAGTTCTGCACTTCATCTTGTTCCTTGTGTTTATACCTATGGTTCTGCTGCTCTTATTGTCACTAGCATGTGTTTATTAGTCTGCTTAGTTTAACTCAGCATGCTCCCCTTACCCCATTCCTCGTCTCAATGAATGTTTTCTTTTTCCTTGTGTATTACTACCATATATCCAGGTCTTCTTAGCTACTTGATTAGCCTAAAACCTCTTCCTTAGGTTGACTGTATCAGAGTGTGGTGCAGTAAGAACTGAACTCTTGTTTTGCAATCATGTTTGATTACTATCCTCCAACGTTTTGCCTGCGTGAGTAGTTTATTTTGCTTATTTGTTCCCGTCGTTTCGCCTTTGTTTGTGTGATGCTGTGTTTTTCTAAAAACTAGTCAGTCTAAATGATTTCAAAAGAACTCTTTCAACTATTTTCTCAAACTGTCTCAACTATTTTAAACTCTCTCACAATCTTACTACTCTTTGAACATTAGGTTATGTTCCCTTAGTGTAAGCACTGCCTTGGGAGCCCTTGAGCACCCATTGAACTTTGATGCACAAGGCTGGCACTTCCACACTTGCACTTGTCATATAATATTTTGGGAGCTTGGTATTGGCCAAGGGTTCAAACGAACCCTTAGGGAACTTTGCCGCACCCAAGCCTTGGTAATGGCTGTGAAACTAGGAAGAAGTGAGGTTGGAGATGCTTGGCCTGGCTGAAGGCTCGCTATAGAATAACTTCTTATTTTCTTTTTTTACCACTATTGTAAATTAATTATTTGGGCTGTAATAATTTGTAAAGAATAATGGGGGTAATAGTGAATTAGTATGGTTATGCATGCTTATTTATGGGAATGGGTAGAAAACATGTTCATATGGCTTTATTTACTTACATGTGTAATAGATACATGCTATTAGGACATGCATATTTGCATATAGAAATCATGTTCTTGGGCTTATCACTCTTAGTTGTTATTTTCACATCTTCAATTACAAATTAGTCAATAATCAACAAGTTATTACCATCACATTTAGACACCACCATGTTTTTAGGATTTATTTGCATTAGATATCATGCCTCTAGGATTTTTACTTGCAACTGTTTAACACTTCACTAATCTGGGTAATAAATTGGTTAGCGACTCTTTGTTAAAAACTGGAAAAGAATGTGCATGTTCACCATCTTTAATAACGCCTAGGAAAGCCTTAGGCTGGATGAAAACTGACTAATCACCTTTAAGTCGTGTTCAAACCAATCTGTCTCTGTCTGAATTCGTTGCTCTTTTACTTTTTATACTTTTGCCCTATTTTTAAACTATCCATGCAAAAGTTTCTCCTACATTTTGTACTGAACTGGACTATTATTTGTTAAACTATTTGAATACTGTATACTCTATAAATTTCGAAAGCTGATAATGTTCATTGTTTTTATTTACACTTCTGCAATCTCAAAATACCTTCATATTTGTTCTTTTACTCTGCCTGTCCGAAAACTGTTTTACCATATGTTCCACAAATGTTTCTAAGTGATTTCTGCAGATTACTAAAAACTGCTACTGCTCCTTTTTTTAAGTTCTGAACGATTTTTCTTGCAAGTCTTTTCTGCAAATTCTCCAGTTTCTTTTTATTAACTTATACTCTAGCTTTTGAAAATTATTTCTTCCTTAGACCTTAAATGTGTTTGAGACGTGCTAATTACGTGTTCGTTTGTAGAGGGATATCTGAGCCTTTATATGTTTTACATGATTCCTTTATGTGCAAGTCCTATTTGTTTTTGTATGTCGCCTAGCATTTTAAATTTTGAACCTAGGGGGTCAGCCTAGTTTCGACCTTATGGGAATAGTGATCCTAAGTTCCCCCTAGGATATAAACGGCACGGGTAATAGCACGCTTGACCAATCCACGCGCTTAAATAACCTTTACGGGGTGGGAAGGGTAGAATATGGAGATGATGACGATGCGATAATATCATAAAGCGACCCCTCTTTGGGAATATATGCAGATATTGTAGCAAATGATCCATATTATAGTTAAACATAGGACACTCCCCCCCCCCCCCCCCGGTCCCGTTTTGCCTTGTTTAGATATTTTCTCTAAATATCTCCCTTTTTACTTATACTATTTTCCATTAGTTCTATATTCTTTATATACGCATTTGCTTGTCTATTTCTATGCTTCTTAAAGTCACATCTAAGAAAGGCCGGGAACCACGCTAATGGATCTTGAGGGGTGCCTAACACCTTCTCCTCGAGATAATTTCAAGTCATCACTCGAACTCTGGTTTCATTCAAAATCTTCTTAAAAGTGTCCTAATGCACTATAATCATTAGGTGACGACTTTCAAACTCCATAACCCAATTCCCAAAAGGCAATAAGAGTTTTTTTGTCCATAATGTCGTAAACCCGATTTTGCTTCTTTTAGGAGGGAAAAAGGGGGCGTCGCCAGCATGGCGACTCCGCTGGGGGTTTTCTTTAAGGATTTTACCACTACTTGCTTTTGTGACTTTACTTGTTTACTTTAATCGCATTTATTTCCTGTTTTGGTTGTTCCATCACAATTACTAACTTGACTCTTCATGTTTTCCTTTCCTTTTAATTTCTGCTTTTATTTCATTTCTGTTGTAATTTTCGAGCATCAATTGTAATCTTTATGAACGTGAAAATACATGCAACTTGTTTCATTATTGTAATTGCATTTCTCAACATCATATTCCACTCGTGCCAAAACAAATCCTATAGCAACGCTTATAATGAGTGGTTGTGTCCTTCCAATATATAAACCCCCTAAATGTGGCAAAGGCATATTTGCGGTAAAACCAGTCGATCAACGCTGTAATCGACAGTTCCGCGCCTTTCCCTCTTGAGTTGTCCACTTAAGGGTACCTTTTCTAGCACTTCAAAAAATAGAAACCTTACTCTATTGAATTGTTCATGCATCACGGTTTACCCTAGCTAATGTCAGTTATGTTGTCCGCATAATGACTCATTAAGATAGACTAAACCAAAGTCCATCGGGTTTCCTGAAACCCAAACGGACACCTTCACGTTATGTGCATTTATTTGGAGAACTGAATGCTTTTTGCTAATTATTGATTTAAATAGTCGAGTCTGGTGGGGATAAGGACCTAACACTTTGTTTTGCAGAAATGAGGCACGAGGTCCCCAGATTCGGTATGGTATCCAACATCCACCCAAGGTTGCTAAGCTTATGAGAGGATCTTCATAGAAGTGATCGTACCCTCATCCGTAAGCACTTAGGGAATTTGCCTTCGCTTTTGGAAATCCACCCCAACAACAAAATCATTGAGGTTGGCACTTTGTTTTGGGATGGTGATCGATA
The DNA here is from genome assembly GCA_034376525.1 of Nicotiana benthamiana. Taxonomy (NCBI): domain Eukaryota; kingdom Viridiplantae; phylum Streptophyta; class Magnoliopsida; order Solanales; family Solanaceae; genus Nicotiana; species Nicotiana benthamiana. Next base: position 1,393,130 of record CM067327.1, on the reverse strand, counting down.
AGTGTTCCGTTTCGGGGATTTGGAGATGACCCCTTTACTAGAAGAAATAGGGGGCGTAGCTAGCATCCCTTGGGAAACACCGTGTTTACTCATGTCGGTGAATCGCAAAAGTAGAGAGATCCCTAAAATGATGGGACTTAAGAAAAATCCCAAACTTTCTTGTTTGAAGGACTCTTACATACCATTCAACTTCCTATACGAGAGATACGGCCACAGTAAGTCCTATCGCACCTACATGGATGAATTTGCCCTAACCTCTATGGGGCACATACATAGAAGGGTGTTTGTGTTTATGTTTTGCTTCTTGGGCATGATAATTTTCCCTATGAAGAAGGCTAGGATCCACACCAGACTAGCCATGGTTACTAAGACTTTGATGGAAGGAATTGATGGGTAGTCATTCAGCATAGTACCTATGATCCTCGCGGAAATCTATCGAGCCTTGGGGAAGTGTCAACAAGGGGCTCCACATTTCTAGGGTTGTAACTTACTACTTCAACTATGGCTCCTGGAACACCTTCAGAAAGGCGACTACAGACAGGAAATCATACGCAGAGATTGGGATGACCATATTGCTTTTTATCATCCAAAGCGAATGAAATTCATGCCCAATATATTCGCTCAGCCACAGGATGCCAGTGGATGGGTAAAGTTATTCAAAAATCTGAAAGAAGAGAAAATTCAGTGGATGTTTGAGTGGTTCCCGACAGAGGAGTTCATTGTCCGTTCTCGAGATACATCGTTCCTCAGACTCATTCGCTTGAGGGGAACTTATCCTTATGTCCCCCTCCGAGTGATGAGGCAAATCGGAAGGAAACAAATCATACCCATGATAGAAAAAGTGATTCATTTCATGGCTAACTTTCAAAATGACGATAGCCCGCATAGGTGTCACGCTCAGCATATGTGGCACTGCAAGCTTGATCTAGAGAAGGATTCTATTGAACTAGAAAGGTACCATGCCGGGTGTGTTCCACACTATACAGGTTGGTTAGAAGATGATCGATCACATTGGTTTGGGTCGTCCGGGGTTCATCCATGGTTACAGAATTTTTGACGAGAAAGCTGAAGCGCAAGTAAAATACAATCAACTATGCAAGAGGATAAGAGAATGCGAGAATGAACATCGGGAAATACAGGAAGCCCACTAGAAGATAATCAACGAGTGGAAAGATATGGTTGTCAACGCCAACAACTGTTTGGGGTATCTGGAGCAAGGTTTGGTAGAGTTGGTAGGAAAGTTCTTGCAAAGAATCGAAGACTGTCAGAATGCTGAGGGAAGCGCAGGCGGACATTTGGCTCGAGCCTACCTACTGTTAGGGATGCGCGAGTTGATGAAACTGTATGAGGGAGGCAAGAATACCGAATCTGGGGAAGGTCCTTCTGGGACCAAGTAGTTAGTAGTCCTTTCTTTTGCCTTAAAGATGTAATAAGGCCAATGGCCATTAGTGATATTTTATTTAGTATCACTTTGGGATTCGTCTTATTTTTAAAAATAAAATGAGGCATTTAGTATTATTAGTTCTCCAAATTTTATTTGTCTCTAGGCCTACCTCGGGTAAAATGAGGCACCCAAATTAGGAGGTGACTTATATTCCCGCACAATGTGTTTAAATATTACAATATTATTTATCAGAAACCGCACTAACTTTTTAACTTTTTGTTTTTCTTTTATATTTTATTCCCCTCCCCAAAGGTTAGTTCGTGCATTCTGGCACCATCAGCATACTCCACAAGATCATAGGGTCCTCCACCTCCGAGTCCTCCGAGTCCTCCCTGAATCAGGAACAAGAACAAAATGGAAGATACCAATGCTAGAAAGGAAGTCGGAGAGGCTTCAATCACCAAAGAACTGTTGCTCATCTTGAGCAAACTTTGCTGAGATTTCGGGAAGAGTTGGAACAAGTCCGAAACTTAGCAAGTCTGTCGATCACTCTTGGTGCTACTGATGCCAACAAATCACCACCACCGCTACCAACCCAGCCTACTCGGACCAAAGTCCGCAACACATACAACAATGCTCCACTGCTTATCCCGGATCCCCAACACCAAAGATAACCAGAACATTCCTATCTTTGTGGATACTGTATCACATTACGGTCAGCCAATCACCAATGTAGCCGAGTCGGAGGACATAAGCTCCCTCATTCAGAGTTTGGCCGCTAAGATTAAGAAGTTGACTAATCGGGTTCAGGGTTCCAAGGTAACAAGGGTGTTGAAGGGTTCAGGGTTCACTTAAGGATGTATTGTGATAAACTAGTAGGAGTCTGTAGGGACGAGAAGATCCGTATGAAGCTATTCATGAGGAGTTTGAAGGGTGATTCCTCATCCTGGTATATTAGCCAGGATGCGAAGAAATGGACTAGTTGGGTAAATATGGCGTCTGATTTCATGGATCGGTTTAGGTTCTATTGGAAACACATTCTCAATGCAATATACTAAAACGTGTGTTCTTTTGTGTAGGTTTTGATGAATGACAAACGAAGCGAAAATTGATATATGACGAAGTTCAAGAAATAAGCGCACAATTGATATACAACGAGATTCAAGATCAAGACAAAGTTTTATAGTTTAAATGAGTCATTCTTAGTTGTGATCTTGATCCTACAACTTGACTCGTAACATGGCTTCTCTCATAAAACTATTTTCCAAAATCATGCATATTTAATTTAATGTCAAATGATTTTAAATCATGCCTTAAAAATCTGGACTAAGATAATCGATTATGTACTTATGATAATCGATTGTTTTAAGCCAAGACTGCATGACAATCGAATGTGAACTAATGACAATCGATTGTGAGTAAGACAGTGAGCATCAGGTTTTTCAAACCTGCATGACAATCGATTGTGAACTAATGACAATCGATTGTGACTGAGGCAGTGTCCATCAAAGTTTTTCAAAACTCAGAATAATCGATTATGAATTAATGGTAATCGATTATGTTGAGACAGACTCTTCCAGTGATTTTCAAATTTATTAAATAATCGATTGTTACATTGAAAAATCGATTGTCAAAGAGACAGTGTCTAAAATGTTTTTCAAAAACTGATAAGTAATCGATTGTTGACTTTGTGCAATCGATTGTGAAGCTGACCGTTGTCGTAAAATTTTCAAATGCCGTCAGGTAATCGATTATTGATTCTGTATAATCGATTGTTTTGATTAAAATCCGGAAAAGATTTTTTGAACGTTATTGAGTAATCGATTATTGATTCTGTATAATCGATTGTTTTGATTAAAATCCGGAAAAGATTTTTTGAACGTTGCTGAGTAATCGATTGTTGATTCTGGACAATCGGTTGTTTGTGGTAAAATCTGGAAAGGATTTTTTGAACGTTGCCAGTAATCGATTATGGATTGAAAGTAATCGATTATCAAGCGTAAAATCTGGGATTGAATTTTGATCTGGCTGGCAGACAATCGATTGTTGGGGTTTGACAATTGATTGTCAGTGAGTAAAATCAGCAACTCTTAATTGGCAATTAGGCAACGGTAATGCCAAGTTTTTCAACTATAAATACAGCTTCATTTCAGTGTTTTAAACACAACAACATACTACAACTGATCATTACATTGCTATAAGCTTGCATACTTTTGTTTATCATTTTATATTCAATTTCATAAAGCTTTTGAGAGCCATATTCTTGTCCAAAGTTGTTGTGATCTAGAGCTTACTTCTTTTACTCATACCTACTCATAAAGGAGTATTTTGTTTGAGTGTTAAGTGTTTTACACACTTGTAAGAGAATTGTGATTCTCTTGTTGTAAGGAACTTGTGTTTCCTTGGTTGAAGTCTTGGAGTGTTGTATCTCCGAGCAAAGGTGTTAAGGCTTGTGTCCTTATGTTGTAAAGGTTTGTTGAGCACCCGTAAGCTTAACAAGTTAGTGGAAAATCTCGAGAGAGTATCTCGGGGACTAGACTAGCCACGTGTTGTGGTGAACCAGAATATATCGGTGCGTTCTTTCCTTTTATTTAATTAACGCACTTAATTATTTCCTGCAAATTTTAATTTCCGCAAGTTTACGCTAAATTTTATTATAACGCTATTCACCCCCCCCCCCCTCTAGCGTTAAGCGTATTATCTAACAATTGGTATCAGAGCCCAACTCTCTGAAAACTTAACAGTTTGAGAGAACCATCCATGGCTTCTACTCGTGATTCTTTTGCAGGAATTGATGAAGGACAGTGCTCCACACGACCACCTCTATTCAACGGTACAAATTACACGTACTGGAAGGAGAGGATTAAGATCTTCATTCAGTCCAACAGCTTTCACCTCTGGAAGGTGATAATGAAGGGAAACCAAATTCCAACAAAGAAGGTGGAAAAAGAATGGGTTCCAAAGTCCGAGGATGAGTATGACGCGGATGACATCCGAAAGGTTCAAAATAATGCTAAAGCAATAAATTTATTATATTGTGCTGTTAGTGCTGACGATTACAGGAAAATATCGTGTTGCACAACGGCAAAGGAGATGTGGGACAAGCTAGAAGTCACGTACGAAGGTACGGACCAGGTAAGGGAAGCAAAAATTGATTTCCTAACCCATTCTTATGAATTATTTCACATGAAGGAAGGTGAAAAGGTGGACGAAATGTTTGAGCGATTTTCAATAATCGTAAATGACCTACATGCTCTCAAGAAAACATTCACGGATAGAGAGCTCGTTCGAAAAATTCTTAGAAGTCTCGCACCGGCATGGAGATCAAAGGCCGATGCAATTCAAGAATCCATTGGCGTTTCAAACGTCACCATCGACGCACTAAGAGGTAACCATAAAACCTATGAATCTACTATTCTTAACCCTTTTGTTGATGATCAAAGGAGGCAAAGAATAGCTCTAAAGGTGAGCACAAGCCAACCGCAAATTGATGAGGAAGGAGACAACGAGTTTGGACTCGTTATCAAAAGATTTCAAAAGTTCATGCGCAAGGAGTATGAACGCAAGGGCAAAAAGCAAGGCGAACAAATCAAATGCCCATGAATGCGGAGAAACCGGGCACATCAAGTCAAATTGCCCAAACCTCAAAAAGGAAAAGAAAACTTTTAAAAAGCAACGCGCATATATTTCTTGGGGAGGTGACTCCGGAGATGAGTCAAGCGAAGGAGAAGAAGTCGAAGCAGCAAATCTTTGCCTCATGGCACAAGAAGATAACAAAGACGAGGTATGTCAAATTTCGTCTCAAAACTTCTTTACTCTTGATGAAATGCGAACTGCTTTTGATGAATTATATACTGAATTTATTAAAGCTTCAAAAACAGTCAAAAGCGTAAAAGAAAATGCTTCTCTAAAAGAAAAAGATTTTCAAAAACAGCTTTCTTTAAAAGAAAAGGATTTAGAAAAACTGGTTTTAGAAAATGAGAAGCTGAAAGAGGAAAACAAGTTTTTTGGAAAAAGAAGTTCCGATAAGCCCGAAAGCTCTACTAGAAATTGCACTTCTTGTTTGCATCTTAAGAATGAAGTAAGTAGGCTTAAAGGCACATAGATAAGTTTAATTCTTCGAACAAAAACTTGAATGATGTTCTTGTTAACTTGAAATCAACCAAGAATGGAATAGGCTTTAAGAATGAAGAAAAGGTTGACGCTAAACCCCAACAACCTAAAGCTCAACCTAGGATTAACAATAGAAATGCTTATCCTAGAAACAACAACTCTAGAGCCAATATGCATGCTAGACAAAATGCTGAACATTTTAGAAGACCTAGGAATGACTTACCACCTAGAAATAGTCACCCTAGAAATGATGCATATTTTAGGCCAAATTTTGAACCCCTTAGAAGACCTAACAATGGCCCTCAACCGAGAAACAATCACTCTAGAAATGCTGCCCATCCTAGAGCTCATAGTAGGAGAAATAATTCTCATGAAATGCGAAATAGTCATAGTGTTCAAAATAGAGTAAGAAATTTTCATCCGTCTAGTTACTATGAACCTAGAAGGATGCATAACCCAAATGTGACTTGTCATTATTGTAGACGTATTGGTCATATTGCTCCTGCATACTTTACACGTCATAGACATATTACTCAATCGCATCATTATAATATGCCTAACCCCCAAGGACCCAAGATGGCATGGGTACCTAAAGAACATTAATGTGTTTTGTAGGTGTGCTTGAAGGGATCAAGTGTACTATGGTACCTTGATAGTGGATGCTCCAAGCATATGACGGGAGATGAATCCAAATTCCTTCAATTAGAGCACAAAGAAGGAGGAAGTGTTATCTTCGGTGATAACAATAAAGGAAAGATCATCGGCATAGGCTCGGTCGGTAAGGATGAAAATTCCTCTATTAAGCATATATTACTTGTTAAAGGATTAAAGCATAATCTCTTGAGCATAAGCCAATTGTGTGACAAGGGAAATCTTGCTTTATTTGACTCGGATGAATGCTTAGTGTTCAGACGTAGTGATTTCAAAATTATCCTCCGTGGTTTTAGAGTGGATAATATTTATATGGTTGATCTTGCTAATTCCTCACCCGATTATGTTGATTGTCTAATGAGCAAAGAGGATGATACTTGGCTATGGCATCGTAGAGTAGCACATATCAATATGCATCTTTTGAACAAATTGATTTCTCAAAACTTAGTTGTTGGTCTCCCCAATTTAAAATTTGAAAATGACTCTATTTGTGACTCGTGTCAAAAGGGGAAGCAAACAAAAGCATCTTTCAAATCTAAAAACAGTGTTTCAACTTCTAGACCATTGCAATTACTTCATATGGATTTATTTGGTCCCTCTCGCATTGAAAGTCTAGGAAGAAATAAATATGCTTTTGCGATTGTTGATGATTACTCGAGATTTACTTGGACTTTATTTCTTGCCAATAAAAGTGATGCTTTTCAAAATTTTAAATATTTTCTTAAGCGTGTTCAAAATGAGAAAGAAACAACCGTCACTTCAATTAGAAATGATCATGGGGGAGAGTTTGATCACTAATCTCTTTGCGGGCTTTTGTGACGAACTCGGAATCGAGCATACCTTTTCCGCTCCACGTACACCACAACAAAATGGGGTGGTGGAAAGGAAAAATAGGTGTCTCGAAGAGATGGCTAGAACCATGCTCGACGAAGCTAAGATACCCAAACATATTTGGGCGGACGCCGTGAGTATCGCTTGCTATGTTCTAAATAGAGTAGTAATTCGGCCGATACTCATGAAAACCCCCTATGATCTTTATAAGGGTAGAAAACCAAATATTTCCCATTTTAGAGTTTTTGTTGCAAATGTTTTGTTTATAACAATGGCAAAGACCACTTGGGTAAATTTGATGCTAAGTCGGATGAAGGTATTTTCATTGGATATTACCCACGTAGTAAAGCATATAGGGTCTTTAATAAAAGAACCCAAATTGTGGAGGAATCCCCTCATGTTGTATTTTCCGAAAATAATGCTCGCTTGGCGAGAAAGGATTCCGGTTTTGATCTTGCATGTATCTTAGATAGCTTGAAAGACAAAATACAAGAGGAACCACCCAAGGAAAATAAAGATGAAACTGAGGAACAACCAACGGAAGAAGCGCCATAATTGGAAAAAGAAACAAAAGTGCCAAATGAGTGGAGGACGATCAAAGATCACCCTCTCGAACAGGTAATTGGCAACATCGGAGGAAAGGTAAGTACCCGAAACTCTCTTAAGAACACTTTAGGACACACTTATTAAGAGCTCACGTTCTCACTTGGCAACACTAGTTTAAGTTATTACTTCTTTACAAATTACTGACTTGAGCGTCGGAGACGTTTAATTCTATTTTGCAGGTATCGCCCTAAAAGATAGGGGGAATTATAAAGTTTTGGCACAGAACAATCGATTGTTCCAAGCAAATAATCGATTATTTTACTGTGCTGAAAATCGATTAGCAGTATCACTAATCGATTGTTTATGGTTTATGTTCATTATGCAGCTTTGATTAATAATTGATTCCTTAAAATTGCATAATCGATTTCTGTCTCAGCCATTCAGCAATGCTTGTCCAAAACAATCGATTATTTCACATACATAATCGATTATTTCATGTCAGTAACTCAAAAGTTTGTTACCGTTTGGTCCCGTAATCGAATACCACATTTGACAATCGATTATTTCATGTCAGAAATTTAAACTCTTGTTACCGTTTGGCTACTCAATCGATTTGTGTCAGTTCCAAGTCAGGTCATATTTCTTCAACAATCGATTATTGCATCTCAACAATCGATTGTCTAACAGTCAGTGAATTTATTTTACCGTTTCTGACTGATTTGTCTTTAAATTCTCAGCAGATTTCTTCCATAAATGATAAGCCACTCTCCCCTCTATAAATAGGCTTCATATATGTTCATATTCATTCACTCAAGCATCAATTTTAGCTTTCAAAATATCAAATTCCCTCTAATCCTTTGCAAAATCCAACAGCTTTCATTTAAAATGTCGGGCCGTCACTCAAAACGTTCCCGTTCTGCTAGGCATGGTGCATCCGCCTCTGCTGCCCCTCCTCGTCCGAACTATCCCTATCAAGATGGTTCCGTTCTATATTTTAATTCTGACATCGAGCTTACTCGATTCTTAACCAAATTTGAAAAGCGCGACATTCTTCCACCCCGCTTTTCAACCCACAAGTATCTTGAATCATTTGGGCCTGCTGCAAATATGCTCAAAAATTCTCAACTTCTTGACTTTTTACTCCTTACCCATCCTTATATCAATACTACATTGGTTCAAGCATTTTATTCCAACCTCCATGAGGATGATGATGGTGAGCTTGTCACCAACATTAATGGTGTTCAAATTCTTCTTTCCGATGAAAATCTTCATACCATTGCCCGTCTTCCTCATAATGGTGAAGACATTTTTCGGTACACCGGAGAGGCCGGAGCCCTTTTTGATGAAACAGCCCTCTTACACCAAATCGGTCTTACTTCTTATGATCCAAATCTTTCTTCCCGTCGTCCTACAATTACGGGAATGGATCCCAATTATCAGTTGATTTTCTATTTCATCACCCGAGTCCTCAAGCCTCGTAAGCATAACCATACTACCATTTCCCAAGAGGACACCAAGCTCATGCATGCCATAGTTACCGGAGCTAACATCAATTGGCGTCGGCTTATCAAAATTCACATGCGTGACGCTATCGGAGATGATAGGCCTCTTCCTTATGCTCTCCTCATCATGAACTTTCTTGAAGCCACCGGATTCGTCACTGGAAATGGTCCTCTCAAAAAGAGTACCAAAAAGTGGGAAATTTCGGAATGCTCCTTTCATCATGACGGTGATCATGTAGCGCCTGCTCCTCCTCCAACCCGTCGTGCTCCTCAGCCTCAAGAGCCTTCCCTCCAATTCATTTCCGACCAAATTGCTTCATTGACCTCTTCTTTCGGTCAATTAACTCGTGAGATCCATGGATATTTTGACCACGTTCATTATCCATATGCGGGTCTTGTTCCATATGAAGCAGCGCCGAATGATGAGGCGGAAGATGATGAATGAATAATTGTTTTTTTTTAAGTTTGTTTATGTTGTATTGTCTTCCCTGTTGCTGTAATATCTTTCCAATAAATAAACAAAGTTTATTTCATCTTTGGCATCTTATTATTATTTTTGCTAATGGCAAAAGGGGGAAGATAACGGGTATGATGCACTCTCAAGTTATAAGCTTAAATTGAGCGGGAATTCTCAAATTGAGGGGGAACAAATTGCATACTTGTTATCTGTATATACTTGTCTTGAATCGTCAACATAAATTGCATTATAAATTGCTTGTCTTGCATATCCCGCTTAATGTTTGCCATTATCAAAAAGGGCGAAATTGTTGGAAACACGTTCTCAATGCAATATACTAAAACGTGTGTTCTTTTGTGTAGGTTTTGATGAATGACAAACGAAGCGAAAATTGATATATGACGAAGTTCAAGAAACAAGCGCACAATTGATATACAACGAGATTCAAGCTCAAGACAAAGTTTTATAGTTTAATTGAGTCATTCTTAGTTGTGATATTGATCCTACAACTTGACTCGTAACATGGCTTCTCTCATAAAACTATTTTCCAAAATCATGCATATTTAATTTAATGTCAAATGATTTTAAATCATGCCTTAAAAATCTGGACTAAGATAATCGATTATGTACTTATGATAATCGATTGTTTTAAGCCAAGAAAGCATGACAATCGATTGTGAACTAATGACAATCGATTGTGAGTAAGACAGTGAGCATCAGGTTTTTCAAACCTGCATGACAATCGATTGTGAACTAATGACAATCGATTGTGACTGAGGCAGTGTCCATCAAAGTTTTTCAAAACTCAGAATAATCGATTATGAATTAATGGTAATCGATTATGTTGAGACAGTGTCTTCCAGTGATTTTCAAATTTATTAAATAATCGATTGTTACATTGGACAATCGATTGTCAAAGAGACAGTGTCTAAAATGTTTTTCAAAAACTGATAAGTATTCGATTGTTGACTTTGTGCAATCGATTGTGAAGCTGACCGTTGTCGTAAAATTTTCAAATACCGTCAGGTAATCGATTATTGATTCTGTATAATCGATTGTTTTGATTAAAATCCGGAAAAGAGTTTTTGAACGTTATTGAGTAATCGATTATTGATTCTGTATAATCGATTGTTTTGATTAAAATCCGGAAAAGATTTTTTGAACGTTGCTGAGTAATCGATTGTTGATTCTGGACAATTGGTTGTTTGTGGTAAAATCTGGAAAGGATTTTTTGAACGTTGCCAGTAATCGATTATGGATTGAAAGTAATCGATTATCAAGCGTAAAATTTGGGATTGAATTTTGATCTGGCTGGCAGACAATCGATTGTTGGGGTTTGACAATCGATTGTCAGTGAGTAAAATCAGCAACTCTTAATTGGCAATTAGGCAACGGTAATGCCAAGTTTTTGCAACTATAAATACAGCTTCATTTCAGTGTTTTAAACACAACAACATACTACAACTGATCATTACATTGCTATAAGCTTGCATACTTTTGTTTATCATTTTATATTCAATTTCATAAAGCTTTTGAGAGCCATATTCTTGTCCAAAGTTGTTGTGATCTAGAGCTTACTTCTTTTACTCATACCTACTCATAAAGGAGTATTTTGTTTGAGTGTTAAGTGTTTTACACACTTGTAAGAGAATTGTGATTCTCTTGTTGTAAGGAACTTGTGTTTCCTTGGTTGAAGTCTTGGAGTGTTGTATCTCCGAGCAAAGGTGTTAAGGCTTGTGTCCTTACGTTGTAAAGGTTTGTTAAGCACCCGTAAGCTTAACAAGTTAGTGGAAAATCTCGAGAGAGTCTCTCGGGGACTGGACTAGCCACGTGTTGTGGTGAACCAGAATATATCGGTGCGTTCTTTCCTTTTATTTAATTAACGCACTTAATTATTTCCTGCAAATTTTAATTTCCGCAAGTTTACGCTAAATTTTATTATAACGCTATTCACCCCCCCCCCGCTAGCGTTAAGCGTATTATCTAACAGGTTCAACACTGAGAACGCACCAGATGTGTTCTATATTCAGAATCTTAAGAAGAAGCCTACAGAGACGTTTCGCGAGTATGCTACTCATTGGAGGTCGGAAGCTGCTAAGGTCAGACCGGCCATGGAGGAAGAACAAATGAATAGAGTCTTTGTACTTGCTCAATATCCTTAGTACTACGAAAGGTTGATGCTAACTGAGGGTCAAAAGTTCTCCGATATCATCAAATTGGGAGAAAGGATTGAAGAAGGCATCAAGAACGGTATGGTCACTAGCCTCGAGGCATTGCAAGCCACCAACAAGGCTCTACAGTCTGGTGGCTCGACAAAGAAGAAGGATGTAAATTCCGTAATGGATGCGCAACGAAACAACTCTCCCATGAAGTACCAAACCTATCCCTCACCTCCACTCACATATCATCCTACCCTAAATTACCAAGTACCATCACCCACTTACCAAATTCCACCACCTGCTTACCAATCACCTCCACCACCCACATATCAACCCAGTTCACCCAGATATTCTCAACCTGCACCCGGGTACCAAGCATATAACTCCCAACCTTCTCACTACCTACCCGCCAAAATTTCCCTAAACCTAGACCAAACTTCGACCGCAAACCTCCTAGACAATATACCGCCATAGCCGAACCGATTGACCAATTGTATGAGAAACTCAAAGCATCAGGTTACGTTACCCTTATCCCAGTCGTAACTCCAAAAAACCCTTCCCAGTGGATCAACCCAAACAAGATTTGCGCATACCATTCCAGGATGAAGGGCCATACCATTGATGAGTGTCGCTCGTTAAAAGATAAGATTCAGAATCTAATTGACAATAAGATTATTATAGCAAAGGAGCTCACTGCTAATGTCCGCAACAACCCCCTGCCTAACCACAAGGGTGGAGGCATCCACATGATTGAGATCGAAGATGATTGGGACCCCAAGGGGTCAATCGGTTTGATAGCTGAAAGAGATGAGCCTAAGAAGACAACGGTTACTCTCAATCCCATTGTCGTCCAGATTCAACCCTCTGAGGGCGATGTGGTAAATGTATCCATGCCACTCGAATTTGAAGTACCTTCCGCAAAGGTGCTGAAACTGATTGAGGTTGAGTTCGGAGTTCCAAAACCACCTACACCGTTTGAAGTTGATGTGTGCCTCCCAAGGGACCTATCCCAGTCTTCATGACAGACATGACCCTGTTCCGAAAAAATGTTATACCTTGGGATTACACTGCTAAGGCTAGAAGGAAGGGAAAGATGTATTCTGGAGAAGCAACTGCCACACAAGGCATGATTAGGACAGGCAGGGTATACACCGCGGAACATTTGGCTGAGTCTACCAAGCAGGCTTCTGGGCGAGCTGTTGAAACTGGACCCGATGACCTCTGGAGAAAGGTACAGGCCAAAGAGTACTCGGTCGTTGAGCAACTGAACAAGAGACCGGTGCAGATTTCTATTCTGGCCCTCCTACAAAGCTCTGAAGCACACAAAAACGCCTTGATGAAAATACTAAGTGAAGCTTATTTTCCCAGCAACATAACAAGAGGCGAAATGGCGAACATGGTGGGACAGGTACTGGAAAGCCATAAGATCACCTTCCACGAAGATGAATTACCACCGGAAGGGCATGGTCACAAAAAAGCGTTGCACATCATTACGGAATGCGAGGATCACTTTATCACCAGGATTCTAGTCGACGGGGGATCCAACCTCAACATTTGTCCGTTGGTCACTCTCAGGACATTGGGCAAGGGATTGCATGAGATCAAGGATGGGTCTATCAGTGTCAATGCTTTTGATTGATCTCAGAGGTCCACCATTGGGGAAATTAGCTTATGCTTGGAGATGGGACCCACTTGGTTTGACATCAAGTTCCAAGTCATTGACTTACCAGCATCCTACAACTTGTTGCTAGGACGACCCTAGATCCACGCCGTTGGGGCTGTGGCATCAACATTGCATCAATCTGTGAAATTTGTGTGGAATTATCAAGAAGTAATCATTCATGGCGACGGTAGTAACCCCATACAGTCGTCAGGTTATCCCGATGATCAGAGGAAGAAGGAGATAGGTGGAGAAATATACCATCACATCAAGCGGGTCAATGCCATAGACAAGGATAAGTGGTGGGATAGCAAAATAAAGAGCATTTTAATTGGAGGGGATACGAGCCTGGAAAGGGGCTTGGCAAGAATCTCTAGGGTATCACCAAGCCCATCCAGTTGAAGAAGCATGGAACCACTTTTGGTCTGGGTTATGAATACACTTGGGAAGAGTTCCAGCACTGGTCGCCACCATGGAGCGGACCCTACTACCCACTACAGCATCCTCTACCTCAGTTAGAGCAGACCTTTCAGCCCGATGATGTCATATTAGAGGAATATGAGACGGTAGCAGTCATGAAGAACCTGTTTCTAGAGGATGATACAGATTGTTGTGTTACCTTTGAGGAGGAAGGGGAGGAAGGCCCTTCCATTCAAGCTGTGAGCCGGGGAGAACACCTCACCAATTGTTCAATCAGGACCACCAGTGCCCATAGAGCCTCGGGGTAGCAAGGGTAAGCGACACACATGCATCGCACTTTACATTTAGTTGATTTTACTTTTCAGCATTGTCAATACTTTTGAAAAGAGCTCCGATGTTTCAGACAATTATGAATTTAATCAAAAGCATTTTCCAAGTTTATCTTTAGCTCTCATTTATTTTCTCCGCCATTTACTTTATTTTGCACAACATTACTATTACATATCTTGATGATGAACTAACGACGGTAACTTGCAACAAGACAATGCGACAAACAGACATAGATTCAGAAGAGGATGAAATACCAGAAGAGGTTGCTAAAGAGGTCGAAAATTTTGAGAACAGAAAGTCCAATTTAGACTAAGCTAAGGTCATTAATCTGGGAGATGCAGAAAATATCAAGGAAACACGAATCAGCGTACACTTGTCACCGTCAGAAAAGGAACAATACACATGATTATTGAAAGAGTATGAGGACATATTCGCCTAGTCGTATGACGATATGACCGGCCTCATCATGTCCATTGTGGCTCACAAGTTGCCGACAGATCCGACATGCCCACCGATCAAGCAGAAACTCAGAAAATTCAAGCCATACATGAGTTTGAAAATCAAAGAAGAAGTCACAAAGCAAGTCAAAGCCAGGGTTCTCGGAGTAGTGGAGTATCCAACGTGGTTAGCCAACGTTGTGCCGGTGCCAAAGAAGGATGGGAAGGTTAGAGTTTGCATCGACTGCCGGGATCTCAACTAGGCCAGTCCTAAAGATGACTTTCCTTTGTCAAATATACACATTGATCGACAACTGCGCCAAGCATGAGTTGCAGTCATTCATCGATTATTTTGTTGGGTACCATCAGATATGGATGGATGAAGAGGATGCAGAGAAAATGACATTCATCACGCCGTAGGGAATGTATTATTATAGAATGATGCCTTTCAGTTTGAAAAATGCTGGTGCTACTTACATGAGAGCCATGACCACAATCTTTCATGATATGATACACAAGGAGATTGAGGTATATGTAGACGATGTCATCATTAAATCTAGAAAAGCTGCAGATCACATGGAAGATTTGAGAAAATTCTTCAACAAACTGAGGAGATACAACCTGAAATTGAACCCCGCCAAGTTTGAGTTCGGGGTCCCGGCCGGAAAATTATTGGGTTTCATTGTGGTCGCCGAGGAATAGAACTGGATCCGTCAAAGGTCAAATCCATTCAAGAGTTACCACTGCTAAAGAAAAAGAAAGAGGTAATGAGTTTTCTGGGGAGGCTCAACTATATCAACCGATTCATAGCTCAGTCCACAGTCATTTGTGAACCCATCCTAAAGATGCTAAAGAAAGATGATGCCACTAAATGGACTGATGATTATCAAAAAGCTTTCAAGAGAATCAAGGAATACTTGTCAACGCCGCCAGTCTTGGTTCCAGCGGAGCCAGGGAGACCTCTATTGCTTTATCTCGCAGTATTGGATGGGTCATTTGGTTGTGTTTTGAGACAACATGACGAAACAGGAAGGAAAGAGCAGGACATCTACTACCTCAGCAAGAGGTTTACCCCTTACGAGGATCGGTATTCCTTATTAGAGCGCACTTGTTGTGCTTTAATCTGGATAGCTCAAAAATTGAGGCATTATTTCTACGCTTACACCACTCATCTCATATCCAGGATGGAACCATTGAAATATATTTTCTAGAAGCCCATGCCTACTGGCAAGCTTGCCAAATGGCAGATTTTATTAAGTGAATTTGACATCATTTATGTTACCCAGAAGACGGTCAAAGGACAAGCCCTGGCAGATCACCTCGCTGAGAATCCTGTAGGAGGAGAATACGAACCCTTAAAGATGTACTTTCCTGATGAAGAAATAGCCTTCATAAGGGAAGATACTGTAGAATCCTATGATGATTGGAAGATGTTTTTCGACGGAGCCACAAACTTCAAAGGAGTGGGTATAGGAGCGGTTTTGGTATCAGAAACTGTTCAGCATTACCCGGTGTTCGTCAAGCTCAGATTCCCCTGCACCAACAATATGGCCGAGCACGAAGCATGCATCTTAGGGCTCAAGCTGGCCATTGACATGAATGCTCAGGAACTGCTAGTGATTGGAGACTCGGACCTACTCATACATCAGGTCCAAGAAGAATGGGCAACCAAAAATTCCAAGATACTCCCTTATCTACACCATGTGCAGGAGTTGAGAAAAAGATTCAGAAAGACGGAGTTGCAGCATGTTCCTAGAACACAGAATGAGTTTGCTGATGTTTTAGCCACGGATACAAATTTTATTGATCCCATCCAGCCAAGATTCACGACCAACCAGCTTATTGTGCTCACATCGAGGAAGAAGCTGACGGGAAACCATGGTTCTAATCAGGGAATACTTGACAACATGAGGGTACCCAGAGCTTGCCAATGCTACTCAGAAACGAACACTTCAGAGATTGTCCAATAATTTCTTTCACAGCGGATGAATCCTATATAGGAGGACTCCTTATTTGGGACTATTAAGGTTTGTTGAGGCAAAAGAAGCAACCACACTATTGGAGGAAGTGCACGCAAGGACTTGTGGACCACATATGAATGGTTTCGTTTGGCGAAGAAGATACTTCGAGCAGGTTATTTTTGGATGAATATGGAGACGGACTGCATTTAGTACGTTCGAAAATGCCACCGATGTCAAGTACATGCAGATATGATAAAGGTGCCTCCGAACGAGCTTACTACGATAAGTTCTCGCAGAAATGGACGGAGAAATTTAGCCGAAGCCTATCAACTCAGACACAATGAAGAGATACTACATTTGATCATTGTGCTTTCCTTTATGATGTAATTTAAACTACACTTGACCTGATTCCCATTTAAGAGGGCATACGTAGGCAACCCTATGGGTTCAGTCACATTTTAATAAAAAATTTCATATTCCCCCGCTATTGGAACTGGGGAAGAATTTTGAGGAGGACCCTCAAAATTACGAAGTCAATTTCTCAGCGTCGATCCAGTAAACTAGGGCAGAATTTTGAGGAGGACCCTCAAAATTCTGGAATTGTTCCGCGTTCGGTTATTCGGCACATCCACTAGTAGCACCAGCCCAATAAACTGGGGCAGAATTTTGAGGAGGACCTTCAAAATTCCGGAGAAAACGAGGTCGCCATGTCTTGAACCACGTTGTAGTTGTTGGTTCATCATAAAACAAAATTATTCTTTTCTTTACTAA
Organism: Nicotiana benthamiana; assembly: GCA_034376525.1. Taxonomy (NCBI): domain Eukaryota; kingdom Viridiplantae; phylum Streptophyta; class Magnoliopsida; order Solanales; family Solanaceae; genus Nicotiana; species Nicotiana benthamiana. The sequence continues at coordinate 1,375,908 of CM067327.1, read as the reverse complement.
ATATATATACATTTGCATCATGTTTGTCAAATTTTGCATAAAATCATTTGGATCGCTATCGTTTAGCAATGCTACCCCAAATAGCACAGGACGTCACTAGCCGAGAGACACGAACTAACCTCCCCCTATACAAAACTCACGATTTTTCTTTGGATATAGGAATCCGGGACACGAGTTAACAATGCATTTGCTCTACAGAGTCGGAAACTCTCACTCACTTCACAAAAGCTTACTGTCTACGCCCGACATTTCCCCAGCGGTCAGGATATCCCAATCATCTACCAGCTAAGAAAATCGCTAATATCTTCTCCTTTACACTTTTTCATTGCATAAGGCTATTCTCTGCCTTCCAAGGTTAAGCTCTACCTCCATCTTGCATAAGGATATCTTCTGCCTTTCGAGACTAAGCTCTATCTCCATCCTGCATTGCATAAGGCTATTCTCTACCTTCCGAGGTTAAGCTCTACCTCCATATTGCATAAGGCTCTTATCTGCCTTTCGAGACTAAGCTCTGTCTCCATTTGCATTCTGCATAAGGCTAATCTCTGCCTTCCAAGGTTAAGCTCTACCTCCATACTGGATAAGGCTATCTTTTGCCTTTCGAGACTGAGCATTGTCTCCGCCCTGCATGGCTGAAATATTGCCGCTTTATTCTTCGACTGGCTGAAATATCGCCATATGTTTTAATTTCTCGCTCGGGCTGAAAGATCGCCACCCTTTGCATTTGTTTGGCTGAAAGATTGCCACTTTTCTCATGGGCTGAAAGATCTCGAACTCGTTCAAAGGCGTCATAGTTCGAAGGCACCATCTGCATAGCCCTAGAACATCATTCCATGGCCTCCGAACCTTTACTTTTATGCTTTTCATGGCCCAGGACATCATAGTCTGAGGAAATCATCCTAACCGTCCAAGGACAAACATTCATGGTCCAATGGGAACTTGCATCACATTTAAGTTACGCAATATGTATGCGCATTTCCCATTTGCAGGTGTTCCGGTTAGCTCACGGCTGTCTCACCAGAGGCGATCCTCCTCCAGTTCTTCGGAGTTTATCCCAACCTACAAATCCCTTTCAACTCTAACCACCGCGTCCGTTATTTCAAACCTCCATCGGCATATTCCGCCAATGGTTCCTTAACTACATATGGCCGGATTCCTATAAAATCAGGGATATGTAGGTAGCTCAGAAACCGGAGCGCAGTCAAAATCCTCTTATAATCGCAATTCCGGTCAAAATTGGACATCTTATCTTTACCCGATAACTCTTTCATCCTTCTCGGGTAAATAGGGCAGCTGTTGATACCCAATTTTTCTCTATATATATTTTGCACCCAAAATACTTCCAAAATAGTATATTTATGCATATATAAGCATGCCTGAAAATTTTGGTATTTTTCCTTAAATTTTTTAGATTTTTAAAATCAATTTACTGCCTATTTTTTACAATATAAAGGCCAAAATTATTTCTAAATTATTATTTTTAGTGAATAATGTGCTTCACTCTCATATTTACAACAACATATAATTTATGTAATTTTTTACATATTTTATACAAATTTATTTGGAAATTTTAAAGCTAGTTGCATGAAATTGCAAGTATGGCCTACTTTTGCAATTAACTATGTTTCATAGTTATAAAATTATTTTTAATATTGTTAGATTGATATTTATATGTATTAATTAGTTCTGTGCTTTTAGTTTTTCTTTTTAAACTATTTCAACTATTTTATAAAATAAATTGGGAGAAATTGGCTACTTTAAGTTAGCCAGATTTTGTTTAAATTATAGCCTAAATTTAACCCCATGGCAGCCCAATTTTGAACCCATTTAGGCCACCCAATTCATAAAATAACCTGACCCATACCCCTTTTAATCAACCCGACCCAGCCTTGATTCGATCTGAGTCGTTGATCAAATGAGATCAACGGCCCAGATTTAATTACCAAAATTAAAACCTAATGACCCCTACCCCTCACCCACATTTTCAAGAGACCGGTCTCTCTTTCTAACACCCTTCGTCTCTGAGTTCTCTCTAGAACCTTCTAGTTCTCTCTCTCTCTGATGGCCTTCATCGTCGTTCCGGCCACCTCCACCCACACTCCTCTCGACCACCATTCACCATGGAACCCTCAACTCGTTGTTTCTCTCTAAATTTTGAAGCCTGGAAGCTTCCACCATGAAGACGATCGTTGAAGCTTTGTCTGGTCTGTTGCCGGCCTTTCTCCGATGAGTTTTGGTCCGATGATGCTTGAATATCGATATTATATGAGTTTCACGGCCAAGTTTCTCATCTCCCTAATTTATTTGCAAACCCTAATTTTTTGCCTAAATCTCTTAAATCTCTGTCTTTTAAGAAATTTCCGGTGTAATCTTTGTTTTCTACGCTACTTTTCACTCGATATCTTTGATTAATGCAAGTCTACGAATGTTTTGTTCCTCTTTTCAAAACTAGGGTTTCCGACCCCTTTTTAAAAATCATTAGGCTTTTGTTTCTTTGGGTATTATGTGATTATTCCTATGTTATGTGCTTGAAACCTTTTGTTTTCTGAGTTCCGTGTCTTAAATTTCTTCTAGGGTTCCGACTCCCCACTGTTTTATGCAATTTCTTGTTTAGGGTTCTTAGTTTTGTGATTGTTGTGCTTAAATAAATTCGAATGCCTTTCTTTACTAAATATTCTGTTAATTCCGAGCATCTTTTTGAATCCCTGATTTATAGGTATTCTTACATGGAATTTTCAAATTGTTTCCTTACTTGTGAGTTTGCTTTCTATGTTTTGGAATAATTCCCTTTGATTTTTGTCTTGCCCGTGATTCTTTGACTGATTTTTCATAGTTGATTTATAGGGTTACCATACTTGTGCACTTAAGTATATTTTTGGTTATTCAGCATATATTTTCCTTGTATGAAAGATGGTGTACCTAGCCTTTATTACATGCAGCATGCTTACTGCTTTTGTTATGGTATCATCAATCATCTGACTTATTCTTTCCTTACTTGGTAGCCTATTCTCCTATTCAAATCATGATTCCATGATTTATTTGAATTAGGACATGTGATTGATTCAATTTGGTACTGTTTCTATAATTGTATACTCCTTACCCTATTCTCTACTATTTTTCGAAAACTATAAGTATTGCTCTTCCTTTCTCACTTAACACACCAACACACATTGCAATCTCTCTGAACTCTCTTTCAATGACACTCAGTGCTCTCTTTTTCTCTATTGTTTCTATACAAACTCTCTCACTCAATCGGCTGAAAAGCAAAGATTGAGTAATCTTGGCTGTTTATTTCTACACTACTAGGGTTCTACTGCATTGGTTGCTTGGATTTGCCTGCTGCTTGCTTCTCTGCATTGTTGTTCTCACAATGTTGCTCTTATTCTCTGCACACTTTGCTCTCCTCTTATGCATTATTGCTCATTGCTATTGTGTTCTATTTTCCTGCATCTGGTATGTCATCTGTTTAGTATACAGTTTCCAAAACAACATGTTTTTGTTAGTTCTGCACTTCATCTTGTTCCTTGTGTGTTTTTACCTACGGTTCTGCTGCTCTTATTGTCACTAGCATGTGTTTATTAGTTTGCTTAGCATACCTCAGCATGCTCCCCTTACCCCATTATTCGTCTCAATGAATGTTTACTTTTTCCTTGTGTACTACTACCATGTATCCAGGTATGCTTGGCTATTTGATTAGCCTAAAACCTCTTCCTGAGGTTAATTGTATTAGAGTGTGGTGCAGTAAGAATTGAACTCTTGTTTTGCAACCATGTCTTATTACTTTCCTCCAATGTGTTGCATGCGTGAGTAGTTTATTTTGCTTATTTGTTCCCTTCCCTTTTGCCTTTGTTTGTGTGATGCTCTATTTTTCTAAAAACTAGTCAGTCCAAATGATTTCAAAAGAACTCTTTCAACTATTTTCTCAAACTATCTCAACTGTTTTCAACTCTCTCACAATCTTACTACTCTTAGAACATTAGGTTCTGCCCCCTTAGTGTAAGCATTGCCTTGGGAGCCCTTGAGCACCCATTGAACTTTGATGCACAAGGCTGGAACTTCCACACTTGCACTTGTCAAATAGTGATATTTTGGGTGCTTGGTATTGGCCAGGGGTTCAAACGAACCCTTAGGGAACTTTTCCGCACCTAAGTCTTGGTAATAATTGTGAAACTCGGAAGAACTGAGGTTGGAGATGCTTGGCCTGGCTAAAGGCTCCCTATAGAATAACTTCTTCTTCTTTTTTTACCACTGTTGTAATTTAATTATTTGGGCTGTAATAATTTGTAAAGAATAATGGGGGTTATAGTGAATTGGGAGTGTTATGCATGCTTAGTTAAGGGAATGGGTAGAAAACATGTTCATAGGGCTTTATTTACTTACTTGTGCAATAGATACCATGCTTTTAGGACATGCATGTTTGCATATAGAAATCATGTTATTAGGCCTATCACTCTTAGTTTTATTCTGCACGTCTTCAATTACAAGTTAATCAATAATCAACAAGTCATTACCATCACATTTAGACACCATGTTTTTAGGATTTTTGTGCATCAGATATCATGGCTTTAGGATTTTTACTTGCAACTGTTTAATTCTTCACTAATCTTGGTAAAAAATTGGTTAACGACTCTTTATTAAAAACTGGAAACGAATGTGCATGTTCACCATCTTTAATAACACCTAGGCAAGCCTTAGGCCGGATAAAAACTGACTAATCACCTTTAAGTTGTGTTCAAACCAATCCATCTCTGTCTGAATTCGTTGCTATTTTAATTTTTATACTTCTGCTCTATTTTTAAACTATCCATGCAAAAGTTTCTACTACATTTTCTCCAGAACTGGACTATTATTTGTTGAACTATCTGAATATTGTATACTCTATAAATTTTGAAAGCTGATAATGTGCGTTGTTTTTCTTTACACTTCTGCAATCTCAAAATACCTTCATATTTGTTATTTTACTCTGCCTGTCAGAAAACTGTTTTACCATATGTTCCACAAATGTTTTAAGTGATTTCTGCAGATTACTAAAAACTGCTACTGCTCCTTTTTTTAAGTTCTGAATGATTTTTCTTGCAAGTCTTTTCTGCAAATTCTCCAGTTTCTTTTTTTTTAATTTCTACTCCAGCTTTTGAAAATTCTTCCTTCCTTATACCTTAAATGTGTTTGAGACGTGCTAATTACATGTTCGTTTGTAGAGGGATATATGAGCCTTTATATGTTTTACATGATTCCTTTATGTGCAAGTCCTATGTATGTTGCCTAGCATTTTAACCTTTGAACCTAGGGGGTCAGCCTAGTTTCGACCTTACAGGAATAATGATCCTAAGTTCCCTATAGGATCTATAGAACGGGACGGGTAATAACACGCAATAAGTATTCGTGACCAATCCACATGCTTAAATAACCTTTACGGGGTGGGATGGGTAGAATATGGAGAAGATGACGATGCGATAATATCATAAAGCGACCCTCTTTGGGAATATGTGCGAATATTGCATCGAATGATCCATATTATAGTTAAACATAGGACCCTCTTGCTTTGTTTAAATATTTTCTCTGAAAATCTCCCTTTTACTTATACTATTTTCCATTAGTTCTATATTCTTTATATGCACATTTGCTTGTCTATTTCTATGCTTCTTAAAGTCACATCTAAGCAAGGCCGGGAACCACATTAGTGGATCTTGAGGGGTGCCTAACACCTTCCCCTCAAGATAATTTCAAGCCCTTACCCGAGCTCTGGTTTTCATTCAAAATCTTCTTAAAAGTGTCCTAATGCACAATAATCATTAGGTGGCGACTCTTCAAACTCCATAACCTAATTCCCAAAAGGGAATAAGAGTTGTTTTGTCCATAATATCGTAAACTCGATTTCGCTTCTTCTAGGAGGGATACAGGGAGCGTCAACAACGGGAACAAGGAAAACAATTGAAATTATATAAAAAAAATTGGATTTTCAACAATTAGCTCAAGTACAGACTCGTCACCTCACATACCCGACATTTTATTATCAAATATACCAAATCGTATGGTGAAGATCCCCCACACAAGGTTAGGCAAGCCACTTACCTCGAACCAGCTCAACAATCACTTCGAAACCACGCTCTTGCCATGAGTACTCAACTCCAAGTAGCCCGAATCTATTCAATTCAATTTCATAATGTAAATAACACTTCAAGTAATTGATTCTACAAAGAAATTCTAAGCTACTACGCAAAATTAGGTAAAATGACAAAAATGCCCCTTGGGCCCATATCTCGGAATCGGGTAAATTTATATTTTCAGAACCCTCATACTCTCACGAGTTCATACATACCAAAATTATGCAACACTAAGGTTAAATTCCCAATCAAAAGTCGAATTTCAGGTCTATCAACTTTCTTTAAATGTTTCCCCAAATTTTCATCTCGAATCCGTAATTAAATAATGAAACTAATTATAGATTAATGGAATATAATTAGAAAGGGTCAAAGAATCGTTACCCAATGGTCTCCTCTTTAATTTCCTCCCAAAATCCCCCTCTTTCGAGCTCCAAATCGAATTTCCAACTTTTGATATTAAACCTTCGAAATTTCATATTTCTGCCCAGCTGTTACTGCATATTTGGTCCTGCTTTTACGTAACAATGGTCACATCTGACTTCTCACATAAAGCTTGATTTTCGTATCTGCAACTATCCTTTCGCAGATGTGGGGCCGCTTCTGCACTTAAGACCCCGCTTCTGCGGTCCTTGTTGCCTTTCCTCCTTTTTCGCTTTTGCAGTTACTCCACAGCTTCTACGGCTTCGCACCTGCGTAATCCAAACTGCAGTTGCAGTTATGACAGAAACCAGCTGAAGCTGCAACTCCAAACTCCAAAAATCCTTCCGTCAACCACCCGAAATCATCCCGAGGCCCCCGTGACCATAACCAAACCTACCAAATATCCCATAAATTCATTCAAACTTGTTCCTCAAAACAACATCAAAACACCTACTTTTTATCGGATTCTAGCCTAATAATCCCAAAAACTCTAAAAATATGCTTTCGATTAAAAAGTCTATCAAACCTCGTCCGAATGACCCAAACTTTTGCACACACGTCACATTCACCACTATAGAGCTACCCCGACTTCCAAAATTCTATTCTGACCCTGAGATCAAAATCTCACTATCGAACCGGAAACTTCAAAATTTGACTTTTCCGCATTTCAAGCCTAAATTAGCTATGGACCTCCAAAACACAATTCGATCACGCCCCCAAGCTCGAAATCACCCAACGGAGCTAACTGAACCATCAAATTTCCATTCTGAGGCTGTCCTTACAATGGTTTGACTATGGTCAACTTTCCATCACTTAAGCTCTCATTTATGGGCTAAGTGTCCCAAAACTCTATGAAAATCAAAACCGAACGTCCCGGTAAATCACAATAGCAGAAATAAACTCTACGAAGGTAGATAATAGGGGATCGAGGCATTAATTCTTAAGACGACCGGCCGAGTCATCACACCACCCCTTAGGATTTGAGTCTTAGGTGCTAATTATGTCATGTAAAGTCTGTGTATGCGAGGTGACAAGTACGTGCTCAGGCTTATTTGAGAAATTTGACCATTTAGGGCTCTTAGGCTATTATTTCTATTTAATATGAAGTTGTGTTATCGATTTAACTTCTCTATTTACTAAATCCACATTTATGTGTCTTAATTGGAATTAATTGATCCGTGCTTTACCTTGATTATCGATTAAATCTTATGTACCTTCACTGAAGTTATTTCCTCATTTTCTTTTATTGCTATTCTATCTTTTTTGTAATTGTTTATCCTTGATTTAAGTTATTATTATCTTTTCAATAATCACTTATCCTTAATTGAACTGTTGAATCTCTTCCGTACTTGATCCACCCTAACTGAAGTTTTGTTATCTCTTATCATTGTTGACTTACCCTCAATCAGAGTAATTGATTCATGTTATCCCTCTTGTCGTTGAATTGTGCTTATGTGGAATCATTGCTACACAATATTTCTTCCTTGTTGAGCTATTGGTATGTGGTACCATTATTTCCTGTTATGTCTTTCCTTGTGAGCTCGTTCTTCCATAACTTTGTGTTCCAGAGTCCCCGAGTTGACTTACTTGCCGTATTTTTGTGTTATTATCATTGTTATTATTGTATCTAGTGTTTTGTTTGTGTGAGGTTTCTGCCGTGCAGTTGTTATTATTGCGTGAGATTTCTACCGTGTGGTTGTTATTGTGGCACAAGGATTCTACCGTGAGGATGTTATTATGGCTCGAGGTTTTTGACGTGCGGTTATTATTGTGGTATAAGGTTTCTGGCGCACAAATGTTATTGTGGCACGAGGTTTCTGTCGTGCTGATGTTATTGTAGCACGAGGTTTCTACCGTGCGGATGTCATCATGACACGAGGTTTATGCCGTGTGGATGTTATTGTGGCACAAAATTTCTACAGTACGAATGTTATTGTGGCACGAGGTTTATGTCGTGCTGATATTATTGTGGCACGAGGTTTCTCCCATGCAGTTGTTATTATTTGCATGAGGTTTCTGCCGTGCTGTTGTGATTTATTTTATGATTTGAGACTACGAGGCGGTACCTCGGGAGGGCTCTATTGTCATTTCCCCTTTTCTGCACACTTGTGTTTGATTGTTGTTTTCCATAGCAAACTATTGATTGTTCTTGTCCGTGTTGCATTATTTGCTCATTTCTATGTTGCTAAATTTGTTGTACTGGTCGTTGCTTCAAACTTTATTGCCGTCTTATTTGCATTGTATATTTCGTGGTGATCGTTTTTATGTGCCATTCATTGTCTTTGCTCTTATTTGTTAATTTGGATCGTGGTAGAACACTTGAACAAGCATACACATAAATTAATCACCCATATCAGTTTAAAAAGAGGAATCCTGGCGTTATTGACCATTATGTGTATCCTTATCTACTTGCCTTCTGTGTTAGAGTTGCTTCCCTTGGCAAGTGAGCCGTTAATGCAGTTATGAATTGAAATGTGTGCAAAAGATGCCAAATGTTTAAGATTCAAGAATTGGGACCCGTGAGTTATGATTATGAGGTTCCGTACCTTGTGGAAATGCTTTAACAGATCTGATGTGAAAGTGATTGTTCTTATTGAGTTATTGCTAGTTTCCCCTTTATGTGGGTTTTCCCAAACTTAGATTGTGATTAATTACTTTATCGCATTAATATCTTACTGCTTCTTGTTGCCTATTGTTGTTACTAGTATATCATTTAAAGTATTTTTCTGTATTCCTTATCATGTCAAGCTTTATATTAATATGGTTCTCTGTAGTTTACCTACATACCTATGCAAGTTGTTTAGTCCAGTAGGTGTCTTGGCTGTTCTTCGTCACTATTCCATCAGGGTTAGTCTTGATACTTACTGGGTACCGTTGTGGTATACTCATACTATGCTTCTGCACATTTTTGTGCAGATCCAGGTGCCACAATTGTTGTTGATTATTAGCTGGCTGGTCGAAATATGGAGACTCAACTCAAACCTGTTGTCGTATTCGCAGGCCTCGGAGTCACCTTCTGATTTTGTTTTTGTACTATTTAATTTCCGTTCCGAACAGTTGTACTTAAGAATTATTCTTAGAGAACTCAATAGAGCTTATGACTTGTACTATCGGTTTTGGAAGTTGTAAGTTAAGTATAAAGGTTTCTATTTCATATTTAGTAGTTAATGGTGAAATTCTTCTAATAATTAAACAAGTGTTAAGTGTTAGGCTTACTTAGTCTTAAGATTAAGTACCGTCATGATATTTCGTAGAGAAAGTAGGTCGTCACAATATTCGCGACTAGGTAGGCAGCGCTATGGAATGAGTGTTTAGCGATATCAGCCGCATGCAAATCTCCAACTGAACATGAAGAAAATTAGGAACGTCACGTTTATTACACTTACAAAAGGCTCCAATTAAATGCACCCCGTTTTATGTCACGTTTTGGTTTGACCATTGATTAATTCAGCCAATGGTTTCCACCTTCCATACACTTTTTCGTATGCAAGTGTTACATAAAAAAATACTTGAATATATCCAGCTGGAAAGGTATAACAAACTGAAATAACATTCATGTGATCAGCTACTTATTATTTGTTAGTGGTTGACCTAACTATATCTGCAGAGTTTGCATCCTAATTAAGATATTTGGAGGCGCACCAACTTTCATCTATTTTCAGAAAAACTCTTCTAAAGTGTCTCTACTACTACTATTAATGAATAAATAAATAATATAATTTCGAAATTTCCTTGCTAAAAATACATAAACATGTTTAAGGTATCCTATGGATAGCTTTAAAAAGGACTTAGGGCTCATTTGTTTTTTTTAGATTAAAACATCTGAATCTGAATACATATATGAATATCAAGATGTGTATTAAGATTAAGATATCTAAATCTGAATACACATATGAATATACTAAGATTTGTATTAAGATCTGAATAGAAATAATTAAGACTATTTGATTTTTAACATCTGAATATATAAAATTTATCTTTATTTAAAAATTAATAAACCTATTATTCAAATGAAATACTAACTAATCTAATATTATATCAATAAAATATATAGTTTATTAAATATGATAGTTATTGGTGGTGATGGCTAACATGTGAATGCCGACTAGAAGTGTTTGTTGGTTGTAGTTTTGGTTGATGATGGTTGTTCATGCTAGTAGCTAGAAGCTAGTAGCGATTGATAATGGTTACGATTATGATTGAGAATGGTGGTGGTGGGTGGTTATAGTTAATAATGATGGGTGGTTATAGTTAATAATGGCGGGTGGTGGTAGTAGTTGTGACTGAGGAAGGTGGTGGATAGTTGGTGATAGGTTATAATGATGGCAGTGCCGACTGCGGTTGTTGATGGTGATATGGTGGTCAGTTGTGGTAGTTGAGGTGGATGAGTGTTGATTTTGGGTGAGAGTGATGATGGTCGGAGTGGTGGGTATAGTAGGTAGTGATGGTTGATAATGGTGATAGCTATAATTGAGGATGATGGTGGTCTGGCGGTGGTGGGGGTGGTGATGGTGGTGTGGGTTGGGGTGGTAGGGGTGGTTGAATATGTTGGTGATGGTGACATAGTGGTTGTTGATAATGGTAGGCGGTGGTGGCAGTTAATAATGAATATTATGATAGCATCTTAATGAAATTAAGTGTCTGTTATGGATCTTAATCATACAGACCTATTCAGACCCATTAAGTGGTTGTGAAGTAAAAAAAACAAACACACTTAATGATTAAAGAAATGAATCATTAAGATTCAGACTTTAAAAACAAACACACTTAATATCTAAGATCTGAATGATTAAGATTCAGACTTCTATTAAGTGCGAACAATGAGGCCTTAATAATAGAGAGATTAAGGTGAATTTAGATATTTGTAATCATAAATTTAATGATCGAGCAGTCAATTAACAACAACAATAACAACTATCCAGTATAGTCCCACAAAATGGGGTCTGGAGAGGGTAATAGGTAGATTAGCCTTACCCCTACGCGAAAGGGCAGAGAGACTATTTCCAATCGACCCTCGGCTCAGTAAAAGAAAGTAAAAACAAAAACAAAAGAGTAGTCAATTAAGTGAGTGCAAATTTTAAGTATTAAAATTCACATTCAAGCTAAGTAAAAACAAAAAAGCACTAAAGATTTCTTCCTTTCTAAACTTCGGTAGGCATAATTATCTGATATTAAACTAATATCGTACAGGAAGAATCAACATAATGAGCAAGTAATATTCAAGAATACCCTAAATACAAATGTTGATGGAATAAAGAAGGAATATATTCTTAATTTTCTTGGAATAACCAAATAAGAGTGACGAGATACAAATTTCCCATTTTGTATGTCACTATTTCTACTTGATGATTGAGGAGCTAAACACATTTTTTTCTACTAAAAATATTTGAATAATTGAAAAATAAAAAATGATTTATCTTATTATTATATGGTCTCAAACTTTGTAAATAAAATAAAAAAAGAGAAGTTAAGAATCAATGTCGGATTCACACAAGTATTTGAAAGTTTGAGTCTCATTTATTTTTGTAAAGAATATACAATATTATTAGAGTAATAATGTATGAAGTTTAGCTGAGGGTGATTATTAAGGGAAAATTAAATTATCAAATTGTTTTATTGTTAATTAAGCCGTATCTAATCATTGCAATTGCACTGTAAGAGAAATAAGACGGTGGGACCCAGAAGCGCTCAACAAATGGAATGTTAAGAAAGGCGGAGCAAAGGAATGAGAGAAAGAAAGAAATCGCCAAAGAAAGACGCAGAAGAAGAAGACCCGCACCTTTCCGTCAGTTCTTTCCCCTTCTTTTCCTCTAAAGTTTTTTTTGTGTATTGACTTCTAATCAAAGGTTTTTCTTCTTTCTATCTTTTCTCTTTGATGCATTTGTTGAATTTGAATGATCCGGTTTGGACCACAGCTGAATTTCGTACCTCTTTAATCTTAGGATTTTGTAAGACTAGTGAAATGCAGACAATTTTATTTGATCTGATTTGAATTCTGTGAAACTGGTATGTGTGTGTGTATATATATATATATATATATATATATATATATATATATACATATATATCATCTGAAAGTAGGAGCTGCAAAGGGTTTGTCCCTTAATGAGTTTTTGGTTGTTAATTTTGCGAACTATTTGAGGCAGTGTTCCAGAGGGGAAGTAACTGATCAATTCTTTTTAAAATTGCATCTTTTTTTTCTATTATCATAATGGTGTCCCGGTCAGCTTGTGATAACTATGTTTAGACAGATGAGAGGAATTTGCTTAACTTTTTTGCCTCTACTGGAATTAAATTTTGCATCTCCATGAATTATGTTTTCCTATACCGAAATATATGTTCCTGTAACTATTAAATGCTTAACGCCATTAATTTAAGTGATGCCTGCTTTTTTGTTGCCATTTGTGTATGCAACCAACTTGTGGATGTGGATATCATAATCATATTTGTTGGAGTGCAAAGTATTCTATAAAATGCTATTTTGCTACCTGAAGCGCGGATATCTGAACTAATATGCAGCATTTCTGGTTCCAGCTCCTGAATGCTTTCTGAGTGTTGCTGCATCCTCCTGCTATCTCATATTAGAAGTAGATTGGCTACGACACAACAGGTAAGAAATTGAGGTTTTCCATATGTGACAATTCTTAATTTACTGCATGAGGTTTGTGGTTTGAGATTCAATGTTTAGCAGCTTCATCAGTCTACTGATTGCAGATGTGGCCTTTATATGTTCTCTTGAGTAAGTTTTCAAGGACAGAAGAAGAATACTCTCAAGGATCTGGAAGGGATCGTTTAAGCTTGGTAGAGTCCTTCCTTTGTAAACGACCAGTTGGCACAAACAAATGCCACAATTCAGTCCTCTCATGTTCGTACTTTTGTGAAGTGAGTCCATTTGCTCTATTCACAACTCTAACATTTGCCTTTTGGGCTCTTTGTTGAAGTCTTTTGCTAATTTAAAATTTTGAATGTTGGCTAATACGTGTAGATAAATGATTGTATAATCTTATATTTTTAGCAACCGGCTTCTTGATATATGCTCAATTGTTTGTCTAGTCTTAACAATCAGTTTGTGCTTGTCACTATAGGTTCCCCATATTAACCAGTTACATTCATGGGACTGTGGTCTTGCTTGTGTTTTAATGGTTTTGAGGACTCTCGGTATGGATTATGATATGCAAGAACTTGAAGAGCTTTGCTGCACTACAAGGTACGTCTTTGAAAAGCTTAAATTCTATGTTGCGCGGACTCTCCAAAATATTGCCGCACCCGTGTCGGATTCTTAAAAAATACACTATTTTTGCAGTATCCGACACGCACCCGGCCACATTTTCGGAGAGTCCGAGCAACATAGCTTAAATTTACTCCTTGTTCTATTAGTACTTCTTTTGCTCTGTTGTGAGGATAAATATCACATTTAACTTCTACTTCATTCATCCTTTTCTTTTAGTTGTTTTAATCTAATTGCTTATTGGGGAATCCCCCCTTTGCATCTCTGCAATGCTGAGTTAATTTGAGTCTGCATTGCTTAAAAACCCATAAGTGTATATCATTTATTTTTTGATGTCTTAACCTCAGTTGATGCCATGTTATTTTATTAGACCTTTACTTTTTACATGCTTCTCCATGTGTTTGGATCTTCAGATAGGATTAAATAACTGTCATTTTGGTGCTATATGTAAAGAGTCAATATATTTGGACCTAGAGGTGACTGGGGCAATATAGGCTATTCCTATAAATGGGTGATTGCTACATTGATGTACATAATGATGAGCTCCTATGATAAACTGCAAAGCATGTTAAAAGGAGTACACACTTTCCTTCCTACTATGAAAACTAAAGCATGAAGCACTGATTGGTAGCATCAACCGTGCTATGGAAGAAATGCTTCTTTCCAAGGAAGATTGAATCAAATCTCCTAGATTTGCTTGGCAGACATGTTTCACTTATTTCCGATCCTAGATTAATCCTTTTAGATGAGTGAACAAAGCCTTCAATGCTAGAGAAAGAGAGAACTTCCAGTCTAGCCCTCTTCCATTTTCTTTCTTTTTTGAAGTCTCTGCATCAGTTCTTAGTTTTCTTATAATGTTAAACTATGAACATGATTAGCCTTTTCCATTTCATTCTGGTGATATTCTCATTCTCGAGCTGGATCTTGCAGATAATTCTATCGGAAAAGTGTCCCTTTATGCTTTAAAACAGGTAGTGGGATTTTGACTTTGCAGGATTATTGAGAGAAGCAAAATTATACTATTCATGGAGAAACATGTGGTATATTTGTGGACATTGCAAAAAAAGATATAATTGAATTGACTCGATTAAAGGTGGTTCAAAAAAATGTGTGTGGTATATTATCGACTCCAACTTGTTTGGGACTAAGGCGTAGTTGTTGTTGTTGTTGGTAATTTGAAATTTTAAACTTCCCATTTCACAATCCACAAAGAGAAAGTAAGACCAGCATTCTAGGACTCAAGGAGTAATTGGCCACTGCTATGTTTACATTCGAAATGAAGAACCGCTGTTTTAGACGTAACAAGCCCATGATACTGTCACACCCCAGAACTGTATGAGCGTGTGACCAGCACCCAATTGTTGTTTTTCCATTTAGTGCACCTCATGTCTCTCATTTGGGTTCCTTGCTGAATTACTTGAGTTCAAATGAAACATTCATTCACTTACCTCTTATATGAATGGGACAAAATGCTTCACAAAGTTTATTGACGTTGTTCTTAATCTTTGCAGTATTTGGACTGTTGATCTGGCATATTTGTTGCAAAAATTTTCTGTCAACTTTTCCTACTTTACAGTCACATTAGGAGCAAATCCAAGTTTCTGCGTGGAGACATTTTACAAGGTGAAGTATTTATGGCTGATTTTATGCACTTAGAATTGCTTACATTTTTTGCTGCTCTTCTCTGGAATGCTGTTAGAAATGAAAGGAGTAACTGGAAAAATATAGCTGAGGATAATACCTATATACATCAGCAATTTGACATTGTATGTATTTATTTTTTTAAAAAAATTCAGTAGCATATTCATCTGATGTGTTTATGTGTTCAGCTGCTGTTACCATATCAAATGTCGGTGACATAACATACGAAATAGGTTCGTTGTGAAAAAAACATATAAAATGTATTTAGTGTGAACTGTGAGGAGCATCACATCAACTTCTCTTTATCACTCTTGAATAGAACTTTCAGGGGATAAAATAACCTGTTAGATTGGTCTCATTGTGATTTTCACTTTTGCAAGTATTTCAAGCTTCTAAATATGCATGATGTTTTGCACCCAAGGGTATGGCTCAGTGGTCAATAAAGGGGGTTGAGAACCATGAGATCCCAGGTTTAAATCCCATCGGTAGCAAAAACACTAGGATGTCGTTTGGTTGGAAACAAGTTATCCCAGGATTAAATATTCCGAGATTAGTTATCCCGCCCTTTCAGAGGGATAGAAAAATCTACAATCCCGGGATATCTAATCCCCGGATTAATTATACCGTGATTTAAGTCCAACCAAACATAGGATAAATTCATCTCAAATTTTATCCCGAAATTAATTATCCCTTATCCCTCATACCAAATGAGCCCTAGGTGATTTCTTCTAATCTGTCCAAGCCTTGGTGGATAGAGCTACACAGGTGTCCAGTGGAATTAGTCAAGATGCGTGCAAGCTGGCCTGCCTGGACAACGGTTATTAAAAAAAAAGTATGATGTAACCATAGCATTCCATTTTGATCTCATTTATCAAAGTGCGCATTTGCTTATTACTGATTAGGAAAGTCAAGTAAAATGTGTCAGGTATTGTACCTTTTTATATCAGTATTAACATATACTATGAAGATCAATGTGCTCCTTGTGATTTAGTCTTTGTATATTTAATATTATCAGTATGCTGATTGTATAAGAGAAGCAGGATCTCAGGGTAACTAAAACATGATACGTATAGAGAACGTACAGTTCTACACGCTGTTGGTTTCATGCTAATCTTAGAAATTTATTGTCATTCTTCCCCTGTCTTTGTGATGCTGATCAGTTTGAACTTTGCAGGAGCAATTGTCTAATGATCTGGTCCGAGTTGATATGCTATTCCAAAAGGCACGTGATGCTGGTATTTATATAGAGGTACAACCCACTCAGTTATATCCAGTCTTATAATAAATACGTTGCTATGTTATTAGTCAGGGCATTAGTATTTCTCGTCATCAGAACTAGATCTTTGCGTATGAAAAGAGTTGTGATTGGGAGTCTTTTCCAATTAATTCTTCAACGATAGCTCATCTACTACTTTCACTGTTTAACCTTTTGTTTTGTTTTGTAAGGCTACCTCTAATGGCTAGCTACCATGTTAACGATCTTCGCTTCCAAAGCTTAAACAAAGTGCAGTAGATGACATGTTGTTTTTACCTCCAGTTTGCATAGCAGCATCAGTATCTGGTGTAAAGATAAAGGATGTTCTTTTTGTTCATTGTTGCTTGGAAACCTAAGTCTAATTGTTCAACTAGTTAGAGTTGGGACTGAAGCACATGCTAGTAGTTAGTAGATTAACTAATTGACCTCCTGCTTTGAGGCTTAATCCATTGAATTTGACCTCGAAACATTCTAAATCTGTTTCATGTCATATTATCCGGCGAGTAGGGCAATTCAGATGTACCCTTCTCAGTGATTGAGGGTCGCTGAAAGGGGCCTCTTCCGCTTTTGGTGGAAATTGGAGGAAAACTACTATGTACATCCTTGATACTAGCTTCCTCCTCTAAGTTCCGTCCAAAAGAATAGTGAATAAGAAAACATCGAATTGTCATCAGATTTGCGTGGTTGCCTTGGTAGTCCGTAGCCTACATTATAAATTGATCACATTTCCGTTAGCTTGAACTTCTTTGACTGATCGGGTCTTGCATATAGCTTATGAAAAGTGGCCTTGAAAGTGCTTTATCATTTATGTGTTGTTTGACAATAATTCTTTTTTTTCCTCCGATTTTTCATATCACCGCAGCACACGAAATGAGGAAACTAGGTCCTCGTCTTACTTTTTATACATAGTATACATTGATTTTAATAAAGTGTTTGCAATATTCCACCCGCAGGTTGCCACACCCTCCATCTATCTGCTTTTTTCAAATTTAGCATTGGGGTGGAAAGGAATATAAATACAAATTTACTGTCCTAGCTGGTTGTACCTATGCATCTTGCCAAAGCTTAAGCTTCTCATGTTACTTTGGGATCTCTTTTCTGCTTACCCTCCTCTATTATTGTTTGGAGTCCCAAGGGATAGTTTATTCTCCAAATTTGAGGAGGCCTGCCAAATTAGGTAGAAAGTCTCTCAGTCTTTATTGAGTCATTCACCTGGTCCAAGGAAGTGAGGATTGATACACAGGTCATCCCCGAGAGAGGAATCTTCAAGTATCTTCAGTCAATAATCCAAGGAAATGGGGAGGTCGATGATGATGTCACACATCGTATTGTAGTGGGGCGGATGAAATGGAGGTTCGTATTTGATGTCCTATGTGATAAGAATGTGCTACCGTGACTTAAAGATAAGTTCTATCGAGTGGTTGTTAGACCAACTATGTTGTATGGGGCAGAGTGTTGGCTAGTCAAGAATTCACACGTCCAGAAGATGAATATAATGGAAATAAAGATGCTTAGATGGATGTGTAGGCACACTAGGAGAGATAAGATTAGGAACGAAGATATACAGCAAGGTGAGAGTGACCTCAGTGGGGGACAAGATGCAGGAAGCGAGATTGAGATAGTTCGGGCTTGTAAAGAAGAGGAGCATAGATGCCCCAGTGAGGACGTGCGAGAGGTTGGCAGTGATAAGTCTAAGGAGAGGTAGAGATAGACCGATGGTGAATTGGGGAGGGGTGATTAGACATGACATAACACATCTCCAGCTCACCGAGGACATGACCTTAGGTAGAAAAGCATGGAGGCAGAAGATAAGGTAGAGGGTTAGTTGGTAGTAGAGTAATTTCTCTCTTTCCTGTGGGAGAGCATGGTCTAGTTTAGATCCCCTTATCTGCTCCTTCTCCTACTTATCAACAACAACAACAACTACTACCCAGTGTATTCCCACCAGGTGGGGTCTGGGGAGGATAATATGTAGACGAGCCTTACCCCTACCCGACAAGGCAGGGAGGCTGTTTCCAATCCTTCTCCTACTTATCAGTATCATTATTATTCTATTCTTCAATTATAGTACGTAAAAGGGTTAAAAATGGCCCTGAACTATTGAAAAATATTTAAAAATACCCTCCATCCACCTATTGGGCTAAAAATACCCTTTCATCCACCTTATTGGTTCACTTATGCCCTTTGACTGTTACGTCAATGGTGAATTAAAAATAATAATTATTTAAACGCTAAAGGGTTTGATATATCCCTCTACTATTAACAATTGTTTAAAAATATCCGTCGTTACACTATCAGATCAAAAAACTCCTTACCGTGATACTATTAAACAAAAATGCCCCTAAACAGATGGAATAGACACGTGCCACTCTCAGATTTGGTTGACCCATCCCCAATTTAAAATACCCAATACCTCTGTTATACGACCCTAAGCTCCCTCCCCTAAAATAACCCCCCTAGACACGACCCTCTTCTCTTCTCTCACCTCACACCAAAACCATCGAAAAACATGACAGCTCACCGAAAAATTCCTCCTGTAGTACTAACAATCACTATCCTGCCCCCCTCCCTTCGTCTCCCTTCTTCTCTTCATGTTTTTCTTCGTGTTTCATCATCCAAACAACAAACCCATTCCACCAAATAAGCGAATGGAACGGTGAAACTCGCGGGAAAAATTACAAAGCCAACACCACTACAAATACAACAACAACAACAACAAATACCCAGTATAGTCCCACAAAGTGGGGTCTGGGGAGGGTAATATGTAGACGGGCCTTACCCCTACCCGAAAAGGCAGAGAGGCTGTTTCCAATCGACCCTCGGCTCAGTGAAGGAAAGGAACAACAAAAACAAAAACAACAACAAAAGAGCATTGTTAGCTTCAACAGAAATAACGTAAATAATTATCTCAACATAAGAACCATAAATAAAATAGCATACAATAATATCATAAAGTAACTACCATAAATAACTACCATAAGGGAGATACAATCCAAGCCTCACCCAACCCAGGGTGAGGAGTACGAAAAACTCTAGGGGCCCCTATCCTACAACCCTGATACTAGACCTCCAGACTTTCCTATCAAGGGCCATGTCCTCAGAAACCCGCATTCTAGCCATGTCATGCCTAATCACCTCTCCCCAATACCTCTTAGGCCTCCCTCTGCCTCGCCGTACGCCGACCATCGCCAACCGCTCACAACTCCTCACCGGAGCATCGGGACTTCTCCTCCGTACATGCCCGAACCACCTCAGCCTCGCTTCTCGCATCTTCTCGTCCACCGGGGCCACCCCCACCTTCTCTCGAATAACTTCATTTTTAATCTTATCTAACCGGTGAGCCCGCACATCTACCTGAGCATTCTCATCTCCGCGACCTTCATCCTTTGAACATGAAAGTTCTTCACTGGCCAGCAATCTGCCCCATACAACATGGCAGGTCTAACAACACCACTACAAATATTTTCCAAAATACCACTGCCTTACTTTTGTTATCTTATTCAAATAAAAAAAACACCGCCTTACCCCCTTACCCCCTTCCTTCATTTTCTTCTACTTGTTTTCTTTTTCTTCTTTCGAATTTGTTGGATCTAAAAAAATCAGTGGTTTTGCCTTTTTTTGAACTTCGCCTGAAAATAGAACATAGCCTGGTCCCACTGAAATTCTCGGGTCTGCTTGTTGGTTTTTATTGTTCCTCTGATCTTTTTATAGCTGCTCATATTGATAAAAAAATCGATGACCATAATTAGAAATCTGCTCGTGTTAATAATATTTGATAGAAAGTACACTAAAAAATTATTTTAATAACTGCTAAATACAACGCCGGAAAATTGCTCGAAATTACACTAAAAAGTTGTCCTTCTTTTCCATGACCACCACACATATGAATCTTGAGGTAAATTTCCCTACATTATCCCTCTTAAAGATTCTATCTTTACAATCTGGGCTTATATGAATGAGTATATTAGTATTTTTGGGTTGTTGTGGAAAAGGTGAAAATGGTGAGCTGGTTAAACCCAAATTTGGATTTGGATGTAAAGTATGTGGGATGGAGCGGATTCGGTCAAATTTGGGTTATAAAAAAGAACCAGATGGTCTTGAGCCTTAAATCAACACCACGTGTCTATTCCGTCTGTTTAGGGTCATTTTTGTTTGATTGTGCAACGGTAAGGATTTTTTTGACCCGATAGTATAACGAAAAATATTTTTAAACAATTGTTAATAGTAGAGGGACATATCAGACCCTTTATCGTTATATAAATTCCACGTGACAACTTCTTATTGGTCGAAATTAAAACATCTAACCTATTAGAAAGACCCGCCCATATCTGCCCATATCCTTTTTTTTAGTTGAAGTTTTTATTGGGGTCTGATTAGTCCTAATTACGGGTAGATATGGGATGTGTCTTTCTAATAGGTTAGATGTTTTAATTTCGACCAATAAGAAGTTGCCACGTGGAATTTAAATAATTATTATTTTAATTCACCATTGGCCTAACGGTCCAAGGACATAAGTGAACATAAAAGGTGGATGGAAGGGTATTTTTAGCCCAATAAGTGGATGAAGGGTATTTTTAAACTTTTTTCAATAGTTTAGGGGCATTTTTAACCTTTTCCGATTATATTATTACTGTTGTTTCTTTTACTTGGGTTATCTTTACTATTTTTGTTGTCAGTACTTTCTTTCTTTTATACAGTATTTTCACCATAGATTTATTTACTCTTGTATTTTTCAAACCTGTTTTGAAAACGCTTTTCTTCGGCCAATGGTCTATCAGAAACTACCTCTCTACCTAAAACAAGGTAAGAGTAAGGTCTGCTTACACCCACCCTCCCGATACCGCACTTGTGGGATCACACTGTGTATGTTGCTGTTGTTACCTAGTCCTCTTTGCTTCTTTCATCCGTCTTATTTATATTTAATTTCATCTATGACATCAAGGTAAAAACATGGAAAGATTCTTCTCTATCCAAGAGGCTTAAGAAGAATTGATGAAAGAAAATGGATTTTCGGATATTAAAGATTGCTGAAACAATGAGGAGAAAGGGCACAATTTAATCTTTTTTATTTTATTTAAACAGTTCAATCTTTGTGGCTCAGATTACTTTGTTCCTGGGAGTTTCTCAGACTGCTTTCTATTGGTTCTACACAGAGGGAAAAAAGTTATATTTATTTGCTCTATAACATATTTTTAACTTTTTTGTTCAACACATGGTGGCTATTCATATATTACTAATGAATCTTAAAAAAGAAAAGCGTCTACACTCTCTCACATTTCAGATTAATTCACTTGACTGACTATTGACACTATGTTCTGACAGCTATTACTCTCCAAAGTGGAAATATTGAGAACTGTGAACTTTTACCAGCTGTTAAGTTGGGATGTAAATGTGTAAGATAGTTTTAGTTTTGAATATTAGGATGAGAACTTATAAATGGAGCTTTACTAGAGAGGGAGATCAGTAGGATGAGCCTAGTAGAACGGAGACAACTTCCAAACAAAATGGAGAATTGGTGAGAGTTTAACCTGATAAAACTGGCAAGTGCGGTAGGTAAAATACACTGATTGTACTGCCTTCTCTAGGGGAGGCAAGAAGGGTTTAATCGATTGTTGCTTTAGGTGAGAATGGATGTATAATGCTCCTTTTGGGAAAAGAAGGGAGCGGTTCAGAATAATAACTTAATTTGTGTTTATAATCCAATATTATTAAGCCTGATCATCTATCAGCTCATCCAATAGATCAGGATGGTTTTAGGAAGTGGCTAAGCGCCTTTCAGTAAGTATGATCAATTAAGAGGGTTACTGTTCCTCGTTAAGGTTATATGTTCTATCATAGAGTTCTGGCTTTCTCATGCTCCATACTTCTTTTTTAAGATAAGATAAAAGGCCAGGCATGATGGGCTAGAGCTTTCAATTGTAATCTTTTTGGCCTGACCAAGAAATCCTATTTCCTCCGAATTGCTGGGCATCTTACCCGAAAGAGTTTTTTGCGCTTCCATGTGATTTTGTTTTGATAACCACATGACCTTTCTTCAATTTCATATAAACTTTAAATATAATGTGTGTTGGAGAAAGATGTGATCAATTAAAAAATAACATAGTTAATGTTTACGATCGGATCATATTTATGAGGAGTGCCGTAACTATGAAAGAGGAAGAGTGAAGAATAATATATGATTTGCAGGATAAAGTTTGTGTAAGGTGGTACTTATCAAGAAAAATATTTTGGCTAAGTGATGGATCGTGGTTTTCTATAGGTAGTAGTATGTCCTGCTCTCTATCATCAAGGTTAGGATAGGGTCCTGTTGAGGTTATTCTTAATGAGCCTCTGCATCATAACTCCAGCACACAAGCCTTAGAATTGCGGCAATACAACGGAGCGCTGCTAGTTTTGTTTCTAGCCCAACGATTTTGGTATCTACACCCAGGATAGGAGGTATATTTTTCAGAGACACACATATATGGTATATATATACCAAAATGCAAGTATATATATTTTTGTTGGTATCGATAGATGCGTTAGTAGAAGATGAATCTTTTGCGTGGATATGACCAGAAGACGAATCTTTTGCATGGTTATGACCAGAGTTCCCTCTAGTACGGACCTTGTAGTTGAACTGGTGGACTGAGGATCCGTTTATGGTGGAACTTTGACGAATTAGTTGGACCACTCATGGAGCTAACGGATGGCATGGAGCACATCAGTGATTGCTTCTTCCTTGGGTTGGCCAAATCTTTGGAAATTTTTGGTTCCAGGGTGTGGTATGTACCTCAAATAGATTTTGGCATTAGTTCGTTATTTGGACTGGGAATGACCATGCATTGCAGCTTAGCTGACCCTCCTACTACAAATGCCTAAGCTTGTTTATCTATCTGCCTTGGCTCCTCTTAAATTGTTTGGAAAAGAATTGTGAAGCGTCGACTTGTCATTAGAATTTTGCAGGCATTACTTTTCTCATTCGTGTGAGAAACTGAATCCAGCATGTTATATACATCTCTGAAGTTTTAGTGCAAACACATCCTCTTTTTACAGTGCAGATCGATTAGCAGTGAAGAGATTTCTTCATTGATCATGTCTGGGAAATTCATTGCGATTGCTTTAGTTGACCAGTACAAGTTAAGGTAGAGTCTTCTGCTTATACATTTTTATCTTCTTTCTCCTTAAATTCACCACCGCCCTACCTCACCCTCCACAGAAGATTACACCGGAAATGAGAGTTCTCTTTAGCGTATATTGTCACCAATGAGGGTCATAAGTGTTTAAGTCCTGCTTCAAGGCCCTTATTGTACTTCTGTTTCTCTTTTTTTGCAGTCACTCTTGGCTGGAAGATATTGGTATATCAGACTTCTGCAATGACAACCCAGGCTATACTGGTGAGAAGCATCTTCGTGCAGTTTATTTTTTACGTGTTTGTGACGTCAGCTTTTCATGTAGAGTGAGCTATATTTTCTATTTTTAAAAGTTAAAATAGTTCATTAATGTCACACCAATCGTTGTCACTGTCCAATGTTTTTTTATTTCCAAAAAAAACAAGCACTGCTTATACAATATCAAATATCCTTTTTACACTGAAAAAGCAAGAGAAACAAAAAGGAACTCTTTATTCTTCACCATGGACTTTCCATTCCTAACCTTCAAAAACCTTTATATTTCTTTTCTTACCATAGTCCACATCTACCACAACAACATCATATCCAGTTTTATCCCACACTGCAGGGTCTGCGGAGTGTAGTGTGTACACAAATCTTACCTCTGCCTTGTGAGGATAAGGGAGGCCGTCTTCAATAGACCCTCGGCTTAAGAAAGTATAAGCACTACATTAATGAAAATATAGACACGAAGGGACAGTACCAAAAACCATATAAAAGCAGAATAAAATAACAAGATAGTAAGGTGATCAATAATGGAAGAAAACAACAGTTATTACCAACAGAAAGCCAGACCACGTGCCAATACTACTGTTATGAACACTCTAGATTACCTACTCTACTACCTTAATTCTCGACCTCCATACCTTCCTATCGAGGGTCATGTCCTCAGTCAGCTGAAGTTGCGCCATGTCTTGCTTAACCACCTCTCCCCGCTTCTTCTTCTGCCGACCTCTACCTCTCCGTAGGCCCTCCAATGTTAACCTGTCACACCTCCTCACCGAGGCGTCTGTGCTTCTCCACTTCACATGACCAAACCACCTAAGCTGTGCTTCCCGCATCTTGTCCTCAATAGGGGCCACACCCACCTTATTGCGAATAACATCATTTCTGATCCTATCTAACCTGGTGTGCCCGCACATCCATCTCAACATCCTTATCTCTGCTACTTTCATCTTCTGGTCATGAGCGATCTTGACTAGCCAACACTCAACCCCATACAACATTATTGATCTGACCACCACTCTGTAGAACTTACCCTTATGTTTCGGTAGCACTTTCTTGTCACATAAAACACCGGAAGCGAGTCTTCATTTCAGCCATCCCATCCAATACGATGTGTGGCATCTTCATCAATATCCCCATCCCCTGAATAATAGACCAATGTACTTAAAACTACCTCTCCTTGGGATGACCTATGAGTCCAGCCTCACCTCCCCTTCCCCTCCTCGAGTCTCGCCACTGAACTTACACTCCAAGTATTCTGTCTTGGTCCTACTCAACTTGAAACCTTTAGTCCATATCTACCAAAAACATTAAACCACAAAGGGGAGAAACTCTCTACAACTCCTTCCTCGCAACCAATCTCTTCATTCTCCACCAACTTAGGTTGCATCTTGGAGACATCAAATATAAGATACACCAAGGGCCATAGTTTATGGCAAAGCAATGCACAACAGTATACGGGACTCATCATCGCCATTGTTCTTGAACAAACAACACCAACTGAATATTATCCTCCTATAGTTGCCCGTCATTAGGATTGTATACCGTGCTGTGCCTCACATGAAGAAAGCCACCTGTTTTGTGCCTTCTATTTTCCTTTTCAGTTTTCACACTAACCTTGGTTTCCCTTGATGAATTCACAGTAATATTAAGACTTAAAAGAGAGCTAATTTGATAAGTACACCCTCTAAATAATGCAGTCATCTTCCAAAATTAGTATAGTTGTAGATTTTTGAAAAGAAATCATCGATATCATCCCATTACCAATCTTGAGTGGGCCTCCTTAAAGATATATCCTATATCACATGACACCCATCTCTTGTAAGGGGATCAGCTACTATGACCTTCATGGCAGGGGTGATCAAAGTAGAGGACAAAAGTTGTCTTTAAAGTTGAGCATTAAAGATCCAACCAAAAGCGACCAATTGCCATTACAAGTGTGAAGCCATTAAATCTAAGTAGCTTACTCCATTCCTTCATAATACATCTCCAAATACTCATTCTGTATGATGTTGTGACCTTCTACAGTAACCACTCATTCCATTGTCATTCATATTTCATTGGAATTGCCTTTCTCCATCATGCTTCTTCCTTGGCAAGAAAATCTTGCCAACCATTTCTCTGAAAGTGATTGGTTGAAGATGTATAATCTACAAATGTTCAAGCTGCCAAAATCTAGGTGAGTAGACTTAGCCCAACCCACAAATAGTTCCTCTCAACATTTGTTCCTTCCCACAAGAATTTCCTTGTTGCCTTATAATTTCTTTTGCTATCGGAAGTTGGATGGGGAACAAGAACTAGGTAAACGAAATGCTAGAGAGTTGGATTTTGTTTAGGGTGACTCTTCCTTGTTTGACAACTACTGCATTTTCATTTCTCCAATCTTCTAGATTACAGGATGTTGGAGTTCACCATCTTTGATTCTTCCTCCCAAAGACAATCCTAAATTTCGAAGGATTGTCTTTGGTCTAGATGCAGGGTGGATGCAGGGTGGAAAGATGACCACCCTGCATCCACGTATCATGGTGCCTCACGAGGATTTTGTACCCCAGACCAAAACTAATTCGATCACATCTTGTTGATCCGTAGGGGAAAAAACAGCTTCCAATCACAGCGATGTTCTGAATAAGAGTTGGATCAATCACCTTTGCGGTTCACATAAAATCAGTGTATCTCTATATTGTACATCTACAAAATCAGTGTAGCTCTATACATATTAGTGTATCTTATAATTATATGATATCAAAACTAGGCTAACATTGGAAAATAAATGTTCTTGAAAGGTCATTTCTATACACATGTTTTGATGAATATCATAAATTACACGGCCAACTACATACACATATATTTCAAGATTATTATGGGATTATCTTTAAAAATAAAGTCATATATAGAAGGTGTTAGAAATATTGTCGAGACATGGAAATTTATTTCCAAAATGAACTGGTATTTGTTGGAGTTTATTTACTTTATCACCAGTTCATTGATAGAGCATTGCCTTTTGGAAAGATAAATCAGAATGTTCTCCTATTATTTGTGACATAGATCTGCACTGGTGGGAAACTAACATTTTTCCTGTAAATTTTAATTTCTGGACTTTAAAAACTCTGTATAGAGTAGAACATGTTGCTAGTGCTTCTTCACCAGATTGTTTACGACTTTACATACTCCATCCTTTTTGTTCACTAAACTGAAATATGGGCTTTGACACTGGTGTTTGGTGGCTTATGGTTTTCGATCAATTTGTGAAAGAATAGTGCATTAAAGTGGTTTATTATCTGAAAAAGGATCTCCTCCCTTCTGTTACATAATCATAATCTTTTTCTTAATCATGTCTACGCAGGTCACTATGTTGTCATCTGTGGATATGATGCTGATACAGATGAGTTTGAGATTCGTGATCCTGCCAGTTCAAGGTTTGTCTTTGTTGATCTTCAATACATTCATAAAGAACATTCAAAAGAGAGAGGAGAAAGCTTATAACAGTCCTTTCCTGATAGAACTTGGCAACAGTTATTTATTATGACTCATTTTACCTATAATGCACAATATAAGAGATTTTACTGGAGATCCATCAGCTATGAGAACTTACTGTAAAGTACCACTTCATGATTAAGATAACTTACTGGTTTTGCAATCTACGATTAGGAGTCTTACTGTTCATCATCTTTTTTTCGTTGAGCAAACAAAGGTTCGGTTTCTTTGTTTTATGTTTTTTCTTCTCATGTGAGATGCACATGAGCAAATCCAATTAACTCTAACATGAGTTTTGAGGTGTTCCATTAGTTTTAAGGTTGTCGACTGAAAGTCTCCACTTTTTGCATGCATTAACAACTATATTAAGGGGTATATGTATGAAGGACCAAAATGGTTTAGCCCCTATACACTAAGGGACCATTTGGGTTTTTTCTTTTCCTTTGTAATCTCTAATCATGGAAGACTTTTGACCACAAGCACATTTTCTTCAATTTGTCAAACAATTTCCTTTCGGCAGATATTGGGTAGGTTATGACCCAAGCCTGTCTGGCAAAGTATTGTCTGCTTTGGTTCGACTCCTCTGAAACTTAGGCTTTTGGGCTCGCGCTTTTGTCCGCTTGAGCTTTAACTTAAAAGACGCCTCAACAGGTTAATCCTGAACTCGCCCTTATGTGGCCCCTATTAACCCTCTCATTCCGATGTGGGATTTGATTAAGGCAAGTGTCACAACGAACATACTTTCCAGCTTAGTGCCAGTGGTCCGTGGGTTGTTACAGCCTTGATGGATATGAGAAAGATGGACTCAAGCTCCCAATCTATACAAGGGGCTTGGGCTCGAAAGCTGTTCTTGCTCAACAAGTACCTTTCTTAGTATGGTTGCTTGTTTTGCACAAGGTACCAGGTATTGCTCATGTTCCTAGACTTTGGACGTAGGATGAGGTGAGTGATTGAGGTTACTACTCTATAGTGGAGAAACATTAGCAACAGCAACAACAACAACAACTACCCAGTAAAATCCCACAAAGTGGGGTCTGGGAAGGTAATGTGTAACGCAGACTTTACCCCTACCCCGATAGGGCAGGAAGGCTGTTTCCGATAGACCCTCGGTTCAGAAAGGTAACTCCAGGAAAAACCGTAATAGTAACAGAAGCATAACAACCAAAAAATAAATGACATGCAATAACAGTAACCAGTATCTAAGGCCCGGGGCTAAGATAAACAACAAGGATAGTGCGGATTCAACATATACTGCAGGCCATCTAAGATCAACCCTAATCCAACCCCGCCTCACCCTCGGTATAAAGTAAGGAAACCTCTACTACCCCCTAACCTACAACTCTAATGCTTGACCTCCGGACCTTCCTATCAAGGGCCATGTCCTCGGAAATATGCAGTTGTACCATGTCCTACCTGATCACCTCTCTCTAATACTTCTTAGGTCTCCCTCTACCTCTTCTCTTATACACCACGGACAACGCCTCACACCTCCTCACCGGAGCTTCAAGGCTTCTCCTCCACACGTGCCCAAACCATCTGAGTCTCGCTTCTTGTCATCCACAGGAGCCACGCCTCCTTCTTCCGAATATCTTCATTCCTAATCTTGTCTATCCTAGTGTGCCCGCACATCCAGCATCCTCATCTCTGCTACCTTCATCCTCTGGATATGGGAGTTCTTAACCGGCCAACAATCTATCCCATACAACATGGCCGGTCTAACCACAACTCTATAAAACTTACCTTTGAGTTTCACCAAAATGGAATATGGGATAATAAGGCCATGATCACTGATTGGACAATAAGATGGATGAATATGTTAAACCAAAATGGATAGGAGAAGCGGAGAAATGTTGTGTTTCAACTAGAAGTAATCTAGAGAAGAGGGTGGACGCACTGTCCTCTTTTGGTCCTTTTCCATTATAGCTTATTTAATTATACAGCAGCCTTAAGGAATCCTCATAAGCTTATTATATTACGACTATGATGGAAATGACTAGTAGAAAACTTCGTGATGAGTGGCTAGAGAAGCATCGATACACTGATGTTAGCTACTATGCATTGTACCAAAGTGTCATACTCATTCGGGATTGATTTAGAAGGGGTGAGGAGGTATATGAGAAGACAAAAAAGGAGAAAAGATTGGGAGAATGCATAAAGATGAATGTCGTATGATGGAGTCTTTTATAGGCATACTTTACAATGTGTATATTACATTTATCCGATGTGAGACACTAGTATGTGCACTCTTACTTCTGTACATATTTAACTTGGTTTAAGTCTAGCTATCTTCACCCTCAAGGGGTATGTATATATATGTCGTATACTAGTAGTATCAAAGTTTGTTTCAACCTACATATATAGTTCATGGATTAGCAAGGAACTTAGTTAGTACATAAGCAAGTTAGTCCTCTGACTTTAGTGACTTAGTGATTGTGTCTCTATGGCAAAATGACCGTCATTTCTTTATGCTTGGTTCTCTTGAAAAATACTGGATTAGTTGCAATACTAAGTGCAGTTTGATTATTATACATAGTTGTCTGATTAATCTGCACAAACTTTAATTCTCGGAGTAGGTATTTCATCCATATGAGTTCATCAGGTTAATCGTACTGGCCCTATATTTGCTTTGAATTGCAACCACATATTGTATCATGCTCTTTCAGGGAATTGAAATTTCTTCCTATCAAACTACAGTATCTAGAGCTGGAGTGCTTATTAGAAAGTCACCCTGCCAGTCTGTATCTGTATAGGTGACATTTTCCAGTCTGTATCTGTATAATCAACTATCTGCTCATTCCTCTATTCTGGTAGAGCAGTCCTTCTCTGTGGACTTTTCATTTACTGAAGGATACAAGCCACTACATCTACTGATCGACACACTAATGAATTGATCACATGGATATCCATAAATGGACTTACAAAACTCCCAAAATGGCAATGTCCGGTCAGATCACTGTAAGATAGTTTAACTTGCTAAATCATTGCCTATATATCCAAGATCATTAATTTAGAGGCTTGCCTCACCTAGTAGAAAATTAACATTTAGAACCATGAGTATCGGTAGGCTCTACAATCAGTCATTTCAATCTCCTCAAGGACATCTATAGTATACTTACCTTTTGAAATGGGCATTATGATGCCCGATCTGCATGGGCAGCCTGAATACTCAGAAAATACTGAAAACTTAAGCTGAAACTGATAAGGGAAACTAATATCTGAATCTGAAAAGAGAAAGCTGAGTCTGAAATATTGGTCTAAATCTAAATGTGCTGAAGAGACTTTACTTTAATAATGCTCTCTCAATCACTACCTGTTATCAAAAAATAAATGCACATACACAACAAGATGCTAATAGAACACAGCATGATCAGTTTCACAAGTGATGTCAAACTCTTTTTTTTTTATGAATTAATAATAGATTTCATTGCTGGCATCAAGAAGATGCATAATAATACAAAAGATATTGTTAGCTCCGTTACGAAAAGACTATTCTAGTACCAGGGAGCTAACGAAGTTCAAAAAGTTGTCATGAGAATCTAAGGGGGAAAGGTAATGCCAACTGTAAAGATACAAAAGACATTTAGCCTTGAGGGAAATGATATGGAGTTGATAAACCTTCAAAACATCTTTTGTTCCTTTCTGACCATATACACCAAAAAATACTCGCAGGAATCATCTTCCAGATTGGCCTAATGGCCTTACCAACTCTCCAGTTACACCAGCACTCGAAGGCCTCTTTAGTGTTATTCTGCATTACCCATTTAATACCAAAAATACACAAAAACATATTCCATAAGTCAGCAGCAACTGTGCAATGTAAAAATAGATGGTTGTTATATTCAAGTCTCTGTTGGCACATGTAACATCTATTGACCATCTGGAAGCCTCTTTTCTTAAGATTGTCTTGTGTGAGGCATGCTTCATAGAGGGCTGTCCAGCTGAAACATTTGATCTTTGTTCGGAGTTTAGTCTTCCATATCAACTTCCATGGCCAGTTATCAATCATGTCATTATGAGCATATGAGTTTTCATAGCCTGCTTTCACTGAGTATTTACCATCAGCACTGCTCCACTTTAACGTATTGCTGCCTGTGTATTCATCATGCGGCTTTCTAGTCTGGAAACAGGTCTGTCACTTCTTCAATTTCCCAGTCTTGTAGGTTCCTTCTGAAAAGCATGTCCCAAGTGTTGTTTGCCCAATTCTGAGGGACGGAGGAGTTTGGCTCACATGCTAATAGAAAGAGGCTTGGGAATTCCTCCATCAGAATGGTATTATTTAGCCACTTATCCTTCCAAACCTGATATGGCTACCATTGCCTGCCACCAGTTGTGTATTCTGGAAGAATTCATCTTTAAGTTTGCATATACTTTGTGGGGATCTAGACAGCTTGGAGCACCAATGATTTTGTACCCCATGTTTTGCCTTGATTACTTCCGTCAAGAGAGTTTGGTCCTCTTGTGTGTATCTCCATAACCATTTCATGAGTAAGCATTTGTTGTGTAGAGCCAAATGCTTTATGCCCAGTCCTCCCAAATGCTTTGGTAGCACAACATTAGCCCATTAGCCCATTTAATCAGGTGAAACTTATGATCCTTGTTGTTACCCTCCCATAGGAAGTTTCTCCTAATTATATCGAGCTGTTTCAGTACCTTGTTGGGAATAGGGAATAGTGTCATGTAGTAAGTTGGAATGCTGTCTAGTACACTGTTAATCAATGTTAATCTTCCACCAATTGACAAATATTGCATCTTCCATGATGCCAACCTTTTCTCAAACTTCTCAATCACCCCATCCCAAATAGATGTTGATCTGAATGTGGAACCCAGGGGTAATCCAAGGTATGTGGTTGGGAATGAGCCAGTCGAACAACCAAGAATTCCTGCCAGTTCTTCTACGCCCGAAACCTCATTGACAGGGTATATCACACTTTTTAGCATGTTGATATGAAGCCCTGACAATGCTTCAAAGATGAGCAAGGTTAGGTTCAGGTGGAGTACCTGAGATCTATCTGCTCCACAAAATATAAAGAGTGTCATCGGCACACAATAAGTGTGAAATATTAACAGTGTTCCTTGTGCCAACATTAAAACCATCCAGCCAATTCAACCGCTTGGCCTTGTCCAGCATATTATTTAGACCCTCCATGGCCAAGATAAAGAGGAAGGTGGAGAGGGGGTCTCCTTGTCTGAGCCCTTTCTGTGGTGAAAAAAATCCAACAGGGCTTCTATTCACCAAAATTGAATACTTCACTGTGGTGATGCTAAACCTGATCCATTTAATCCATCTTTCACCAAAACCCATCTGTCTTAGAATGGAGAAGAGGTAGGACCAATTGAGTTGATCAAAAGCTTTTTCAATGTCTAGCTTGCACAAGATACCGGGCTCTTTACTTTTCATTCTCCAGTCCAGAACTTCATTGGCAATTAGAGCAGCATGTATAATCTGTCTATCCTTTATAAATGCATTTTGATGATTGGAAACTAATTTACCCATTACACCTTTGAGCCTTTCTGCTAGAACTTTGGCTGCAATCTTATAGACACTTCCAATTAAACTAATTGGCCTATAATCTTTGAGGTTAATTGCTCCTTTCTTCTTTGTCACCAGAGTTATAAAGGATGCATTGCTGGACCTGACTATGTTGCCATGTTGGTGGAAATGATTAAGGCCCCCATCACTTCATACTTAATAAATTCCCAGGATTTTTGAAAGAAAGCCATTGTAAAACCATCAGGGCCAGGTGCCTTGTCTTGTGAACATGACTTTATTACAGCTTACACTTCCTCTTCTTCAAAAATTCTTTCAAGACTCATTTTTTCCACCTCCAGTGATTCAAGCTAGCCCTTCAAAGTTTGCACTTGGTCTCCAAGGTTCTTGTTCAGTACAAAGATTTTCATAGAAGTCCAAGATCTCCTTTCTTATCTGCTCTTTGTCTTCTACGATTTCAGTGCCCACTTGAAGTTTGTCAATATTGTTGTATCTTCTCTGAGAGTTTGCCACCTTCTAAAAATACTTAGTATTCTTGTCTCCCTCTTTGAGCCATAAGCACCTAGATTTTTGTCTCCAGGATGTCTCTTCTGCCTTAGCCAAATTTTGCAGCTCTGCTCTCAGGCTTTGCATTTGAGATGATTCTACTGTTGATGGCAATCGGTTCTTAGTTGCTTGTTCTAGGACCATCAACTCATCTAATGCTTTGCTCTTCCTAGTTTCCACTTTACCAAAAACTTCCTTGTTCCAACTTGTAATATCCTTCTTCAGGCACTTTAATTTTTGTTCTCGGAGGCATAGAAGTGATGTCAAACTTTTGAACTTTGCTAATTATCAACTTATGTTTATGTTTCAGACCGTATAGCGACTGACATAATTGGCAGACTAGACCCCTAGAGTCTCTCTAAGCATCAGAAATTGATGGTTTCGCTATAAATACTTCATTCTGAGGACCGTTCTGAAGAAATATTCTTGATGTCAAATTGATGAAGAGGCTAATTGCAAACAACAGTCAATGATATTTATGATAATCCATCTTAATATATTAGGATACTTTTGGCAACCAAAACATGTTTTAAGCTGATCAATTTGATCATTGATAAATGATAATTCAAAAGATATATGATAGGACGAACTAAATAGTAAGTCTAAAAGGGATGGAACAGACTAAAGAGTGTATGCCTTTTCTTAAACTAAATGGCAAGTCTGGAAATGACGAAAAACTGCTGTGAACTTAGTGTTCAATAGATTTACACAAAAGGCTATAAAGTTATGCATCAACTACTTTACGCCATACTGTACATAAATATCTGGAGCTTCTTAGTAAGATATCCGTGAAAACCACGCCCTCTGCACCACAATTCGATAGATAAATACCATTATTATTAGTTAACCCTCCAATTAAGGTGTTATGTGGTAATCATATGACTCGTATTACCAAATTTCATTTTCTTGGAACCAATATTGCCAAATGTTAATGGTTTCATTGTTGGGATTAAAGATAAACGGTAAATTCAACTAGAGAAGGAGACGCAAATTGCAAGAAGAATTATCAAGGGTTGAAAAAGAGACTGAATATATTACCAGAAGTTGACTAGTCATCAGAAACTTTCTGGAGAGGAGTCAAAATTCATAAGCACGAGGTAGGGTCGCAGGCTATTCTGATTTGGAGGGCACTATAAATTTGGACAGGATGTAGTTGTATGATGAAAAATGAAAACACAGCCAGAAAGTTCAAGCCACAAGTTCAGAATCTCAACATAACGCCTTCTTATTTTTTAAGCTTTATCTGGATTGCATATCAACATGTTGGAAAGTGTAATATACCTGGTCAATGAAGTCTCAAATCTAGAAGAACTTGCAGAGATTCTCAGCTGCAACATCGGTTCATTTCCCACCACCCATCTCGATCTACCTCCTGGAGCTAAATTCAAGTCAACAGCGATCTGGAGTGGCATAATTGAGAAATTTGAGAAGAGACTTGGGACATGGCAAATGCAATATTTTTACATGGGAGGTACACTGACATTAATCAATAATGTACTTGACAGCATCCCAACATACTACGTGACTCTTTTTCCTATGCGTAGTTCAGTTCTCAAGCAGCTGGACAAAATGAGGAGGACTTTCCTGTGTTAGGGTAACAGCCAAGATCACTAATTCCACCTTGTAAAGTGGAGCAGATGCACTAAACCTAAGGCAATTGGGGGGTTTTAGGTGTAAGAGATCTAAAGCTTCATAACAAAAGCATGCTTCTTAAATGGCTTTGGAGGTTGGACAATGAGAATCTGGCTGCTGGAAAGAGGTCATCACTGCCATGTATGGAGCTCAGAACAACTGGTGCACAGTACCTTCTAGTGGCATGTAAGAGCATGTGAGAACTACTACAATAGTGGGGTTGGTTGTAAAGTCTCTTAGTTGCAGGTGTATGGCGGGGCACGAAGGTGAGGTGCGTACCTTCTAGTGGCATGTAAGAGCATGTGAGAACTACTACAATAGTGGGGCTTCTTGGGTTAGGTTTGCACGAGGATTTAGAGTCAAAGGTGGTTCCGATTTATGCACACCACTCAAAGAATGTGTCAATCTTGGACAAATAAGACACTCATTGAAAAACTGCTTGAGAACGATATTTTTCTACCCAACATGCTGGTGATTTCTCCGAAATGGATTCCTCACCAATGCTCTAATACCATGTGAGAAATAAGAGAAAAGAGGATGAGAAATTGGACAAGGTGTTAAGATGAATGCTTTACAATCCTCTTAAGGAGCATTGCATATTTTATTTATGTCAGTCATTAGTGTATACAAGTACATTTGTATATGTTTAACAAAGTCTAACTATCTAACAAGTTAGTATCTGTCCGACGCTAGAGCACTGCAGAACTCATGAGATGGAACATCTATGGTTCTTCCTACAAGCTATGGTGCTAAGTTTTATTTGATAAGATTAAGTTACTTAAAGATTTGAGAAATATGGGACATTACACTATGCAATTCACAAGAAGTGCATGTGACGTGTGCTTGACTGTCCTGGTAAGTGTATTATTTACCACCACAATCAAGGAGCTTTTTCTGGTTTTGATAACACCATGTAGACTGCATACTTGACTACTCGTAATTCATTTCTCTGGTCAATTAACATGGAGAAAATTCGTACTTGATTTGCTTATGTTGTAGGACAGTGTGTAGAAAGTATTACGTTGACTAATTTGGCATATCCTATATCTATGAGATCGACCTTTACTATTTGGACTTGCACAATTATGTTTCATCTGGTTTTGGGGAGAATACTACCTTGACTAATTTGACAAATCATACATCTAAGATCAACCTATGTCAATTCGAACTATACAATTATGCTTCATCTGGTTTGGGAGTGTTGCAAGTACTTCCCTTTATGATAAGTTCTACTGTGAAAGCAGTCACTGATCTTTAATGGTCCTGAACATGCGCAAACACACACACACACATATATTTTAAAATTTTAAAAACTATAATACAAAGTTAGTACTTATTGCCAAACAGTAATGAGTATTAGCGCTATTATGCATAGACTGACATAAAATCTTGTATTGATGTCTGCTTGAAAACCTCATGCAGGAAGCATGAAAAGGTCACCTCAAGGTGTTTAGAAGGGGCCCGCAAATCATTTGGAACTGATGAGGATCTTTTACTGGTAAAGTTAGCTACCCTTAGCAACTTTGTTTTCTGCTGGTTGAGATACTTGTTTACTTTGATGACTACACAGTTAAGCGCCCACTTCATTACGTCTTTGCTTAATCATCTTGCTTGGTATAACCATGTATAGTCGGAAGCATTAATTATGATGCAATAGAATGGTGTTTTTGCCTGGGAATGCAGGGCACCTTTCTCATGGTTCATTAATGCTGCTACTACTAGTCACTAGCCTGTAAGTTTGACGAAAAGGAATTACTTCATCAAAAGGGGGAAAAAGAACTTTAGACAGAAGTATTCATTCCGGAACATTAGCTAGCCACTTTGGATTTATTGTTGGATAACAAGATCACATTAGTTACAAAAGCTCTAACCTTATAACTAGATAGTGTTACAAATGCCCAAGATGGATTTAAAATAAACTGCTGGATAAAATTAGTAAACATTATTCTTTTCGTAATGACTATGAATCTCCAGTGTCTTCCCATTGACCCTCCTGAAATTGTTGCCCGGGAATCAGTTGTGTAAATAAGAATAATCTATTAAAGGAAGCTGTTGCATTAAAGTTTCCTAGATTTTACATCAGACAGTTTTGTCTTTTTAAGTTTTTTCTCAGGTCTTTTGAGGAAATATTGTAAGATACTACAAGTGACATTCTTAAGATTTTATATTACGCATGCAGATCCGTTTACAGAAGGAAGACTCTGGAAGCAGCCCTTTGTGATCGTTTATTGATTTCTGTGATCATTGTTTCTCTATGACTTTGTCCTTGCTGCTTATTGCCCATATTGGGTATTCTTTAACTGTATGTATATTATGTACATCAAGGCTGTAGTAGTATATCATGAATTTCGTTTCCTTGTAAATTTTGTATATTATGTACATTCAGGCAATAGTATCATGGTAGTGCCCGAGAAGTCGTATCATTGGTACCTCATTAAATTATATCAAATCCAGAAAGTTACTAATAAATGGTGAAGCTTTCCTTAGCGGTTCCAAAATTCTTATCTTTCTCATTCACTCTATTCTTTTAGAAATGGATTTGAGCATAAATGACTTTCTCTTATCACAGGTCTGTGATACACATGAAAATGAACATCTTTGAGCAAGAAATCAGTAGTGTAATGATTCCCTATCAATATCATTAGTAACAGTAGTATAAACCTCCTCGTAAAGTTATGCAATGTTCATTGGTGTTATCCTAGTCTCTCGTGCAAAACAAATTGCATCATTGTTCTGATGTGGAAGTCCTTTTTTTTTTGGTTATTTGCTATATGCAAATCTGAAAAGAAAATATAATTTTTGGAAACCTGACGTATAATTTTTTTTGGAAACCTGATGGATTTGCTATATGCACTTTTTTGTAGGAAAAAAAATATAGTCTATTCGTTAATTTTTGGCAAAACTGTGAGCTTTGTGTCCGTGTCGGAGCCAGAATTTTTATTAAGAGAAGTCAAAATATAAAGAAATAAACTCATCAAGAAGTTAAAGAGCGCCAATATGTAATATATACATATTTTTAAAAATAAAAATTATCCAGTTACACTATAATTTTCCGATGAAGGGGTGTCAGTTGACACTCATTCCGTGCATGTGGTTCCGCCACTGCTTTGAGTTGCACCCCTAATGTATATATATATATTTTAATTTGCACCAGTCTTTTTTTCTTTTCAGATTAGGCTGACATTTCCTTTCATAAAAGAACAGATTGAGTGTTCTTTTACGATAACCCGTCAGATTATGTTGCACTTCATGTCAAAGTCATTTGACTATTTATGACGAGTAAGTTGATAAACTAAAGGTGAAAGCTAATGGGGATGGCGCGCAACTGATCGGTGGTTTGCGATATATGGTGTTAGCTTATAGTGGTAATTATCGGTGACAATTGATGGTGGTAGGGGTGTACATAGATCGGGTTGGTTCGGATTTTACAATTACCAAACCAAATCAATTGTGTCGGGTTATTAAATCTAAAGACCAAACCAAACCAATAAATTCGGGTTTTTCAATATCGGTTTTTCTCGGGTTTTCTCGGGTTTTCGGGTTATTTGGTTTTTTCGGATGTTTTTTCCGGTAAAATCTTCGTAGAACAAAATATATAACGTATGCTCAAAATATTTCTTTAATCCTAGTAAGATACAACTATATAAAGTATTTTTCAAGAAAATAATACAAAATATGAGACATGTCATGACTCATGACATTATCCTAAAATATTCAACGATAAAAAAATAATAAAATTATGTACTATAAATATTGCTAATTAAAAAGTCATAATAAAAGTAAACATAATCTAAAAGCACTAATTCATTTTAAACTAGATAGACTAATAAGGGAGTATTAATTATATGCCTAAAAGCTAAAGAAAAATAAAAATAGGTTATGTATTTTTATCTAAATTATTGCAAAATACAAAATAGACATTTAATACATTCCCGTTCGTAATATTGAATTGAATGTCTTTTGTTAGCATTAGTATTGATTGCTAGCATTATTTAATTTATTAATATTAATGGCTATAAAACTTATTGGAGCATTCAAAAGTTCTAAATCAAACATTGAAATAATACCTTAAAAGATAAAATTATGAGATTTTTTAAGAAATATTTATAAATTACATCACAATAAGTATATTTATATATTAAATATATCTAAAATTGCTATATATGTAATGTCGGGTTGGTTTGGTTTCGGTTTGACTTTCTTTAGTTAATACCAAACCAAACCAATTATGGTCGGGTTTTTTTTTTCCAACACCAAACCAAGTCAAACCAAACCATAGTCGGGTTTTTTTTCTCGGTTTAACTCGGATTATCGGTTTGGTACGGTTTATCGGTTTTCTTTGCACTCCCCTAGATGGTGGTTATGGTAATAATGGTTGGCGGTGATAATTATAAATGATGGCCGGTGGTAATGATGAATGACTGTGTTGTGGTGGTTGTTGTTAAGGATAGGTGGTGGGGGCGGGGGCCGCGATGGATGGAGTGCTGCCGAAATGCCTTCTTTACAATAGTCATTGACTTAATAGCATTTTAGTAATACTAAAACTTTGCTGAAGTAACAAATGTAATCGTGCAAACTTTAGCATTCTAGTAGACGTGTCTTTAAGTAGCAAAAATTGCCCAAGCAAATGTTAATGGAATTGATAAAATAGGAGTTTCATGATTGGTGCCTACTGCACAAAATATGAAACATATTTTACAGCAGGTGAATATTCAGGCAAACTAATAGAGCACAGAAGAAGCAATTTGACATTTAACCTTTGGCATTATCGAAGAAGACTCTCTTATAGTAAGAGCAATCTGTTTTGACAATATTGTGTCACATGGGCATTTGATTCTTTCAGCCGGACAATCAACAATTGATTTTATGAAACCATTGCATTTTTAGCTCCATTTTTTTGGTGCGTCACTAATAATATTGCTTCTTTTCATTAGCGGAGATCTTTCCTTAAATATCACGGCTGAAGTTTTTATTTATAATTATTGAACTTAATTATTTTAGTAGCTGAATTTCAGCATGTTTTAGCTGAAGTTTTGTTCTATATATACTGATTTTCAGCATATTTTTGGTTGAAGCTTTGTTATGTTTGTGATGAACTTCATGGTTCAAGTTTGTTTTGTATTTGCTGAACTTCAGCATTCTAGGAGCTGAAGTTTTTTTTATACTTGCTGAACTTCAGCATTCTTAGAGCTAAAGTTCTAAAACAGTAATGATAAGTTGTCATCAAGATCCATTGCTATAATGGAATTATCAGGAAATTTGAAAAGCAATACTCCTATAAAACAAGACCATTAATAAAAGTAAAATATTCACCTAATGCACATGGAATCAAGTCGTGCTTTCATGTTTCAGTAGCAACTAAAATTAGAATTTCCGAACTGGACGGTCCAGAAGCTAATTCCTAGCTGTAAAGAACTAAAATAGCAAATATAAGTTATGCTATAACACATAATAATATCTCAATCTTCAGCATTCAGAAACGAAGAAAGAGGAGAAAGAGACCTTAAGTTGTTTAAAAAATCGGTACAAGTTAAAACTTTTTTAAAAAAAGTGGGTATAGATTAAATGGGGGCGACTAAATAGGGTGCCCGTGCAATTTTTACAAAAAACAAGTACTACGTTTAATAATTGAAATACGAATGTTAGGATTCAGACGAACAAATAAAGCCTAAGTGAACTACTAGGTGCTTAGGCCCCGTTTGGCCATGAGTTTTACCAAAATAAATTTGAGATTTATTTCAAAACTCATGTTTGGCCATAAATTTTGCTCACATTTTGGCAAAGTCCCAAATCCCAAACTCCAATTCCCAATATTATCCCAATTGCTGATTTTGGGCCAAAATCACATTGAAAATTATATACATATTATTCCAAATAAAATACCACCTTAACTTGTACCAAATACCTGTTACACATTTGTTGACCACAAAAATATTTTTACACACATAAATCTTTCAAAAGTGTGTCAGTTATACATCATTTTAATTACATGGCAAGAACGTATTTTACACACAAATTAGGGGAGTGAATGGAAAAAGAAATGTGTCAACTATCGTGTATAACTGACACATGTCCCTTTTTTATATTTTCTAATTAAAAACAACATCTTCCTCAAAAGCTTAACCAAACAACCAGCTCAAGAAATTATTCCCTCTTCTTTTTATCCAAAATCTCACCACAAAAAACTTCCCTTTCTCTCCCATTTCTTCTATATTTTCTCCTTTATTTCCTTCCATCCTTTCTTATAAAAAATCTATTTATCAAACAAATCTCCAAAAAGCCAGAGAGATTTTGGCCCAAAAATTTTTAGACATTCAGCATATTTCACTATTTATTCCGATTACATGAGGCAGTAGGGTTGTTCGTTGGACTTTGTCCTATGATGAAGAAAAATCTGTGTGGAATATGGGTTTAATGGAGGAGGTGGATTTGGGTTTAAGGATAGATGATGAAAACTGAATTCAGATGAAGGAATATTGTGCTTATAGTGTCATGGACTGCGGGAAGGTGCCAATTAAGGAACATTTTCTTCAAAATAATATGATGGTGTCGAGCAGCTCCGATGGCTGACTGATGGCGGAGTAGTGGTGAATTGAAAAATTTATGGTGGTGGGCGATTAGATGGTGGAGAGACGACTGCGGTTCTTGACAAGGGTGGTAATGGAGCCTCTATTTGGGGTGGTAATGGAATCTCTGTAATGGGGATGGTAATGGTAATGGTAATGGAGATCTTGATAGGGGTATTTGGGAAGGTGAAACTAGGGTTGGAAAGTGGGCGGGTTGGGCTGAATTTGGGCGGTTAAAGATGGGTTAGTTCAAT
The DNA here is from genome assembly GCA_034376525.1 of Nicotiana benthamiana. Classification (NCBI taxonomy): domain Eukaryota; kingdom Viridiplantae; phylum Streptophyta; class Magnoliopsida; order Solanales; family Solanaceae; genus Nicotiana; species Nicotiana benthamiana. Next base: position 1,333,924 of record CM067327.1, on the reverse strand, counting down.
AATCGGGTCATTCTTCGACCCAACCCAAAGTGTATTTGGGTTAAGATGGACTGGGTCAAGATGGGCTAAACAATGGGTCATAACCCAACCCACCCAACTTGACACATGTTTTAGAACCATGCTCATCTTGCATAAAAAAATCTTTTACCTTAAAATATATAAGTCGATAAATATTTTGTGGGTGGGGGGGGGGGTGGGAGATGGGGAGGTGGGTGGATAGTGTAGAAAAATGAAAAAATATAAAACAGAAAACAGAAAATTAAAACTACAAAAAAAGTAAAAATAAAAAAAGAAAAATTGAGGGATTTTACGTGGGGGGGGGGGGGGGACTGTGGGGTGGATGATGCAGAAAAATAAAAAAATTAAAAATATAAAAGAAAAAATATTTTGAGGGGGTTTGTGCGGGGGAGGGAGGAGCAGAAAAATAAAAAAAATAAAAAAATTCAAAATACAAAAAAAGAGTGAACTTTTTTAGGGGTTTTGCATACGAGGAAGGGGGGGTGGGGGGAGGGGGCACAGAAAAACAAAAAAATTGAAAATACAAAAAAAAAGTAAATTTTTTTTGGGGTTTTTCGGGTAGGGGGTAGGGTGAGTGGGTGGGTGGTGCAGAAAAATAAAAGAATAGAAAAGTAAAAATGCTAATAAATAAATAAATAAAATTGGGGCAACTAAGTAAATTTTTAGAATAGTCGGGTTGACATTCTTTGCTTTGAATGAGTTTCATGAGTTATATTTGGACTGTTAAATGGGTCAGAATGAGCTATAAAAAATAATGGGTTAACTTGGACTCAACCCAAATTAACCCATAAACTAAAATATTTGTAGCCCAACCCATTAATTTTTAGGTTAGTTGGGCGGGTTAGGAAGGGTTTGGGCTCAAATTGCCACCCCTAAATAAAACAAATAGATTTTTTAAAAGTGTTTTCTTTTATTTCCTTGGTTAATCCACGTGTCAAGATCCAATTGGCGCGTGAAATAAAAAGTGGTATGTAACTGACACATTTTTAAAAGGTTTAGGTGTGTAAAAATATTTTTGTAGTCAACAAGTGTGTAATAGGATTTTGGATACAAGTTCAGGTGACATTTTATATAAAATATATGTCCAAACATATTTTCATTTTCAAACCAAACTTCATCTAAATCAAAATTTTCAAAATAAATTTGGAATCTATAATCAACTGCTAGCTTAATTTCCTATTAATATTAATGGAGTCTTTTCCATTCTATGCGTATAGAAGAAATATACTCCATCCGATCCACAATAAGTGTCCAATTTAGTTTTTGATTTTAGTCTAAAATAAGTATCTAGTTAAGTAATCATGAAAGAACTTAATTTATTTTTACTCTTTTACCCTTATGTGCATATCCCTAAAATAAATTTTCTCTTATTATATTAACTTACTAAATAAAAATAATTTAGTCATATTAGATAATTTTATATAAAATTTAATATTTTTTTAACAAACATATTAAAAGTAAATGAAATACTTATTGAGAAAGTAATGAACGTGGCCTGATGGCCATACGGGAAATAGTAGCCATAAGTGGAAGACATAATCGAAGAATTTGCGAATGTGTGTGGCTTCCGACATTATGTCCCCTCTTTTTCCTCGAATAATCAAATGAAGTTATGTCTCTCTATAATTAATTTGCCGCCTTTCCATCATTTAACTTTGTCTGTCATATATTATTACCAATATACTATCGGTTGTCTCGTCTTCTAAATCACTTATGCTTATCTTTGATGTAATCTTTGTCTTTTTTCCACCTCCATTGAAGAAGAAAACTGCTGCAATTGGCATGCCTAATGGCTTCTTGCGGCCATTCACCTTAACATAAACATGAATTCTGCCCTTTACCTTTTGGCTAATTTCCATTCTCACGTGCTTTTACACTTGCATCCACATCGTAGGAACTGCCCAATTAAGAATCATGAGGCTAAATTATTGAGTCTATACAACTTAAAATATTCCTCAGATTTGGCATAAGATCTGAAGAACTTTCATTTAATTTCCCATTTAACATAATGCATACTTCTTTCAATTTTGCAATGCTTGATTCTTTTCTTGAAGGCTCCTACGTACCTTTTATTTTTTTTGCGCAACGACTTTAAGCTATTACCAAAGAGAATATAGGTTCAGTTTTGTACTCCTACACAACGATATTCTGTGGAACTCTCTCCTTCCCTATGCACATAGTTTACTCTAAAAATGATTAACAATTGAATTTATACGCGATTTTAAGATACGTGATATAACTTGACATAAAATAAAAAAATACATAAAATAATATTAAAATTAACTGCAAAAAGGAATAAAAGCAAACGAAAGGGAATTGATAGCTTTGACCCTCGAGCTAGGTCGTCCTCGAACCAAACGAATATTTCACTGAAAAATATGAGCAAAGTAATAGAGTATTGAGAATTTAATAGAAAGATAATATATTGTTTTGTATTGCGTGAATATAATGTTCCACCCTTTTACATAGTAGGAGAGTCTACCCTTAATACAACTCTAAATACAGTAAGAAATCTCATGATTAGCTAATTAATCGGCCACTTTTTGATACGTGCCGAGATTTTCGCCGTGATCCTCGTCCGATTGTGCGGATATTTTGGCTTTCCGCTATTTGGCTCAGCAAGCTTCCCCCGATCTTACTCGACCTCTATCCTACCCCGTCTCGATCTTGGCCGACCTCGATCTCGATCGATCTTTGGGTCACGATCTTGGCAATCTATCTTTACACCACGGTCCGATATAACATGGGTCGAATCTTGGCCTGCCATATACGATCAAGCTTCCCTTGATCGTAGATAGATAGTCCCCTTGCTTCTTGAGAGAAAATGACGAGAAATGACATGAATTTTTCCAATCCCGTCTCGATATGCTGTGACGAAAGCGACGAACCCGATTATAAGGTCACTGAAAAGTGGATACTGAAACGTCCCATCAGTTCGATTACCAAGGCATTAAATTACTATCAGTTGATGGTCAGCCACCATCGGATCTGAACCGCCACCAACAAGTTTATAAGTACCGCTATCTTCTTACCCTTAAACATTTAAGCCAAAAAATTTCCTTCATTGTTGTTTCTATTCAAGAAAATTCTTTGCTCTGCAACTTTTGCTCCCAAATCTCTTGAATATAAAGAAAATCCCCCTAATTCCCTTCTCTTCTGTTTTACAATAGCGAAAACTCCCAAAATCGTACTGCAAAAGGAGACCACCTCCTCTTCACGGCCCGTCGGCGATGAAATTACGATGGAACCTTCCCTCGAGAATTTCATTCTAGGAGGGTGCCTTACTGTTGCCGATTTTAGGATTAAAAATGCCTCCTCGGTACTTGGTCATTGTGAACCGGTATCGAGGTACATATGCATGATAACTGAAGAAATCTGCAAAAAGGTTAAAGAGGCGTGCAATTGGGCGAACAAGTATGTAGCAGTTCTTTCTCCTAAGGAATCGATCACCACTTACGTGGAGGGGTATCTAAGCATTTATACTTACCCCTTTACGATGGGTCCCTTAGACCCCATCATTGCCGCCTTTTACAAGAGATATGATGTCACCGTTCATTCTGGAGAATAGTCATTTTTTTTTGTTTCTTCACAAGCAAAATCAAGGGGTGTCCTTTCACCCGCGATCACCTTATGCACCTTTACAGTCCTTGACTTTATCGAGGAGGTTGATCAAGCTTGCTCGTCGGGCCATGAATGCCCCATTTTCGAGCATAGATAAGTCTTTCGATCGAGGTTGGATGGGTCGATTTGTCCGAATAAGGACTTCAGACCTGATCCCTGCTGAAGACATACCATTTACGGAGAAATAAAACATGAACCGAGTAGAATTTTGTCTCTCTAATTTTGTTATTTTACCTCTTATCTTCTTTCCTTATCTGTATTTTATTTTGTTGTAGATATAACCCAGGCGCTGCAGGTAATCCCCGATCTCGAAGAATGGGTCGAGAGCTTAGTATAGAGACCTTACTCCGAGCGTGCTTGGATGGAACTGTCAAAGGGTCAACTGGAGACCCCGTAATCATAGTGGGCTTCTTTTTTTGAACATTTATTATTCAGGCCACTTTCTCGAGCTTACTCGTCTTTTTTACTTTGCAGGACTTGGAAAGGATGTGGAAATGAGGATCCTAACTGAAGAAGAAATTCATTCCCAACTACCTGCTCCGAAACAGGCCAAAAAGAAGAAGAGAAAAAGGGGATCCGAGTTCCTCGAACTCGAAAAAACAAAAGCCAAAGAAAAGGCAAGCCTGTAAACCTAAGGGGAGCACCATCGCTCTATCTTTGGACTCAGTCCGTCAGCTAAGAGACAAGTTCGAAAATGAAGAAGAGGAATCAAATCTGATAGCCCATGTGTGGACTGGTATTTCGATATGAAAGTGTTGTGAACCGGAGGGTGTTGATAAGGGAGCCTCGGCTGAAGATACTGAACAAGAAAAATTTGAGGCCACTCCATACCAAACTTGATGTAGTCGATATTTTCGGGTCCTCTCAGATTTCGTATGCCACGCTTCATGAGGCTAATATATTGGAAGGCCACCCTTGTGAGGGCCCTCAGGAGGCGGTCAATATCCACAACTTCTTGGATGGAGTTGAGTTTAGTGCTTTGGGAGATGTCACGGGGTTTGGTGACTAATCGGTGCCGAGATGCTGGATCTGCATCAAGCTCAAAGCTAGTGGACCGATATTCAGCCCTAAGTATTAATCTCGGCCATAGGTGCTGTATTGTGTTTTCCGTATCGGAGGATGCCCGAGTCTTCTCTTTTCCCGTGGAGATTTCCATCTATCTAAGATGCTTGGTGACCGAGGAGAACTAAGATGTTATGAATGCGGTGGGGGACGCTTGCCTGTTCAATGAGGCCCCAACATGGTCTAAATCATGTAACTTCGATGATCGTTCCATTATCTCTTTTAAACTTGTGATTGTAGGTAATTCTAACATCTCTTTCCTTGCTTGTAGACTTTGGTGTTGCATCACGAGGCCATACATCGAATTCAAGAGGAGCAAGAGGTTGAGGTTTGGGACCTCACTCAGAATAATGACACTTATAGGCTTATTGATGAGAAGCTTCAGGTAGATCTAGTAATGGCTCGGGATGAGCGTGCTGATATTGTCAAACAGGTATTCCGAATGGTTCACAAAAGTGAAGACGAATTGAAGATAACGACTAAGAATCTAATTTTCCAGGTCCAACAGAGGATCGAACAGATCAAGGATCTTCAAGAACAAACAGATGCAATTCGATCCGAGGCTGAAGAGTTCGAGAAGAATATGGACATCTTAGCCTCGAAAAAGAAGACCATCCAAATAGAGTTGAAGACGACCGAGTCCCAACTCCGGATTGCAAGAGATAGAACCTCGATGTAAGCAAGACTATAGAGGAGTTTCATTCCCAGTTAGCTAACTTGGCTAATGAGCTTGAAGTGGCCAAATCTGAGGTGGCCATAGCCAACACTAAAGCTAATGCCATTGTGGCCCAGTATACGATCGATGTTGGGGCTATAGGCACATGCCAAAAGCATGGTGGATCATGCAAAGTGTCAAGCTCGAAGAGAAGCCCTCGAGGAAGCCCATTCTCAAGGCTTCAATATGTAGGCTACACTTGAGAACACCAAAACAGAGGAAGTTAGGGCTCGAAACCTAGCCTTTCCCGAGGAAGACTCTGTCATGACCCAAACCGATGGGTCGTGACAAGCACCCGGTACCTTACTCAATCGAGTACCAACATAGCATATCTTTCTTATTAAATCATCATATACGCGTGACATACAGGCCTAATAGGCCAACATGATCATCTATAAATTCAAAACATAGGCCAACAAGGCCGTACAATCTTTCACGTACACGACATATGTCTACAAGCCTCTAAGAGTACATAAATGTCATAAAAGGTCGGAACAGAGTCCCGCCATACCAAACAATATACGTCTAAATAATACTAACCAAACACACAACCCCAAAGCAAATGAAGAACACCAACATCTTTCGTTGAGCTGATAGCCTACTTGGAGGGTTCTCGACTTGTCTATATGGACCTGCGGGCATGAAACGCAGCATCCCCAAGCAAAAGGGACATCAGTACGAAATAATGTATCGAGTATGTAAGGCAATATACTAAAAGGTGAAACTGAACTGATAATATAATAAGTGCAAGTAGCTGGAAGTCAAAATTAAGATGTCCTTACCTGCTGATACTGACTCAACTCTCTCTCTATTATATATATATAACTACTCTACCGTAGTGCGGTCGCTCATAGGCGTTTGTCAATACTAGGCTCTATATCTCGACCAACTGGGCTCGCTCATAAGCGCTCGACCATAGTAAGCTCGGTATATATATATATATATATATATATATATATATATATATATATATATATAACTGCTCTGCCGAAGTAGGCTTGCTCATATGTTCTCGGCTATACAGGCTCTGTATCTCGACCAACTGGGCTCATTCATAAGTGCTCGACCATAGTAGGCTCGGTATATTACATACCATCTAATCAGAGGTTGTCCAATAAGGGCCTGCCCATCGACTATAGCTCGATGACAATAAAAATACTGTAATACTATACATATGGACTCTTTGCTTTTTTGACTGAAAGAAAGAAATACTCAATTGAATATGAATTCCTGATAATGAGAATATTATAACTTACAAGGTTAGGAAAATATATGTAACTTGCGAGATTAGCTATATATACGTAAATTCCGGGATATGAATTTTTTTTGAACTCCTTATTAAACTTATATAGTTGTGAGATCATGCCAAAAGAAATAAAGAATAATCTTAACATACTATTTGAACGAATCTGCTTTTACGAAATATGAACTAAACATTGAATTCCTTGAAATCTTGGACGAATTGTTCTGCTTTGAACGTTTTTGGTCTTAAAGAATGGATCTAAACTTAAAACTTACCCGAATGTAAGTGGCTTCTGTTCTTAACTTTTGAAATTTCTATCAAAATTCCCTAAGGGGCTGAATTTTATTTGGACAAAATAGCTTGAAATGAAGCTTTAGTTATTTGAAATTGGATGTTTCTGCTTTCAACGTCCTTGGCTGCCAAGGGTAGATAATTGTTTTTGAAGCCTTTACCAAGGCATTTCCACTAAATGCTATGGATAAGACTTAAGTTATGTCAAGCCATCTGGCAAAACGAATTTTTAGTCATTTCAAATCTTGTGGCTTCTTGCACGTTGGTTGGGGTGGGATAATTTATTAGTTTTTATTCACTTATTAGTTAACTGGGTATTATTTTGTTATTCGATAATTAATTAATTATCTGCATAATTTAAAAATTACTACAAATTATCTAAAATTCTATTTATTTTTAAAATACTTCATATATACTTTATATATTATACTACAGTGGTCATACGGTACCTTGCATTATACTAGTTCATAAATACTGAGTATTTTAGTTCGGACCGTATTTTATCCCAAAATGCCAAACTTGGACAAAAGTTTATTTTCTTTGACATGCTCCCCCTTTCACCTTCACGAATTTACTAATCACTTGTGAAATAGCATAATCCTTATGATCTCCAAATAATCTTTTACTAGGACTTATGTCAATTACCTTATGACAAATTCAACGTACAATACTTCAGGGTGCAACATCGTCGTAACTTAATATCGCGAAGTATAACATCAAGACAATATATTCCTCCCTTTAGAACATTCGTCCCTGAATGTTGACTGATGCACTTCTCATTTTTATTACTTATATCTTTCGAATACTTTAGAACTTCTCTTGCCATCTTGGTGACTGTCCTGTGAATGAGTCCAAAGTCTAGGGCATTTCCCCCTCCCCCCCCAAGGCCTCCTTCTCGCACCACAACTTGTAGTTGAAATCCTTCTAATCTCGTAACTGTTACTATCTTTCATTATGCAACCTGTACAATTTTGACCTTGTAAGTGTGCCCAATCTCTAGGATTCTTATATAGAGCTTGATAAGATGTCCTTTTGGGCATATATGAGCATACTGAAGTTCTTCGCTCGGTATTTGTTTAATTCACAAATATTGATCTATAATATACCACTGATAAATTAAAACTTCTTACATAATACTTTCCCCATAGGGCTTAATCCTAAAGACTTATCCATTCTCGTCACCTTTTTACTTGCTTTTCCTCTTCCTTACTCATGCTTCCTTAAAACTTTATCGCTCTGCCATACTTTAGCTTTTGACTCTATTTATGAACTTTCCTTCAACTCGCTTACACCATATATTTTCTTATGTTATTCTAGAACTTCAAGAGAGACATCACATCATCTCCAACTTTTCTATATTCTCTTAACGAGATTTCTCAGTACTTAGAAATCATAGGCTGGAAGACATGCCATTGACAATGCCGCTATCATTCCCGGTTATTGGATCCCCATGCTTATAGCCTTCTATATGAAGTATGGACTATGCACGATCTTCTGCCTTTAAGTGCCTCTTATGTTGTTCACTTTTAGCTCACTTACCTTAAAATCTAGCATCGTATCTTCCATCTCTTTAGTGACCTCTCTTTCACCTAGATGTAATTCACGTCCATAACTTGAATCTCCATTATAATACTCGCACGTCTAGTACATACACAATACGGTGGGATCTTCATACTGACTTCTTATGAGACCGGTACTTCTTCTAAATGGCTTCCTTGTAGAGCCATTATATATTATGGTTATTGTGTTATTTCTCTTGAATATCTGATATTAAGAGTAATTCTGACATGTTCTCAAGCATAACTTCTATAATTTTTCTAGGTCCAATAATCAGACTCCTAATTTACTTGAGTGATGTAATTCTTTAATTTCCTCTTCCTTCTGATCAGTTTTTATGTAGGCTTAAGCCATCTTTAGATCTGTGGCTCATCGTATTAGTTATTACCTTAGCCTTTCATGGGCGTTATGGAATAACCATGATAAAATCTTCTAACAAGTCAATCCTTTGTCTATGCCCGGGCTCAATTCTTTCTTTTAACTTATACCAGAATCTTCTATGGTTATTTATCAAAAAATATGTTTCCTGGATAAAACTCCAAATTCTTGAGTGTATCCATAATGTAGTAACTCTGGATCATTGATCAAATAATTCCTTTCACTCCATCTCAGTTTTTTTAACGTGTGCAATTACTTTTCCTTGTCTTTCTGCCCCTTGTTGCGTCCATACTTAGTTTATCTTAGTGACCACACTTTCTAGAGTTTTTATGCAACTCATATGATCTCGAATATTACTTTTAATTCTTACTTCCCATTCATTAGCCATGGTAGGTGCCACTTTCCTTTGGAATAATTACAATGTTGTTGCGAGATTGTTGTTACACGACTATATCCTCTATTGGTTGTTGTGCTTAGGTTGAATCCTTCTTTCTTATCTCGTAAGCTAGTCTTTCGTGGTAGTATTTAGGGAGAACCCTTGTGTGTATGGTGAATCGGGGGAACCCATCTCCCGCCATTGAGGTATATACACAATGTGGTTCCAGCATCTCGAGGCCGTGGGATCGTGATCGGGCTCCTTATCTCGAGGATCATCCGCGATCCTACAGTGGCTCCGTGTTTGAAGGATCTGTCTGCAGCCCATCAAAGGTTACGAAGACGGGGGAATTCCGAGGCTAGTAGCTAGAATCAATAGGTCTTGGTGTCCTATCTAGTAGTCCCATACCTGTATTTTTACATTTAATGTACTCTATACCATGCGGGGTTCCCTCGCCTATATAAGAGGAGCCCATACCATATTGTAAAGGGGATGTTGTTCTATTTCTCCACAAGTGCAATAACATCTCTCTCTCTCTCTCTCTCTCTCTCTCTCTCTCTCTCTCTCTCTTCTTCTTCTTCTTCTTCTTCTTCTAAGTTGTTTATTCTCATTGGCCCGAGGCCTCCTTCACACTTATTGTTTTCTTACTTGTTCTTCATTGTATCGTCTAATATTGGCAATATAGAGCATTGATTAATCATACCTCTAACTGTTATCCCATCTTTGACTGCCTTCGATAGCTCGACCTCGAGCTGGGTATCGACCTCGAAGTCCCATCGACAATCTCCAAGCTCGGGAAACATGCACCTTTGGTTTGATTGCTGCCTCGTCTTAACTCACATTTTATCTCTATACTTTACGCTCTTAGCATTAAATGCTTTATCAACTAGCTCAGAAATAGATCACGTACTATTAGAGTTCTATTTACAAATCTAGTTGTTGTTACCATTTTAATGGTAAAACAGTTTGGTGCCCATCGTGGGGCTAAAAACAATAGTGATTATTTTCTTGCTGGTTTTATCACACCAACACACATTATCTTTCACACTTTTTTGTCCGAGATCCTTTGATTTCAGGCCAAAATGCCCGGCTCGGTAAATGGAGTTGAGTACGACAACCTCGAAAATCACGGGGAAAATGACATGGCTATTCTAGCTGCTGGCGCACCACCCTGTAGTCCTGATATCGCTCTCGGACCAATCCTAGCGGATGAAGATTCATAGAACGCACTACGAGTCAACGAAATTTCTCACACCAACAGGAGCGTACGTCACAACAACCAACAGGAAGCACACAAACCCTCAACCCGGGTAGAACAAGAAGTTAATTTTAATGTTATTTTTTAAATGTTGCAGGCACGACAGTTGGCTACCGCTCAGCTACAAAGTCGCTCGGAACTCCAAAAGCAACAGCGACGGAGACACCCCTTTACGGGGAGCTAGTACCCAAGAGATCAAGTAACGACGACTCGATAGCTGACCTCACTGCAACGAATATGCTTGGGAATATCTACAAATGGATCGAATTAGGTTCGTGAAAGCTCCTACTGCAACCGTCTCCTGAAGAAACAGTCCCAGAACTCGCATCACGGAAACCCAAAACGCCAAACACCCTAGGAGTGAGAAGAACTTAGATCCCTATTGTCGCACCATTACTTGCGCGCGCTCGTTCAGAGGCAGCAACGCCCGACACGATGGGTTAGATCTCATCTTGGTCCAATTGGACACCCACGCCCGGCATCAGTCCTGAATTGGGGCCATGAAAAACCCTTCAGGAACCTCATCGGGTTTGGTATATCCAAACAAACCCCCGACAAAGAAGCTGAGATAGGGCATGTGAAGGTATCATCCATGCACGGCGAATGGAAGGAACGACTTGAGATGCAACCTACCTTGCAACAGCAGGGGGATGGACCAATGACATCCTCGAGGAACCTCCAATGGAACCTCATTCAACATGGCACATATGGTAGGGAAATCCCGAGCAGCCGAGTGCGATTTCAGCATTGCTGTACCAAACATCGTGATCACCATAAACGAGTGCAAAAATGCCAGGCGGTTCAGACATGTTTGACCAAGAATCCACCAAGAGAACTATGGGCTGGCGCAAGAACCCCGAGGCATACGGGATCACTAGCCCAAAAGAACAACAACCATGCTATTCAATAGAGGTCTCCTTCAAGTATCATCGAGCAGTTAGGCTCGAATCCAATTCCAAGGGAGGAAGGATATCGGGAAAAACGATTCTGACAAGCCACAACGTATTTCCATAATAGAAAAAGGGCGAAGACACCCTTCAAAAATCCATAAAATGCAGAGAAATAGTGCTCATCGCCAGGAAAAGACAGGTCCGGGGAATATACCTAGAGGATACCCTTGCATCCAGGGAAAGGGAAGCCGAGATTTCGCCTCGACCTTATATTCACGCATTGGTAACCCCCTACCTCATTTAGCCAATTCCAAGTAAAGTATGTGTTCATGAGTGGAGATTTTTCGACCAACAATGGTAGTGGCGTCAGGCCAAAGCCAATAAGGCAGTGCGGACTAATGAACCAAATCACTCCCACACCTCAAATACTTGATGGATTCCAGACGTTGATCACCACAACAATTAGGAAGGCCTCTACCTCTATGCAACTCGCTTGAGTTTGGAATGGAATGTCGAGTCCGCGAAGAGCAGACGTTTCTACTTGGACAGCAATGGGCGCACCGCCCAAAGGCGATTTCAACCCATTTTCGCCAAAGGGGTGAGACTCCCTGACAAAAGGTGGGACTACGGCATTCGAAAAAAGCTACACACAACGGTAGGAAATCCCGGACATCAATGACTCCGCCACCTAGGCATTCAAAGGGTAAGAAGAATCGCATCTTTTGTCGAGCCTAGTTTAACGCGACAGAAGGTTGCATTAGGGCTCGCACCTCAAAACGGTAGGAACATACCTGACCTCAAAAACGTTGCCTGCACACCCCGAAGCAGGGAAGAACTACTCCGCTCCTTTATTGTTCTCTCCTTTTACTTACCTACATACAACAGTTACCAAGGCATTAAGAAATTCTAAACTCCACTCGGGGATCCGAGGACTTTGCAGGACCCGCCGAGTCCTCTCTCCTCGATCGGATTTTTTAGCCTAAAGGTCTCGGCAGTAATATTATTAGCGAAGCAACGTATCCCCAAGAAAGGGATTGGACAAGATCGCTGCCCTTTCTTCTACATTTGGACTACGTGCTATGATCTCCTCTTAAGGGCAGCATCCTCACGGAAGGACCAACAGTTGGCTCGCTAAGTTCCAGAATTTGAACCATGCAAATGGATCATATAATTTGAGGAGCCGCACCCATGCGAGCTGAGCTCGCGACAATAGGACAATATGTATTTAGAATATATATTTGTGCCAAGCAATAAAGAATACCCTTTTGGCATTTCTTATTTCGGGAAGATTTCGACACATTTGCAGCAAATGCTTTTCCGCCAAATGAGCTCTAATATACTCGGAGACTCACCACCAGCAATTCGATAACTTGTATGACCTCAGGTCGGAAACCCAGCTCATCAAGCCCCTGGAAGGCAACTCCAAGCTCACGAAGAGCTGTCTTCGAGCTCAAACAAACTCTATAACTCGGAGACTACTGTTTATCGACATACAACTGGAAAATCCAAAACTGTAAGACCTCTAGCAGGCAGCCTCGGTGTAACCAAATCTATTCTACAAACGGTAAGACCTCAATAAGCGTGGAAAACTGTAAGACCTCAATAGGCATGGCAAATTGTAAAACCTCAACATGCATGAAAAAATCCCGGAGCTTAGGTTATCCGTCGCATTTGTAAGAATCCCTAAAGGGCATACCCTCGATGTAGATGCCTAAACTCTCATTGGGGTTCAAACATAGCTATGGCCAAACGCATATGACTACGGTCAAAACGGCTGATACAACCAAAATAACGTGACTCTGTGATGCCCGACTATCACTAAAAAATCGCAGGCCACTACACCGAATATACTTTGGAAAGAACCATTTAAATTAGGCTTTCCTCCACAGGCAAAAATGAGCTCCGACAATGTCGACTCTAAAACATAAGAGCGTTGATCTACTCGACCTACGAGCTATGAAACTTACGAGGTGCTCAAAAAATCACCGATAACGACTTGAAATCAAGGTTCCTCTAGAACCAATGAAGTGTCAAGAAAAAATACTATAAAAAGACCTCAATGACCGGATAAAAAGCCTACAAAAAGCCCATGGGCAAAAATAGTGTAAGAGCCATTGTCGCCAGCTAAGAAATCCTTTGGGCCACATATTAATAGGTCTCTATGACCAAACAGCGTAAGAGCCATTCTCGCTAGCTAAGAAATGTTAATTTGAGGATTCAAATGAGCTCGAATCGTAACCCGATTCAGAGATCGGATCCAAATAGTTAACTATGCAGAGTCTCCGAGCCACATACTAAAAGGTATTAAACAACCAAATGGCATAAATGCCACTATCGCCGGCCAGGGAATCATGGAAAATTACGGGTCGATTACAGCTCAAATCGTAATGGGACTCAGAGAATGAACCCAGAAGCTGTGATATGCCTAAGGGAACTGCATGAATGTCACCATCGCCGGCTAGAGAATCATGAAAACTTGATAGGTCAATTACAGCTGGAATCGCAATGCGACTCGGAGACTGGACCCGGAAGCTGTAACACGCCTATGGGCGCGGCATGAATACCACTATTGCCAAACGAATATTCAAGGCAATTTGAAAGTCGATTACAGCTAGAATCTCAACGCGACCTGGATACTAGGCCCAAAAATTACAAAAATTCCCAAGGCCAGGAAAAATAAACCATCATGGCCAGCCCAAACGAGCGCAAAACTCGAGTGTATATTAAGCTTGAGATGGACCCTAACTCGTAGACTAAACCCGAAGATGGTTAAAACATGCAAGCCTAAGGGCAAATCTGGGGTCAAATCGAACCAGTAAAGACTCCAACAAGCATAAATACAGAAGATACAAGTTTCGGGTTTCCCCTCTTATTACTACATATTGATGATGAGGCGCAATATCGGCCTGCATTGTATAATGAAAGCTATATATGCATAACAAAGAAGGCAGGTATTATCATTCTGGAAGCTACAGACCGACGCTCTTTTCCTAATCATCCTCATCATCAGATATCTGGAACATGGCATCGAACTCCTATCCTTTGGCTTGTCCGATCTCCTCTGAAAGATTTAAGCCTCTGGTATGAATCTCCTCGAGGGTTTCCCTCCGGGATCTGAACCTCTCATACTCCCTACTATTGTTTGCTTGATCGAGGGCCTTCTTCAGCTCACCCTTAACGTCAACTGCACTCCTTGAACGAGCCGCCATTTTGCCCCTCCATGGTATTATTCATTACGACCTCGACCCGAACGTTAACCACCTCGATTTTGACCCTTGATAGCTCGGATGAGAGTCTAGCAATCATCTTTGCTTGAGCAACCTAATTTGTGCCTCAAGAGTGGATGCCGCGGCCTGAGCCCTCTCTTTGGCTTTAAAATGGGCTCTAACATGTTCTTGCAGCTTAGTGAATTCACGTTTTGCTTTGCCGACCTCATTCCAAAGTTGTTCCAGTTCCTCCGCCTTGTCCTTCAACTGAAACAGCGACACGTCAAAAACAGCGGGGCAAAAGGGGAATACTGGCCAGTGCGGAATGTAGCATACTTGTTTCTCTAGGAGGGTCTCCTGGGTGCAGCTTCAGTTCTCCCCATGCCATAAATATATGAGCTCATTTTCGTTCACCACATAAAGAAGTTTAAGGAATTTCTCCCTTTCTCGAGCCTCCCGAAACGGGGCCGTACAATGAAGCAGCATAGGTTTGAGCCTATCATGAGCCCATCAAGTTGTTAGCCTACGAGACCATTCAGCTAAATTAGGGACCTCGCCGGGCAACCAATGGGTTGCTGTAGATAAAGGATAGAAAGATTATGGGGCCAGTTTCCTGTGAAGGGAAAGCCGGTTTGAACAGAATGCTTACGTGTGGAGTTCCATTTCTCAGGAAATAGGAAAACTTCTCCGGCAATAATGTCGGTTATCCGGATTCGGATGAACTGACTCATCCACCCCGATCCTCATCCTCATTACTACCGAATGTAGAAGCTCAAATGGACCTATGCTGAAGAGCAACTAAGCCCCGATAATGGAATGGCTAGTACAACCTTATGAGGTGACTGAGGGTAAACTCTATCCCGGCCTTGTCAGAAAAAAATCTCACCGACTGCACTATCCTCCGAAGAAATGGATGAATCTACACCAATGTTATATGGTATCTTCTACATAAATCAATCACGACCCGATCTGGGGACCCTGACGCGAGGAAATGGGTATACACACTTAAAAAGCCCTCAATATGCATCATAACACTCTCCTCGAGGGAAGGTACTTGTACAATCACACCTTCCTCCCATCGACACTCTCTCTTGACTAAAGAGGTTCTCTTCCCTCACCGATAAAGTTATCCTCGACACATGTTCCTGATGGCACGGGACATTGGGAGGCTTCCCCAATGTGGTGACCCTCTTCATGATAGCACACTCTGGGCCTAGCTCTCCAGACATCGGGAGAGGACTAATGGCACCAATCAAAGGTGGAACACATGAAGAAATCCCCCTCATCCGGGGATCAGGTGTCGAAGCAGCGGCCATGGCCACGATGGAATACTGAGAAAAAGAGAAGGGTTTTGGCAAAAACACCCTAAAGAAAAGAAATGAAGTAACTCGCTTAGAGCGCCAGGCTCTACAAAGGAGATAGGCTCGCCAAACATCTGCAAAATCGCTGCTCGAAGGGTGGATAGATAAATATATAGGAGCTAGGCAACAACTGCCTTATTGCCCAAGAAGGCCAGTTAATTCTGGCTGCGTTAAACGTCGCCTTCTCCTTGGGGAGTACATCGACAGAATCATCTCAGACTCCCACATGACTCATATAAATAAAGGGACCTCAGGACACCCTCGACATCACAAACATCGGTTCGGAGGAGCCATCGACTTAACCTTAGGACATGGCTGATCTTAGGGCCCCCAACCTGTCATACGAAAAGGATCTGTGGGAGGAAGAAGAAAAGGAAAGCAGCAAGAAAGACTAGCCGAATAAAAGCTCATTTCATACATTAACAAAAAGGAAAAATGCTTTTTTGCACTATTATTCTCCCGGGAGGAAGAGCACATAAAACAAAAAAGAAGGCATACAGGAAAGGGTTCGGAGACTACTCCTCGCCAGAATCATCTTCACCCCTGCCGGGGACAATAAAAAGCACCAGCCTTCTCTACATCACGCGAGCCTCCTCAAGGTTGGCAGATAGCTCAAAGCCTCTAGCGTCGAGTTCATCTAGGACCTCCCTCTTCGCTTTCGTCTTGGCATGATCCAAAGCTCGTGCCAGTTTCAGCTCAGTCGCCAAGGATATGTCACGAACCATTGCATGTGCTATAGCCACATCCTCCCTACAAGAGGCATCATCTCGCTCGGCCTCAGACTTGTCCACAATCAATGTAGATATATCCACACGGTTTTCCGAGTGAAGGCCCCAGGATGTTGCCAATTCCCCGGTTACAGTCTCGCTCCGCTCCTTCAGCCCTAAGACCTCCACTTCCAACTGACTAATCCGCGAGTTGCTGTGCTCAACCTTCATGGAAAGGCGAGACAGTAAATGTGCGAGTAACAAAACACATATGGATACGAAGTAAAAGGGGAAGGTTTGAGCATGGCATAATACCTTGTCAGCAAGAGCGGCCTTCTCCTGAAGAGCCTCCTCCAAAGAGGCTCGAAGCTCCCCCAAGTCTTTATCTCTCCGGGCGCCATGAGCCTCCGGTTCTTGAAGCTTTGAAGCAATGTTAACATGCTCCTTCTCTTGACCAGAAAGTTCCTCATGAAGCTGATAGATGGCATGATCATACGCCTCTTTACACTGTAGCACAATGGGAAAATTAAGAAAGATGATGAATGTTTCCCGAAAGCGAAAAGGAACATGCAAGGAAAAATTATCACCTACTGATGGGACTTCTCTTCCTCTTTAACAGCGTAAAAAATGTCGAGGTCAGCTCCGTCGGCTACTCCATACAAAAATGTTGGCAACAAAGCCTCCCCTTCTAAAAGGAGTACCAACCGTGGTGTCAATCATCCCCTCGCCATACCACAACTCTCTTGATGAGATTGGAAAGTTCTGAACAAAATCATTCGGGTTGTTGATGTCTCCAAATAGTATTCCATGTCCCTGGAAAGTCTCGAAGCCCGGCCTATCAGGAGAAACGGTCCTACTAGCAGAAGTCACGTCAAATCCGACCGCACGTTTTGAAGTCACGTCAAACCCCCGGCTCTTTAGCCCTGCCAGACCCGACCGTCCCAGACTCAGCAGCCTCTGACTGAGGCATATGTAGATCTCTCAAACTGGACCTTGTCCTCCTCCTTAATAGTCTTCTATCCTCGTCCTCCCCCTCACGATCAGGGTTCGACCCGGATGTTAGGGCAGTGGTTTCATTAGGAAGAGCAGTGGCCGCCCTGTCTTTCATTTTCTTATTCGTATCAGGCACCAAGGCCTCCGCTTCACCATCGGGGGGTGGCATTATATGCATATTCTCTCCAAGGCCTTCACCAGCATAAGAGACGCAGCATGCCATCACTTAGAGCTTGAAAAGAAACACAAAAAGTGAATCACGAGCAATGAAAGATACTCTCCATGATTTTTAGCCACCCAGCGCTTCGTGGATATGGTGGTCTAAGACTGGAGACGATATGGGAACCTTGCATCCAAATGCCTGATCCATCCCGCCAAGTCTGGGAATGCCTTGGGATACCAAGCGACAGCTGGAGAGAGCACAAAAGTGTTATCGTGACAAATAGAAGAATAATTGAGAAGTGTCTAAAGAGAAGTTCACTCAGGTCGATCGTTACATCGCTCTGAAAAAGGTATCCCCTGAGCCGGGATGATATCCGAGGTCCTCACTCAAACAAACTTGCTCATCCATCACCGGTCCTTCCCCTCATCAACACTTGTGAAGAAAGATTTTTTGGACCGTTGGT
Source organism: Nicotiana benthamiana (assembly GCA_034376525.1). NCBI lineage: Eukaryota > Viridiplantae > Streptophyta > Magnoliopsida > Solanales > Solanaceae > Nicotiana > Nicotiana benthamiana. The sequence continues at coordinate 1,315,622 of CM067327.1, read as the reverse complement.
GAAGCTTGATTAAGCCTCGATAAAGCTGCGGGTGGTAAAATCCGATCAAATAGTTAAGGGAAAAGAACTCACTTGTAACCCCTTTGGTAAAATGCCTGAGCATCAACACAATCTCCAAAAAGACGGGTAGATCTAACTGAGGGTCACCCGAAATTGAGCATAAAAGTCAAGGATAACCGGGTCGATTTACAAAGGATGAGATTCGATAGATTTATCAGGTCCCAGGGTGAATGGGTAAGTATATCCGCAGATGAAACCATCCTTGAAGTCAGTAATGTTGTCGTTGTTGTCAGGAATTTCTACCTCCATTTCCTTACTCTGTTGGCAGTCCTCCTTCACTTTGTCAATATTGGTCACGACGCTGACATATCGAGATACATGCTCACATCAACCTGGTGTAGACGAGGGAGTTTCTATGTCAAAGTCATCCGACGTGTAAATATTGGGAGGGGTCCATTGCTCCAAAGTGGGAACTTATTTATTTTCCCCCTCAAACAATCAGGACGACAATGCAGTATCATTCCGTCGAGGGACCATCCTAGAAGTCCTGGCCATGGAAAATGGTAAAACCTTTTTCATAAAGATAAGGAAAAATGTAAAGGAATTAAATAGAAAATTTTTGGTTTACAAGCCTGATGGAAGGATGAAGATGGGGAGTCTAGCCACCGGAGCATTTATAGGAACCGCTGGGGAAGCAGAAGAGACAAACCTACGGTAGTTCAGGGGTTTCTTGATTATCGCATTCGACGTCGGCTCTGCACAATTCCCTGGGACATGGAATTTAATGCTATTAGACAGTTGATTCCATGGCAATAATGGCCTCGAGATGACGATTCAACATCGTTTCCTATCACTTCGTTCTAGGAAACGTGGAGACTATCTATGTATGGTAAAATTGGGGAACCCATCTTCCACCATTGAGGTATATTCGGAATGTAGTGACAGCACCTCAAGGCTGCGGGATCATGATGGGGCTCCTTATCTCGAGGATCATTCGTGGTCCCACAATGGCTCTAAGGTTGAAGGATCTGTCCGCGGCCCAGCAAAGGTTATGAAGACGGGGGACTCCCGAGGCAAGTAGCTAGAATCAATAGGTCCTGGCGTTCTGTCTAGCCGTCCCATCCCCGTATCTTTACATTTAATGCACTCTGTACCATGCCGGGTTCCTTCGCCTATATAAGAGGAGCCAATACCATCTTGTAAATGGGATGTTGCTCCATTTCTCCACAAGTGCAATAATATCTCTCTCTCTTTCTTCTAAGTTGTTTATTCTCATTGGCCCGAGGCCGCCTTGTTTGTTCACTGTATCGTCTAATATTGGCAATATAGAGCCTTGCTTAAATCATAACTCTAACTATTATCCCATCCCTGAATACCTTCAATAGCTCAACCACGAGCTAGGTATCGACCTCGAAGTCCCATCGACCATCTCCGAGCTCGGGCAACAGGCCCTTTTGGTTTTATTACTACTAGCCTTAAATCACATTTTATCTCTATACTTCGCGCTCTTAGCATTAATTGCTTTAACAACTAGCTCAGGAATAGGTCACGTATATTTAGATTCCAATTTAAATCTAATTGTTGTTACTTGTCTGTAATCATCCATAGTTGCTTACCTCTATGCCCTTGTGCTTGTATAGTTGCCTCTGAACTAATTTTTTGACTGCCTTTCCCGTGGCACTTTCTTCTATCCCCATAACACTCATACGGTATTATTAGCTACCCCGAATATTATTTGAATATATCTCAAGTATTATAATGATATTCTTTTAGGCTGAACTCTCCATGTTGGATTCTACTATATTTATCTCACACGGTCTGAGTCTGTAACCTCCTGTTTAGCCATAACTGGGATCTTCCGGACCAATTACTAACTACTCATTGTGCCATTCTCATATCAATATTCCTTGTAATATTTCTTGGTTTATTTCCTTTATCTTAACTTACATCTCACACTGGCTCCTTATTTATTAATAATAGTTCGGGAAGGAGTCTTTACTTCCTCTCCTTGACGTCGTGCTTGCACAATATTCTTGAATCGTAGCGTACCTATAAGATTTAGATAAGTGTCATCTCATTCCTCTTTAATTTATCGAATTCTTTCTTTACCATTCCATATTCGCCCCTTTAGGGGTGTACTAAGAGCTGAAGCCACGAGGATCTAACGATAGATGGTTTACCTCTCATCTTTGGCGTCGTTTTTCAACATCAATGATACTTACTTTCCTTGCGGCAATCCTTCTGTACAAAAGAAAAGATGATAAATCTCCTTACTCGCGAGGGTGACACTTAATGTAACTGGTACATACAGTCTCTTAAGCTTAACTTTGGTAGCATTGCTTGCTTTAGAAAAGCGTCTTCCTGAATGACAATTTTCTGAATTTCTCTTAAACCTTCTTCTGTTGTCCGTCCTATTATTGCCGGAATGTGATATGAAATTCTCATGATACTGAATATTACCAAATCACTTAGTCCCCAATTCATATTTAGTTTATCTTATTCACCAGCCATACTGAATTCTATTACTCTAGGAGCTAACTTTTCTTTTTGGTAATCACGCTAGAGTTGCAAATTTATTTCTCGAAATGAGGATATGACTGTATGGCCTATACTCTTTTGTTGTCCTAAGGCCTGTTACCCCTCGTCTCTTTCTTCACTTGACTATAGATTTTATAATATTGATATACCGTCATACACGTGCCACATCTTACTCATAATGCTTCATTAACTCGTTTCTTATTTCCGCTAACAAGACATTCTTTTACTTTTAGCTTCCCTTTGATCCTTCCCATGACTCTTTAAATTGCTTAATATTCTTGCTTTGCTAGGGACGCGAGGCACACTAAGGTAATATGTATCCCTTCAAGGATTATAGTGCATGTCTTTGTAGTACTTATATCTGGCTGCACTATTTTAATGTGTACCATCTGAGTGTCTCTCAAGGAGATCTATAAGCACATTTGCAATATCCTTCAATATTAACTGTCACAAATAATTCATCCGTCATATCTTCTTATACTACTTCTATTAACCCATAAGGTATATCTGGAATGGGTGCGACCAATTGTATATACCTCTGTTACTATTGAATATAACTCAAAAAGCTTATGTGCCTCTACCTAAATTATAAACATTGTTAATCTTTGTTAATTGGGCGCCTCGTACCATTCTTTATCTCGCTTCTTCCGGTTGTTGAAACTTGTATTTATCTTCTTAATCTCTCATTTTCTTTCACAATGAAGGTGGATAGCCATTCTTGCCTTAAAACTTCTTATCAAGAGGCTTACACCTTTCAGTACACACATGATGTGCTGGAGATCTCATATTTACTTATCATAAGCATGATACAAAGTCGAGTTCCTCTAATTCAACAATTCCTTAGGTATATCTCTTATCGATCATCATTTTGAATGTAGGCATTGTCTTATTATGAATAAAAATAGAAGTTCGGGACTTGAATTCCTATAAGTGAGCTCTAGGACATGTGTCTAGAGTATGAAGAAAGATAACAGCCTTAAATGTCATGTAAGCTCCTGATTATAAGTGTGGTGTAGGGCACACCCATAAACAAGACTCTACTATACACAGCTTATAGATTCCTTAGGATAGGACTGGTCTTATACCACTTTTGTCACGACCCAAACCAATGGGCCGTGATGGGCACCAGGACCTTACTAAATCAAGTACCAACGTAACATATCTTTCTTATTACATCATCATAAACACGTAACATACGAGCCTAAAAGCCCAACGTGATCATTTATAAATTCAAAATGTAGGGCGATAAGGCCGTAGAATCTTTCATGTACACGATATACGTTTAGAAGCCTCTAAAAATCATAAATTACTTAAAGATCGGGACAGAGTCCTGCCATGCCAAGCATTACACGTCTAAATTATACTAACCAAACGCGCAACTCCAAGGCAAATGGAGTGCACCAACATCTTCTATTGAGCTGATAGCCTACATTAACGGCTCTCGACCTGTCTATCTGGGCCTGCGGGCATAAAATGTAGCATCCTCGGGCAAAAGCGATGTCTGTACGAAATAATGTACCGAGTATGTAAGGCAATATACTGAAAGCTGAAAATGGACTGACAATATAATAACTGCAAGTTGCTGGATGTCGGCGATAAGATGTGCTTATCTGTTGATACTGACTCAGGTCTCTCAATATAGTAAGTAAAATAGTTGTCCGGCCCTATAAGGCTCATTGTACATATATACATACATACATACATATATACATATATATATATACATACATACATACATATATACATATATATACATACATACATACATACATATATACATATAGATATATACATACATACATATATATATACATACATACATATATATATACATATATACATACATATATACATAGATACATATATACATACATATATACATAGATACATACATATATACATATATACATACATATATACATATATATATATACATATACATATATATATATATATACATATATGTATATATATATGTATATATATATATATATGTATATGTTCTACTATTGTTGGCTCGCTCATAGACCCTCGGCCATACTAGGCTCTGTATCTCGGCCAGTTGGGCTCGCTCTTAAGCACTCGGCCACAGTTGGCTCAGTATATATATAACTACTCTGCGGTAATAGGTTCTTTCATAGCGCTCGGCATACTAGGCTCTGTATCTCGACCAACTAGGCTCGCTTAAGTGCTCGGCCACAGTAGACTCGGTATATAATTTGTCATCTGATTAGAGGTTGTCCAGTGGGGGCCTGCCCATCGAATATAGCTCGATGATGACAAAAATACTGTAATACTATATATATAGACTGTATGCTCTCTTGACTGGAAGAAAAAATACTCAATTGAATATGAAATCCTGACAATAATAGTATTGTAACTCACAAGGCTAGAAAAATATGCGTAGCTTGTGAGACAAGCAAAATATACGTAAATTCTGGATTTTTTTTATGACTCATTATCAAACTTGTATAACGACGAAATCATGCAAAAAAAAAAAAAAAGAATAACTTTAACATTCTTATTTTTTGCATTATTTGAACGAATCTGCTTAACGAATCTGCTTTGAACGTTTTTGGTCATAAAAAATGGATTTAAACTTAAAACTTATCCCAACGTAATTGTGGACAAAATGGCTTGAAATGAAGCTTTAGTTGTTTGAAATTGGATGTTTCTGCTTTCAACGTTTAATGCCAAGGGCAGATTATTATTTTTGAAGCCTTTGCAAGGCATTTCCCCCAAATGCTATGGATAAGATTTAAGTTATGACAAGCCATCTGGCAAAATGACTTCTTAGTCATTTTAAATGTTGTGGCTTCATTCCACGTGAGATGGGGTGGGATATCTTATTAATTTTTTATCCATTTATTAGTTAACTGTATAATATTTTGTTATCTAATAATTAATTAATTACTCTTATAATTTGAAAATTATTACAAATTACTTAAAATTCTATTTATTTTTAACAAATTTCACATGTACTTTATATATTATACTATCGTGGTCATATGGTACCTTGCATGGTATTAGTTCATAAATAATAAGTATTTTAGCTCCTATTTTACCCCATAATGCCAAACTTGGACAAAATTTTTTTTCTTTGACTTGCTCCCCCTTACACTTTCATGAATTTACTAATCACTTGTGAAATAGCATAATCCTTATGATCTCCAAATAATCTTTTACTAGAAATGATGTCAATTATCTTATGACAAATTCAACGTACAATACTTCAGGGTGCAACATCGTCGTAACTTAATACCGCGAAGCGTAACATCATCGTAATATATTACTACAGAACATAACATCAACATAGTACTGCGAGCGTAACAGACTCAAATAGTCCAAGTGAGTCTGAAGGTGGGGAAGATCTCGAGGATGGAGATGTTGCCTCCGATGAAGATTAGGAGACTCAGGTCTTTAGTTTTTTTTGTTTTTCTTTTGTATATTTTTAGGCCATTTGGGCCGTGTACGTTTTTTGGACTAGAACAATTTGTCTCTTGTAAAGAAGATCATTTTATATATAAGTATAAGGCTTTCCTTCCCCTTTCGGCTCTTAAGTTTTTCCTTTGTTTTGTTATTTTTAATCACAAAGGTTAAAATGCCTTAGCATGAGAAAACAAGGTTGTGCTCGAGGGTTCGAACAACCCTTTGCTTTATTAGAGTTTTTGAGGATCGATATTATCAAAGTTTTCTCCAAAAATGTCTTAAACTCGTGGTTTGCCGAGGGTTGCCTTTTAGAACTGGTTGAGAAAGATTTATTTCTTTTTTGAAGGCCTATTTTTGTTATGGGTTTTAGATGTCTCCGAACCATGTTAAATTGGTAGTATCCTTTTAGTTCGGTATCTTCCCATTGGGCTTGTTTTCCCATTTTATCTGGACTTTCCCGAGATAACAATCCTCGAGTGGAGTGTCATGGCCTTTAGAAATTGGGGAGTTGCCTATTAGGTCTTTCGTCCCCGAGGCTCAATATTAGTTCGATTTTTCTGAGGCTTTTTCGGCAGTCCCAGAGTGTGGGTGTGATTATCCGAACTAAGCTTATTTTCTTAATAGATCGAAAATATGAGATTGTAAAGTGGAAAATTTCCAAGACATAAGATAGTTGCAAGGAAAGTACTTTTCTTTATTCTTGTAAAAAATAGACACATATCCGTACATGTTTTATGTTAGGGCTCTTATGCTTCTCGTTTTGATCGTTTGGCCCTTACAATAAATCCTATCTATTGATACCCTTCCATTTTGAAATAATTTCCTTGCTAGAACAATTCAATATCCGAGGGTAATCCCTCCAATATTCAAGGTTGATTGTAAAAGTATCTTGGATACTGCAAACATAGTCTTTGATACCGATTCGTGACCGGCCTTTGATTCTATGTTAGCACGATCCACTGTTGCCTTGTTAAAAACCTTGCCGAAAAACTCAATTGGGAAAAAAACGGTTCAAGAAAAAAAGAGTGCAACACATGCTTTAAGACCTAAAGGATTTGTGGTGCTCCTTATCGATAACCTGCAAGTGTTAGTTCAAAAATAGAAATAATTCAAATGGGGTCGTACCTCAACAATAATATCATTTAAGATGAGCTACATTCCAATTATTCGGTAGTTGCTCCCCGTCCATCGTTATGAGCTTATAGGATCCTTTCCGTGTGATATCGATAATCTGGTACGACCCTTCCCAGTTTGGACCCAACTTCCCTTCATTTGGATTTCGAGTACTTAACGTGACCTTCCTCAGTAATAAGTCCCCTATGTTAAAATATCAAACGTTGGCCCTGATGAGTGGTGATTTTACCATTCATTTTAGCCTTTTTTTCTTAGATTTTATGTCCTTTTAATTATACAATGAGGTTGTTTATGGTGGTTATTGTTAGATTTTCAGGTAAATGATGTTATGGGGTGATTTAAATTGGTTTGAAGTGGAATTGAGAAAAAGAGGTTGAAGTCATGCAAAAATCTTCAGTGAATTCCACTTCTGCGGTGGTATGACCGCAGAAGCGACTTTCGCTTCTGCGGAAAATGCTGAGAAGAGGGTAGCCGCATCTGCGTTTAGGAATCCGCTTCTGCGTTAATTGGGCCACTTCTGCGTAAACTGTGTAGATTAATTGATTCGCCTCTACGATTAGACTGGCCGCTTTAGCGGAACCGCATATGCGATTATTGTTCTGCAGATGCGAAGGCAATGTATCAGGCCTGGGACAAAATAGACATTTCATAATTTTTCATCCCAAATCATTTTTATACTCATCCAACAAATCATTTGGACATCTTTGGCTTATTTTTCAGTCCTTAGACCAGAGAAGAACAAGTTTTGAAGTTAGGGTTTTCACAAACACACTTGGGTCTTGAAGATTAAAGCTTATGGTTTAGATTTTCATACCCATTTATGTTTAGTTCTTCATATCCTTGCTTTGTATTGAATATTTAGGTGTGTAGTATTTATTTCCAACACTTGATTCTTGTTTATGAGAATATTCGTATTTAAAGTATGGATTAAATACCTTGTTGTGCTTATGTATTGAACGATTTTTATATATTTATGAAGTGAGTTATTGTTACTTTAGTTATTCTTGTTCTTTAATGTTTCCAAAGGGATTAGCTAACCCTAGGACTCGCCCATTAACTCTGAATTGATTTTGAAAAAAATATTTTGGGATTGGGAAAGATTAATTAACAAGAATTTGAGGCGTTAATTTATTTTATAGATTCTACCTAGGGATATGATTGAACTACTTGTAGTCTTCCAGGTGTGCTTAATCTTCTAATTGTTTTAGGGATAATTCAATTAGGAAGTTTTGTTAGTCTTCGAAAGAAGCTAATTAAGAATTGTATCCATGGCTAATTAACACAAACTCGCTCATATTTGTAAAATCATGAAATACATTGGATTGTTACTTGATTGTAATTTCCGGTGCATTCATACTTGGAGCCATTGGTCATTTTACTTGCTTTCTAGGTTAGTTTACATTTTTGCATTTTTGCATTTAGATATAAAAACCTTTTTCAACTAAAATTCTTAGTGTTTGGCATTGCGCAACTAGCGACAATTTTCTTGCACTGCTAATCGCCTACACATTGTTCTCTGTGGGATTCAACCCTAACTCATAGTTGGGTAAATTATATTGCATTAGACCATGTATATTACGTTTTAGTAGTAGATTTGGACGTCATCAAAATTGGCGCCGTTGCCGGGGAATAATTTGGCATAATTTAGGTTGCTTGAGAAGTAAGCAAAAGTGCTTTGATCCAAACTTGTGAATACTTGTGTAATTATTTTTCTTACCTTGGTCAAACTTTTATTGTTAGTTTCTTGTTTATTTTACTATTCTTGAAAAATGGCATCATATAATAAAAATTGGTCGGATAGTAGTTGTTCATACTTTGATGACCCTTGTCCTTATTGTGGAGGACCACACTCGTGGAAAAATTATTTAAATTCTCCCGGGAGCAGATTGTGCGCATAATTTCAAATCCATGAGTGGAGTATTTTTGATAAGTGTGGTTTCCAAAATGATCATTGGAATTATTGTGCTTATTTTTTATTCCCTTCCCCAAGCTCCCACTATGATGCTTTTACTTGTCTTGATGAGAATTATAGGGCTATGGAAAAAGTTGAGCATGGCCAAAATGGAGTTTTCAAACTTATGTTGGATTGTTTACTTGAAGAAGTAAACAAGGAGCAAAATGCCTTGGAGGAGCTTTTGGATAATAGTCTCCGAAATGACATGGCGCTTAAAAGGTTGCACTCACAAATGGATGAATTGATGGAAGCTTCAAGGGCTCAAAAAGCCTCGGAAGTAAATGAAAGCCAAGAACCTTTCTTGGAGATTGAAAGTAAAAATCCTTTCTTGGCACTTGATCAAAACGAAGAAGAACTCTCAAATGCTCGAAATGAGAGGATGATGCTCATGTTGGAGACCATTCTGGAAAATGAGGAGAAGCACAACTTTGCACTCGAGGACTTCAAACAAAGCTTGGCTTACAATGACGAACACATCTGCGCATTGGAGGATCAAATGCAAATATTGGTTGAGCTCACTGTGCCCAACAACTTAGTGTGCGGAAGAAAGCCAAGAAGAGTCCAATTCCGAGGAAGAAAGTGAGCTTTACTTCGAGGTCTCAAGAATTGAACATCCACCAACCGATTCCATGAGTATTAATGATGCTGAGAAAAATATTTGAATTAGAGTCAACCGGTGTAAATGCAAATTTTGTTGAGACTGACTCTAGTTCAGGGGAAGAAGAGGATGTCAAAATCTAAGAAAAATTGCAAGTCTTAGGTTTGAAGTCACATTCCAAGCAATTTTCAACATCGACATTGTGTGATGACACGGAAATTGAACTGCATGAATCAGTGAAGGACTGCGAGGAGGAAAAACTCACACCATACATCTTACAATTTGAGAAAACAAGAAAGCAAAATGACATTCCTCACTTGAGAGCCAAGAAGGGCAAAATGTAGATTCTAAGCATTGGCTCGATCATCAAATTACCACCTCCCCATTGCTCGTGGTCAGAAGCTTAACTCTAAGCTAGGTGCCCAATTCATATCATCCAAGTGGCGAGAAAAGTGGTAATGTTGTTTGCGTCCTGCCACAACGTTAAATGCGGCGCTTGGTGGGAGGCAACCCATCGTTTTTTGAATTTTTTGGTCATTTTTGATTTTTTTAGAATAGCTAAGAATATTATTTTTGACTAATCTGCCAAGTATTAGATCTTTTGGAGTTGATTTGAACAGGTCGAAGTGGTCCGGAGGGTCAAACCAGTAGCTGCAGAAAACTGTCCAATAAATCTCTGTTAAAACTGCTTCTACGGCTTACACACCTCATCTGCAGTCCCGTAGAAACGGAAAATTTGGTTAAAAGTGAAAAGGAAAATAACTGGACAGTGCAATATATGTGAAGAAGAAAGTGAAAGCCGCATAAGCGTACATGCTTCCGCAGAAATGAAACCGCTTCTACGATATAAAATTCGCAGAAGCAGAAATTGAAAAGTTCAAAAATCACTGAATCGCATAAGCGACTGGTAAACAGCAAAAGCGGAATCGCTTCTACAGCTCAGATTTTGCAGAAGCGGAAACAGTTCGGTTTTGCCAAAAATAGTGTGTTTGCAAAAACAGCTTCCTGGACCCGTTCAACCGAATTTTTTGGCTCAATTGCAGTGTTTTAAATTTCTTCACACAATTCTATTGCCTGAATTATCTTGTGTTGACTTTTTGTAGGTGTTCAATTGAAAATTGACCCAAACCCAAGCGGATCACACCATGAAATTCAAGAAGATATTGATGAGCCCTTTGATGATTCTCGCTTCATTTCTGCTGCATGTGAGCGTCGATATCTGGACAAACTCTTCAGGAGGAGGGTCATTTTTGAAAAGGGGATACATGAAGATAAATTGGCCGAAAAGCTTCCAGATTTCTATGCCCGGATCAACTCATCAGGATAGTCTTGCTTTATCTTCACTCCTAGCAAAGACAATAAGGAGTGGGTTCGTGAATTTTATGCCAACCTCAGGCACGTAGATTTTGATAGCCCGCAAATCGTCATCAGAGGTAAAGTAGTGAGGTTTGGGATTGAGCAAATCAATGACACTCTGGGTATTCCCAACGTTCGGTTGGAGCAGGTACAAGCAAAAGATAATTTTGAAAATGGAGCATGGCTTGTCTCCAAACTTATCCCGCCGCACTTGAGAGGAAAATGGGGAACCAAGAGGAAAGGACTCGAATCTCTTGAATTCACTACTGAGGCAAAGATGTGGCTATATATACTGTGCAACATGGTATCTCCGTGCGAAAATGTTATAGACGTCTCCTATACTCTAGCATTGATTATTGCATGCCTAATGGATGACATTTTTGTGAATGTCGGATACTACATTCTGCGAGAGATGGGGGAGTACTTGAGAACAAAGAGGCAGGCATGATGTTCCCCTCCCTGATCACATAGTTGTGCATCAGAGCAGAGGTTGACGTCCGTAGCAGTGATCGGTGGCTAACAGTAGACAAGCCTTTTCATCGTTTGAGAGTGACAGGAGAGGGAAGTGTGATCAAAAGAAAAAAGAGAATAGTCACCACCACAGCCACCAGTTAGAGTCCTCTTCACAGGCTGCTTAAGGGCTATTCAAGATACTTAACTCCGAGCATGCATAAATTAAGGAGTTAGTATCGCAACTCCCGAGTGGACCCTCATCCTCCCAGCTTTGGCCTTCTTACTTCTCCAGGGCCGAGATGCAGAGTTAATTGAATGCTCAGAAAAGCCAGAATGAGTCTATGAAGAAGATGGAAACATCAGTGACCAAACTGGAGGGAGCCTACTGCACTTTGGCCAAGGCCCATGCTACCTTTCAGTCAGGTTTTCAGAAAGAGAAGAAGAATAACAAGAAAAAGAGCAAATTCATGATCAAGATATGCAGAGACATCAAAGCCATCTTCAAATGGGGAAACCCAGGCGCGAAGATGACGGTAGTAGCCCAAGATGACAGTGAGGATTATTCCTTCATTTCAGAGTCTGCTGGCGATGGTAGAGACGATGATGATGATGAGAAGGAGGAGACCGAGGATGATGGATCTACGAATACAACTCAGCACTGATCAGCCGTCCTCCCACAGTCTGCTAGTCTGATGCAGACCTCAGGGAGACCCTCAAACTTTTTATGCTTCATAATTGATATTGTGCAGTGAGGACACTGCAACTTTTTAGTTGGGGGTGGCTATTATACTGTATTCATATTGTGAGATTATGTGCCCTTGCCGGAAGTTACTGTAGCACCATCATGTCATTTGGGACGTGCATGCAAAATTTCAGGTCAATCGGACGTGTTTTGGTTAGGTTTTAAATCGAAAGCGAGTTTAGTTAAGTTTTGAAGTTTTGAAGTTCAAATTATTGATTAATTCGAGTTTCCGGCGTTGTTTTAGGTGGTTTAAGGATTAGTACAAGTTTGAATGATGTTATGGGATACGTTCGTGGGTTGGTTGACGTCCCCGTGGACTCTAGTGTGTTTCGGATGCCAAACGGGACATTTTTGTGTTGTGAAAAGTTGCAGAAAATCTGATCCAACTATTGCAGGCCTTTCTTCATTGAGATCGCATACCAATTCATGCGATCGCGTAACATAATATCTGTGGGGGCCAATTTACTTCAATGCGATCGCATCACCCTCTATGCGATCACATAGATCCGTGTTCCCTTACTTCGCGATCGCACTCCCCTATATGTGTTCGCATTGAGCAAATCTAGCCGGTGACTCAGAGGTTCATTTCCTCTATGCGATCGTAGGAGTCCTTACGTGATCGCATAACTCTTCTTTTCTTTCTTACGCGATCCCAGCCTTCACATCGCGTTCGCATATACCATTTTTCCAGGCTTTCAATTTTACTCTACGCGATTGCATCCCTTCATATGCGATCGCATTGAACAAATAACCTGGGCAGATATAAGCATTTCAAAACGAACTCAAGCCTGGGCAGCTCGGTTTTAGGAGATGTTTCAAGGGATTTTTAGAGGCAAACATTGAATAACGATTCCTTACTCCTTTATGATTATTACCCGCTAATGTAATCTCGAATTCAAGCCTTAATTTCGGATTTTGAATGAAAATTGAGGTATACTTCTTAGACATAATTTGTATGATTTGAAGGGGTATTTGACCTCCAATTTGGGAGATTTTTATATGCTTAGACTCGTGAGAGTACGACGTTTCTGAAAATGTATAAATTATTTGATTCCAAGACGTTGGCCTGAGGGGCATTTTGGTCTTTTCACCTATTTTCGCGCCTTAGCTTTAATTTTAACAGTGTAATTAGTTACTTGCGATGTTAATTACAATATGTAATGTTTTGAATATATTTGGGCCACTCAGAGTCGGATACTCGTGGCAAGAGCATTGTTTCTTAGCGGTTTTGTACCGGTTCGAGGTAAGTGGCTTGTCTAACTTTGTGTGGGGGACCTTTCCCCTTAGGATATCTTTGTCATTGTTAAATGCCTTGTGCGCGAGGTGACGGGCGTGTACTTGTGCTAGTTGTTGAAAATTCACCTTACTTGGATTATTTAGATTGTGTTTCTTCACATATCTAATTGTTAAAAAATGAAACTTCACTTGTTTTGACTTAGGAAAAGCATGTTAGTAAATTATTTGACCTATTTTACTAAATTGCAATATCTGTCTTCTCTAGGAAAGCTTGTTAGCAACTTATTTGCCTTATTTGACTAAATTGCAATATCTGTCCTTCTTGTGAAGCATGTTAGATGCTCGATTTTACTTGTTGTTCGCATTTGGCTTCCTTTACGTTAAATATTGATTTATTGTGGTGTATTTACTTTTGGGACTACGGGTTCAACTCCCAGGAGATCCTCTGTTATTGGTAGGTTGGACTACAGGTTCAGTTCCCTGGAGATCCTCTGATATTGACATGACGGACTACGGGTTCAATTCCCAGGAGATCCTGATATTGATATGACGGACTGCGGGTTCAATCCCCGGAAATACTCTGTTATTGGAATAAAGGACTACGGGTTTAATTTTCGGAGATCCTCTGTTATTGGTATAAAGGACTGCAGGTTCAATTCCCGGAGATCCTCTGTTATTGGTATGAAGGACTGCGGATTCAATTCCCGGAGATCCTCTGTTAGAGATATGATGGACTAAGGGTTCGATTCCCGGGAGATGCTCCAATATTGGTATGAATGGACTGCGAGTTCAATTCCCGGAGCTCCATGTGGAAATCATGACTTTTGAGTGATTTGCCTTGTATTCATAGTCTGTACTTGTAGCTGTTTTGTTTTAATTACTATCTTGTTAGATATTCGGGATTTACTTCATTGTCTTCTGTTTATTTATTTTTACATTATTTCTTATGTTCGTCTCGGTAGGGCCTCCACCTTCCTCGTCACTACCCCATCGAGGTTACGCTTGGCACTTACTGAGTACCGTTGTGGTGTACTCATGCTACTCTTCTGCACACTTTTATTGTGCAGATCCAGGTACTTCCGATCGGACACGCTATATGTGATTTAGGAGCTATACTCGGAGATTTGAGGTATGCATCTGCCACGTCCGCAGAGCTGAAGAGTCTCCTTTTATTCCTCCTTTAGCTAGTGGTTTCATTCATGTACTCACACGTTGTAGACAATCCTGGATGTTAGAGCCATATGTTATACTTTACTCTTAGCATGTGTTGCCCGTGGGTTTCCGGTCTTGGAGGTTTTTACTTTATTTTGATTCGACATGTATGTGCTAGGCGTCACTCTATACATTATCTTATGCTATTTATGGATTATTTATCATTTCTGCAAAGATTGTTGAATTTCCGAAATGTGTCAGGCTTACCTAGTCACGAAGACTGGGTGCCGTCATGACAGGTTCACGATTGGTGAACTAGGGTCCTGACATATATTTATGTTATGGATACTGTATCCCCTTGTCGGGCTTGTGATTATGTTGTTTTGTACATTGTGTGCCCTTGCCGGGCTTGGTTTTGATTAGTCATGTTTGTTTGTGTTTTTATTTTACTTTGGTTATTTATTTTTCTTATTATTAGCTTATATTTTTTCTTTTTAGTAGTATTAGCTTCTTTTATTTTAGTATACTTTATAGTAGTTCCGTTTTCTTTTTTTTCTTTCCTTAAATACAATTTTCTTGGGTTTTCTTCATGCTATGGTTCTTTCGCAAAGAATACTTTTGAAGTGATTTTTCCCCCCAGGTGACTTTTTCTGATGATGGATAGATTAACAACTTTCTTAAGGGGATTAGTCTTGTTTTGCTAGGATGACGCTTTGGATTATTTGGTACTGATAATATTAGTCTCTTGTATGCAAATTGTAAATTAAGAATACCCCTCCAAAAATTTGATTTTGAACTTAAACAAGTAAGTGATTGGTGCAAAATAATTCTTGTAATAAAGTTTTGGCTTTTTTTAGTGACTCTTTACCTACTAGTTCAAATATTGCTCTAAATGTCATTATTTGAAAACAAAATTGATCCATCTTGATTAGTTCATGTGCCATGTGTGCTAGTGTTTATTCAAATAAATCTTGTATTTACTTCTATCATCTAGAACTTGCCCGATTGATTTTCAGTACTAATTATAGTATCATTGGTTGGAGGAATGACCTTAGGCATTATTTGTTTTTATTTGCAAAACCTCTTTAGCCTTTCAAGCCTACCTTTGTATAAATGATATCACTAGTACCCAATTTGAGCTTTTAAACAATTTTTTGGCCAACTCATTACAAACATTTTCCTTTTTGAAAAATAATTCCCTCTCTTAAACCCGTCCCTCTTTGAATATTGAGAATGAGTCCAAAATCCTAAGTTGGTGGTGATGCCGAGGTTGAGATTGCTAAGGTTGTATGTTGTGTTTAGGATCCATGCCTCAAAAGTGTTTGTTTAAAGTATTCAAGCTCCAAAAAAAAGAGATGAAAATATATTTATATAAGAAAAAAGAGAAAATATGTGTACGTATATAAAGTATGGAGTCTTGAATAAAACTAGAAGAGGTATATGCGGTGGTTCTATATTGGGAACTAAATGAAAGTGAAGCTATGGGGGTTTGAAAAGGAGCAAAGTGCAAAAGAATGGAAAATTGTGAGTAGTGTTCAAAGAAGGTGAAGTCGCTTGTACCCAAATGTATATCCAACCCTTCCCTAAACCTACATAATAAGCTAAAAAAGTCCTTATAGGACCTCCAACCGAGCATTCTTGAATAAGCGATGAATTAAAATAAGGGCAATCTTATGGTATGAAGTGCTGTAACACTTGAAGTTCCTTGTGAGAGTGAGTATTTTTTAAAAATTTTTAATGTTGTATTGTAAATATAGTGATTTTGGGACTTTCTTTCTTGTGAGGGCACATGAATTAGGAAAGATTGGTGAAATTAAGTAAAGTGAGCATTTTTAGTGAACTAGTGCTTATGAGTTACTTCTTGAGGCTTATGTTGATCACTCGGTTATTTTTTGAACACCCTTGTACATTCTTGATGTTGTTTTTCTTTATGAGGGGGTCATTCTAGAAAGATGTGCATACTCGACCCTAATTATTAGTACCAACCAAATCCATGAGTATGGTGTTTAACTTGAAGAATGTGTTATGTAAATAATAGCAATACCACTTGTGTTTTAAATGTTGAATCCTCATTCAAGTTTTGGTTTTGATTTGCTTTAGGACAAGCCAATGCTTTAAGTTAGGGGTGTTGATGAGTGGCAATTTTACCACTCATTCTAGCCTTTTTTTTTCTTAGCTTTTATGTCTTTTAATTATACAATGAGGTTATTTATGGTGGTTATTGTTAGATTTTCAGGTTAATGATGCTATGAGGTGATTTGAATTTATTTGAAGTGGAACTGAGTAAAAGAGGTTGAAGTCATGAAAAAACCTTCAATTAATTCCGCTTCTGTGGTGGTATGATTACAAAAGCGACTTTCGCTGCTGCGAAAAATGCTGAGAAGAGGGTAACCGTATCTGCGGTTTAGAATCCGCTTCTGGGCTAATTGGGCCACTTATGCGGAAATTGTGTTGATCAATTGATTCACCTCTGCAATTAGATTCGACGCTTTTGCGAAACCACTTCTACGGTTATTGTTCTGCCAACACGAAAGCAGTGCTTCAGGCCTGGGGCAAAATAGAAATTTAATAATTTCTCACCCCAAATCTTTTTTATCTCGTCCAAGAAGATCTTTTGGACATATTTGGCTTATTTTTCAGTCCTTAGACTAGAGAAGAACAAGTTTTGAAGTTAGGGTTTGCACAAACACACGTGGGTCTTGAAGATTAAAGCTTGTGGTTAAGATTTTCTTACACATTTATGTTTGTTTCTTCATTTCCTTGCTTTGTACTGGATATTTAAGTGTGTAGTATTTATTTCCATTACTTGATTCTTGTATATGGGAATATTCATATTTAAAGTGTGGATTAAATATCTTGTTGTGCTTATATATTAACTGATTTTTATATATTTATGAAGTGAAATATTATTACTTTAATTATTCTTGTTCTTTAATATTTCCAAAGGGACTAGCTAACCCTAGGACTCGCCCATTAACTCCGAATTGATTTTGGGAAAAATAGTTTGGGTTTGGAAAAGCTTAATTTACAAGAACTTGAGGCGCTAACCCTCATTTTATAGATTCTACCAAGGGATAGGATTGAACTACTTGTAGCCTTCCGGATGTGCTTAATCTTCTAATTGTTTTAAGGATAATTAAATTAAGAAGTCTTGTTAGTCTTCCGAAGAAGCAAATTAAGAATTATTATCCGTGGCTAATTAACATAGACTCGCTCATATCTGTAAACTCATAAAATACATTGGATCGTTACTTGAGTGTAATTCCCGATACATTCATACTTATAACCATTGATCATTTTACTTTCTTTTTAGGTTAGTTTCAAATTTTTGCATTTAGATATAAAAACTTTTTCAACCAAAATTCTTAGTATTTGGGATTGTGCAACTAGCGATAATTTTCTTACATTCCTAATCGCCTAAACATTGTTCTCCGGGGGATTCGACCCCGACTCATAGTTGGGTAAATTATATTGCATGCGACCTGTCTATTACTTTATTGTAGTGGATTTGGACATCATCAAGCCCTTCGATTGTGATACCTTTAGATATTTTGCTTCTGGGCAGGTAATTGAATAAAGGCAGCTTCACGCCATTCATCTAATTGCTCCAAACTTGTATTCAAGGCCTCATCATTTGATTCCTGCGTCACATATCGGAATCTGGTGCTCGGCTCCCTGAATTCGACCGGTATTAGAGCTTCAGTGCCACAAACCAAAGAGAACGGGGTAGCCTCGGTACTGGACTTCAAAGTTGTGCGATACGCCTAAAGGACTTTGGGCAAGATATCTCTCCACTTTCCCTTAGCGTCGGTCAATCTTTTCTTGAGGTTTTGGATTGTGGTTTTGTTGGTCGATTCAACTTGCCTATTCCCACTAGGGTTATAAGGTGTTGATAAGATCGTTTAGGTTTCGAGAAATTTGGTCACCTTGATGTCGATAAACGGTTTTCTGTTGTCACATGCAATTTCAGATGTTATTCCAAATTGACATATGACGTGGGCCCAAATAAAATCGATGACTTCCTTCTCCCTAATCTTCTAGTAGGCATGTGCTTTAACCCACTTACTTGGTGCAAATGGAAGAGGGCAAATGATTTCCATCCCCTACTTCATGAAGGCCATGGCGATAAAATCGGATGCATCAACTCCCCGGGTTGATGAATCATCGGAGCATGTCTTTGACATTTATTGCATTTTTCCACAAACTCATTCGCATCTATTTTCATATGAACCTAATAATAGCTAGATTTGATTATCCTTTGAACCATTGATTCGATGCATTAGTGGTTCCGGCATGTACCGTCGTGGACTTCTTTCATAACATACTCGGTATCTCCCAGTCCCAGACATATTTCTAGCGGATCGTTGAACGTCCTTTTGAGTAAGGTTTTACCTTCGAACAAGCTAAATTGGGCTGACTTTGTGCAGGGCCCTCGATTTCTTTAGATCTGAGAGAAGTTAACCGGTCTTCAAATATTCTACGAACTTATTTCTTCAATCCCAAGTCAAGCTTGTGGAGTTTATTTTGGTGTGACCTTATTCTACTACCGGCCTCATAAGTTGAATGACTGCCTCCGGGTTGAGCTCGTTGTCTTTGACCAACGTCCTTAAGTTTGTGAGGGAATCGGCTTCGCTGTTTTGATCTTAAGGCACATGTTGAATAGTCCATTCTTTGAAATGCTTCAACGTTACCTGTAGCTTGTCCAAGTACCTTTTTATTCGTTCACACCTGACCTCTAACATTCTATTTACTTGGTTTAGCACCAGGAGGGACTTAGCCTCGATCATCTCTGCTCCCAAGCTTTGGGTAGTTCGAGACCTGCAATTATGGCCTTATACTCGGCTTCATTGTTAGTTGATTTTATAGTTCTAATAGATTGTTTAACTATATTGCCTATGGGAGGCTTCAGTACGATGCCAAGTCCGGACCCTTTTACATTTGAGGTACCGCCCGTAAAGAGGTTTCATATTCCTGAAGATATTCCCGAGTTTACCAACAACTCCCTTTTGACTTAGGGTATTATGGCCGGTGTAAAGTTGGCTACGAAGTCGTCAAAAATTTGGGATTCTATGGCCGTTCGAGGTTGATATTTGATATCGTGCCTGCTGATTTCGACGGCCCATTTGGCCAATCATTCCGAGAGTTCGATTTTATGCATTATGTTTTGTAAAGGGTAAGTTGTCAAACCACATACAAGATGGCACTGGAAATATGGTTTCAGTTTCCTAGAGGCACTTTACAAGGCGAGTGCTAATTTTTCTAGTTGAGGATATGTAGTTTCAGCCTCACCCAAGGTTTTACTGACATAATAAATCAGAAATTGCGTACCTTGTTCTACTCGGACTAGGACTCCACTTACCGCTACTTCTGATACTGCTAGGTGCAAGTACAATTGTTCGTCTGCCTTCAGCGTGTGAAACAATGATGGGCTTGATAAGTATCGCTTAAGTTCCTCTAAAGCCCGCTGACATTCTGGGGTCCATGTGAAGTTGTTCTCCTTTTTCAACAACGAGAAGAATAGATGACTTCTATCTGAAGACGTCGAGAGGAATCGACCAAGGGCTGCAACGCGCCCGGTTAGCCTTTGTAAAACCTTCACATTATCCACTACTATTATATTCTTTATATCTTTGATATTGTCGAGGTTGATATCAATTTCCCAATTGGAAACAGTGAATCCGAGAAACTTGCCGGACCCAACCCCGAATGCATATTTTTTTGTATTCAACTTTATGTTGTACATCTTTAATATATTAAGTATTTGCAAATTCTTTAAATGATCCTCTGCTTGTAGGGACTTAACTAGTATATCGTTAACATATACTTCCATGGTTTTTCCTATTTGTTCTTCGAACATTTGGTTTACTCGTCATTGGTAAGTTGCACCAGTATTTTTTAATCCAAATGGAACTACTTTATAGCAGCACGTGCCATATTTAGTGATGAAAGAGGTTTTTTCTTGGTCGCCCAAGTTCATCTGTATTTGGTTGTACCTGGAATAGGCATTCAGAAAACTTAAAGTGTCTTGGTTGGTTGTGGCGTCGATCATAAGATCAATGTTAAGCAAAGGTAAAGAATCTTTGAGGCATGCTTCATTTAGGTCTTTATAATATGCATACATTCTTAGTTTGTTCCCTTTCTTAGGAGCCATGAATATGTTCGCTAGCCATTCCGGGTAGTTGACCTTCCAGATGGACCCTATTTTAAGGAGCTTAGTTACCTAATCCTTGATGAAGGCATGTTTGATCTCGGATTGGGATCTCCTTTTTTGTTTCACCGAGCAGAAATTTGAGTCCAAGCTTAGTTTGTGAGTAGTGATCTCTGATGGGATCCCTGTCATATCGAGATAGGACCAAGCAAAATAATCAATATTTGTTATAAGAAACTGAATAAGGCTTTCCCTGAGCTAGGGAATTAATCATGTGCCCGAGTATACCTTCTGATCGGGTAGAAGTTCGATCAACACGACCTACTCCAGTTCTTCGATCGTCGACTTAGTAGCGTCGGAATCATCGGGGGCGATAAAAGATGGAGTGACCTCGAATTCGTCATCTTTGTTAAACCTTTGTTCGTTCGATTGGGTCGAAGCTGGCACCGTTAATTTCAATTTGGTGCCTTGTTTCGCTTCTGAACTTGAGTCCTTTGTCTATAAGAGTGTTTTTATCAGAATTAATTCATCGACTGAAAACATCTCCGTCACAACGAGTTTTTCACCATAAAGCGTCTTTTTCCCCTCTAGTGTTGGAAATCTTAATACCCAGTGGAGGGTCGAAGGCATAACCTTCATGTTTTGGATCCATGGTCTCCCGAACAAGATGTTGTATCGCATGTCCCCTAGAATTACAACTTGGTTTATTGGATGGTACCGGAAACGTTCATCGGCAATATGATTTCTGCCTTAGTTGTTTCGCAAGCCATGTTGAATCCATTCAGTACTCAGACGCTGGTACGATCTGGTCTTGCAAGCCAAGTTGTTCTACGACCCTCGACTGAATGATGTTAGACAAGCTACTTGGATCAATTAGCACACGTTTAACTCTAGTTTTATTCATAAGTACAGAGATTACCAGTGCATTGTTATGAGGTTGCATTATTCCTTCTGCTTCTTCGTCGTTGAAAGATAGAGTCCCTTCTATTAAGTAATCCCGAGTTCAATTTTCTCTTGTGATTGACACTTTGGTGCGTTTCATCATCGGAACTTGAGGAATATCGACCCCTCTGATGTTCATGTGGATGACTTGCTGGGGTTTGTATCTTCCATATTATTGCTGGAATCCCTATTTCTAAAGTGATTATTATCTCGGTCACTCAGAGATTCTTGTAAATAACCTTCGTTGAACAAACGAGCTACTTATTACGTCAATTGTCGACAATCCTCTATTGTGTGGCCGTGTTTTCCATGATATTTGCATATTTGGTTGGGATCCCTTTATGTTCCATTTGCAAAGGTCGAGGCCACTTGGCATCTTTGATGCATCAAATGACTGATACGCTGGTAGTTGCATCCATATTAAAGTTGTATTCCGACAATCGTGGTGCTTCTCTGGGACCGATAGATCTATCGAAGCCATTTTTACTCATAAGTTCCCATTACTTTGACGTCGATCATTTCTCCTCTCATTCCGTGTAGAATTTTGCCTAGATCTACTACCTCTACAATTTTCATTATACGGTTAATATCGATCTCTATTCGAGCTTGGTTCTCGATCGATATCCCTCTTGATTCTATCTACTGGCCTGATAGGACAAACAGATCTAGAAGGAGCTCCCAATTGATCCTCCTCGGCCCTGATCTTTGAATGGTATCCATTGTGCACATCAGCCCAAGTGACAGCTGGGTATTCGATCAAATTCTACTTCAACTGCTGTAAAGCCACTGAAATTCGAATGTTAAGACCTTGATTGAAAGCTTGAACAACCCAATCGCCGGTGACCAGTGTTAAATCCATTCATTCCCTTTTGGAATTTAGATACGATTTCTCAAAGCATCTCGTTGTCCTTCTACCTTACCTAGAAAAGGTGCAACTTCCTTGTTGCTACCTTAATGGCCTTTGTGTGTGCATTTATGGAAGAATCTGCAAGCATAGCAAATGAGTCAATAGAATTAGGCAGTAAATTATGATACCATATCATAACACCCTTTGATAGTGTCTCCCTGAATTTCTTCAGCAAGACAGATTCGATCTCGTCATCTTCCAAGTCATTTCCTTTGATAGCACACGCGTAGGAGCTGATGTGTTCCTTTGGATTAGTCGCCCCATTATATATAGAAACTCAGGCATACGGAACTTCATGGGATTGGCTTTGGAGCTGCACTCGGGAGGAAAGGTTTTTGTACAAACGTTTTTGAATCTAGTCCGTTCAATATTGGTGGTGCCCCCATGATCTGGTCGACCCTCGAATTATAGGTTTCCACCTTCTGGTCGTTTTTCTCGATCTTCTTTTCCGCTGTATCAGTTCACTTTGTTAATAATTCGAGCATCTTTATGTTATCAGGGTTGGCCTCCAATTCCTTTTTATTCGACCTCTTCGAAGTCGATTCGACCCTGTGTATGATTTTCTGGGATGGTTCAGGTTTTACCCTGCTCGGTGTGTGGTTCTGATTTTGGAGCTAGGCTATTGCCACCTGTTGGGCCTACACGATTTCGAATATCACCCGCACGCTGATCCCGCCATATTCACCACTATGTTCTCTCTGAATAGATAATCGGGCATCCCCGCGGATGCTGCTTTCAATATTGACAGCCAAATTTCCATTGATGCTTCATGTGAACTGATGTTGATTGGATCTACAGCCGCAATTCTATCAAGGTCAGCAGGGGGTACAACGATTCTTGGTACAATGTTCTCATTTTCGCTGTTAGAGTTTGACATTTTTTAATCTTGTAATGAAGGATACTTCAAAGAACAAGAGTAAAATAATGTGTGTTCTGAAAGTTTGTACCAAGTAACCACTATTACCCTTAGCCCAACGGTGGGCGCTGAACTCTTTACCCTAATAATGGATGACAATTGAATCTATACGCGATTTTAAGGCTAGGTGATATAACTTGGCACAAAAAAGAAGATATGTAGATTGATATTGAAATTAACTGCAGATAGAAATAATACCAAACCAAAGGGAATGCTTTGGCCCTCGAGCTAGGTCGCCCTTGAACCAAACGAATATTTCACTGGAAAACATGAACAAAGCAAAAGAGTATTTAGAGTTTAAGTGAATAGTAATACATTGCTTTGTATTGCATGAATAAGATGTCCCTTACAAATGATCAGTTCCCCTTTATATAGTAGGGGAGTCTTATCCTTGATACAATTCTAAATACAGTAAGAAATCACATGATTAGCTAATTAATCATCCTCTTCTTGATACATGCTGAGATTTCAGTCGTGATTCTCGTCCGATTGCGGATATTTCAGCGTTCCATTATTTGACTCAGTATGCTTCCTTCGATCTTTCTCGACCTCTATCCTACCTGGTTTCGATCATGGCCGACCTCGATTCTATCTCGATTGGTCATTGGTTCATGAGCTCGGCAATCTATTTTTACACTACGGTCTCATACATCATGGGATCGAATCTTGGCCTAGCACGTTTCAGGAAAAATCCGATTTTGACCGTATACACATATCTCAACAACAACAACAACAACAACACCAACCCAGTATAATCCCACTTAGTGGGGTCTGGGGAGGGTAGTATGTACGCAGACCTTACCCCTACCCTAGGATAGAGAGCCTGTTTCCAAATAGACCCCCGGCATCCTTCCCTCCAAGGACTTCCCACCTTGCTATTGGGGAGACTCAAACTCACAACCTCTCTGTTAAAAGTAAGGGTTGCTTATCATCAGAGCAACCCCTCTTGTCTTAAATTAACAAGCAGCAAGTTTTTCTCCGATCCCATTGTCTTATACCCCTTTTTCCCGTCAAACAATAAATTACTTGGTTTCATATAAGCTTTCTAGTATACTAGTCAAGGAAATTAGTGTGTGTGGAAGCCATTTAACTCTTCGTAGGCGTGAAAAGTCAAGTTGATGATAAAATGAGCTCAAATCACGTTTTTGTTCGTCAACATACGTCCTAGAGAGACCAAAAGTTGATGGACAAACCTTAACGTTTAATTCTGCAAATTTGAGGAATAAAGAAGGATGCTATTAAATATCTTTGACTAAAAGTTAAAGATATTGGATGTGATATCAGCGCAGCAGACAAAGATCATAGGTTCTAAGTCTTATTGTCGCACATTACAAAAAAGATAAAAATATTCTCGTAATTTGAACTAGGAAAAGAGTTAAACCTGCATTTAAGGGGACGAATTAAAAACACAATAAAATAAATAAATATGTAGCATATTTATTTGTTTCAACTTTAAATGAGATGATTGTATGGGTAAAATATGAACTCGAAATAAGTAACGAAATTAATTATATCTGAAGCTTATCCGGAGTTAATAAATGATATGACCACTTATTAATCGTCATGCTCGATCACAGACTGACTCACTTGTTAAGGCTACGGCCCATTCATCATCATAGGGATGGAACCTTAGCGTAGTCATGACTATCACTGCCAACTCACACATCATGTATCTATAAATACAAAGAAAAGGAGCCCTAGAAAGGGGGGATGCTTTTCTTCTTCATTACTATTTTCAAGAAAAGAGAGAATATCATTGTAAGGCTCTGAACCTCTCCATGGAGAGGCAGACCAAAGCAATATTATTAATAAAAGATATCTTCCTCCTTCTTCTTAATAAGTAACATTTGTCTCGTGCATTTTCCATTTGGTCTTTTGATTATTACGATCTTCTATAATTGGCCCTTGATCTATTTCGATTGTTTTTAGACTTGCAAAGTGTATGATAACTTTGAGCTACATAATTTGGCGCCGTCTCTAGGGATTTCATAGCAGAATCGCGTAGTTCTTCCTGTGACCAAAAGGAAAGAAACACCAAAGAACAGCCCAACTCAAAACAAGCTGAAGTGATATATCGGACAAAGGAAACTTGAAGATCTCGAGTCGAGATCCACCTCCTCGTTCAGTGGCCTCTGAGATAGTACAAGCAAGAAGAAAAGCAGCTCCCCCCTCCCCGGGGCAAGCACATCCAAGGTACTCTCATGTCCCCGATGCAAGAACCCACCCGGGAAAGGCGCAAAGACGTCTCAAAACCGACATCCACAATGGGGTAACCTACGCGAACTAATCAAGAGGACAGAACATAAATCGTGCTAAATCTAAAACAAATACTGACCGCTAACGCCCCATGCACATAACGATGGCTCATGCGGGAAAGAAAGTTCAACAAAAATTGCAGTGTTTAACTACGGTTCAGGTTACGTGCCATCGCAGAAAAGTTCAACTACAAGTTGAACTAGGACTCAGGCTATGCGCCTCCGCTAACAAAAATTGCAACGTTCAACTACGGTTGAACAAAAACTCAGGCTACGTGCCTTCACTAACAAAAATTTCAACGTTCAACTACTGTTGAAAAACAATTCAGGCTACGTGCCTTCGCCAGCAAAAATGCAACGTTCAACTACGATTGAACAACAACTCAGGCTACGTGCCTTCGCCAAAAAGTTCAACTACAAGTTGAACTAGGACTCAAGCTATGCGCCTTCACCAACAAAAATTGCAACGTTCAACTACGGTTGAACAACATCTCAGGCTACGTACCTTCGCCAATTGAAATTGCAACGTTCAATTATAGTTGAACAATAACTCAAGCTACGTGCCTTCGCCAAAAAGTTCAACTACAAATTGAACTAGGACTCAGGCTATGCGCCTTCGCCAACAAAAAATGCAACGTTCAACTACGGTTGAACAACAAATCAGGCTACGTGCCTTCGTTAACAAATTGCAACTTTCAAATACGGTTGAACAACAACTCAGGCTACGTGCCTTCTCCAACAAAAATTGCAACGTTCAACTACGGTTGAACAATAACTCAGGCTACGTGCCTTCGCCGAAACGTTTAACTACAAGTTGAACTGGGACTCAAGCTATGTGCCTTCGCCAACAAAAATTACAATGTTCAACTATGGTTGAAGTGTTGGACAATACGCTTTACGCTAGAGGGGGGGGTGAATAGCGTTTTAAAAATATTAAGCGTTTTAGTGCGGAATTTAAAAACTTTGCAGAAATTAAAACAAGTGCAGTAGAATAAACTTACACAATGATGTATCCTGGTTGGCCACAAACGTGGTTAGTCCAGTCCCCGAGAGACTCTCTCGAGATTTCCACTAAACTTGTCAAGCTTACGGGTGCTTAACAAACCGTTACAGCTGAGGACACAAGCCTCACCTAGTTGCTCGGGGATCACAATCCCAAAGACTTCAATTGCTCGGGGATACCAATCCCAAAGACTTCAATTGCTCGGGGATAACAATCCCAAAGACTTCAACTGCTCGGGGATAACAATCCCAAAGACTTCAACTACTCGGGGATAACAATCCCAAAGACTTCAACTGCTCGGGGATAACAATCCCAAAGACTTCAACTGCTCGGGGATAACAATCCCAAAGACTTCAACCGAGGAATCACAAGTTCCTCAACAAACGAGAACCGCAATTCTCTTACAAACACAAAACACACTCACTTTACAAAGCACTCCTTAATGAGTAGATATGAGTAGAAATAGTACGCTCAAGATCACAACAACTTAGCTCAATAGAATGGCTCTTCAAAAAGCTTTATGGATGAATGGAAAATGATGATCAATGTAAGAAAGCTTTTAGCAATGAAAATACTCAAAGTGTATATGTTGTTGTTGTGAAAACACTGAGTTGAAGCTGTATTTTGTTGGAAACACGTTTCAAATGCAATATACTAAACGTGTGTTCTTTTGTAGGTTTTGATGAATGTCAAACAAAGCAATAAGCGATATATAGCAGTGCTCAAGGACAAGCACAAAATGGATGCATTACAAGAAGCTCAAGACAAAGTTTAGAAATGTTATAATTGAGTCAATATTAATTGTGATCTTGATTCCTCAATCTTGGCTCATAACATGGCTTCTCTACTAAAATTATTTTTCCAAAATCATGCATATCTAACTTAAGTGTCAAATGATTTTAAACTATGCATATTTATATTTGTTAAAATGTTTTTCAAACATGCCTCAAAAATCTGGGCTAAGATAATCGATTATGTACTTATGATAATCGAGTATCTCTAAGTCAAGACTGCATGACAATCGATTGTGAATTAATGATAATCGATTGTGAGTAAGTCAGTTAACATCAGGTTTTTGCAAACTGCATAACAATCGATTGTGTACTTTTGATAATCGATTGTTAACTGAGGCAAAGTTTTCAAAACTCAGAAAAATCGATTATGAACTAATGGTAATCGATTAGAATGAGAAAAATGTCTCCCAGTGTTTTAAATAAATTAATAATCGATTGTGGCTTTTGATAATCGATTATATATGAGACAGAAAGTTTTGAAATTAATTAATAATCGATTATGGCTTTTGATAATCGATTATATATGAGACAGTAAGTTTTGAAATTAATTTATAATCGATTGTTCTATTTGATAATCGATTATTGGAATTAACCGTTGTCATACATTTTCAAATTACCTTCAGGTAATCGATTGTTGATATTTAACAATCGATGTTTTGCGTAAAATCTGGAAAAGATTTTCTGAACGTTGTTAAAATAATCGATTGTTGATTTCCTGATAATCGATGTTTTATGCCAAAAATTGGAAAGGATTTTTTAACGTTATAAATAATCGATTATTGATTTGAAGTAATTGATTGTTGACGTAAAATCTGGGATTGAATTTTTGATCTGATAGGCAAACAATCGATTGTTTAGTCTTGACAATCGATTGTCACTGAGTAATTTCAGCAATCCTTAATTGGCAATTAGACAACGGTAAGACTGAGTTTTTCACCTATAAATACAGGCTTAACTCAGTGTTTTCACAACAACAACATATACAATTTAAGTATTTTCATTGCTAAAAGCTTTCTTACATTGATCATCATTTTCATTCATCTATAAAGCTTTTTGAAGAGCCATTCTATTGAGCTAAGTTGTTGTGATCTTGAGCGTACTATTTCTACTCATATCTACTCATTGAGGAGTACTTTGTAAAGTGAGTTTGTTTTGTGTTTGTAAGAGAATTGCGATTCTCGTTTGTTGAGGAACTTGTGATTCCTCAGTTGAAGTCTTTGGGATTGTTATCCCCGAGCAGTTGAAGTCTTTGGGATTGTTATCCCCGAGCAGTTGAAGTCTTTGGGATTGTTATCCCCGAGCAGTTGAAGTCTTTGGGATTGTTATCCCCGAGCAATTGAAGTCTTTGGGATTGGTATCCCCGAGCAATTGAAGTCTTTGGGATTGTGATCCCCGAGCACCTAGGTGAGGCTTGTGTCCTCAGCTGTAACGGTTTGTTAAGCACCCGTAAGCTTGACAAGTTTAGTGGAAATCTCGAGAGAGTCTCTCGGGGACTGGACTAACCACGTTTGTGGCCAACCAGGATACATCATTGTGTAAGTTTATTTTACTGCACTTGTTTTAATTTCTGCAAAGTTTTTAAATTCCGCACTAAAACGCTTAATATTTTTAAAACGCTATTCACCCCCCCCTCTAGCGTAAAGCGTTATTTCCAACAATTGGTATCAGAGCCATACTCTCTGAAAAACCTAACCGTTTGAGAGAACCATCCATGGCTTCTACTCTAAATTTCTTTGCAGGAATAGGTGAAGGAGAATGCAGCATGTCACCTCCAATATTAGACGAAAACGACTACTCAGTCTGGAAATATCGGATGCAAGTTTTTACAATGGCAAACGATTTGTATCTATGGCAAGCTATTAAACACAGTGATCAACTGACGACAAAAGTCGGGAAAGATAAGGTAAGTGAATACAACACTAAAGCTATGAATATATTTCATAACGCCTTGAATCAGGAACTTTGGCGAAAAATCTCCCACTATAAAACTGCTAAGGAAATGTGGGACAAACTTGAGGAATTGCACGAAAACACGCCTCAAAAAGCGGTCAGCACAAACGATGAATCAACTGGTCAGTGCCTCATGGCAGACGAAAAAGACGAGGTAAGTACATCTAACGATATACAAATTGCTTATAACAAACTGCATGATGAGTTGGTAAATGCTTCTAAGACTATTAAAGATTTACAAAGGACTCTTTCTCTACAAGGAGAGGATTTTCAAAAACAACTCTTTTTAAAAGACAAGGACTTCGAAGAACGTCTTTCTTTAGCTCAAAAAGGGGTTGAAAATCTATCTCGTGATAACGAGAATCTTGCAAATGAAAATCAATTTTTGTTAAATGATAGTATAGAACTTAGACAAGTCATCAAGACCATGCATGAAGCCTCTTGTGTTGATAATTGTTTTACTTGTACTACTTGTGAGTCCTTAAAACTAGAAAACACAGAACTTAGGAAAACTTTAGAAACTCGTAGTAAAGAAGTTCTTAAAGTTGGTGAAAAAGAATCGCCTAAGAAAAATCAATGGCATAAAAACAAAAACTCCACTACACCACCTAGACATTATGCTAGAATGTATGAAAATAAGGGTAGAACTAATATCTTTAGACAACCTAGATCCAAATCTAGGATTCTTGCAAACAAGCCTACAAATAGTAATTTTCGGCAACCAAGAAATAACTCTAGGAACGAGCTTAGACCACCTAGACATGACACTAGGTCCTTCAACAAGTCTAGCACTAATGACTTTAGACCATCTAGATATTATACTAGAAATGGGAACAATATATCTAGTGTTAATCATTTTCATTCGCCTAGAACTTTGTTGGCTCAACCTAGGCATCAACACAACCCGAACGTAGTATGTCATTACTGCAATCGTATAGGTCATATTGCACCTATGTGTTTTACAAAGCATAGAGATTCTTCATATTATTATGGTCGTTATTTGCCTAACCCCCAAGGACCCAAAATGGTATGGGTACCTAAAGAATATTAATTTGCCTTGTAGGTGTGCTTGAAGGGATCAAGTGTACTATGGTATCTTGACAGTGGATGCTCCAGACACATGACAGGAGACGAATTCAAATTCCTTCAACTAGAGCACAAAGAAGGAGGAAGCGTTGTATTCGGTGACAACAATAAAGGACAAATTATTGGCATCGGATCGGTCGGTAAGAATGAAAAATCCTCTATAAAGCATATATTACTTGTCAAAGGATTAAAGCATAATCTCTTGAGCATAAGTCAATTATGTGACAAGGGAAATCTTGCGTTGTTTGATTCAGATGAGTGTCTAGTGTTTAGACGTAGTGACTTCAAGATTATTCTACGTGGTTTTAGAGTTGACAATATTTACATGGTTGATCTTGAAAACTCCTCATCCGAGTATGTTGATTGTTTGTTGAGCAAAGATGATAATGTGTGGTTGTGGCATCGTAGAGTAGCTCATATGAACATGCATCTTTTAAATAAATTAATTTCTCAAAATCTAGTGATTGGTCTTCCTAACTTAAAATTTGAAAGTGATACTATTTGTGACTCATGTCAGAAGGGGAAGCAAACAAGAGCATCTTTTAAATCCAAAAATGTTGTTTCAACCTCTAGACCTTTACAACTATTGCATATGGATTTATTCGGACCATCCCGCATCGAAAGTCTAGGAAGAAATAGATATGCTTTTGTAATTGTTGATGACTTCTCTAGATTTACATGGACATTATTTCTTGCACATAAAAGTGATGCATTTCTTAGCTTCAAGCTTTTTCTTAAAAGAGTTCAAAATGAAAAGGAATCAACTGTCACTTCCATTAGAAGTGATCATGGGGGAGAGTTTGATCACAATCTCTTTGCGGATTTTTGTGAAGAACTCGGAATCGAGCATACCTTTTCCGCTCCACGTACACCACAACAAAACGGGGTGGTGGAAAGGAAAAATAGGAGTCTCGAAGAGATGGCTAGAACCATACTCGACGAAGCTAAGATTCCCAAACACTTTTGGGCAGACGCCGTGAGTACCGCATGCTATGTTTTGAATAGAGTAGCAATTCGGCCGATACTCTTAAAAACCCCATATGAACTCTACAAAGGTAGAAAACCTGACATTTCACATTTACGTGTTTTTGGTTGTAAATGTTTTGTGCATAACAATGGAAAGGACCAACTAGGAAAATTTGATGCAAAGTCGGATGAAGGTATCTTCATTGGCTATTCTTCTCGTAGTAAAGCTTATAGGGTTTTTAATAAAAGAACCCAAGTTGTAGAGGAATCTCCTCATATTGTATTTTCCGAAGATAATACTCGCTTGGCGAGAAAGGATTGTGGTCTTGATCTTTCAGGTATTCTGGAAAGCCTAAAGGACAAAATTCAAGAAGAACCACCAAGGAAAGAAATTGACAAAACGGTGGAACAACAAATTGAAGAAGCTCCTCAATCGGAAAATGAACCAAAAGAGCAAACAGAATGGAGGACAGTCAAAGACCATCCTCTCGATCAGGTAATAGGCGACGTTGGAGGAAAGGTAAGTACCCGGAGCTCCCTTAGAAATACCTTAGATCTTACTGCGTTTGTTTCTCAAATTGAACCCAAAACCATCTCTGAAGCAATTGGGGATGAATTTTGGACCTTGGCAATGCAAGAGGAGCTTAACCAATTCAAACGTAACAACGTTTGGGATTTGGTGCCAAGACCCGAAGGTCATACCATAATTGGTACGAAATGGGTTTTTCGAAATAAATTAGATGAAAATGGCATAATCGCTAGAAACAAAGCTAGGCTTGTGGCTCAAGGCTATAATCAAGAAGAAGGGATTGATTATGATGAGACATATGCTCCGGTAGCTAGATTAGAGGCCATCCATTTGTTGCTTGCTTTTGCATCTTCTATGAATTTCATTTTATATCAAATGGATGTGAAAAGTGCCTTTTTAAATGGTTTTATCCAAGAAGAAGTTTTTGTAAAGCAACCCCCCGGTTTTGAAGACTTTAATTTTCCCAATCATGTTTTCAAACTCAAAAAGGCCCTTTATGGTTTAAAACAAGCTCCTCGAGCTTGGTATGAAAGGTTGAGTAAATTTCTTTTAGAAAATAATTTTATTCGTGGAAAAGTTGACACAACTTTATTTGTCAAGCATGAAAACAATGATATCTTGCTAGTTCAAATATATGTAGATGATATCATTTTTGGTGCTACTAACAATGCTCTATGCAAGGAATTTTCAAACTTAATGACTAGCGAATTTGAGATGTCCATGATGGGTGAGTTACAATTCTTTTTGGGATTACAAGTAAAACAAATGAAGGAAGGTACATTCATTTGTCAAAGCAAGTATTGCAAAGAACTGCTTAAACGTTTTGACTTGAACAATGCAAAGGAAATAGCAACTCCCATGAGCACATCCGATCATCTCGACAAAGATGAAAAAGGTAAGGAAGTCGACATCAAAAAGTACCGAGGTATCGCAAAATACTCAAGTATTCTACAGGAAAATCGCCGTCAAACAATCGATTACTGTATCAATAATCGATTACTTCCTCTATCTTAATTTTCCAATAAATAAACTTGTGTTTATTTCACATTTTTTTCATATTCTTCCCTTGTGTAAATTTTTGCTAATGGCAAAAGGGGGAAGAAACGGGATATCAAGAAGTATGCTATATCACTCTCAACTTCATTCATGCTTAAAGTGAGGGGGAACATGAATTGAGGGGGAACATCAAATTGCATACTTTACTCTTGTCTTGGATTATCAAAATAATTATTGCATATATCCCGCTTATGTTTGCCATTATCAAAAAGGGGGAAATTGTTGGAAACACGTTTCAAATGCAATATACTAAACGTGTGTTCTTTTGTAGGTTTTGATGAATGTCAAACAAAGCAATAAGCGATATATAGCAGTGCTCAAGGACAAGCACAAAATGGATGCATTACAAGAAGCTCAAGACAAAGTTTAGAAATGTTATAATTGAGTCAATATTAATTGTGATCTTGATTCCTCAATCTTGGCTCATAACATGGCTTCTCTACTAAAATTATTTTTCCAAAATCATGCATATCTAACTTAAGTGTCAAATGATTTTAAACTATGCATATTTATATTTGTTAAAATGTTTTTCAAACATGCCTCAAAAATCTGGGCTAAGATAATCGATTATGTACTTATGATAATCGAGTATCTCTAAGTCAAGACTGCATGACAATCGATTGTGAATTAATGATAATCGATTGTGAGTAAGTCAGTTAACATCAGGTTTTTGCAAACTGCATAACAATCGATTGTGTACTTTTGATAATCGATTGTTAACTGAGGCAAAGTTTTCAAAACTCAGAAAAATCGATTATGAACTAATGGTAATCGATTAGAATGAGAAAAATGTCTCCCAGTGTTTTAAATAAATTAATAATCGATTGTGGCTTTTGATAATCGATTATATATGAGACAGAAAGTTTTGAAATTAATTAATAATCGATTATGGCTTTTGATAATCGATTATATATGAGACAGTAAGTTTTGAAATTAATTTATAATCGATTGTTCTATTTGATAATCGATTATTGGAATTAACCGTTGTCATACATTTTCAAATTACCTTCAGGTAATCGATTGTTGATATTTAACAATCGATGTTTTGCGTAAAATCTGGAAAAGATTTTCTGAACGTTGTTAAAATAATCGATTGTTGATTTCCTGATAATCGATGTTTTATGCCAAAAATTGGAAAGGATTTTTTAACGTTATAAATAATTGATTATTGATTTGAAGTAATCGATTGTTGACGTAAAATCTGGGATTGAATTTTTGATCTGATAGGCAAACAATCGATTGTTTAGTCTTGACAATCGATTGTCACTGAGTAATTTCAGCAATCCTTAATTGGCAATTAGACAACGGTAAGACTGAGTTTTTCACCTATAAATACAGGCTTAACTCAGTGTTTTCACAACAACAACATATACAATTTAAGTATTTTCATTGCTAAAAGCTTTCTTACATTGATCATCATTTTCATTCATCTATAAAGCTTTTTGAAGAGCCATTCTATTGAGCTAAGTTGTTGTGATCTTGAGCGTACTATTTCTACTCATATCTACTCATTGAGGAGTACTTTGTAAAGTGAGTTTGTTTTGTGTTTGTAAGAGAATTGCGATTCTCGTTTGTTGAGGAACTTGTGATTCCTCAGTTGAAGTCTTTGGGATTGTTATCCCCGAGCAGTTGAAGTCTTTGGGATTGTTATCCCCGAGCAGTTGAAGTCTTTGGGATTGTTATCCCCGAGCAGTTGAAGTCTTTGGGATTGTTATCCCCGAGCAATTGAAGTCTTTGGGATTGGTATCCCCGAGCAATTGAAGTCTTTGGGATTGTGATCCCCGAGCACCTAGGTGAGGCTTGTGTCCTCAGCTGTAACGGTTTGTTAAGCACCCGTAAGCTTGACAAGTTTAGTGGAAATCTCGAGAGAGTCTCTCGGGGACTGGACTAACCACGTTTGTGGCCAACCAGGATACATCATTGTGTAAGTTTATTTTACTGCACTTGTTTTAATTTCTACAAAGTTTTTAAATTCCGCACTAAAACGCTTAATATTTTTAAAACGCTATTCACCCCCCCCTCTAGCGTAAAGCGTTATTTCCAACATATTTATAGGTGAAGAACTCAGTCTTACCGTTGTCTAATTGCCAATTAAGGATTGCTGAAATTACTCAGTGACAATCGATTGTCAAGACTAAACAATCGATTGTTTGCCTATCAGATTAAAAATTCAATCCCAGATTTTACGTCAACAATCGATTACTTCAAATCAATAATCGATTATTTATAACGTTAAGAAATCCTTTCCAATTTTTGGCATAAAACATCGATTGTCCGGAAATCAACAATCGATTATTTTAACAACGTTCAGAAAATCTTTTCCAGATTTTACGCAAAACATCGATTGTTAAATGTCAACAATCGATTACCTGAAGGTAATTGAAAATATATGACAACGGTCAGCTTCAACAATCGATTATCAAATGGAATAATCGATTATTAATTAATTTCAAAACTCTCTGTCTCATATATAATCGATTATCAAAAGCCACAATCGATTATCATTTTATTTAAAATCACTGGGAGACATTTTTCTCATTCTAATCGATTACCATTAGTTCATAATCGATTTTTATGAGTTTTGAAAACTTTGCCTCAGTTAACAATCGATTATCATAAGTACACAATCGATTGTTATGCAGTTTGCAAAAACCTGATGTTAACTGACTTACTCACAATCGATTATCATTAATTCACAATCGATTGTCATGCAGTCTTGGCTTAGAGATACTCGATTATCATAAGTACATAATCGATTATCTTAGCCCAGATTTTTGAGGCATGTTTGGAAAACATTTTAACAAATGTAAATATGCATAGTTTGAAATCATTTGACACTTAATTTAAATATGCATGATTTTGGAAAAATAATTTTAGTAGAGAAGCCATGTTATGAGCCAAGTTGAGGAATCAAGATCACAATTAATATTGACTCAATTATAACATTTCTAAACTTTGTCTTGAGCTTCTTGTAATGCATCCATTTTGTGCTTGTCTTTGAGTACTGCTATATATCGCTTTTTGCTTTGTTTGACATTCATCAAAACCTACAAAAGAACACACGTTTAGTA
Organism: Nicotiana benthamiana; assembly: GCA_034376525.1. Taxonomy (NCBI): domain Eukaryota; kingdom Viridiplantae; phylum Streptophyta; class Magnoliopsida; order Solanales; family Solanaceae; genus Nicotiana; species Nicotiana benthamiana. The sequence goes on along the minus strand of CM067327.1, from coordinate 1,279,407 downwards.
TATTGCATTTGAAACGTGTTTCCAACAATTTCCCCCTTTTTGATAATGGCAAACATAAGCGGGATATATGCAATAATTATTTTGATAATCCAAGACAAGTGTAAAGTATGCAATTTGATGTTCCCCCTCAATTCATGTTCCCCCTCACTTTAAGCATGAATGAAGTTGAGAGTGATATAGCATACTTCTTGATATCCCGTTTCTTCCCCCTTTTGCCATTAGCAAAAATATATACAAGGGAAGAATATGCAAAAAAACATCTGAAATAAACAAAAGTTTATTTATTGGAAAATAAAGATAACAAAAGTAATCGATTATTGATAAAGTAATCGATTGTTTGACGGCGATTTTCCTGTAGAATACTTGAGTATTTTGCGTCATGCTTTTATGATCCCCTTTTCTTTAGGGTGATACCTGCAAAAAAGTGTTAGACGCCTCCGACGCTCAAGTTAGAAATTATGTAAGAAATAAAATGCAATGCATGACTTAGATCAACGTGGAGTCAAGGATCCCGAGTTCACTACGAATTCGGAAGAAGAACTCTTTATCTAAAGGCTTTGTAAAGATGTCTGCCAATTGGCTTTTTGTTTCAACAAATTCAATTTCGACATCGCCTTTTAGAATATGATCTCTAATAAAATGATGTCTAATTTCAATGTGTTTTGTTCGCGAGTGAAGAATGGGGTTCTTCGTCAAGCATATGGCACTAGTGTTGTCACATCTAAGAGGAATGTGGTCAAGACGTAGGCCATAGTCCAAGAGTTGTTGTTTCATCCATAGGATTTGAGCGCAACAACTCCCCGCGGCTACATATTCAGCCTCGGTTGTGGACAACGCAACACTAACTTGCTTCTTACTAAACCAAGAAACTAAAGCGCTACCGAGCAAGTGGCAAGTGCCGCTAGTGCTCTTGCGGTCCAATTTGCATCCAGCAAAATCGGAGTCGGAATAGCCAATAAGTTGGCATGAAGAACCTTTGGGGTACCATAGACCCATATTGGTAGTACCGACAAGATACCTTAGAATCCGCTTTACCGCAGTAAGGTGAGACTCTTTCGGACATGATTGATAACGGGCACAGACGCACACGCTAAACATGATGTCCGGACGACTAGCAGTAAGATAAAGAAGAGAGCCAATCATACCTCGGTACTTTTTGATGTCGACTTCCTTACCTTTTTCATCTTTGTCGAGATGATCGGATGTGCTCATGGGAGTTGCCATTTCCTTTGCATTGTTCATATCAAAACGTTTAAGCAGTTCTTTGCAATACTTGCTTTGACAAATGAATGTACCTTCCTTCATTTGTTTTACTTGTAATCCCAAAAAGAATTGTAACTCACCCATCATGGACATCTCAAATTCGCTAGTCATTGAGTTTGAAAATTCCTTGCATAGAGCATCGTTAGTAGCACCAAAAATGATATCATCTACATATATTTGAACTAGCAAGATATCATTATTATCATGCTTGACAAATAAAGTTGTGTCAACTTTTCCACGAATAAAATTATTTTCTAAAAGAAATTTACTCAACCTTTCATACCAAGCTCGAGGAGCTTTTTTTAAACCATAAAGGGCCTTTTTGAGTTTGAAAACATGATTAGGAAAATTAAAGTCTTCAAAAACCGGGGGGTTGCTTTACATAAACTTCTTCTTGGATAAAACCATTTAAAAAGGCACTTTTCACATCCATTTGATATAAAATGAAATTCATAGAAGATGCAAAAGCAAGCAACAAACGGATGGCCTCTAATCTAGCTACCGGAGCATATGTCTCATCATAATCAATCCCTTCTTCTTGATTATAGCCTTGAGCCACAAGCCTAGCTTTGTTTCTAGTGATTATGCCATTTTCATCTAATTTATTTCGAAAAACCCATTTCGTACCAATTATGGTATGACCTTCGGGTCTTGGCACCAAATCCCAAACGTTGTTACGTTTGAATTGGTTAAGCTCCTCTTGCATTGCCAAGGTCCAAAATTCATCCCCAATTGCTTCAGAGATGGTTTTGGGTTCAATTTGAGAAACAAAAGCAGTAAGATCTAAGGTATTTCTAAGGGAGCTCCGGGTACTTACCTTCCCTCCAACGTCGCCTATTACCTGATCGAGAGGATGGTCTTTGACTGTCCTCCATTCTATTTGCTCTTTTGGTTCATTTTCCGGTTGAGGAGCTTCTTCAATTGGTTGTTCCACCGTTTTGTCAATTTCTTTCCTTGGTGGTTCTTCTTGAATTTTGTCCTTTAGACTTTCCAGAATGCCTGAAAGATCAAGACCACAATCCCGACCGATCCGATGCCAATAATTTGTCCTTTATTGTTGTCACCGAATACAACGCTTCCTCCTTCTTTGTGCTCTAGTTGAAGGAATTTGGATTCGTCTCCTGTCATGTGTCTGGAGCATCCACTGTCAAGGTACCATAGTACACTTGATCCCTTCAAGCACACCTACAAAGCAAATTAATATTCTTTAGGTACCCATACCATTTTGGGTCCTTGGGGGTTAGGCAAATAACGACCATAATAATATGAAGAATCTCTATGCTTTGTAAAACACATAGGTGCAATATGACCTATACGATTGCAGTAATGACATACTACGTTCGGGTTGTGTTGATGCCTAGGTTGAGCCAACAAAGTTCTAGGCGAATGAAAAAGATTAACACTAGACATATTGTTCCCATTTCTAGTATAATATCTAGATGGTCTAAAGTCATTAGTGCTAAACTTGTTGAAGGACCTAGTGTCATGTCTAGGTGGTCTAAGCTCGTTCCTAGAGTTATTTCTTGGTTGCCGAAAATTACTATTTGTAGGCTTGTTTGCAAGAATCCTAGATTCGGATCTAGGTTGTCTAAAGATATTAGTTCTACCCTTATTTTCATACATTCTAGCATAATGTCTAGGTGGTCTAAAAGAATTTGTTCTAGGCTTGTTTAATACCTTAGAGTTATTTCTAGGTGAAGTAGTGAAGTTTTTGTTTTTATGCCGTTGATAATTCTTAGGCGTTTCTTTTTCAACAACTTTAGGAACTTCTTTACTACGTGTTTCTAATGTTTTCCTAAGTTCAGTGTTTTCTAGTTTTAAGGACTCACAAGCAGTACAAGTAGAGCATTTATCAACACAAGAGGCTTCATGCATAGTCTTGATGACTTGTCTAAGTTCTATACTATCATTTAACAAAAATTGATTTTCATTTGCAAGATTCTCGTTATCACGAGACAGATTTTCAACACCTTTTTGAGCTAAAGAAAGACGTTCTTCAAAGTCCTTGTCTTTTAAAAAGAGTTGTTTTTGAAAATCCTCTTCTTGTAAAGAAAGAGTTCTTTGTAAATCTTTAATAGTCTTAGAAGCATTTACCAACTCATCATGCAGTTTGTTATAAGCAATTTGCATATCGTTAGATGTACTTACCTCGTCTTTTTCGTCTGCCATGAGGCACTGACCAGTTGATTCATCGTTTGTGCTGACCGCTTTTTGAGGCGTGTTTTCGTGCAATTCCTCAAGTTTGTCCCACATTTCCTTAGCAGTTTTATAGTGGGAGATTTTTCGCCAAAGTTCCTGGTTCAAGGCGTTATGTAATATATTCATAGCTTTAGTGTTGTATTCACTTACCTTATCTTTCCCGACTTTTGTCGTCAGTTGATCACTGTGTTTAATAGCTTGCCATAGATACAAATCGTTTGCCATTGTAAAAACTTGCATCCGATATTTCCAGACTGAGTAGTCGTTTTCGTCTAATATTGGAGGCGACATGCTGCATTCTCCTTCACCTATTCCTGCAAAGAAATTTAGAGTAGAAGCCATGGATGGTTCTCTCAAACGGTTAAGTTTTTCAGAGAGTATGGCTCTGATACCAATTGTTGGACAATACGCTTTACGCTAGAGGGGGGGGGGGGTGAATAGCGTTTTAAAAATATTAAGCGTTTTAGTGCGGAATTTAAAAACTTTGCAGAAATTAAAACAAGTGCAGTAGAATAAACTTACACAATGATGTATCCTGGTTGGCCACAAACGTGGTTAGTCCAGTCCCCGAGAGACTCTCTCGAGATTTCCACTAAACTTGTCAAGCTTACGGGTGCTTAACAAACCGTTACAGCTGAGGACACAAGCCTCACCTAGTTGCTCGGGGATCACAATCCCAAAGACTTCAATTGCTCGGGGATACCAATCCCATAGACTTCAATTGCTCGGGGATAACAATCCCAAAGACTTCAACTGCTCGGGGATAACAATCCCAAAGACTTCAACTACTCGGGGATAACAATCCCAAAGACTTCAACTGCTCGGGGATAACAATCCCAAAGACTTCAACTGCTCGGGGATAACAATCCCAAAGACTTCAACCGAGGAATCACAAGTTCCTCAACAAACGAGAACCGCAATTCTCTTACAAACACAAAACACACTCACTTTACAAAGCACTCCTTAATGAGTAGATATGAGTAGAAATAGTACGCTCAAGATCACAACAACTTAGCTCAATAGAATGGCTCTTCAAAAAGCTTTATGGATGAATGGAAAATGATGATCAATGTAAGAAAGCTTTTAGCAATGAAAATACTCAAAGTGTATATGTTGTTGTTGTGAAAACACTGAGTTGAAGCTGTATTTATAGGTGAAGAACTCAGTCTTACCGTTGTCTAATTGCCAATTAAGGATTGCTGAAATTACTCAGTGACAATCGATTGTCAAGACTAAACAATCGATTGTTTGCCTATCAGATTAAAAATTCAATCCCAGATTTTACGTCAACAATCGATTACTTCAAATCAATAATCGATTATTTATAACGTTAAGAAATCCTTTCCAATTTTTGGCATAAAACATCGATTGTCCGGAAATCAACAATCGATTATTTTAACAACGTTCAGAAAATCTTTTCCAGATTTTACGCAAAACATCGATTGTTAAATGTCAACAATCGATTACCTGAAGGTAATTGAAAATATATGACAACGGTCAGCTTCAACAATCGATTATCAAATGGAATAATCGATTATTAATTAATTTCAAAACTCTCTGTCTCATATATAATCGATTATCAAAAGCCACAATCGATTATCATTTTATTTAAAATCACTGGGAGACATTTTTCTCATTCTAATCGATTACCATTAGTTCATAATCGATTTTTATGAGTTTTGAAAACTTTGCCTCAGTTAACAATCGATTATCATAAGTACACAATCGATTGTTATGCAGTTTGCAAAAACCTGATGTTAACTGACTTACTCACAATCGATTATCATTATTCACAATCGATTGTCATGCAGTCTTGGCTTAGAGATACTCGATTATCATAAGTACATAATCGATTATCTTAGCCCAGATTTTTGAGGCATGTTTGGAAAACATTTTAACAAATGTAAATATGCATAGTTTGAAATCATTTGACACTTAATTTAAATATGCATGATTTTGGAAAAATAATTTTAGTAGAGAAGCCATGTTATGAGCCAAGTTGAGGAATCAAGATCACAATTAATATTGACTCAATTATAACATTTCTAAACTTTGTCTTGAGCTTCTTGTAATGCATCCATTTTGTGCTTGTCCTTGAGTACTGCTATATATCGCTTTTTGCTTTGTTTGACATTCATCAAAACCTACAAAAGAACACACGTTTAGTATATTGCATTTGAAACGTGTTTCCAACATGAAGAACAACTCAGGCTACGCGCCTTCTCCTAAAAGTTCAACTACAAGTTTAACTGAGACTCAGGCTATGAGCATTCTCCAACAAAAAATTACAAAGTTCAACTACAGATTGAACAACAACTTGGGCTACGTGCCTTCACAAAAAAGTTCAACTACAATCCAAACTGAGACTCAGGTCATATGCTTTCACCATCACAAACCCAATCTCGTCAAAACAACAAATCCTGATGCCTTCGTCCTCAAAACTGAAAAAGAATGGGCGAAGAAACAAGTTAAATCTCCCTCACCAAACTCGGCCATTCAAGTAAGTATGCCCAACTCGAGTTAAAATTCGGTCCGCAAAAATTTCAGCTCCGATCAAAATACAAGGCCGTATTTCTTACCATCGCGGCCAGTAGTTCGACCAAGCCCGAACTGGGACTGAGGCTAAGTGCCACTATCGCCAAATAACGGCCGCAACTTTGAGGCTATGTGCCACTATAGCCAAATAACAGCCACAACTTGTTTACACCAAGTAAAAGAGAAGCGATAAACTAAAAGCATACAATCGCGGTCAAGGTTGTTATCACTAAATAGACGATCTAGTCTATGACTAAGGCTAGCAAGCGACTCGATGACGTTCGCTTACACCCCGCCGAGGCCGGTAAATAAAAGAAAAAAATAGCCAAACGACATCAACAACTATAAAAACAAAATAAAACCAACACTATAAAACTTTTTCATTAAGCGCTACCCGGGCCATCATCAACACCACCGGCGCCCTCGGTGCCATCGTCAGCTCCTGGAGTGGACGGATCAAAACCGAAATCGACACGGGCCTCACGAGCCTTTTGACGGGCTTCTTTATAAGAGGTTTCAGGCACAATGCAGGACTCCCACAGCCTCTTGTACATATCGAGCTGATCCTCGGAAAACGTCCACAGGTCGTGAGCCGGGCCGAAAGAGGCAGCCTGATCCCTCAAACGCTGATTCTTGGCCTCTAAGGTAGTAGTCCGATCCTCCGCAGTCTTGGCATCCCGTTCAGAAACACTAATGCATTCCTCCAGCGATCCTTCTCGAAAGGCCGCAGCAGCCCTCTCCAGCTCCCGCTCCCATTCATCGACATGGTCCGTCGTCTCCAACGTCCTGACCCTCGAGCCGGGCCGAAAGAGGCAGCCTCAAGGCAGTTGCCTCGGTCTCCAAAGCGGCCACCTACCTGTTCAAAGCTTCATAGGTCTCTACCGCCTTGGCCTGATCTTGGCGTACTTTGTCAGCAACAGTCCGCCTCTCAGCCTTTGTCTCCTCGTCTTTACGACAAAGCTTCTCATCAAGAGTGTTGACCCTACCAAGGGCCTGCTACATTAGAAGTTCCCACCTTGCCAGCTCTTCAAAAATGTCCCGGTTCCGGGGGTCGTTCCTTATACGCTCACGCATCTCGCGGCACCAGTCCCGATAACGATGGTACTTTTCCATCACCCAGGAATAAATCCCTGAACGGACGTTAGCCAGGCGGATGCTCTCCACTACCAATAAAAAGAGCTGCAAGAACGAAACAGTAATCAGGACAGAAAAACAGGCAAAGTAAAACACAGAAAAAGATGAACTAAAAGTCACTACACATACCTTCAAGATCTGCGCTGCCACCTCACCCATCAACCCGACATCTGAAATACCCCTCACCGGCGTACTCTCTGCCTCTGAGCACATTACCTCGAATAATGGCACCAGATTCTCCTCTTGAAGCAGCAAGTTCTGCTCCTTCGGGATCTCGACGTAACGGAGCTGCCCTTCAGTATGCACCGTTGTGCGGTTGTGGCTGTCTTGAAGCATACGAGCGTCGTCAGGATCAGATCGGACTCAGAGACTGACCCTTCACGCATGACGCTCCTCCCTCTACCCGCCGATCGGGAAGTTATGGCCCCCACCGCTGCCAACACCATGGCGTATGATTCTCCAACCAATGCAGTTGCTGAGGAACCACCTCCCCTCTCAACAATCGGAACTGATAATTGAACCACTGAAGAGGTAGTGTCACCTTGGCCTGAGCCAACTGGGGCGACCCCCACTGAACTCCCACCCTAAAGGGCAGGCACCGCCACTAGACACTCCTCCACGTTCGATGGCGGAGAGTCCAAGTTTATCACCACCAGAGCCGGCATAAATGCAACCTTACGCCTGTCCAGTGGCCTCTGTTCTTCCTCCCCATCTCGCTCGGAGCCAACTCTTCCCTGGGGCATACGAACCCCAAAGGCTCCTCGAACCGAGGTGCAGATACTGTTGGGGAATGGGCCACTAAGGATTTAACCGAAGCCTGCCTCGGCACTGGAGGAGGCACCGACATTGTTACAAGTCTCGCAGACGCACCCAGCCTGCAAAAAGCTAGTTGAGGAGCCCTCACGCGGCGAGCCCTCCCTAATCAGAGGAAAAACAAAAGTTAAAAAGAATCAAATAGGAATAAAATGAAGACAGAACAAAGCTAGAACTCTCACCCGAAGCAGTTCTGCTACCGTGCCTCTCCCAGAAAGACGGCCACATGCGAATCTCCATTGTGTGAAAGAGCACGGCTTCGACCCATACGCGAATGACGGGCAGTGGAGCCAGTGGCGGTCGTTCAGCTACGAACAAGAGGCAAGGTTAGCACTTATCAGAAAAAGACTAAAAAAATTACAGAATGAAGAAACTGACGAAGAGAGAGACTTACGTGCATGATTCCACGTCTCTGGGAATCCAGTAGCACACGCCACCATATGTTCAGTCCTAATCAAAAAGAAATTTCATAAGTATGAGGCTCGACCGCATCGTCCAACTCTTCGGTCAAACCCGGTTCCCCATGAGGGATGGCCCGAATCATAGTACCACGGACCCTTTGAGGAGCGTAGAGGGTCAACACGTGCCGCAACGTGATCTCTCTTCGAGCCAGTTCAGCATATTTTATGAGCATGGCAAAAAGCTTGTAAAGGGAAGGAACGAGTGTGCCAGGACATAGTCTGTAGTGATTGCAAAAGTCCACCACCAACATCGGAAGGGGGATCCTAAACCTCAACCTAAAAGGATAAGCGTAAGAAACGTAATACCTCCTTAAGTTGGTGTGGACCCTCTCCTCACGCCTAGCAAGAAGTATATTCGCAAATCGGTGAATGCACCACTACACGCGTAGCTGGACGATAACCACTTCCCCCATCAGTGGGGTTTATTCCACTCCATCCTCCCCCTCATCGGCGGTGAAATAGGTCGTAGGCCTCTAGGCAAGGACAGAATATCGACCACCGATGGGACCCCTCGATTTCCGCCAATTCTGTGGCCCTCGCATTTGTAGACGATCCTTCACCCGCTAGAATAGTCGCCAGAGTAGGGGTAGCATGACAGCTGCTCGCCATTTTTTGATAGATAAACGGAAACTGAATGAGATTCACTAATGGGAAAGTAAAAATGGTGTCGAACGAAGAACAACGACGAACAAGAGAAGATGAACTGATAAACAGGAAGCTTCTTCAGAAATCTCCCTTAGACAATAGATGGAAACGTAAGATATGAATGATACAACCCCCCCCCCCCCCCATTTATAGGCAACACCATTGGCTTTTACGAATTCCAATAACTATCATTAACTACATGGACAACCGAAAAGCGGTTCAGTTCTACAGAAACGGGCGTCATTATGATGAGCACCGCGAAATGGCTTTTCACTAAAACTGACGCTTTACCTTCGAAACGGTCAACAACGACTTGAGGTTACCGAAAAGACGTTCCATATGCCTGTGAACTTCGGACGCTGCTAAGTTACGTGCTAGGCGCATCCGTACTCTTTTCGACCACATGACATACGTATCAACCACCTGAGATAAGTTTAACACTTACATGGCCGGAGGTCGTCAGTATAAATATGCCGCTTCGGCCTAAAACGGTAATAACCTAAGGCTACGGCCAACTCCAGCAAGTAAACGGCTAAGGCTGTTCACAGCGTTAAGGCTACGGCCAACTCCACTAAGTAAACGGCTAAGGCCTTCCACAGCGTTAAGGCTACGTCCACTTCCAGTAAGTAAACGGCTAAGGCCGTCCGCAGAGTTAAGGCTACAGCCATCTCCAGTAAATAAACGGCTAAGGCTGCCCACAGTGTTAAGGCTACGACCATCTCCAGTAAATAAACGGCTAAGGTTTCCCACAGTGTTAAGGCTACGGTCATCTCCAGTATGTAAACAGCTAAGGCCGTCCGTAGTAAGGCTATGGCCATTCCCAACGAATAACTGGCTACGACCATCCTTAACATGCATGAAAACGGTTCGACTATGGTCGAAATCACTCGCATGGTCAAGGTCGTCAACTCAAAAAGGCTAAGGCCATCCATCGAGCCCGGTCAAGGCACAACCTTGATAAGAGGACGAACTAACTGTATGGGTCAAATATGACATCGAGATAATTAACTAAATTAATTATATTCTAAGCTTATCCGGAGTTAATAAATGATATGAATACTTATTAATCGACATGCCCGATCATCGGCTGACTCGCTTGTTAAGGTTACGACACATTCACCATCATAAGGACGGGACCTTAGCGTAGTCATTGCTATTACTGACAGCTCACACATCCTGTATCTATAAATACAAAGGGAATGAGCCCTTGAAAGGGGGGTTGCTTTTCTTCTTCATTACTATTTCCAAGAAAAGAAAGAATATCATTGGAAGGCTCTGAACCTCTCCATGGAAAGACATGTCAAAGCAATATTATCAATAAAAGATCTCTTCCTCCCTCTCCTTAATAAGTAACATTGGTCTCGTGCATTTTTTATTTGGTCTTTTGATTATTACGATCTGATATGATTAGCTCTTGATCTATTTCGATTGTTTTTAAGCTTGCAAAGTGTATGATAACTTTGAGCTAAACAATGATCACAAAACTCAATAAGGCCAAACTAAAAATTACATTTTTTAAGTCCGATCCATCGAACTTGAAGAAATGTTTTAATCTGAAAAAGTTTCAACTACTTATGATGCAAAAATTGAATGCTCAATTTCATACACTGTAGCAACTTATGGCTTACTAGTTACTAGATCAAGTGAATATCTCGTTGAGCTATTCTCAGTTTCATTTTTGTTTAAAATTTGAGGGGTTGACAGATTAGGGTTGACAGATGGTATAGCATGTGCATCCATTCGGATTCCTAGTCAGCCCATGCACAAAGGACAACACTAACATGAAATATTAAGGAACAAAATTCCTGTCGTGGAAGCACATAAAGCCATGTACTACAAGATTGAGACATGGTCGTAATTGTTTAAATCATATATAGGAGAAGCTACAATTTTAAAGTTTATGTATTATGAACGTGTTATTAAATTCAATCAAATTTATATTTTGTTTTAATTATTAGATTTACAATTAAATATTTATATATTAATTAATAAAAAATTTTAATATAGATATAAGATATAAGCAAAAGTTATTCGGTCCATACACTATTTTTATGTTGCTTCGCCTCTGTTTAAATATGTACTCTTGTATGTGAGGCCTATTTCTCAAATATGTTGTGCGGCTGTCATTTATAAGAGTTTTACTAAATTATTCATTCATGGTCCCAATTCAACGTCTAAATTCTCTTGTTTGCTTTTTATTATTATTCCCTCCTTTTGGTTCTTTGACTAAAAACAGTATCTTTTATCCATACACCTGTTCAATTATTGGATCTAGCAGTTATTGTGCCACTATTTCTTTATCTCCAACTCACTTTTCAATCTTTAGGTCCCAAAATGGAGCCCAATTCAGTTCACCTAAATTTCTTTTTCTTGTTTAAACCTCATTAAATCTTGAAATTTGACCATCTCTCCCTCCACTTTCTTTGAATCTTTTAAGCCATTTGTACTTTTCGTGGGTAACTGTTTTTTAAACATTATTTAGCTCAGTACTAAATTAATCTCTCTTCTAGTATGAATTACACCTAAAAACCATCTGGTGTTCAAAACTCATTGATCCAATTAATTTAAGTTCACTTCACGTAAGACTCGTTAAAGAGAGAAGAACTCCCTATCAAAAAATAGTATAACCCGAAAAAGGTGAAACCTCTCATTTAAGTTGTCTTGTCGTCGCAAAAAAACTTGTCTCTAATTGCACTTCTAATACGCAATAAAACATATCATGAACAATTTTAAGTAATAATTACGAATAAAAGTTACAATATTATTGAATTTCTCAGTCTTTAATGTGAATATCTCATACATTGTTTTTTTCTACTTTCATCATTTTGACCATGTAAGGGGTGCACTGGCACAACCAAAATGTCACGATCTTCCTAACTTTCCTTCCTATACAGTATACAAAATTTTAAATGTGTAACGAATCGATAATAGTGCATCCAAACTGCTTCATTAAAACAAAAGAATGAAAAGTAAACAGAGGATACTACATTCATAGCTCATGTTACTCATTCTTTGAGGATAAACTATTCCAGGGTTGGAGTTGATGTTTTGTGTTGAAGTTTTGAAAGAAAAATAAAAGTTGGCAGTAATGTCACTAGCAGTTGGAATAAGGATGGAAGATGCTGGTTGTCTTTACTAATAAATCTAGCAATTATCTACTAGGACTAGAATCGAATCAGGTCCTGCATTTGATTTAAGTCTGTATCAGCAAAGTTGGTGATGGGGCCTTCTCTTTATTCAAGATCTGAGGAGGTATAAAGTAGCGGAAGGTTGTGAGTTAACTAACACATACATAAAAATATATAGAAGGAAAAAAAAATACAAGAGTTTAACAAGGTGAGGCTAATCCTACGTCCTCAAAGTAAAAGCATAAAAGATCTTTCGTTATGAATGAGAAAAATAGCACGCAGAATCGGATCTCTAATTACAACTCATATATTTAAAACTCAAGTAGATACTAAACCTACAAGAGAATTATTCTTTGAACCTACAAGAGAATGATTCTTCGAACCTACAAGGACAATGCTTTTCCCAAACATACAATACAAGAAATGTTGGCCCAAGTAAACGTGAAGTTTTGAAGACTGACAAAAGGAATTCAGATATGGACCAGGTCCATTTTGTGAATCATGGTCGTGATCAACCCAAACATGTGAGATACACATGAAGGAGATAAATTTAACTTATCAGAAGTAATATCTGCAGATCTTATCGAAAAGGTTGCATATTAGATAAGGAGAGAAAGACTCCTTACACGAAAAGAATACAGTTTAGGAAGAGGATAATGTTAGAGTATGAGATCAACTAGAGCTCTTTTACCATTGAATAGTAGCATCTATATCCCAGTTAATCTCTAATTACTAACCCGTTAAATATCAGTGTTGTTCTCTTTTACAAGTAATGCACATAAGCAGAAGTTAAAAGTGAATTGAGAGAAAAATAGAAACGCAATTTTGCAAGAAATTTATATGTGATTCAAGCGTGCAATCCTGAAGCTACTTGAACTAGATAGAAGAACATGTTCCAAATGTCAATCTTTTATTCTACTTAAATTGTAGTAGGTGATTTTACATTCTACCTTTCAGCTTTTATAAAAGAAATTGTATTAGGTACTTAGAGTATTCAAGTTAGAGTTAACTTGAAGTTGTCGCAATAGATGAGGTTGTGTGCCACAACGGGATTAGAGTTAATCATAGGTTTACAAAAAAGTTTTTGTGAATGCAGTTTTTGGCTCAGCATTTACTGGAAGTTTGAGAAATTCCTACTGAGTAGTAGGTCGTGATTTATTCATCTTTTGAGCCAGGTGTTTTCCACGTAAAATTTTATGCGTTCTTTATTTTCTTTACTTATTATTTCGCAAACAGTAGTAGTTGGAACACATAGAAGAACTAGGTCCTTCTATAATCAAGTTAAGCGAAAATTAGGTACCACACAAATTACCTCTCCAATGTGGTATTGAATTATAAAATTTCAATTGGTATCAGATGGGGTTATTCTTGAAGAGGTTAACACCTTATGAACAAATCAAGATGAGTGCGCCACTTGAAAACTGAAACAAGCCACTGCTAGGCCCTCACTCTTTAATGGTTAGTACTATTCTTGGCGGAAGAACAAGATGAGAGACAACATCATAGGAGAAGACTATGAACTCTGGGACATAGTCACTAATGGTCCTCTAGCTTCTACAAAGAAGAATGCTGAAAGAGTGGACGTGCCAAAGACAAGAGTTGACTGCACTGCTGCGAAGATTTGAAGATGGGAAAAGAATGCCAAGGCCAAGAAACGGCTTATGTGTAGACTAGGTCTAGACGAGTACAACATGATTCAAAGTTGTACCACTACTAAGGAGATATGGGACACTTTACAAGTGGCCCATGAAGGAACTCCTCAAGTAAAGAGCTCAAGAGGAACACTGTTATATTCTCAATATGAGAATTTCACCATGAAGGAAGGAGAAACTATCCAGGAGATGTACACAAGGTATATAACACTAACAAATGAACTTAAATCTCTTGGAATAATAATCCTTGAATAAGACAAGGTTGAGAAAGTTTTTACAAGGGTCTTACCGGTAACTTGGGAAAGCAAAATCACTGCTATTTAGGAATCAAAGAACATTGCTACTCTCAAGTTAGATTAAATGATTGAAAATCTCACTATCTATGAACCATAACCTTTCTAGGTAATCAACTTGCATCAATCAGGTCTGATCATGGAGTTGAATTTAAAAATGTTAAGTTTGCTAAAGTTTGTGATGAGCATGGTATAGATCATAATTTCTCTGCCCCTAAGACTCATCAACAAAATGGATTAGTTGAAATAAAAAATAGGACTCATGAAGATATGGTTAGGACTATAATTCTTTCTATTAAACTACCCCATAACTTCTGGGTAGAGGATGTAAATATTGCATGTTACATAACTAATAGATGCATGACTAGACCTCTTGTAGAGAAGACTCTCTATGAGTTACTTAAAGGGAGAAAACCAAATATATCCCATCTTAGGGCATTTGGATGCAAGTTCTTTATGAATAATAATGGAAAGGACTCCCTAGGTAAGTTTGATCCCAGAAGTGATGAGGGAGTATTCTTGGGATATTCTTCACATAGAAAAGTTTATAAAGTTTACAGCAAAAGAACTTTATGTGTAGAAGAAAGTGTGCATGTAGTTTTTTATGAAACTTTCTTTCTGAGAGACGGGAACATGAAGATCAAACTATCGGCCTGGTAAAAGAATTGAGTGAAGTCACAACCAAATATATCCCATCTTAGGGCATTTGGCCTGCTTTTGATACTTTCTTATCTCTTATTTAACCTAAAAATATTTATGAGGCTTTGAAGGATGCAGATTGGGTAAATTAAATGCAAGATGAACTCAATCAGTTTGAGAGAAGTCAAGTTTGGCATCTAATTCCATGACCTAAGGACAGATCAGTAATTGACACTAAATGGGTCTTCAGAAACAAGCTTGATAAAGATGGAACAATTACAAGGAACAAGACAAGGCTGGTGGTCCAAGGTTATAGCCAAGAGGAGGGCATTGATTATGATGAGACCTTTGCTCCAGTTGCAAGACTGGAGGCAATAAGACTCCTCATAGCCTCTGTAGCACACGTGGAATTCAATCTTCATCAGATGGATGTCAAAAGTGTCTTCCTGAATGACTACCTAAAAGAAGAAGTGTTTGTCAAAAAAACCTCCAGGGTTTGAGAGCAAGGAGTGTCCGGAACATGTGCACAAATCAGAGAAGGCTCCTCTATAGACTCAAGAAGGCTCCTTGAGCATGGTATGGATGACTATCCAAATTCCTGCTTGAGCATGACTATTTGAGAGGTAAAATTGACAGTACTTTATTCTTGAGGAAAAAAAGGTAAGGATCTTCTTGTAGTACAAATATATAATGATGAAATAACTTTTGGGGAAATCACTGAAAAACTAAATAAGGATTTTGCCAAATTAAAGGGAAGTGAGTTTGAAATGAGTATGATGGGCGAGCTTAACCTTTTTTTATGCTTACAGGTCAAACAAAACCCTAATGGAACCATGATCCATCAGCAGAAATATGCAAAAGAGTTGACTAAGATGTTTAAAATGGATTAACCAAAGGAAATAGACACACCTATTACAACAACTACTAATAGATATAGATGAACGTGGTTCATCCGCTGATCAGAAGTTGTATAGGGTTATGATTGGTTCACTTTTGTATCTTACTGCTACCATACCTGACATTATTTTTAGTGTAGGGCTTTATGCTCATTTTTAGGTAAATCCTAAGGAATCTCACTTGACTGTTGTCAAAAGGAGACGGAGATATTTGAAAGGAACTACTGATCTTTGTCTTTGGTACCCTAAAGGTAGTAATTTTAATATAGTGGGGTATGCTAATGCAATTTATGCAAGATGTCACATCCTTTTTTTAAAAACCTCACTTATCCTCTTAAATTAATAAAAGGACATTAGTAAAGCTTGAAAAGGGTTTCAATTATGAAAAATGACAAAAATGGCGTTTAAAAGGATTAACTTAGAGTCGCTACCTGACATTGGTTTCGGTGTGTCAAGTCATTGTTTTATAAAAATAATTTTCCTTTTTAAACACTTTGTACTCCAAAACTAATTCCGCACCAGAGATATGGGTAAGGGGGTTAATTTGACTCGGGGAGAATGTGTTAGGAACTCTCCAAGTCTCGTAGCTAGTTCATTTACGTACTTGATCGAGTTGGCTTTTAAAATATTCGATAACGCTGGGCCAAGTAGCGACACTTCACCCAGATTCGATCATCACGCCAACTTGCTTTATTTAACAAAGTGATCAAGCTTCTTAGCCACCGGGGACTGGCCTCGTGAACGCATTCTCTAGAGAAATAGAGGTAATAAACACAGAAATGAAAAAGTTAACACATAAGAGGTTGGAGGTCATCCTCACCTAATAATGAAAATTAAAAGAAGGAAAATTAAAGTAATAAATTATCATAAGCAACTTTTTCTACGATGTTCACCATGACCTCCAATTACAGAGTACTACGGAGCATTCCCCAAAATAAAATATGTACAAATCCTTTGGGGCATTCTCCGGATAAAATTAACTAAGGAGAATGACCTATTGCCTTAAAATTAACAAAATTCCTAAAGTTTGCCTATCAAAGTATAGTCGGCCTAAGCATGCTCCTAGAGACTACAATAATAAGAATAAAATAAAATGATATTAAGCTTGATTCAAATTTATGACCAAAAGCCGATTCCAATTTTTATGGATTATTTCCCTAACCTAAACTAAACAAGGTAACACTGAAGCTACCCAAGAATTAAAATGCAAGTTCGAACTTACGGAAACACAAAGTGTATCAATGGATTAATAAACGGGATAAAAGAGATGGACCTGAATTAATATAATTTTGAGTCGTCCATGGAAAGAATAACGCAGCTACGAATGGGGTTCAAAACAGCAAATTCAACTCGAACCAAACCTACGGACCGCACTAGGGACGGCAACTCCAAAAACAGAACACCCGTTTCAACTCAACACTATTTCAGAAACCAATACTAAAAGCACAACCTAAATCTTCAGTATGTATTTCGCATTAGAAATCAAAAATGAAGCTAGACTCAACTGAAAATCAGAAATTAAAAAGCCAGAATCTTAAAACCAAAACCTATTTGTCTTTGATTTTCTTTTTTGTTTGTCTATTCACTGTCTTTGTTTTTAGACGTTGTACGTGTGCGTGCGTATATGTTAGATTGAAAGGGAATGGGTGGGATTTTGGTTAATGGTGACGGGTTGTGGTCTGGCTGAGAGCTAGCTATGGAGGTTCAAGGATTGAAGAAGAAGCTATCAGTAGTCAAAAGGTCGTATGTTGGGTTGTTGAAAGGTCTTCTATGGGCGCCTGGGGTGTGGCTGGTCAAAGCGATGACTGCTTCTTCTATTTGGCTTCTGGCATGAAGGAGATAGAGGAGGGAGCGGAGGCAACTTTGGAGATGATGAAGAAGATGAAGGATCAGGGGTCGCTCGCTGGTGTTGAAGGGGTCGCCGGCGTGTAAAGAGGAAGGCTGGCGGCGGCGCTGTGTTTAGGGATTATGGTTCAGCTAGGGTTTTTTCTTGTGTATGTTATGAAGAAGAAGGGATGGCTGTCTAGGGCTCTCTAGGGTTAGGTATTGTGTTGTAGTCTTGGTTCTCAAGAGTAAGAGACCTGATTGGGGGGGAGGGGGGCTTGGGCTAAAATTCTATATAATTGGGCAAGGAAAAAGTTAAAAATTCATTTTAAATACCTATAAAATATAAAAACTCTTAATTGATTTTGATAAATTATTAATACTAACTTAAAAATAAAAACTATAGTTGAAACTATTTTTGTGATTTTTAATTTTTGTTCTTAAAAAAAATAGGTTCAAAGAAAAATATCCTTATAAAAATACCTAATACGTAAATTAAATAGAGAAATATGAAACTATTTTTATATTTTTTAATTATGTTATATAAATAATATAAAAGAGTCAAAATTAGTTGAAATCACTATATTAGACCTAAACAAAGTATTTAAATGCTAAAATATATAAAATCTTGGGGAGGATAAAAAAATTACATGTCTACAGATGCCCCTCTTTAACTCGAAAGTATTTTAAGATAAAAAACGACAAGACAAGTTTTTCAACCCGACCCTTATTTAGAGAGACCAAAACCTGAAAGAAATGAAGAGAATGTGACCGAGCCCTGGTATCTGAGCTGCCTACATATATTTGGATATAAATGAATCATGTCACATGTAGTTCAGAAGTGAATGAGGTGATGAAGTATATGAGGTGGAGAATTGGTCGAGGTACCGTTCTGTCGAGGTTCCAGTTCGTGGTCCTGTTATTACATCAAATCAAAAAAAATTAAAAGGACTAACTAAGCATGTCAACTATGAGTTACAAGATTCATATCTATAAGTCTTCTGAAGCTTGATCTTGAGTCTTGAATGGTTCTTCATGCAGACTTTAGATTTGAACCTTGACGCTTGCTAGTTGCAGATGCTAGTTCATTCTTCTTCAACTTTTTCGGATCTAGACCGGAAATGTAGCGCTCGTGACTTCAGCCACGCCTTAAGTAGTTCACATCATTTTTCTGCTTCTGCATTTTGGATTCACTTTCTTTCTATTCGCTCTTTTTTCTCTTTTTTTGGATTGAGACTACTTCTATAGGTCACCTCGAATTGTTGACTCGCATTCTTGCCGTGAGCTTCTGCTAATTCTAACTTGAATTGAATTCTGAAATGACTTCCCTTGTTCTCTAGGTGAGTTCCTGCTACTGACTTGAAACTTGAAATGAACTCTGAAATGTCTTCCCTTGTTCTCTAGGTGGGTGCCTGCAATCAAAATAACAAAACAAACGAAATTTTCTGCCCTAGTTTGCTCCAAGAAGATTTGTGAGTTTTTAGCAAAACTGTAAATCACCTAAGCTATTGATACAATGATGAGAGTAAAACTAAAGACTTGATTAGGATATGCATCTCCTATGAATCAAACCAAGAATATTTGACTAGCAAGTGTGTTTGCTAGAATTGAACTTAAATGACCCAAACTAGGAAGTGTGTCTCCTAGATTTAAGATTGAGCTTGCGGAAAACTATAAACTGAGCTTGACTAAAATAAAAACTGACCCTATTCTCTAGGTGAAACCCCTGATTTCAAGAAAACTAAAGATTGATAACTTAAGAAAACTAAAAATCTATCTTAGGAGAAAATTCACCATACTAAGCTTTCTATCTTAGGAGAAACATCATCAGACTAGGTCTTCTATCTTAGGAGAAAAATTCATTAGGCTAAGATTTCGATCCTAGGAGAAAATTCATCAGACTATGTTTCTTATCTTAGGAGAAAGATTCATAAGATTAAGATTTTGATCCTAGGAGAAAGTTTATCAGTCTAGGTCTTTTTGTTATCTTAGGAGAAAGATTCATCAGACTAAGATTTTTATCCTCGGAGAAAATTCATCAGACTAGGTCTTCTATCTTAGGAGAAAGATTCATCAAACTAAGATTTTGATCCTAGGAGAAAATTTATCAGACTAAGTCTTCTATCTTAGGAGAAAAATTCACGAGACTAAGATTTTTATCCTAGGAGAAAATTCATCAGTCTAGGTCTTTTTGTTATCTTAGGAGAAAGATTCATCAGACTAAGATTTTGATCCTAGGAGAAAATTCATCAGACTGGGTCTTCAATCTTAGAAGAAAAATTCATCAGACTCAAATTTTATTGGGAGGAAAATCTATTAGACTAGGACTTTTTATCCTAGGAGGAAAAAAGTGAAGAGCAATAGCAACATTTTATGCACACTAGCAAGACAGGTAAGGGAAAAGATTTGAGAAACCTCCCTTTGTCGATTCTTCTCATCTTCTTCTTCTTTTTTCTTCTTTTTTAACCAACTTGCTTGCACTGCTTTTTTCCTATTTCAAATAAAGACAACTTGTGATTTTAAGTATGGTGGTTAGTATGTGGCCTTGACCGTGAGGGCGACTGCTTCTACACTTGCCAGGATAACTTTGATTTCGACTTGGACGAACTTGCATGTTATCGACTACCCACTTTCTTTCAACCCTTATCAATCCCAATATCCTCTGTTTGTTGTATTTTGCTCATGAATTGACATTTACCGATCCTTTGCATTTCACATGAATCCCAAAGCATGTTGATTGTTATTAACTGAGTGTGCATACCACTTTTTCCCCGACTTATGCCACTTTGATGTGCCATTAAAATTCATGTTTTTCAATTGGAAAGATGGTAGGAAATTTTTAAGTCATTCCTCACTTGTTATGACCAAACAGACTCAAAAAGGGACTCAAACAAAATAAGAGGAACAAAATGAGGGATAAGGGAAAGAGATGATTCATAAGAAGAAAATTACAAAGTAGAAACTTATCGAATGTGGATACTAACTCTAATGACCATGACATGCACCTTTGGATTATGTGGCCTAATCTCTCAAGCAAGTCTAATATTCAACTATTGTTGTACCTCTTCGCTGTGAAACTGCGCTTCAACGCTTCAATTTTTCCATTTGATTCACAATCCTAAGTCAACTTGTAGTGCCCTGAAGGTTTTCACCATCAAGCCTCTCTCATTTGGTTCTTTTCCCAACTCACTATCGCCTTATGGTGACCATGAGGGTTTTCCCCGATAAGACTCTTTCATTTTACCATTTTCTCTCTTTGTGCGGAGAACAAAGTTACTCCCATGATGCAATAAGATCATACTTTTATGACACACTTGATTTGACATCCTTAAAGATTGGTCGGAAGGTCTTTCTTTGGACCGTAATGTAAGCTTTTGGATAGGGATGGAAAGAAAGGTGGCATGAAGGCTCAAAATAATTTAAGATGAAAGGGTTCAAAATTAAAACTTTTGGAATGAGGCTTTTTGGCAAAATTAAAACTTCTGCCCATATTTCTTGGAGTTTGGGGATTTTTTTTGCTTTTTGCTTTGATGGGATTTCTAAGAAAAACTGCCCCACTCTTGACTTCAGAGGATTATGAAATATTTTAGTTGGTGTGACCAAATCTTAAGGCTGCCTACGTATCTTGAGGTGACAAGAATCAGGTCAAACGTAGTTCACACGACAAAGTTGTTTTTTTCTTTTCTTTTTGTTTTTCTCATTTTTTTCTTTTCTTTTTCTTCTTTTTCTCTTTTATTTTATTTTTATTCCTCTCCTCGTTTCTTTTCTTTTCTAGTTCTCAACTCTGTTCTGATTCTAAAAGAGGGGTCTGAAACAAAGAAATTAAATCTCAAAAGGGTAGAAGAAAACAAAAGTGTTTGGATAGCAGAAAAAATAACCTTTGTCATACCAAGTTTGAAGAAATCTAAGTACAAACATGCAATCAAAGATAAGCAAGGAAATCATACATACTATCTATTGATGGCTTCAACACAAACAAGAAGTGCCAATGGGCAATACCTTTGTCTCATTGAATGATCCTTGTCAGTTCGAAGCAGACTTGATTCAACTTATCTTGATGTGGAAGAATGCATTTCAGCACTGTCTAATCTACCTCAAACTTCTTGAGAGATATTCCCTTGTTGTATACTCTCATCAACCTCTTGATTTTCAGACTAACTGCCTCAGCTTCACTCAATTCAAAGTTCAGGTCATCTCAGAATCAGTGAATCTTTAATTGTTTCCTCAAACGCATCCTTTTATCATATTCAAAAATGTGTCATTGCTTCATAATTAGACTAACTTTCAAGATCAGGATGAGAATTATGCGTGCATGTCATGTCAGTAGAATTGGTATGAAAAGAACTATAAAAGGAAAAATAACCTAAACAAAAAATGACTAGAACTAACAGAAAATAGGAGATTGCATTAGACAGATGATGAAAAGGGTTTGAACAAGACAAGCAAAACAGACATAGGTTAGAACCCTCGAACAATCCTAAATAACACTAGAAGAGTTACTATAACTAAACGAACTAGACAAAATGAGAAAAAGAAGAGTTTGCGCCACAAGAATATCCAGATTACAACACTAAAATAACCCGGAAAAACAGAAATGATAACAAAATAAACCACCAAAACCTTTCCCTGGCTAGCCATGAAAGGAATGACTTTTCAATTACCAAGCTCGACATCTTAGCCATTGGGTTGCACATCAAAATTACTGGGACATTCTCCAATTTCAATATAATTAACTTCAGTTAGCAAGTTCCAAAGAGGATTCTCATACTCCCTATCACCATGCATCTTCCCCACAAAATGTGCATCATCATGTCCAGGTAAAAAATTGGTGTCACTGTCCTGGACCATAATTATCCCTTCTTGAATCATTCCTTCTATCTCCACTTTCAAAGAATGGGAAATCTTCAATGTTACGCCCTTGGACACTAGAGTGGTACATGCACCGTACAGTAAGATCAAAACCTTTTTCATATAGGTCTGGAGCATAGCCAATGAGTAGCTCAATCAGGCCAGACTATTTTAATTTTTCAACCAAGTTTGTGTAGGATTCTCCGATTGGAATGAAAGACTTTTGTCTTTTCCGTTTCCTTCTCATTTTGTACTCCAGCCTTTGTTGGAACCTCTTTTGAGTAGGGGGTTGATATGCCTGTAGAGGTGGGTAAGACATTTGTGAAGGCGGTGCAAGCCATTACGTATTTGTGAGTGTAGAGCATATGGCTATGCATTGTGGATAGAGTAATGGAGAAGTGAGGTATGACTTCGGGGATTTTCTGGAGGAAATTAGTATTTGTGAGGATTTTCTGGAGTACAAGGATATTCATGGGGTCGGTATTGAGGCTGAAATCATTTAGCATGAATGGTCACCGGAGTCTATCATTGGTTGGGCTTGTCAATATCTTTTCGATCAATCGTAGGACTGACCCCGAAAACTTGTTCATTCAAACTGAACCAAAACTCCCTAAAACATTCCTTGTGTCTCTTTCCATGAACGTCGGGGACTTTTAACATAGACTCGCTACAGGATCAATGAAGAGTAGATGGTGGAGGAGCAAAAAAAATAGGAGTAGATGTCGGAGCAGGGTATGAGGTAGTTTTGGCTGGTGGAACATAAAAAATTTGGGAGGAATTTCCAGGGCAATTGTGGTAAGGGGTAAAGCCTGTTGCATGTTGAGGGGAAACGCCGACGGTAATGGGAACCTGGGCTTGTGATAGTGGCGGGATAGTTGCAGGGTTTTCAGTGTAGCTAGTGAGGAATGAAGGTAGAGGATGCCCCTTGATCCAAGAATGATACATTTCTGCCATCTGTTGTTTCAACCTTTGGACCTCCTCTTTCAGTTCCGATTCTAATTCTACAATCTCCCTTAGTGGGTGTACAACCACAGTGTCTGTTTCTTTGTTCGCCATGGCTGCCTTGCTCTTTGACCTTGTGTTGTACGGATGAATCGCCAAAGTACCATAACTAACCACCATCTATTATGATAATGATGAAAGTAACAAAGAAGAGCAAAACAAAGCAAACGTGTTAGCTTAGGGCATTTATCAGGTAGAAATATCACATTGCATGCAATGCGCCTGATCACAGCTATTGGTTCTGAAATGACTTCAAGGGTACGAAGGTCATATGGCATCATCCCAATCTCACTCTTCTTGCCCCTTTTCCTCTTCATTCTTTCTCTTTAACACTCCCTGGTTTTTCATTTTCTTTCATCCCTTTTCTTTTGATTACCACTCTTTCATTTCCACTTATTTCTTAAATCCCACAATTTCATTCTCTTTTATTCTTTTTGTTTTCTTTTTTTAATAATGATTCAATCGAACCCTATATAGGTTGCCTGCATATCATGCCCCTCATGAATCAGATCAAGCGTTGTTTTGGCAAAAGTATTGGAAAAATAAACTAAAAATAAAAATCTTTTTGGATTTTTCATTTATAATTTTTTTTGTATTTTCAAATACAAAACACGAAGTACTATTACAAAAGACTCGATAATCTTATCTAGACTAACAAACACGACACTACTGTACAAGACTAAAAATTAAAAGACAACATAAGATAGACTAAAAAAATAAAAGTTTCCTCAAGTAGCTCCTAACAGTGGTCCTGGGTATTTGTCATGCTCCAGTCCTTGTACATGCATCCACACCTTAATGAAAAAAATATGACCAAATAGACTAAATGACTCGAGAAACGATGCGAGACCATAACATATCCTATTGGACCAAGACATGATTAAGGCTATTTTTGCAAAAAGACCTACGTAACAAAAATGTGGCTAGAAGTGCAAACTCAATAAAGGTGAACTCAAAGATATGAAATACCTTACTAAGGCATATATAGATATAAATACACAATAATCATGACCCAAAATTAAATTGTAGAAATGACACATTTTGCAAAAATGGCCCATGTGGCCGAAAGTGGCTAAAAATGCAAACTCAAAAGGACGGACCTTAAAGTAATATGACACCTAGTGTGGACACAAGATCCTAAGACATGGGTCATTGAACCACCTTCGCAAAAAGGATCCCATTTTGCAACAATGACCGATGTGGCCAAAAGTGACCAGATATGGATTCGGCGAAGACCCGCAAAGCTAAGAACCTAAGATTCACTAGGAAGACCGCACTCTATGTGGGTTGCCTACGTATCACGTCCTGAAAGACGAGAATCAAGTTCGCGTACTTTGGGAAAATTATATATGAGAGAGCTTTAAAAATGACACTAATTTGGAAAAAAATATTTTTTTATCTTTTTGAAAAATGTAAAATCTTTTTGAATTTTCTTTTTCTCTTTTTTTTTTTGAATTTTTGGAAAATGATGGGAAAGTGTAAAAATTTTTTGGTTTTTTTTTTCTTTCTTTTTGTTGGTTTTTGGGAAATGATGGGAAGGTGTAAAATCTTTTTGAATTTTTTTATTTTCATATTTTTTGATTTTTTGGAAAATGATGGGAAAGAGTAAAATATTTTTGGATATATTCATTTCATTTTTTTTAATTTTTTCAAAACTATGAAAGAAAAATGCGAGTACGCCTTACTTGTTTAATTTTTCACCCTTCTTTCCAAGCATCGATCCACCAAATGAACTTTTTACCCTCAAAGATGCAACATTTAGTACATCGGATGATTAAATGTTATTTTGGGCCACGGGACCATTTTTGAAAAAATGTGGATAGGCTTCCTATAAAGGGACACGGTGCCTGGGACCGAGCCTTGCTAGATTTAAATAACATGATACAAATAAGAATGATCTAAAAGATGACCTAAGTTTGGGGTTTACTAACAAAGCAATTCGGGGCGACACGTGGTTGATGGCGGCTGCTCTAGTTGTCCGCCTACTCCACGCTCCCACACCATCATGCTAAAGAAACGGGTGACTCGTAAAAAAGCCATGTACGCTCAAACGTACTCCGGAAGACTTGTTGCAGAAAGAACACTCATGATCATGCAAATGATGACAATTTATGAAGCAGTAACACATAAAGAAAAAAATGTAAACAAATAAGCAGCTAGCAAATAATAAAAAGATATAAACAAAATAAAAATCAAATAAACCAAACAAAACACATAAAAACCTCAACCTAGTATCCTAAAAGCTACAAGATCAAATACTAGCTCGAACCTGCAACTCCCCAGTCCAGTGATGCCACGCCCTTTTTTAAAAAACCTCAATTATCCTCTTAAATTAATAAATGAAATTTAGTAAAGCTTGAAAGGGTTTCAATTATGAAAAAGTGACAAACAATGTTGTTCAAAAGGATTAACTCAGAATCTCCACCTAACATTGGTTTTGGTGTGTCAGTTCACCATTTTATAAAAATAATTTTTCATTTTAAACGCTTTGGACTCCAAAACTAAGTCTGCACCAGAGATTTGGGTAAGAGGTTCATTTGATGCGAGGAGAATATGTTAGGCACTACATAAGTCTTGAAACTAGTAGGGTTGCGTACTTGATAGAGTTGGATTTTAAAATATTCGAATTGAGATATTAAACACAAAAATGGGAAAATTAACACACAAGAGGCTCGAGGTCATTCCCACCTAATAAATAAAATTAAAAGAAGGAAAATTAAAGTTATAAATTATTCTACGCTACTTCTTCTACGATGTTCACCATGGCCTCCAATTATAGAGTACTACGGAACATTCTCCGGAATAAAATATGTACTAATACTTTGGGCCATGCCCTAGATAAATTTAACCAAGAGGAATGACCTTTTGCTTTAAAATTAAAAACATTCTTAATATTTGCCTACCCAAGTGTAGTCGGTCTGAGCATGCTCCTAGGGACTAAAATAATAAGAATAAAATAAATGATATTAAGTTTGATTCAAATTTATGACCAAAAGCCGATTCCAATTTTTTAGGGATTATTTCTCTGACACAAACTGAACAAGGCAACAGTAAAGCTAACTAACAATTATAATGCAAGTTCAAACTCACGGGAACACAAAATGTATCAATGGATTAATAAATGAAAAAAAGAGATGGACCTTAATTAATATAATTTGAGTCGTACATGAACACCATAGAGCAGCTATGAATAGGGTTCAAAACAACAAATTTAACTCGAACCAAACCAACGGACCACACCTCGGACATCAACTCCAACAATCAAACACCCTTTTCAACTCAACACCATTTCGGAAACCAACACTAAAAGGACAACCTTAATATTTAAAATGTATTTCGCATTAGAAATAAAAAATGAAGCTAGACTCAACTGAAAATCACAAATTAAAAATCCATAATCTTAACACCAAAACCCGTTTGTCTTTGTTTTTTATGTTTGTCCGTTCACTGTCTCTATTTTTAGCCGTTGTACGTGCGTGTATGTGTTTGTTTGAAAGGGAATGGGTGGGCGTTTGGTTAATGCCGATTGTCTGGTGGTCTGGTTGAGAGTCACGGCGGAGGCTATGGAGGTTCAAGGATTGAACAAGAAGCTGTCAGCAGTCAGAAGGTCGTGTGTTGGGTTGCTGAAGGGTCTTTGATGGGTGGCTAGGGTGTGGCTGGTCGGAGTGACGACTGGTTCTTCTCTTTGGTTACTGCGTGAAGGAGATGAAGGAGGGAGCGGCGGCAGCTTTGGAGATGAAGAAGAAGATAAAGGAGCAGGGGTCGCTCGCCATTGTTGAAGGGATCGCCGGCAAGTGAAGAGGAAGGCTGGCGGCGGCGCTATGAGCAGGGGATTAGGGTTCCGCTAGGGTTTTTTTTGTGTAGGTTATGAAGAAGAAGGGATGGCTGCCTAGGGCTCTCTAGGGTTAGGACTTGTTTTGTACTAATGGTTCTCAAGGACAACAGAGCTGATGGTGGGGGTGTCTTAGGCTTCATATTTGGGCTAAAATTCTATATAATTGGGCTAAGAAAAAGTTAAAAATTTAATTGAAATACCTATAAAAATATAAAAACTCTTAATTGATTTTGATAAACTATTAATACAAATATAAAAACAAAAAATCAATGTTAAAACTATTTTTTTAAATTTTAATTTTATTTTTAAAATAAAATAGGTTCAAAACAAAATATCCTTCTCAAAATACATAATACGTTAATTAATAGAGAAATATAAAACTGTTTTTGTATTTTTCAATTATGTGATAAAAATATTGTAAAAAGAGTCAAAATTAGTTGAAATAACTATATTATACCTAAACTAAGTATTTAAGTTCTAAAATATGTAAAATCTTCGGGAGGGTAAAAAATCACATGTCTATACAAGTTTTCAAATGGATAGGAAGAGCACCTCATGTATGGCTCATTTTCTTGGTTTATGTCTTGTATCATGGGCCACTAAAAAGCATAATTCAGTGCTTTGTCCACTGGTGGGGCTAAATATGTTGATGCTGCCTCTTGTTGTGCTCAATTGTTTTGGGTCAAACATCAGCTGATAAATTTTTGCATTGAAGTTGGTTGCATTCCTATCTTTTATGATAACACTAGAGCTATAAGTATGGCAAAGGACCCAGTTCATCATAAGAGGACTAAGCACATAGATGTTAGACATCACTTTTAAGGGACAACTATGAGAAAAGCTTGATTACCAAAGAATCCACAGCCTACTCCATCTGATTCATGTACCCCTCCTCCACCTAACACGACTCCCCAACCCAGGCGAAGGAGCGTAAAAATATTTGCTCGCAAAACAGTGGCATCTGGTGCTCTTTCAAAGAAACTGAATGAGAAATTAAAGGCAAGTTATGCCTAAGATTCTGATTCTGACTCTAATTCTAGTTCGTTCAAATCTGCTAGTAAGGGTAAAGGACCTTGGGTTTTCTGACTCTTTGAAGGCTCCAAAATCCCCTTCTAAGGTAAGTACTTATTTGATTGAAAATTTAGAAAATAGGTTTGTTTTGGTTTGGGCTATCTGGGATGTGGAATTACTTGGGCTAGGAAGGAGTGGAGGTAAAAATAAATTTGAAAAATAAAATGAGAGAGAGGGTGAATGTGGTGATGTTAGGGGAAAAGGGAAAGGATTTGGTGATTACTCATCCACTGTTGAATTGTCTGTACCTGCTATTTGTGGGTTACACAGGAAACTGTTGAAGAAAGTGGCAAAAAGTCAGGGGGAAGCGGTTCAGGGGAGGTTGCTGAGGGACTAGTTAATCTAAGCTCCCGGGGAGATGAACCTGGTTCATCAATTGAAGAGACCCTAGCAGACCTTCTGAAAAAGGTAGGTGCAAGTTATGATCCAAAGAAAAGGAAAATTCTCATACCAAAAGCCCTCAGTGTTACTAAACCTTCCAAGAAACGAAAGGCTTCCTCCCAAACAACTACTGAAACTCCCTTGCCAAAGGGAAGTGCTACAAGAAGTAGGGTAAAACAGAGTGAGAGTGGCCTACAAAAGGCTTTGGCTTAAAGTAAGAAGAAAAAGGATAGATAAAGAAAAAGGTAAGGTTGCAGAATCCTTTGAAGTTTATTATGTTGAGGATATGGAATAGGTCCATTAGGAAGACCATATAACAATGGAGGTTCAAACCCCCAAGCCCAAAAAATCCAATCAATCTTCATCTGTGTCTAAGGCTGTTGAACCTTCATAGGCCAAGAAGACAAGGTCTGCAGTGAAAAGCAAACAAGTTAGAGTTTTTGAAGATGAGGAATAGAATGTTAAAGAAGAACGTGAGTCTGATGGTGAAGAAGACAAGCTGGCAATGTTTTGCAAAAGAACATTTTTGAAGGGAAGATTGCTGAAAAATTTGGTGGACCAAGGCATGGTCCATTTGGTTGACACCCTAGCTACTCAGGGCTGGAAGGACATAGTTCTTCAGATGGATGGGAGATTGACCAGAAAATAAATCATTGAATTCATGGCGAATGCTGAGGTAATAGACGGCAGAGTTACAAGAAAAGTCAAGTGACATTTGATGCAGAGAAGTTGGCAGAGATTCTAGACATCCCTAATAAGGGATATGGTGATTACATCAGACAGAAATGGCCAAGTATTGATTCCTTTCCATCTGCCCTTAATATCATTAGGAGATTCTGTAATGCTGCATAAGTGAATGAGGCCAAATTTGTGCATAAAAGTGAAATGAAACCACATCACAAAGCCATTTTTGCGTTTCTCAACAAGGCCTACTGCCCAGGCAAGAGAGAAGGCATATTGCAAATTAAATGGACTTAGTCCTGATGGAGTGCCTTGAAAGTGGAAGGTAAATTAACTGGCATGCATTCATCATCAAGCTACTGGACAGGGCTATCAATGGCTCCAAGGCTCAAGACACCTCCTATGACTTTATTCTGAATACGATTCTGGGTAGGTACAATGTGCCTCAGAAAAAATGGAAAATGGCTACAAGCAAGAATTACTTTGGCATTAATACTCTGCTTGCTTGTGACTATTTAGTCAGTGCCATTCCAAATGAACCTGGTTCATCAAAGAAGAAACCTATCAAGAGTAAAGTCATGGCTCTTGTTCAGAAAAGTGAGGCCACGGATGCTGAGATAGCTGGGCTAAATGATCGTTTGGCAGAGGTTGAATCTGAGAGGGATACTCTCAGTATTGAGCTTAACAAGGAAAATGAGAAGAATGATGATATTCTTCACAGTAAGTTGAATCTTCTCCAATCCCAAAACCAACCCTCTAGCTCTCTCAAGCCTTAGGAATTCTAGCTTTTATCTCCTGAACCTATCTAGTACCTTCAATGACCCGAATTAGGGATTTTTCTTTCTTTTTTCTCATGGTTTGAATTATTTTGCTTTCTGGTTGTGGATTATGGTAGCAACATATCTTCAATCAATGATATCTACTGTTTTTTGTTCTTGTTGAATGTTAATATTTCATTGATAGTTTAAATATGTTTGCTTGATTACTCATGATTAATCCATGATTGCACTTGCAGTTGTCCCAGTGGCCATGAGTAATTACTAAAATCTAGGACTCACACTTTGTTTATACAACTTTTCGATGATGCCAAAAGGGGGAAGACATATTGTGCTTTACATATTCTGAATAGGTGATATTTATAACCTAATTAACCCAGTCCTTGATGATAAGTGAATTTTCTAAACTTAGTATTGATTGTTAAGCTGAGTTATTACAAGGTCTAAGTGAGTAAAAAGCACAGAGTTTGCCATCATAAAAAAGGAGGAATTTATTGGCCCAAGTAAATGTAAAGTTTTGAAGACTAACAAAAGGAACTCAGACATGGACCAGGTCCATCTTGTGAAGCACAGTCATGATCAACCCAAACAGGTAAGATGCATGTGAAGGAGATAAATCTAACTTATCAGAATTAATATCTTGTAAGGCCCCAAGAAAATGAGTGTTCAAATCCTAGAAACTCATAGAGTCAAGTCCACCTATGTGTTGGTATTATGTTAAAAGGGTCGGACCATTTTTTACTGATTTTTCACTTAAAAATATAGAGTCAAAGTTTTCTAGAGAAGTGTCATTTTTGCGATCGCAAATTATGTATGCGGACCGCATTTTTGCTGCAGAATCAGAGAGCAATCAAATTTGTGTTGAAAATGCAGTCCATTATGCTACCGCGTAATTAATATGCTGACCCCACAGTCGTTGCATAAATTTCTTAAGAACTTATGAAGGTCAGTTATGCGGTGCAATATGCGACTGCAGAACAAGAATGTGGACCGCATCCCCATAGCATACCCAGGCAGATAGGTCAGTAATTTAGGACCCTTCTGCGGTCCAATCTGCGGATCGTATTTCAACTCTGCGATCGCAGAGTGCGACCGCATATCCTACTCGGGCTCATAATTTCTAAAATTTTATACGCATCCCCTTTCTAATAATATCACTGAGACGGGGGTCGATTGGAACAACCTCTCTTCCCTTTCGGGTAGGGTAAGGCTCGTCTACATATTACCCTCCCCAGACCCCACTTTGTGGGACTATACGGGGTAGTTGTTGTTGTTGTTGTTGTCCCCTTTCTAATAATACACTCAATCCCTCATTTTTAACCCATTTCCCGAACAAAATAAGAGAGAGGGAAGATAAGGTTCTTGAGAGAGAAAGTGGTCTTCATCAAATTGATTCTTCAGAAACTATCCGGGCCGGGAAAATTCTAATTGATTGTCTATATCCCCGCTCTTACAAGTAATATCCCTAACCCTTCTTTTCCTTGGTTTTCAGATTTAAGCTAATGGAGGGATTCTCATACATTGATTCTTGATATAATGGTTGGAAACTCACATGCATGTCCTTAAAAACCTAAAATCTAGTAAGAGGAAATGGGTAGAAGTAATGGATTGTGCTTGATAACCTAAATAAGCTCGGGTAATAATTGTGAACTTCAATTCTAAGGCGCATGTGTTAATTTGTGAACTAGATTGACGATGCTAGATTGCTTGGTGATTGAAAATAGGAGTTAAAAAGGGGATTCGACTCCAGGTATGTATGGGTAACTTTGATCCTTGTAAATTCGCCTTGTTTGGTGTCCGCATACTTGGTAGATTTTCCATGAAATTCTTGTAATGGGTATGATTGTGATTGTGATATGTGGTAAGAGTTGACGAGCACATGACTAAAAGAAACTGTAATTTATGCTACCGGAATAACTGTGGTAACAATATCTACGGCTCGTTGTGTGCAATCACTAATGTGATATAAAACGTATATGAGTTGTTGAATATGATGGAAATAGTATTGATAGTTATGGAAACACTGGTAGCATTGTGGTGGTCATTTCTTGAGAAGTATTGTCGTTAATCTTTGTGATTTGTTTATTGTGGTTATGTTGTTTGTGAATTGAAACTGTACGGCGGGATCGGGTTGTGTGCCGCAACACAAAGTTATAAGGTGCGGGTTGTGGTGATAAGGATGCCCGAGGTAATAAGAGGGGCGAGGTAATAAGGGCGGAAAAGTTATCGAAATCACTATTGAAATAAACATTTGAGCAAATTTGTGAAATCATTGTTGTGGAATTGAGGAAGGTGAGAAACCAGGAGAGATTGTAAACTTGTTTGGCTTGATTGTACTTTTCATGTGTGATTGGTTGTTGCTTCTATTGCTGTTTTCTACTTGTGTATGGCTTGAGTTTACTTAGGACAATGTTTGTTTATACATACCATTACAATTCAAATGTACTGATGTCCCTTTTGCCGGGGGCGCTACATTCGTATTATGATTGTAGGTAGATCTATAGCAGGTACTCCAGTCCACCGACCGTAGCTCCTCCTCACTTCCTGCCAGCTGAATTGGTAAGCCCCTTTCCTTTCAGGGCCCTGCGTGGCTCATACCGCTCCTGTTCTTATATTTTGAGATCTTGTTTTGGTGTTTTTCAAAGGTATACCTTGAGCCTTGTTGTTGGCAAGTATTGTATTAACCTATTTCATCTTTAGAGTCTCCGTAGACAGGAAATGAGGACCATGAACTTATGTAATTTGTACTTTGTATATTGGGCGTCGTAAATTGTAATCCACGATAATGATCATCTATGTTATGTATGCTTTTGTAAAAGGTGTTTCAATTATAAATAGTTGCTTCACTCGGTTAGTAAGTAATAAAAAGTATGGGGTAACACGTGGGGCAGGAAAGGCACCCAGGTCCGCTTGACTGGGGATACCCGGTCGAGTGCTGGTCATGTCCCTCAAATTTGGGGCGTGACATATCTCCCGATATGATCAAAGGGGTTGCATATTGGATAAGGAGAGAAAGACTCCTTACACTAAGAGAATAAGGTTTAAGAAGAGGAAAGAGTTAGAGAATGAGATCAACTAGAACTCTTCTACCATAGAAGAGTAGCATATGTATCCCAATCAATCACTAATTACTAACCTCTTAAATATCAATGTTGTCGTGTTTTACAGGTAATTCACATAAGTTGAAGTTAAATGTGAATTGAGAGTAAAATAGCAAGGCCATTTTGCAAGCAATTTATGTGTGATTCAAGTGTGTAATCTTGAAGCTACTTGAACCAGATAGAAGAACCAGTTCCAAGTGTCTATCTTTTATTCTTTTTCAATTGTAGTAGGTGATTTTATATTGTACCTTTCAGCTTTTATAGAAGCAATTGTATTAGGTACATAGAGTATTCAAGTTAGAGTTAACTTGAAGTGTCGCAACAGTTGAGGCTGTGTGCTACAACAGGATTAGAGTTAATCCTAGGTTTACAAAACAGTGTTTGTAGATGCAGTTTTTGGCTCAGTGATTTTAGTGGAAGTTTGGGAAAATGATACTGAGTAGTAGGTTGTGGTTTTTTTTACCTTTTAACCCAGGTTTTTTCCACGTAAAAATCTCCGTGTTCTTTATTTTCTTTACTTATTATTACAAAAATAGTGGTAGTTGGAACACATAGAAGAACCAGGTCCTTCTATAATTAAGTTAAGCAAAAATTGGATACCATACAAATCATGCTCCCTCTTGTGTGGTATTGAAGTATAAAACATCAAGGACGGTAGGTTTTACGAGCCTATTTACAAGGACAATAGGTTTCTAAATCTTACTATCATGTCTAACATAATTAGGACTTACCGAATTCAAGACACAAGTAAAAGAACTTCTTCTTAGCTTAAATTCTCTTCAATCAACAAGAATAAAATTTCAATGCCGTAACCTAATCCCTCGCAAGGAATCTGTTGAGTACGGTACGCACCATATAATATGTAATACTCTCCAAGTATCTCAAGATCCACTTGTACTCTACCAATATACTTTATTGGGATATGCTATGTATCTCTACTTACAAAGCTAATAGCATTTGAAATGACAAGATGAGTGTAAAAAATATAATATATAATGCTACTCATAATACTCGAATATGAAACAATAGACATGTGAAAACTCTCTATTCTTGTTAATAGACTTGGTGTCTTCCCTTGTAGCATCAATCTTTTAATATGCTTGTGTATTGAAATAGCTATTGGGGACACTACTAAAAATTCGATAAATGCCGACCAAAAAGCCAACCAACATTGATCGGTTATGGCCAGTTACCAACCATAACAAGATCAAATATGCTTGGACGCTATTTTGATGGTAGTTTTATATATTGACTAAAGTTGGTAGAAAATTACGTTGGTCGGTCAAATAAATTCAAAAAACATTTTGCAAAAAACACTACCAAAGTTGGTCAGTATTTTAATTATGTGATCGAAGAATTCACCTTCTAGGAAACGAATTGGGTGTGTACTATGGCAGGATACTAGTCTACAACTGGACCATTGGTGCATTTTATCTTAAGATTATCTTATTTTTTATTTATACTCTTTAATTAAATTTTCGCACGAAAATAACCGACCAAAGTTGGTTGGTTTTTTAAAATGCCCGGCCTAATTTACCGACCAAAGTTGGCCGGTTTTTAAATAATAAATTTTATTTATTTTAATTGCAAAAACCAATTAAAGTTGGTCAGTTTCTTGAAAATAAATTTTGCGGGAATCAAACATAGCTTTCCGCATTTTTACGCCAAAGAAATAGATCAAAGTTGGTCAGTTTCTTAAAAAAATAATTAAAAATTAAAATATTTTTGAAAACCGACCAACGAGTTTTTTGACCGATCAAAGTTGGTCAGTTTTTCTTGGTCGATTTTTGCCGAATTTCTAGTAGTGATAGTTATTATAGTTTGTACTAGAAATAGCTTATAGAAAGCTATTAGGCTCAAATACATTAATACTCTCTGCAATTGTTAAAGCAAATTCCACATGGTTTTCATATTAAAGATGTTCCTATCAACTATGTTTGTATAACTTTACCTCAATGTATCCTCTTTGCATGTTACAATACTATACAATTGTAGTAAGACAGTTGCATCGACATTATTATCTTGATCAAGATTTTGCATCTAACCCACATCCTCTTCTTTTGAAATATTGCACGAATGTGTCGATCCCGCCAGTCGTCTCATGAGTTACCGCTCTGTTTCTCTCATTTCTGCTTTTTATTCATATTTTATGGTATTGGGTTTGTCGGATTGAGTCCGGAATGATTTTGATAAGGTTTGAGACACTTAGTGTCTTTTAAGAAGGTTTAAGTTGAAAAAATCTACTGGATGTTAACTTATGAGTTATAGGGCTCGGATGTGAATTTCGATGGTTCGGTTAGCTTGGATAGGTGATTTATGACTTAGTAGTGCAATCGAAATGGAATTTGGAGGTCCGAAGTAGAATTATGCTTGAATTGGCGAAGTTGATATTTTGGCGATATACGGTTAATAGGTGAGATTTTGATATAATGGTCAAAATGAACTTTCGAGATTTGCAGTAGCTTCGTTGTGTCATTTTGGATGTGTGTGCAAAATTTCAGGTCATTCGGACGTGGTTTGGTTGGATTTCTGATCAAAAGCATATT
Organism: Nicotiana benthamiana; assembly: GCA_034376525.1. Classification (NCBI taxonomy): domain Eukaryota; kingdom Viridiplantae; phylum Streptophyta; class Magnoliopsida; order Solanales; family Solanaceae; genus Nicotiana; species Nicotiana benthamiana. Next base: position 1,243,684 of record CM067327.1, on the reverse strand, counting down.
TCGCAAGATTTTAAAAACTTAGGCTTGAATACGATGCGTTTTGAGTGATGTTATGTTGTTTGAGATATTTTGATGATTTGATCAAGTTTGAATATGGTTTTAGGATGTGTTTGTGCCTTTGGATGCTCGTGTGAGTTTCGGGTGGTCAATCGGATCATTTTGGAGTTTAAGAAGTTGCAGATTTTTGTTCCAGTAGTTGAAGTTATGTTGTTCTTCGCTTCCACGAGTGGAACCTTGCATTAGCGAATGGTCAGGAGAGGAGGCATCAGATTTTGCCTTTACATTCGTGAAGGGCCGGGTTTCGTAAGCTACGCATTCGCGAGAGTCTAGGCCGCATTCGCGAAGACATGTGAAGGGATTTCATCGTGTTCGTGATGGGTATACGTGATCGCAAAGAAGAAATTTGGTTATGAGGGGTCCGAGGTCAGGTGTTCATTGCGTTCACAAATGCGCGAATGCATTCGCGAAGGTCAAGGTAGAGGAAGCATCACATTCGCGACTGCCATGTCGCGTTCGCATAGAGTAAAAAGTGGTCAACATAAGTTTGTGCTACGTGAACGCAAGGTGTTGAACACATGTCGACGCCCTCTTTTTCTCGCGAAAAGTGTTCGAAATCAGGTATATGACATTTGGTAGGATAACTCTATTCTCTTTAAAGATTTGGATTTTTTGGAGTTGAAGAGTCGCCACCTAATGATTATAGTGCATTAGGGAACGTTTAAGGAGAATTTGAGATGAAGAAACCAGAGTTTGGGCAAGGGCTAGGAATTATCTCGAGGGGAAGGTGTTAGGCACCCTCAAGATCCACTAGTGCGGTTCCCGGCCATACTACAATTGTTATTTTATATAACAAGGGAATAAATGGAAGTCACTATTAAAGGGGTTTTCACATAATATTGCAAGCAAGTTTATGATGTTTAAAAATAAAGGAGTAGAAAGTTTAGAGAGATAGTTTTGAACTACTTAAAAGAAGAATAACAAGTAAAAGGGGAAGGGGGTCCTAGGTTTGCAAATAATATGGATCACATCAGTGCAATATCCGGCGTACACTCCTCAAAAGAGGGGTCACACGTGGTATTAGCGCACCGGTTATCATATCCATATTCTACCCTTCCCACCCCGATAAGGTATTAAAGCGTGGAAGGTATCGTAACTTATTACATGCTAGTACCTGTTCCAATCCTTTCAGTCCTGGAGGCATTTGGGACTACTAATCCTAAAGAGAAGGGGAGTTTGGGATCTTTGAGAGTTTTCAAAGGACAACATACTAAGAGACATTCAAAACACGTAATGCAAGTATGGGAAGCAAATAAGCAAATAAGGCTCAAGTAAGCGTCCCTAAATCAAATAAAGGCATATAGTTTAGCATGTCTCACACGTACTGGTTTTGTCTGGATTTAAATTAAAGCGATAAGCGGACTAGTTCAGCACATATTTTTAGACAAGAAGTCCAAATTAGGTCCGCTCGAATGCAGTTGTCTAAGACTGACCCAATGATTAATTAGCCAACCATTTGTCTATGTGTTGAATAAAACTAGGCAGGGGATCTATTGATTTCAGGAAAAAGATGCAATCTAATTTTAGAAGAAGAGTTATCAGTTTAACAGAAAGAAACAAATTTCAAAAATGATGCAAACTGATTGTAGAAAAGTTTACAAGTTTTAACAGAAAGAAACGAGTTTCAGAAAAGATGCAGGCTGATTAAGAGGTTTACGAGTTTCAGAAAAATGCTGATTGATTATAGAAAAGGTTTACCAGTTTTAGCGGGTTTTAAATAAGAGGCAGAAGATTACCAGTTTTAGTAAAATAAATACGAGTTCCAGCAATTGATACTGTTTTAACGAATGAGCCTGTTCAAATTTGAGATTTCCTATAGGCATGCTTTCTATACATTTACTGATTTTAAGACCTTTCAGATGTTAATAGAAGTCTTATGCACATGATGTCTATATGCAACTTTATTATTAAACCTACTAACAGTTTGCCTAATGACGCTTATATATGCAGAAATGCAAGAACCTATAAACATAATATTCATATGTGTATTTGCAGGAAAAAAATTTAGAAATTAACCCCTATAGGCATGGTATCTGCCCTTGTGCATAAATATAAACCCTCTCCATTTCTTCACTAAATCCCCATGAGTTTATTACAAATTATTACAGCCTAATAAATCAAACTAAGGATAAAAAAATACATTAGAAGCTACATCTGCATCCAAGGAACCTAATTCAGACTTAGTGTCTAACAATACGAGATGAACCATTTCCGGGATCAAGATTTCCAAAGCCTTCTCTTATCTAGGTTGTTTCAATGTTTCAAGGAGTTTCAGGAACTCCAGGCAGTGCTTACACCCCAAATATCAATTAGAACTAAATTAGAGTGTAGTGTGGAAGAGTCAGCCCTCAAGTGTCCAAGTTCAGAGGGAGCTCATGGGTCCCAAGGCAAGGCTCACAAGAGGGGGGCAGGACTTAGATTCTAGGAACAAGTGCAATAGAGGGGGTTAGGGAGTGCCAAGGCAGGCCGGTGGTCATGCCCATCCATATGGTAGTCTGGCACACCCTAACCAACTTGTCAGCCAAACAATTTAGAGTAAGACCTATTGAAGGTCAGACCATGGCCTGGAAAGTGATTAGGACACTGCCAGACCATAGACTCAAACTAAGCATACATAGAAAGAGAAATAGGGATAGGAATTGAAATAGCTTAGGACTCAGAGAGCCCAGTTCATATTATGGACAATAATTTAAGGTAGTGCCATGTTTTTGAACCATAACTCAGTCACACAAAGGGAATTAGGGGTAGGTATTCATATAAGAACAGAAACAAAGAAAGAAGAAAGCTTGCAGAAAGTTACAGCACATAGAATGTAAGCCAAACAAAGGGTGAACTGCAGAATAAACACCTAGGGGGAGAGGCAGAAGTTAAACAAAGAACATACTAGTTTTGGAAAGATAAGCAAAGAAGGCAGGATTCTTGCAAACAAACCACAATTAGAAAGAACAATTTATGTGTGTGAGTGAGTTATGAGCTAGGACTCGAGTTTTGTATGAGAAATTAAAAGTAATCAGTTGGAAGTAGTATGAAACTATTCAAAATTGATCGTGTTGAAAGTGTAGAAGGGCATCCCCTTTTATAGTGTAGAGAAACAGGTAAGAAAGGAAAGAAATGTTTGTTAAAAATCAGTCTCATATATTCTCCCTTCAGTTAAGGGATTTGATTTCAAACGGGAGAATATAATTAAGAAAAGGGAATATGAGTAAAAAACCTTTACATTAGCATAAGAAAGGTAAATACATAGGGTTTATTTAAGGGAGGAGTCCAATGGTACTCGGGTAGTAAAAAAAGGAAAAGGAATCAATCAAACAACCAATAAAATCATAGCGACAGGTTTAAATCGAATGAACCAAGCCGGGAATAGGTAAAGAGGGCACAACCAAAGAAAATTAGTGGCAATCAGTCAAAACCCCATAAAAGGAATTCAGAATCAATAAATTAGTTATCATAAACTTTTGAAAGAGGAGTTTTATCTCATATGAAATACACAAACATATGAATCAAGAAGAGAAAGTCAAATTATTTAGAACATAGTTTAATCGAAGAGAAGTTCAGAATCATAATCAAAGAGATACAGATTCAATTTGCAGACTCATAGTGAGTCTGAAAGTTCGGGGTCCCAAAGTGGAACCCGAATTCAACTTGTCGAAGAAACCCTAAATTCCAGGGTTTCAAATCGAATCAATCATAGAGATGAGAAAGCAAGTCAATGAAAATATACTCAAAGATCTATTTCGGAGCCTCATGAGAAATAAACAAAATATGATAGCAGGTATGAAACGATCAGAGAAAGAAAATTGATTTGAGAGCATAAATGGACACATTTTGGAAAACTCGAAACTTAAGCAAGTTCAGAAGAAAGAAAGGACACGGGCTTAAATAGAATAGAAGAGTAAGGAAAACATAACACAGATTCACATGTGAGCACACGTACAAAAAGAAAAGCAGAAAAACACTACATGCATAGGATAGAAGTCATACAAACATGATATGAACAAACACAGATAAAGAAAAGCAAAATAAGAACCAGAAGGTATTTTTTTCGAAAAACTTTGCAGAAAAACTAAATTGAACTCAAATCATTTTGAAAAGAAAACTAAGGAAAATCACTTTAAAATTTCAAGTATAGCATTAGTTCAGCATAGATCTAGGCAAACAAACAGAGAAACAACCTCGAATAGCTTAAGGGTTCAGAGAAACACTAGAAACCATAAGGCTTAGAAGACATCAGATCTTGAGTCGAGCAGGTCAGGAATAAGGTCTCTAATGCTTGAATATGCAAGAGCGTGGCTGGAGAAACCATAGATCTACAAATATGAGAAGGATGTGAAGAAGAACCATCGAGGGCAGGTCTCCAAACTTCAAGTAGCTTAGGTCTGATGGTGAGAAAGGGTGAGTACAGACCGGTGGAAACGAGGTGAGATAAGGTGGGAAGCGATTAGGGTTTCGGAGAGGCTAGAGATAGTTTTGAGAGATGAAGGGTTTCAAGGGCGTCGTCTCTGATAGAATAGATTAGGTTTAGGTGGGTTAGGGATTAAAAAAGGAAAGAAAGAATATCGGTCTTTGATAAAAATGATCAACAGCCCTGATTTAAAGGGAAAATCGAGCGGGTTATAAGATCGGGTCGTGGGTTGGATATTTTAGGAATTAGGTCATTTAATTTGGGGTGGAATTGGGCTAAATGAGGGCTAGAATTGAAAGGAAAAAGGGCTGTAATGAAACACAAATGGGCTAAGAGTTAAATAGCCAAATTTTTCTTTTTAATTTTTATAAAAATAGCAATAACAATTTTAAATGTAAATTAAAAGTACTGAGCCAATAAATAATACATGAGCATTAACGTATAAATACTGGAGCTAATTTTATAGTTATAAAATACTATTAATCGTAAAATGGGCTATGATTGAAATTATATGCAATTTAGCTCCAAAAATGCCAAATTAATTCATAAAAATATTAAAACCCCACCTTAATTCTACTTTTGTGTAAATATGAGAATGAGATAAGTTATTCACCAAAAATGATAACTTTTGGGAGCAATTATTTGGACTTTGTGGTATTAAAATAGATAATAAATTGGTTTAAAAATTATTAAAATTTTGGAAAGGTACCAAAACTCTTGGGTGTGCTTATATACTCACGTACATGCTATCTTAAAATTATTTTGGGTACAAAAATACCTTGGGAAAAATTGGGTATCAACACCACATTCACGAAGAAGGAAGATCATACTTGGGCAAAATGTTTTAATTTGTTTCATCCGTAATTTTGGGGCTCATTTCCTCCATAGTTGGTCTTTTTGAGAGCTTTTGAAGGAGATTGAGGAGTGATTCAAGGAGAAACGATTGGAGGTAAGAAATTTAGACCTAAAAGTCGATTCTATTGTAAAATCCTCCTAAAAAATCATGGAAACTTAAGCTAAAAATAGAAGAACTAGGTATTAGGATTTTGGACTTTTGATTGAGGATTTGTAGGACCATTTTGGGGTCGGAATAGAGAACTTTTTATATGTATGAACTCGAGGGGATATAAGGAACCCGTTGATGTAAAAAATTTTGAGTTTCGAGAAGTGGGCTCGGGGCTCAGATTTTGCTAATTTCGGAATTTTTATATTTTTTGATTGTTTTTGCTTGGGATTTTTTCCATTAGCATATTGTGACGTATTTGTTCTGATTTTAGATAGATTCAACACATGTGGAGGCCAGTTTGAGGGGCAAATGCGACGCTAGCTAGAGATATAACCGGTTTGAGGTGAGTAATGATTGTAAATGATGCTATGAAGATTCGAAACGCAAGATGTGTACATCGTAGTGCTATATTGAGGTGAGACACGTGCTTGATGGTGAGCATGGGGTCGTATACAGTTGGGGATAGTGACTTGGTCCATCACGATTGATGCTTTTACCACGTATTTAACTGAAACTTATTTCCTATCATCATGACTTGGGCTGAATGCCATATTTGGACTTCTTGTCACCTATTTGAACCCTTTGGGAATTTTCATTATTATTTCCTCACTGCTTTGACTTATTACTTGAACTCATTCCTGATAATTCCCACTGTTTTACTATTCAGCCATTCTTGCTTAGTTTTTAAGACTTAAATAATATTTTAAATGATGTTTGGGCTAAAAATATTGTTTTACTATTGCCCCAGGGGCTTGTGATGATTTTTGGACTGAGTAAGGCCAATGGCCTATATTGTGTGGAACATTGATACTAATTTGAGGCGGAGGAACTGAGATACATATACGCCACAAGGTGGCTTGATTGATATGAGGCAGAGGGCCTAGATTGGATGTCACGAGATGGCTTGTTATGCGCTTGGGCGGTAAGGGGCCCTCCCGAATTTAGTACACCCCCAGTGAGCGCGGTACCCAGTTATGAAATGAGCTTGAGCCCGAGGGCTGGTAAAGTACTGAGATATAGCCTGAGGGGCGGATTTGAGGATACTGAGCCTGAGGGGCGAACTTCTATTTGATTACTTTACATTATTTATCTGTCACTTACATGTTTTACCTATTGAAAGGAGATTTTACTTGGTTTTTGCTGATGAACTGTTTTCAAATGATGTTTTACTGCTTCATTATAGAATGCTTTGTGTTTTACGTATTTTTTTACCTTTAGTCATTATTTATATTTATTACTCAGTGGGTTAGAGTACTCACATCACTCCCTGCAGCGTGTGTGCAGATTCAGGCATCGCAGGTTCTGCTCCTGAGTGCTGATTCCTTCAGTTCCAGGCGGTATTCGGAGACTACGAGGTAGTTGTTGGCGTCTGCAGTCCCCGTGTCTCTAATATCTTATTATTTTCTATGTATTTCAAACAATTATACTAGATATTGGATTTAGTAGTCTTGTATCAGGGTTCATAGATGCTCATGAGTTGTGACATTCCGGTTAGGGCTGAGTCAGGCTGGATATTTTGCACCTTTATCGATATTTTCCGTTGTTTTGTATTATTTAATCATGCCTATATTCCTTTCATATTAATTAAGTGCTTAAAATGGGAATTTTATTAAATTGGATGGCCTTGTCTCCACAAGAGGCACCATCATGACTGGATTCGAGGTTAGGTTCATGACAATGAAGCTAGTGAAGAATAATTTCTAGCTCTATACAATCAATAACATTATTGTCACGACCCAAATTTTATCCATCCGTGATAGCACATAATCTAATCGCTAGATGCACCAACCAAGACGAGTGTAATGTCGTTCTATAATTTCTTATATTTTGACATTATTTACCCTACTTTCTTGTTGATTGGATGCTAATTTTTTCAACAATTGAGCTTAATAGAGCCTATTTCACGTATAGGAATGCTTGGACATGAATTGGAGAAAAGTGACGAAATGGTACCTTAGAGCTACAAAATCAAGAAATAAAAGAAGACGTGCAAGGAAATGAAAGTTCATGGCCATAAACAGTGCAAGGCCTTGTCCAGGGCACTTTCCCTGGCACCCCTGACAGTGCCTCGCGCAAAAACATTGGTGCCCCTGACAGTGACCTGCGCAGAAAATTTTGGCGCCTCTAACAGTTCCTCGCCCCGATGATGCTATTCGAACCACTTTTATTTCCTCCTTAATTTTGGATATGTATACTTTAACCCTACCTTATAAATACCTCTAAACTTGGTATTTAGAGAGAGATATGTCATTAGAGAGAGGATTCGACCCAAGGAGGAAATAACACACAAGGAGCAAGGCGAAAAATTCTTCTAAGAGTTTTTTACTTCCTTCTTCCTATTTTTATTATTGGTTATGAATTCTAGTATTATAGTTTTACATAATAGCTAATTTTTAATCAAAAGTTTTGATGAAACCTTTTATAAGATAAATTTTGTTATGTTTTTATATAATTGAACCATTAGATTTCTCTTTTTGTTCAACTATGTGTTTACTACTATTGATTGAATAGCCATCAATTTAATATGCCTATTCAGTATATATATCTTGATAGAGGGTATGTATTTAGGTAGTTGTTGAACAACATCACTCCTAATGTATGTGAGAGATTAATATGGAGGGTTTAAGGGCGGGATTAAAAATAATAAAACCTTGGTGCGATCGTAGTGAGCGGTGAGTTAGTGCCAGCTTGCGTAGTTCGAGAGAATATGTCTAGTAAATTGTGATATTGCTCGAGAGAGAATTATGTAACAAAAAGTACTCAAGATCGGTAGAGAATACTTAGGCGGAATTATAAAACACGTAGTGGGAAGATTCCGACAATTGGGGAAATTATAACTCTAGACCTCCTTAATATTTTCTCCAACCTGTAGTATTTTTAGTTGTTAATATACTACTTTAATTTGTTAATTTAAGACATAAAAATCTTAATATTTATAACTTAGGAATTGTTCAAGCTTATCTTTCTAGTGATAGTAAACAGTTGTAGCTAAAACTTAGTTCTTTGTGGAAATCGACTGCGGACTCTTAAACCGAACTATATTTGCAGTGACCGCTTATCCTTTTTAGGGCTAGAGTTGGACATGATTAAAATTTTGACGACATTACCTCAGAACTATTGGTGTAGTTGTAGCTCTATATATTTCTACGTTTCAAGTTTGAACTTTTATTTTGTTTTGTTTTATTTTTAATTTTTATTTCGTTCTACTTGTTGATTTGTTAAACATTACATCTTAGAATTTTGGGAGTTTAGGTATTGGTAATTCTATTGTTGATCCTCATATATATTGTGAAGGAAATTACCCATGGTAAAATTATCAAAATATTTCTGAGAGTGAGTTATGTGCACTAACTCAATCTTATATGTGGAATATATGTGATATGGTCAAGATGGTCACTTTCATGGTTGTACTTATATTTCTAATCCCCCTCCCTCCCCCTACTTCTTATTATGATGATTCTACTTGTGAAGTTAATAGGATCAAAGAACATGGGGATGTAGACCTAAAGGAGATTAAGTGTATGTTAAAGCGCCTTTGGAGTAAAATAATGAGAAATGACTATAGATAGAAAGTCAAGAGGCAACTATTTGCAACTTGGAGGCTCAAGTGAGTCAAGCGGTTGAAGCATTTAATGCTCAACCATCCAATATTGGGGATAGTTGTCAAGAAGAGCATGAATTCGAGGTGATATTCGAGGAGGTCAGAGTAGAACATCAAAAACCTAGCCTACAATTTGAGGATGCCGATGTGGAAGACATAAGACTAGAGTCAGCCAAGGACATTGAGGATATAAATTTTACTGACTATAGTATCATTGATGTTGAGGATGTTGAAAGTCCTGAAGTTCATGTGTTTGAGCGTATTTTTCCTCTCTCCAAATATTTTTCCACATTGTTCTTGGATGATGATATGGAAATAGAATCATCAAAGCCGATTGAGGAGTCAAGGAATGAGGAACAAGGTGCCTACATTCTACAATGTTTCTTGCCAGAAAGATAAGACTACATACCTCATCTAAAAGCCAAGAAGTGTAGAATAGTACAATGGTCGCTTGGGCCAATTAGACTTGTTCCACCACCCCTAGAGCATAACCAAAATCTTGAAGCCAAATTGGGGGCTCAATTCATAAGCTCGAGGTGGAGGCAGAAAATGGTTCACGCCATGCCGCGATGTTAAATCATGATCATGGGAAGCAAAGCTATTGAAAGGATGCAATAGCAATCCAGATGGTTAGAACTAAGTGCGGGGTGCCTTCACAAAGTAAAATACCCCGAGAGAAGTCTGAGTACCCCATGAACTGCTAGTGCTTCGGCATTTGGTCTACCAGGGAGTTTGTTTTACCCTCTTATTATTTATGTTGTGCATTAAGGATGATGCTTAGTTTTAAGTTTGGGGTGAGTAGATTGTCTTGGTGACTTTCTGTGTATTTTAGTTGTGTTAATTTAATTAATAATTTGTTTGTTGAAAAGAAATTGGACTTTTCCCAACGATGGATCTCCTATGCAATTTTCTTGAGGGATTTAAGTCTAAACAAATAATATAAAAAATAAAAAAAATACAAAAACATGTCTTTTATTTTCCTTAGGTAGTAATAATATCCCATGATTTTTCTTTATACGGCTGTTTTTTTCATGGGATTTAACTTGAATCGGGTAAAAGTATTTATTTTCTTAGAGTGGAGTAGTACTTAGGAATAAAGGAGAAGAAATGATGTGATTCGCACCTTTTGACTTGTTTGATGGTTGCATACTTAGGTTCTCGCATGTGTTTAACTTTTCATTAGCTTTAAATATATGATGATACCTTGGTAAAAATAAATAGCATATGGTATAACTCCTATGACTCGGTTGTTTGACTTGTTTTCACTTTGCACTTTATGCTTAATATATCTCTTGGCTTAGTGAATACTTGTTTGATTGAGAGTTCCAATGAAACCGTCCTTAGGGAGTCATGTTCCATGTGTGAAGTGAGTTCTTTGCATAGTCCATGTTATTGCAATTGAGTCAAGAACTTTCTCGGAATGTGAATTGAATCGAAATCCTAGGTGTTGCTCGGTGTAAAAGTGATGTTAGTCTTTTTTAATCTTATTGAGTTTTATTTCCTATCACAAATAAAATAATCCCTAGTTAACATTTTGAGTCTATAAACCTTTCTTTTGGAACTTGCATTACTAGCCTATCCACATTTAGTATTAATTGAATCTTTTGATCCTTGGACGTCTAAAAGAACTTGAATTGTAACAAGAGCACTAGAAAAAAGTAATGAGGTAACTTGGGGTAGCCTTTGAGTGGAACAAATAAAAGGAAGAAATGTGAACTTGTGATTTAAATAAAAACCCACTAGCAGTAAGGCAACAACAACAACCCAGTATAACCCCACAAGTGGGGTCTGGGAGGGTAATATATATGCAAACCTTACCCCTACCCCGAGGGGGCAGGGAAGTTGTTTCTAGGAGACAATCGGCTCAAGACATCAATAAGAGATGATATATTAGTACTATTAATAGACTCATACTAAATAACATAAAATAACATAGCCTAATATAACAAAATAATAGCAATATAAGAAATATTGGAAATACGGAAAAGATGGAAGGTATACTAATATCCAACAGATAAATCCTGCATCAGTAGCTAATCAGTAGCATCCTATGATTAACTCCTAACTGGCTAGTCTCACTCTAGTGCATTGTAGAAATATCCACAACTTCCCCTAACCTACAACTTTAATGCTCGACCTCCACAATTCTCTGTCAAGGGCCATCTTCTCAATAATCCTAAGATGCGTCATGTCCTGCTTGATCACCTTTGTCCAATACTTCTTAGTTCTACCTCTACCTCTCCTCATTCCCACCACAAACAGTCTCTCTCATCTCCTCACTGGTGCATCAGTGCTCATCCTCTGAACCTGCCCAAACCATCTGAGTCTTGCTTCCCGCATATTGTCTTCCATGGGGGCCACGCCCACCTTCTCTCAAATATATTTATTACTAATCTTATCCATCCTTGTATGCACGCACATCCACCTCAACATCCACATCCCTGCTACTTCCATTTTTGGATGTGTGAGTTCTTAACCGGCGAACACTTGATCCCATACAACATGGGAGGCCTAACTAGTGCTCTATAAAACTTACCTTTTAGTAATGGTAGCACTTTATTGTCACATAAGACTCCCGTTGCTAACCTCCACTGCATCTACCCAACACTTATACGGTCTGTGACATCCTCGTTGATATCCTTCATCCCCTGAATAACTGACCCAGAGTACTTGAAACTACCCCTCTTAGGGATGACTTACGAGTCAAGCCTCACTTCCACTCCCGCTTCTATCGGCTCGACCCCAATTTTGCACTCAAGGTATTCTGTCTTCATCCTGCTCAACCTGAAACCTTTAGAATCAAGGGCATGTCTCCAAACCTCTATCCTCTCGTTGATGCCGCATCATTTCTCGTAAAGTAGGACTATATCACCGGCAAATAGCATGCACTATGGCACCTCCCCTTGAATATGATGTATTATGGCATCCATCACTAAGGTAAATAGTAAACGGTTGAACGCAAACCCTTGGTGCAACCTTGTAACAACCAAAAAATGCTTAGAGTCTTCTCCTACTGTCCTAACCTGAGTCTTAGCTGCATCATACATGTCTTTAATCACCCTGATGCAGGATACCAGGACCCCTTTAACCTCTAAGCAGCTCCATAAGGCCTCCCTAGGAACCCTGTCGTACGCTTTATCTAGATTGATAAAACCATGTGGAGGTCTTTCTTATTATCATTGTATTGTTCCACAATCCTCCTAATAAGGTAGATAGTTTGGTGGTAGATCACCCCGGCATGAACCCGAACTGATTGTCTAAAATAGACACCATCCATCGTACTGCCATCTCTACCACTTTCTCCCAGACTTTCATGGTATGACTAAGTAATTTGATACATATAGTTGTTACAACTCTGGATATCGCCTTTGTTCTTATACAACAGAACCATTGTACTTCACCTTCACTCTTCAGGCATCCTATTAGTCTTGAATATAACATTAAATAACTCGGTAAGCCATTCCAAGCCTGCTCTACCCACACGCCTCCAAAGTTCAACCGAAATTTTGTATGGCCAGGTAGATTTGCCCCTCCTCATCTTACGCATTGCCTCCATGACCTCATCGACCTCAATTTCCCTATAATAACTTAATTCGTGGGGGCTGTCGGCATTCCTCAATTTACCTAGTACAATATCCTTATCCCCTTCATCATTTAGAAGTTTATGAAAGTAGGTCTGCCATCTCCTCTTAATCTCGTCATCCCCTATCAAAACTTTGTCGTCCTCATCTTTTATACACTTTACCTGGTCTATATCCCGAGCCGTCTTCTCTCTCACCTTAGCCAGTCGAAATAACATCTTCTCCCCGACTTTGTTCCCTACTTCCTTAACAGACGAGCAAAATCTGCCATTTTAGCCTCAGTTATTGACATATTCACCTTCTTCCTAGCTACCTTATATCTCTCACTGTTCACTCTATTCTCCTTCTCACCAGTGCTCCCTACTAACCGCAGGTAAGCCGCCTTCTTTGCTTCAACTTTACCTTGGACAACTGCATTCCAACCATAGTCTCCTTTGTGGCTACCCGCGTGGCCTGAAGATATCCCTAAAATCTCTCTCGCCACCTTCCTTATACAGTCCACCATCGTCGACCACATAGTGTTTGTGTCCCCACTACTTCTCTAAGTTCCCATTGCTGATAACCTTCCTTCCAACTCCAGAGGTTTATCCTTAGTCAACGCACCCCACCTAATCCTTGGGCAGCCTCGTATTGACCTCTTCTTCCTCCTTATCATAATGCCAATATCCATCACCAAAAGCCTATGTTGCGTTGCAAAGTTCTCACATGTAATCCTCGCAAAACCTTCTGTCGCATCTCATGAGGAGGAGATATTCAATCTAAGTCTTCGCCACCGAGCTTTGGTAAGTAACCAAATGCTCCTCCATTACCAGTAAGGCAAAAATACAAAAACAAAGGAATAAATAAATGTTTCTTATTTTGGCTAGTAGATGTGATCTGGAGCACTGTGTGAAGAAAAAGAAAAATATTTTGGGATGAGCAACCTTCTGATGATTGAAGTGGATTGAAGGAATTCTTCGCTAAAATTTGAATACGTGATGAGTTAAAGTGCCTATGAGGGTTAGCCACTGTCGCACCCCATTTCTCTTGCAAAATCGAGGTTCGACATTTTTGAGAAAACTCCTTTCCTTTTGTAATGGGGTAAGGGATTTTTAGAGTCTCCACCTAACGCATTAAGATGCATTAGGGCACCTAGAACAATTAACTCATATAACCAGTTTACATCACCAGAGATCAGGTAAGGGCTTGAAATTATCTTTAGGGTAAGGTGTTAGGCACCCCTCAAGATCCACAAAGGTGGGTCCCTACCGAGCTTAAATTAAGTGAATTAGTCTTAAAAGGGAAAAAAAGTTAGACATATTTAATATTCAACCTATTTTTACACACGACCATGGGGGTCTTGTTATTCAATTTTTTCCTATTTATTTTATACTTAAAATACTTTCAAAATAGCATGTGTATGCATATATAAGCATTCCCAAGAGTTTAGGCATTTTTCCCCAATTTTTAAGATTTCTAAAATCAATTTATTGTCTATTATTAGTAGTACAAAATCCAATAATTATTTCTAAAATTATTATTTTGGTGAATAATTTATTTCCATCCTTATATTTAGACCAAAATATAATTAAGGTAATTTTTGCATATTTTTACAAATTTATTCGGTATTTTTTAAGCTAAATTGCATATAATAGTCATTATAGCCTATATTACGATTAATAGCATTTTACAATTGTAAAACTATTTCCACTAATTTTAGATTAATGTTAATATATTATTAGTTAGTTCAGTACCTTTGATTATTTTGAAAATCATTTTAGCTATTTTATATAGAATAAAAAGAGAGAAATTGGCTATTTAACACATAGCCATAGTTATTTCAATTTTAGCCTCAAATTAAACCCCATTTCCACCCCAATTAAAAAACTCATTTTTTTAATTTTGACCCGAACCCTTAGCCCAATTATGACTAGTCTAGTTTTCCTTTAAATCCTGGTCGTTGATCATTTTGATCAACAACCATAGTTCGTTATTTCCTTTTCTTAATCCCCTAACCCTAATTCATTTACCCAAAGTTAGTCCCCTTCATCTCCTAAATTCTCTCTAGCCCACTCCAAAACCCTGGACCTATCCCACCTACCTCCATCTCATTTCCACTTGAATCCATGGCAGTCATGGCAATGAAGATTGGAGGCCTGATTTTCATGGTTTCCTTTAGATCTATCTCAGATATGTAATATCTATGGACGCTTTGGCAATTTTTCCAGCGTGTTCAGAGCAATATGAGTCTCTCTGACTCAGGATCCGACTTTTCTCGAGACCTTCTCATCCTAGGGTCTTCTCTTCCATTTTTCCAAGCCTTCTAAAGTTCTTCACTCGTATATTTCTTTCAGATCTGTGACGTGTTTGGTCTTTAATAGACGTTTTAGGGCTTTTCCCAAAATTTCTTTTTCAAAATTTGTTCAAACCCAATTTTAGGGTTTCTGGAAAAAGCTTCTTTAAATGTTTTCTGATTCTTTTATTCTCTCTTATGTGTGTTTATACTCACTTGTTTATTTCTTATTTTGCTCAAGTTCGTTCTCTAATTTCTTTTCTGATTTTGCAAGACCCTTTTTATGTTGTTTGTTCACATGTTAACAAGGTTGTTTGTTACTTACTCTTTGATATATATTCGTGCTCTTTGATTTTGTTTCACTTTACTGAGTTTTGTTGGCATCCCTACTAAGTACTGCTCTTACCTTCTTTGTTTAAACTTCTGAGATCGTTTTGAATCTCAAGATTTTCTCAAGCATGCCTTTGAATCAATGTGTTTGCTATCACGTATGTTTGCCTCTCTCAATTCTTTCTCACCCCTGATTCTATTTGAAACCCTAAAATTTGGGGTTATCGCTGGGTAGATGGCACTAGGGTTTCACTTTGTCACCCTGGATTTTCAGACTCGATGTGAGCCTATAATCAAACTTGAATCTTGTTTGTTTATGACTCTGAAACTTTCAGTGTTGAACTCTTTTCTAGAGTAAACGACTCTTTATTTGTTTGAACTGCATGCTTTTATGTGAGAAAACTTCCCTTTCAAAGGATTTCACCAAGGATTGATCATGCTAGTGATTCATCACTGATTTCTTTCGATTGAAACCCCTTTATCCTACTGGTTGTTTCTTGGTCTTTTGTGTACAAAATCCCATACCTATGATGTTTTCCTTAAATAGTTGGTCGTGTGTATCTCTTCTGTGATTCTGTACCAACGTTTGAATTATTTCCATATTTATATTACTCTTTCCTTAAATACTTGAGATTCTTTGTGATTACAATTGGATTGGGGATCCTTTTGATTGATTTTTGAACTTATAACCTATTTTCACTTTATAAATACACAACTATTCTATTTTTCCTAAAACTATGTATTTGACCTTATTTATGCACTATGTAGTTTCCTTACCCCTAATCAGCCTTATGAAACTAATTACCTTCCTTATTCTGTCATGGATAGCCATTTGAACTAAGACTCCTTAATCAAAGAAGTTCAGTTTGTCTTAATTGATACTAATTGATTGGTTTCCATATTTGCACACCCTCTGCCTGCATTTCTTGTTTTCAAAAGCTATATAAGGACCTAGTCCTCCTTCTTTGCAATCATCATCAGAAATACATGAAATATACCAACTCACACACTGAAACTCACCTTCTTGTAATACTGTTTTAATTTTTGCCTGAGATCCTTTGGAACTACTGTTTGCAGTTTGGCTCTTTCAAGGCTACTATTTTCTTACTTTCTTTCTTTTGAAACTGGTATGTCCTTTATCTAAATCTTTGCCTCACCCCTATGTGTTTACTTTACAGTTTCAGACTTATTGTTTACTTTACTACTTACGTTCAGTAATTTGTGTTGATTATGCTCCTTCTTTTGCTTCAGTTTCTGTTATGAACCCCTACCCGTATACACTTCTATGTGCTGAGTTAAGCTTTTGGTCTGACAGTATCCTAATTACTGCCGAGGCCATGGCTTGATCCACAATGGGTCCCAACTTTTGATGTTTGGCTAGCATGCTGGTTAGGGGTGTGCCAGCATCCCAATTGCTGGGCATGACCACCAGCCTGACATGTCTCTCCCTAATTCCCTTTTCCTTGTGCATTGGAACTTATTCTTAGATTCTAAAGTTCTGCCCCTCTCTTCTTAGCCTTGCTTTAGGACCTTAAGTTCCCTTTGATCTTGGACATATGAGAGATGGCATTTCCACACTGCACTATGTTCTTAATTCTAAAATATTTTGGGGTGTAAGCACTGCCCGGAGCCCCTTTGAGCCTCTTGGGAACTTTGGCACACTCCAAATATGAGAAAGTTTTTTGGAAATCTGATCTTGGAAGTTGGCTCAACTCATATTGTTGGACTTTGAGTCAGAATTAGGTTGTTTAGATGTAGCTCTAACTACTTATGTAATTCTTTTACTTTCTTTTCTTAATCATTCGGTGTGTAATAATTATTGGGGATGGATAGTGGAAAAGGATGGGATTGAATGCATGCAAAGGATAGAAAATATGCCTATAGGTCTTTTATAATTCTCCATTTCACTTAGAAAACCTGCCTATAGGACCTTTATATTTCTTCATTTATGCATCTTAGAAAAATCAGTCTATAGGACCTTTATATTTCTACATTTCTGCACTTACAAAACTTGCATATGGGTCTTTACAATTTCTTCATTTCTACATCTTAGAAAAACATGTCTATCGGACCTTTATAATTCTGCATTTCACAATCTAGAAAGCATGGCATTCGGTACTTCTGCATATATACGCCACTAGGCAAAAAACTTTCGGCTTGATAATAATCAATGACATTTAGAGATCATGTCTATAGAATTCTTGTAACTGTCTAAAATCAACTCACTTAGAAATCACGCCTATAGAAATAAATCAATTGAATCAGTTTCCGTTTTGAATCTAAAATCAGACTTAATGCAGATCCCTTTTCTAAAATCAATAAACTTTTCTCTAAAATCAGTACAACTCTATTAAATCTCATGCCTATAAGCCTCACCTAGGCAAACTGTTAGGCAATAAATCAACTCTGTCAGTGTTAGATAACTACATCTAGACAAGGCTAATTCAGACTCCTCATCTGAGAAATATGTGACAAATAAACCTATCATATGCTTTAAATTTTAACTGAGACTGAACCAGTACTCGTAAGTCATGCTTAATAACTTGCTGCTTTGAATGAGGAGGCCTACTTGAGCCCTAACTGTTATTTTCCCCTTAAACTACTATTTGTTATTGTCTGTTGCCTAGATTTTATCCTTTTAAAACTCTGCAAATCCCCCAACTCCCTCCCTCTTAGGATTAGTAGTCTCGATGCCTCCGAGACTGATTAGATTGGGACGGGTAATAGCATGCAGTAAGCAATGGTAGCATTCCGCGCTTTAATACCTTAACAGGTTGGGACGTGTAGATATGGAGATGATGACCAATGCGCTAATATCTCATGTAGCCCCTCTTCCGAGGAGTGATTAATGGATATTGCATTGACGTGATCCATATTAGTATAAACCTAGCAAACCCCCTCCTTTTTATTTGCTTTCATCTATTTCTTGTAGAATTTTTTAAATCTTTTCATAAAACTCCTGCCCCTTTTACCCTTTCTCAAGTTTCGAATTACTTGAAATGTTGTATCTGAACCCCTTCTATTTGAGCCCTTAATTGCTTACTTGATTATATGAAGTCACAATTATAACATGGCTGTGAACCATACTAGTGGATCTTGAGGGGTGCCTAATACCTTCTCCTCGAGATAATTTCTAGCCCTTACCCAAACTCTAGTTCATCAAACTCAAACCCTTCTTCGTGTCCTAATGCACTTAATCATTAGGTGGATACTCTTCAAATTCCAAAACCCAATACCCAAAAAGGGAATGAGTTGTACTCTTAAATGTCACAAATCCCGATTTTGCGAGAAAAGGGGGGCGCGGCATGGGGTTCCTAAGTTTTTTTAGCCTATAGGATCATTCCATACAATTCTTTGCAACTCCCTCAAGTTGGGGTCATACTCATAGCATTAGCGCACGGGCTATTATTTCCTTTACTACCTAATTACTATCTTTCAGTGGTTAACTAAGTGTTCTAGTAGCTTCTAACTCATGTCTTATGTGTGCACTACCCGTACCTTATATATGGTCCTGGAGGTATTTAGGACCTCTATTAGGGTGGTTCTAGACAAACATATGTTTCTTAAATGAGAAAGTTAGGCGATAAACCAGATTCAAAAGGACTTTTATGTAAGGAGCAAATAAGGTCTCATATTAACCTCCACAAGTAGACAACAAATGCACGTAGTTTAATCAACAGATTTCTTAATTTAGGATCCTATTGGCAGGATATCTAGATGAGCAGAAACATAATGCAAGACAACAGTTTTATTAAGGTAGGCATCTGGACCTATCAATTTGCCTACTGATTTTATTAAGCCTTGAATATGGGCATTTTTAGGCAGTAAGGTATCACAATATTATGCCCAAAATCATTAGTAACCCCTACATGTTTGCCTAAGTGATAACCAAAATTAATCGCACTTATAACTGATTAACAGAACTCTGTAGGCATGATATCTAGAACTGTTAATTCTACACCTATAACATGATTTCTAAGTGAATTACTGATTTCAAAGACAGGTTTTATCCCTTTTAGATCATAAAGGCATGCTTACTAATTAATTTAAACCCCTATAAGCAGGATTTCTAAGTGTTAACTTGATTTAAACCTCTATAAGCATGACTTTTAAGTTTACAAACTGATTTCACCCTATAGGTATGATATCTATTAGTTTAAATCCTATAGACATGATTTTTAGGTTTTGAAATTGATTCCTTCTTTATCCCTATAGGCATGGTATCTAAGTTGAATCTAACTTTTATCTCCTATAGGCATGATATCTAATAATCATATGTGCATAGGATTTTAAACAACTTGCAAGGAATGTTATTATTCAAATAGATAGGATCCTATAGACTTTGTCACTAATGCACATTGAGTTGAAAACACGTGTAGATCATATGAACAGGATTTCTAATGTGCAGAGTTAAAAATAAAGTCATATAAGAAGGGTTTCTAGTATAGAGATGTGAAGCACATAATCAAACACGATCATAAAAATCTTATAGGCAGGACCTCTAAGCACAGTACAGTATCCACATAATGCAATTGGCATGGTAAGTCCTATAGGCATGACTTCTACCTAATTTTCAAACAAAGATATAGAAACTCCTCCCCTGCCAGCTTGTACTAATAAACAACAGCTCTATTTATTATAGAGATTATTATATCCCAGAATAAATAGATTACGTAACAGTATTTATTACACTATAGGGAGCCTTAGCAGGCCTAATATAAACCTTGAAACCAGGCCTTCAAATATAACAACTCTGAGATAATAGCAGTGATGCATTCACAACAGCTTAAACCAAGCTTCCAGTATGTCAATGTTTCTAAAGAGCCTCAGGGACCTTGGGCAATGCTCACACTAGAATCACACATGCAACAAATAATTCATAAAAAGATTGGAAAACTAGCCCCAATGTGTCAGAGTCTAAAGGTCTCAGGGACCCTAGCCAGTGCTCGCACTAGGGGCGGTAGGAACCTAAATAACTAAAAGTAGAAGTTTGAAAACCAGTACATTTCGCGTAAGGGGAAACATGTTTAGAAATCAGCACATACGGAATAGTAACAGAATTGCACCAGAGAACAAACAAAACTCATGTTCAGCATATAGTTCAACTAAGTTGATATTTGTTCAAACTAGATACTCATACCATCATTTAAAGTAATCACAAAAGAAAATATACTTTAACTAATATACATAATTATCCAAACATTACATGCTTACAATATCTAACAATAGCCAAAATAAGGAACATACAGCTGAATTAGAGAGGATTTCACATTATTAAAGGTAACTTAGTTTAGCATTATCACTAAGCGGGATCATGTAGTTATATAGAAAGCATAAGATTGCTAAAAACTTCAATAGACTAATCGAGTAAATCAGATAATATATAATAGAATAATAGGAGTTAAGGCATACTAGTTGAGAAGAAAGCAAACATGAACGCAATAGCAGTTAGAATCCAGAGAATTTGGCCTTGGCTTGCAGTCTGGTAAATAGTGCATAAAATAGAACAATAGAAAGAGAACGCTCAAGTTTTTTAGAGCAGAGAGTTTGAAAGTTTTAAGTTGTAAAGTGTGTAAGTTTCTCAATGTGTTTGTGGATGTTTGTGTGAGATCAGGACAAGGGAGGGGTTTTAATAGCATACAATAAGGTTAAACAAATAAGGTAGTGAACCAATCACATATAAATAAGGTATGAAAATCAGTAAACAACCAATTAAGGTCAGCATGTATCAATTAACAGGACATAATCGAGTAACTATCACTTAATTAAACGAAAATCTCATACGAAATCAATCAGTAATTAAGAATAAGGTAAGAACTAAACTCAAAATAAATTAGGAGTCAGAACACAAAATCAAGCCCGTAGTAAGGATAATTAATCAGATGAATAAGGTAAGAACAGGTAAATCTTAATAAGGAAATACTGGTAATAAAGGAAAGGTGATTCATAAACCCTAATTTAGGAAAATAAAATTAATTAACACGTGACTGATGGAATAAAAGGTAAACAGGCAAAAGACAGTAGCATACATAGTCAAATAATCGAAACCCTAAGAAATACAAAGATATATAGATGTAACTTGATTAAATCAAGTAAAAATCAGTCGAAAAGCAAATAAGAAAATCATATATGAAAACATTTAGACGTTAATACCCTTTTTTGCAGAAATCCATCATAAATCAAAACCTAGCTTTTTAGGTAAATGAAATTTGTCGATAATAATAGTAAAAACAGAGAATTTTAAGAGAGAAATACCAAATAAACACAAAATCGCTTCAGATTAAAGAGATCTAAATGGATTCAAACAAAAAACAGGTAGGTTCATGAAAATAGACAGAAGCGAATTAAATCTGGTTTGTACCAGAGATTTGAAACCCCAAAAATACGAAAAATACTCGTACTCACTGATATAGATGGAATAATCGAGAAACGAGAAACTTTGAACCAGATTTGGTTCGAGTCTCTTTAGATTCACATCAAGAAACATCGAAATCGCATAAACAGTAGGGATGTGAGGCCAGATAAGGCATGAAATCAAAGGAAAACCCCATGAATCAAGAGGATTTGGAGGGATTTTTGGGTGATGACACTTAGGGTTAGAGGGGTGAGGAAGAAAAGAGATGAGAGAAGGGATCTGGAGGCAGTAGATTGGGAGAAATGAGGGTAGGGTTTGGGTGTTTGTGTATCTAAAAAAGGAAAACTTATCTTGGACCGTTGATCTTCTAATATCAATAGCCAGGATTAAATTTAGGTTGGGATGGGTTTTAAATGGGTCAGATATTTGGGGTTGGGCATTAGGTTATTGGATTATTCGGCTATTGGGTAGGTCCGCAAAATTTAATTAAAAATGGATATGTTCTAAATATCTATTTAATTTATAAAATAATTTATAAATGATAAAAATATCATTTGTGCATAAAATAATTTATAATAATTACTTAATATAATAAAAATATAAAAAGTCATTTTTCGTGTAAATAATATAGTTATACAAATATGAGCTATTGTCGCAAAGTTATTGCAATTATAGCCTAAAGATACAAACATAATTATGTATAAAATAATTAAATATTAATATGAATATAAATAACAAAAATCAAGTAATAAATTTTCGTAAATTATTTTTGATGCAATTAGTAATTATTTAGATAATAAAATATTGGAATAAATTAATTAAATCCTTTTAAAATTATAGAAAATTATGAAAAAATACTGGTTGATGGTCATGCACTATCTTGAAAGTGTGTGTGTGTGTGTCTATATATATATATATATATATGCGTTTTAAAATATTTGATATAAAAATTGAGCTTCAACAGCTGTCCTTCTTTACTCGAGAAGGATGAAAGAGTTGTCGGGTAAAGAAATGATGACTGACTTTGACCGAATGGGATGTTTGAATGATATAGGCTGCACCCTGCTCTCTGAGCTGCATACATATCCCTGGTTTTACAAGAATCGGACCATGTGTGGTTCTGGACCCAACAGTGAATGAAACTAATGGAATTGTTATAGGAATGGAAGTATGTTTCAAAAAAAGGTTTCTATTGGGAAGATAGTATCATGTGGGTTAATGCGAAGTTATGCTTATGAGTATGAAATGTAACGGATGTATCACATGACAGGTATCTGAATGGTCATGGGGTAAAGGCGAGTAATTGATGAGAATCGGTTATGTTTGAGATAACGGCAAGACAAAAAATGGTATGAGTGGAAACCAAAACAAAAGTTGCTCTTGTTTGAAGAACGGTTACCTCCTGGATTTCTTTCAAAACTTAAAACACAGTGCATTCAAGTGTATAGATTACTGCGGTAATTTAAACATGATGCAAGTTTCCTTTGGACCATGAATGTTGTCTTTGGACGGTAAAGATGGCGTCCTTAGACCGTGACGTCTCGGGCCATGAATCATGAGATAAGGGATTCACATGCCATGAAATATTGTTCTCGGACCATGAAATGGTGCCTCTAAACCATGACGCCTTTTAATAATGATTTGCAGAATTAAGAGATCCTCAGGCCATGATATGGCGTCTTCAGGCTATGAGGATGATGCCTTCAGACTATGATGCCTTCGGATAGAGACATGATGACGGATCATATAAGTAAACAAGATAGAGCTTAGTCTTGCATAGAATCGAGACAGAGCTTAATCCTGGAACAGGCAAAATAGTTCTAGGTTTCAGATAGTGTAACATTCAGCATTAGACAAGGAAAGACATAGCTTAGCCTTGTGCAAATAGGGAGGCGGGGCTTATCCTCATGCAAGAAAGGGAGACAATGCTTAGTCACATACAGCGAGAAGCCAATGCTTAGCCTTATAAAAATATAGAGGCAGGGCTTAACCTCATGTAAGATTTGAGACAATGCTTAGTCTCATGCAGAGAGAGAGGCAATGCTTAGCCTTATGCAAATATGGAGGCAGGGCTTAGCCTCATGAAAGAAAGGGAGACGATGCATAGTCTCATGCAAAGGAAGGCAGTGCTTGGCCTTATGCGTATAGGGAGGCAGGGCATAGCCTCATGGCGAGAGAAGGCAATACTTAGCCTTATGAAAATATGGAGGAAGGGGTTATCCTCATGCAAGATTAAATACAGGGCCTAGTCCCATGCAGAGAGAAGGTAATACCTAGCCTTATGCAAATATAGAAGCAGGGCTTATCCTCATACAATATTTGAGGCAGTGCCTAGTCTCATGCATAGAGAAGGCAATACTTAGACCTATGTAAATATGGAGGCATGTTTTAGCCTCATGCAAGATTTGAGACAAGGCTTAGTCTCATGCAGGGAGAAGGCAATGTCTAGCCTTATGCAAATATGGAGGCAAGGCTTAGCCTCATGCAAGGTTTGAGACATGGCCTAGTATCATGCAGAGAGAAGGAAATTCTTAGCCTTATGCATATGGAGGCAGGGCTTAGCCTCATGTAAGATTTAAGACAGGGTTTAGTCTCACGCAGAGAGAAGGCAATGCTTATCCTTATGCAGTGAACAAATAGCAAATAGGAGTAGAATATATTTTAGCTGGAGATATATTTTTGCTTGGTGGCCCGATTGTTTTCAGGATAGTGATTTTTATATGCCTATTTGTGAATAATTTTTTTATGTTCACTGTGCCTATATCCAAACAAAAATTGTGAGTTTTGGCAGGGAGGTTGGTTCATGCCTTTGTCTGCTTGTTTTGCTTTACTTTTCTCTGAAGGCCCTATTCGAGTTGCCTTGGGTAACACCTGGTGGCCATAGAAATAAAATTTTCAAAAATATGCACTTATTGATGAAATAGAATCTTTTTATAAAACATAGTGGTGTATAATATCAAGTAAATTAGATGAAATAATGACGGTGACACTTTAAAGACATTGAGGCTTTCTTGCATTATTTTTTTTGAGGGCCCTCCTCAAAATTCTACCCAACTTACTTATCCAATTTCTTATTGTCTTGCATATGATGACGTCGGTTGGATTTGCTCTGGAATTTTGAGGGTCATCCTCAAAATTCTGCCCCAGTTTCTGGTTCTGGGGAAATGAAGTTTTTATTAAGATGTGATTGAACCTACAAGGCTGCCTACGTATCCCTCTTAAATGGGAATCAGGTCAAGCGTAGTTCAGTTACATTAGAGGAGAAAATGTAAACAATCTAAACATAGTATCTCTTGACTGCATCTGAATTGATAAGTTTTGGATAAACTTCTCCATTTGTTTCTGCAAGTATGAGTGCTCATCCTATTAGTACCATGTGAACCATATAAGGACCTTGCCAGTTGGGTTTAAATTTTCGTTTGGCTTCATCCTGATGTGGGAATATTCGTTTCAACACCAGCTGTCCCGGTGCGAATTATCTTGGTTTGACCCTTTTAATGAAAGCTTTGGACATTCTTTTCTAGTAAAGCTGATCTTGACATACTTCATTCATTATTTTTTCCATCTATGAGGGCTAGTTGCTCATAACGGATCATTATCCATTCTGCATCATCGAGTTCGGCTTCTTGTATGATCCTTAAAGAAGGAATTTCTACCTCGGCTGGAATGGAAGCTTTGGTACCATAAACCAGTAAATAGGGATTTGCCCCAATTGATGTGTGGACTGTGGTACGGTACCCTAATAGGGCAAAGAGTAACTTCTCGTGCCATTATTTATGATTTTTTACCATCTTCCTCAGTATCTTCTTGATGTTTTGTTGGTAGCTTCCACAATTCCATTCTTATTCATTTAAAACATGTATGTGATAGAGTTTGTGTGCATGATTTTGAAGGTTTCACACATGGATTTCATTAGATCACTGTTAAGATTGGCGACATTATTAGTGATGATGGACTCGGGAACCCTGAACCAACAAATAATACGATCCTTGACAAAATCTGTGTTGATTTTCTTAGTTACAGCTTTGTAAAATGCAGCCTCTACCCATTTTGTGAAGTAATCAATGGCTACTAAAATGAACATGTGCCCATTTGAAGCAGCGGGCTCGATCGAACCGATGACATCCATTCCCCAGGCGGCAAAAGTTCAATGTGCACTTATTGCATTGAGTTCATTTGGTGGTACCCTTATCATGTCTGCATGTATCTGGCATTGGTGGTATTTTTGGACATGCCAGATGCAATCTATTTCCATGGTCATCCAAAAATATCCCGCTTTAGGTATCTTTTTTAATAGAACAAAATCGTTCATGTGTGGTCCGCAAGTTCTGGCATTTATCTCCTCGAGCAATTTGGAAGCCTCTTTTGCATCAACACACCTCAACAATCCCAGATCAGGAGTTCTTCTATACATGGTTCCTACTCTTTGGAAGAAATGATTGGACAACCTTCGTAATGTGCGTTTCTGAATATGGTTCGCGTATTCTGGGTATTCTCCTTTGTCAAATATTCTTCGATGTCATGGAACCAAGGTTTTCCATCGGTTTCTTCGTCAACATGTGCACAGTAAGCTGGCTAATTATGGATCCTCACCGGGATCGGATTGATGAAATTCTTATCTGGATGTTGTGTCATTGATGGCAAGGTGGCTAGTGTGTCTACAAACTCGTTTTGGACTCTTGTAACATGTTTGAATTCTATATTTGTAAACCTCTTCATCAATCCTTGCATATGATACAAAGATGGTAGTATCTTGGTGTTCTTTGTAGCCCATTCTCCTTGAACCTGATGTACTAAAAGATATGAATCTCCAATTACCAGCAACTCTTGTATATTCATATTGATGGCCAAATTGAGCCCCGTGATGGAAGCCTCATATTCTGTCATATTGTTGGTGCACGGAAACCTCTAAGTTTTGTAGATAACGGATAATGCTCACATGTCTCTGATACCAAGACCGCTCCAATACCCTCGCCTTTGATATTGGCATCTCCGTCGAAGAACAATCTCCAACTGTTATAGGCTTCTGAAATGTCCTCTCCTACGAATGATACTTCTTCATCAGGAAGATACGTTTTTAGTGGTTCATATTCTCCTCCCACAGAATTTTCAGTAATATGGTCTATCAATGCTTTTCCTTTGACTACCTTTTGAGTTACATAGATGATATCGAACTCACTTAACAATATCTGCCACTGGGCTAACTTCCCAGTTTTCATAGGCTTCTGAAAGATGTACTTCAAAGAATCCATTTTTGATACGAGGTAGTGGTATAGGCACAAACGTAATGCCCCAGTTTCTGATTTGTCCATGTCAAAGCAGAGTAAGTGCGTTCTAGCAGAGAGTACCATGCTTCATAAGATGTAAACATCTTACCCAAATAATATATGGCTTGCTTCTTTCTTTCTGTCTCGTCGTGTTGTCCCAAAACACAGCCGAAAGACCCATCTAATATGGACAGATAGAGTATCAAAGGTCTCCTAGGTTCTGGTGGGACTAGGACTGGTGGCGTAGATAAGTATTCCTTAATTTTGTCAAAAGCCCTTTGACAATCTTCAGTCCAACTGATTTCGGCATCCTTTCTCAACATTTTGAAGATGGGTTCACATATTGCTATGGATTGTTCTATGAAGCGGCTGATGTAGTTGAGACGTCCTAGGAAGCTCATCACATATTTTTTTTATCTTTGGTGGTGGTAACTCTTGGGTAGCCTTAACTTTGTATGGGTCCAACTCGATTCCTCGACGGCTGACAATGAATCCCAATAATTTTCCTACAAGAATCCCAAATGAATATTTTGCAGAGTATAGTTTTAAAATGTACCTTCTTAGTCTGTTAAAGAATTTTCTCAAGTCTGCTATGTGATATGTGGCCCTCTTGGATTTGATGATGACATCGTCAACATACACCTCTATTCCCTTGTGTATCATATCATGGAAGATGGTCGTCATGGCTCTCATATTGTTAGCCCCAACATTCTTTGGACTGAATTGCATCATTTTGTAGCAGTACACTCCCCATAGTGTGATGAAGGCTAGTTTCTCTACGTCTTCTTCATCCATCAAAATTTGATGATAACCTGCGAAGCAATATACAAAGTATTGGAGTTCATTCTTGGTGTAATTTGTTGATAAGAATGTGTATATTTGGCAGTGGGAAATCATCATTGGGACTTGATCTGTTTAAATCGTGATAGTCAACACACACCCTTACTTTCCCATCTTTTTTGGAACTGGTATGATGTTGGCTAACCAGGTTGGGTACACTACCCAAGGACTTTGGCTTTGATCTGATTAGTGACTTCTTCCTATATCTTTAGGCTCATATGCAGTTTGCATTTTCTGAGTTTCTGTTCACCAGCGGACATATTGGATTGGTAGGCAACTTGTGAGCCACTATAGATGTGCTCAAGTCGGTCATGTCATCATATGACCATGCAAAAATATCCTCATATTATTTCAGGAAATAAGTGTATTCTTTCTTTTCTGGCGGTGATATGTGAATGCTTATGCGAGTCTCTTTGACTATTTTAGAATCTCCGAAATTGATTGCCTTAGTTTTGTCGAGATTGGACTTAGGTTTATTCTCAAAATTCTCAACTTCTCTGACACTTCCTCAGGTATTTCATCATCTTCTTCTGAGTCACTATCCTTATATTGTGTTGTCTCATTACATGCCACAATCATCGGTTCATCAGGAAAAGTAATAATAATGTTGTAGAAGAAAAAATGTAAAAGATAATAATGAATACTAAATAAAAATGCATTAATTAAATTTTAAAAATCTCCAAAATAGGTATGTCTCAATGACTGGAGCAATTATTTTGAAACAAAATGCGTCTTTAAAACAAAATACTGAAAATATCTTAAATGCCTAAAGTGGTTATTAAAACAGGTCAAGCTAATTGCCAAGCTACCTAAGAACTTGAAAGGCATGGGATGGTGTTGCAGTCCAATTCTTGAGAACAACTCCCTTCTCCATGATCTGAATGGTGAGGCCTTCTTCCTCCTCCTCCTCAACTATCATATTGCAATATATATTCTCGGTTTCCAGAAACAAGCGCCTCAACTCAGCCAAAGCTTCCTCCTCTGCAGATCCCCATATCGTGTCATCCCAGTGAAAAGTCTGACTCTAATGTGGCACTGGATGCTCGAGAGGGTAGTAATTCTTGCCAGGTGTACAGATATCCCAGCTCAAAAGTTGTGTCGTGATGTTTCAACTGTATCGGTTTGGTAATGCTTGGAGTTTCTTCCCAAGCCCTTTGTCGGGTTTATACCCAGACCATACCAGTATGCTTTCTACTTTGTTACTCCACCAATTTTCCTTCTCAATTCCAATGACACGTTCGATGCGGCTAAAAGTTTCTCCACTCAGCTTTCTTCTAATCTCAACAACGGGACAATTTGACTGGTGTAAATGAGGTTACTTCCATCTTCGTGAATGATTACCTTCTGATGGTTCCATTCGAACTTCACAGCCTGTTGTAGCGTGGAAGCAACAAGCCTCAGCGCCATGTATCCAAGGTCATCCCCATAGAAGATTGTATCCACCATATATGTCTAATACTTGGAACTCAACATCAAACCAGGTCACGCCCATCTGTAGACAAAGGTTAATCTCCCCAATCATGGCCCTTTGAGACCCATAAAATGCATTCACGTTCATAATACCTGCTTGTATCTCATGGAAATCTTTGCCCAACCTTTTCAGAGTAGTCAATGGACAAATGTTCAGGCTTGAACCCTCATCTATTAAGACCCTGGCAATGAATTTATCCTCAAACTGTATTATGATATGCGATGCCATGTTGTGACTTATTTCTTCAAGTGGTAGTTCAACATTGTGGAAGGTGATCTTGTGACTCTCCAGTACTTGACCAACCATGTTGACCATCCCTCCACTGGTGATGTTTTTGGGTACATAAGCTTCATTTAACACCTTCATTAGAGCACTCCTATGCGCCTCAGAATTTTGCGATAGTGACATGATTGATATCTAGGTAGGAGTCTTATTCAATTGATCAACGAAAGAGTATTCTCTTACCTGTACTTTTCTCCAAAGATTATCTGGACCAGTTTCAATGATGGGTTGTTTGGTGGCAGCTTCCTTGCTTGTTCCTCCCAAATTTTCAAGTCTATAGATCCTTCAAGTTTTGGTTATTCCTTGTGCAGCACCAGATTCTTCCATCTTTGCTTTTTCGTTTCTTCTAGCTTTGGTATGTAATCCCAAGGTATGGCATTGAACTTGAAAGCAGGTGTGGGTACTACTGTCATAGTGAAGGGTGTGGATACTTCTACTTCAAATGGAGGTGGTGTAGTTGCAGGTGTTGTTACTTCAATTTCAAATGGGACTGATGTGGCTACTTCAACTTCGACTAGCGACTGTATCTATACCACAATAGGAGCGAGTGTGATAGTGAGTTTAGGGTCATTACCCTCCCGAATAAGCCTAATTGACCCCCTCCGGATCCCATTCTTTATCAGTTTCTATCATATTGACTCATTCACCTTTATGATCCGGGAGGGATTGTTGTGAATATTTGGCGTGGCTTCCTTTAATTGTATGACTTGATATCAGCCAGGGTTTGAATCTTAAATTTCAGGGTGCGACATTCATCGATAGTATGTCATTTTATGCTAGAATGTTATGCACAAGTTTTGTTTGTGTTGACCCACTGGGAGGAGTTTTCCATTGCAATAGCTGGAACGGGGGTGACATATCCGGCAGACTTCCATATTTCATATAGTTGGTCAATTCGTTCAGTAATAGGGGTGTATCGTCTGGGTGGTCTGTGATCAAAATTGGGGTTTAGGTTTGGGTTTTGGATAGTTTTGATGGGTTGGAGGCGAATGGTAATAGGTTGTCTAGGTATTATAGGTGTTATAGGCGATAGTGGGTTAAGAACATCTGGGAGGGAGGGTTGGTATGTAGGTGGTGGTGTTTTGTTATGTGAGTGGATATTTTGGACCTTGGGCCACTATTATTGTCCCTACGTCTTTCTTCTTTGATATACCCCCTGATTGCAATGCTTTCTTCATGGCCTGCAATACCTCAAACTTAGTTACCATCCCACTCTTGATGCCTTTTTTATTCTTTCCCCAAACTTGATAATGTCAAAGAATTTGTGATGTTCGATTACTATTAACTTTTCATAGTATTGTGGATCCTGGGCCCTGACGAAGAATTTGTTCATTTGCTCTTCTTGTAGTGTCGTCCTGACTTTTGCAGCTTCTGACCTCCATCGAGTAGCATACTCGCAGAAAATCTTTGTTGGTTTCTTCTTTAGATTCTGCATATAGAAGACATACAGTGCATTCCCTGTGTTAAACCTGAATCGATCCATGAAGTCTGACGCCACGTTCACCCAATTAACCCACTTCATGGGATTCTGACTGATATACAAAGATAGGGTATCTCTAGTGAGACTCCTCATGAATAGCTTCATGCGAATCCTTTCATATTTCCTGATACCCACGAGCTTATCACAGTATGTTCTCAAATGTACCTTTGTGTCACCCGTTCAATCAAACATTTCAAACTTATGAGGTTTGTAACCCTCAGGCAGTTCCACGTCTGGCTAATGCACAGATCCTCATAATTGAGACCTTCAATCCTTTGCCTCCTTCGACACCTGAACTCGGCTTGTGAGCTTCTTGATCTCTTCGGCCATGTTCTTAATGAGCAGGTCCTAATCGGCATATTTTGGAGTGTATGAGATTGGTTGAGTAAAGTGAAGTAAGGTTTCCACGTACATGGGATTGTTTTGGTGGGTGCTAGGGGTTGAAGTGTAGTGGTTATCGTTAGTTTAGTTTTACAGATCAAGGATAGGTTGCGGGATATTTTGCGGAGTATGGTAAGTGGTTTATGGGTATTGGTAGGAAGATGTTGGGAGAGTGGGTATTGGTGGAGGATTAGGATTCTGGGGAGAAGTCATGTAATGAAAGGGTGCGGGAAGATTTTGTGATGTTGGTTTGGTGTGTTTTGAGGTTCTGGGTTTTTAGCATTTTATTGGTTAACGGCTGAAATTTTTACGGTGAGAGAGAGGTTTGCCATCTTGCAGACCTGGTCAAGTTCTCCTTGCAACTCTAGTATTTTTTTTGTTCCAATTGTAGGACCAAATCATTCTGAGCCGGAGTACTCCGACCGTCTAAAGTTTCAACATTCTCAGCATGTACAGTGTTTTCTTTTCGGATAACACTCATATCATTCATCTTCACTTTTCCTTTGCATTTCAGATTACTTGGAGGAGGAAGAGGTGGAGGGCCTCTAGATCTAGTGTGATATGCTGACGGTGCTAGTATGTGCTAACCAACCTTAGGGGATAGGAATAATCAAAATAAAGAAAAAAACAAAAGGTAGACAAGTCAGTAAGAATTCTTAAAAGCATTTGTAGGATTTAAACACGTATTGCGGAAATGTAAATTTGCGTCCTAATTTGGAGAACCTCGGTGTGCCCAAGATAGGCCTAGGATAAATAGATTTGGAGACATTTAATACTGATAAATGCCTCATTTCATTAATGTAGTAAATAGGACTAACCTAAAAATGATGATCAATAAATGAGTTACTAATGGCATCTGCCTTATTACATTTGAATTCCAAAATGACTCAAAACACATAAGCCTAATCTACTTGGTCTCAGAGGGACCTTATCCATATTTGGCCCTCTTGGATCCATCAATCATATCCCAGGGTCGTGCATGTCCAGCAGCAGTTATGCCCTTGCTAGATGTCCACCCTCGTTGCCTACTACATTCTAACAATCTACGATCCTTTTCCTTATCTTCCCTTCCAGTTCCATTAGACC
Source organism: Nicotiana benthamiana (assembly GCA_034376525.1). Taxonomy (NCBI): domain Eukaryota; kingdom Viridiplantae; phylum Streptophyta; class Magnoliopsida; order Solanales; family Solanaceae; genus Nicotiana; species Nicotiana benthamiana. The sequence goes on along the minus strand of CM067327.1, from coordinate 1,211,273 downwards.
CTGCTCCAAGTACTCTAACCTGTCTTCCGACCTTGTAGCAATGTTTTTCTACTCGTTGATCAATTCCATGTCAAACTTGTGTTGCTCCAGATGCTTGGCTTCGGATTCAAGGACCCTCTTTCCTAGCCTTTCATACTTCATTTGTGCTTCAGCGACTTCATCCATGACCCTGTTTCTTTGACCAACCCTTGGCTCGAATATTTTTGTTATGTTATCTTCTAGCCATTGGTAGAAGTACATATGACCGATGTGATATCGGTATGGCTCAATGGTATCCTTTTCCACAATAATCTTTAAGTGCCTGTGCTAGGCCTCATATTTGTATGGAATGGCATCACCCTGAAAATCGACTCTATAATGACTCATTTTGGAGACTCATGTTATGGCTTGTTTTCTACTAGCTTGACTCATAACACTGATAGGAACATAGGGATATATTCCCCTTAACACAATCAAAACTAAATACAGGACGTCCCTAGATCTGATGATGAGTTCATCGGTAGGGAACCACTTGAACATCCAGTGAACCTGGTCCGCGGTCAAATTGCTGAAAAATTGTGCCCATTCTGTAGCATTCTCTGGCAATGCAAATTTGTCTGGGATAAAGGTCATTATTTTAGGATGGTGGAAAGCAATGTGATCGTTCCATGGTCTTTGTGGAAACTCTTGGCGGTACTGACCCCTCTGAAGATGTTCCTGCAACCAAATCTTTAATAGCAAGTTGCAACCCTCAAAGTGTTTGAAACCCTTCTTGCAACGATCCAGAGCTCGATATATGTCCGCTACATTCATCGGGACAATAGTATTGGTTTTCCCCTTGGCTTAGGAACACTATCATACCCAGAAAGCAGACGATGAATACAAAAACCATGTGATAAGTCCAACCTAGGGAAGTGATGGAGAATTCGTCATGAAAGATACGGTAAAATTTGTTGTATCTGTATTGTTCATAGAGGAAGTCATATGGTATGTAAGACTTCTTTAGGCATTCTAAGTCCTCATTCTTTCTCAGGCCCATCATTTTCAGAAACCCCCTAGTATTGCGGTTTTCTGATACTAGAAAACCGGGACTATCTCACAGTAATCAAACAAACCCTCTGATTTCTTCCAGGAGAGAAGTCATTTCTGTGTCATAAAAACGGAATACAACTCTTTATCCGTCCCAGAACATAGTAGCAGCTTCGATCAGCATGTTGTTGGTTGAATGTCCAATAAGGAAGATAGATTTCCAAGAACCCTTTCCACGTGATTTTTGTCACTTGGCGAAATATTTTTTCACCTGTCCAATAACAGTGATGGTATACTTCGGACCATGCCAAACCTGGGGACTTTGTGTCTCATTTTCTGTAAAATAAACAAAGTTAGACCATTGCCCCCTTCGTATTCGACTACTTACACATTAACGATTAGCATCTAGGCATTTTATCTCTCCAAATAATGCACGTATCGTGATTGCATCCATTGGGATTATGGAAATCCCGGTGAATTTTGGAAAAGGCTTTCTTAGAGGGTTATTATGTGGATAGCATATTAACCTGGATAAGTTGGACCATGATGCATGTATAGTTACTTATCATATCAAGGTTTCTATAAAAGTCTAGACTGGTACCCTTAAGTGGACAACTTGAGGGGGAAAGGCACATAATCATCGACTGCACCGTTGATCGACTAGTTTTACCGCAGATAAGTCTTTCCAAATTTAAAGGGTGATTTTAGGAAAAGCTCGGACACTAATCAAGTGCCACTATGGTACTAGTATGCACGAGTGGACTATGATATTGAGCATGGATTTATGCAAAAAGAAAATAACACATTGTCAATTATTTGCATGTTGAATAATAATGAAATTTAGTATTTAGACATTTAAGAAAATAAAAACAAGGAGACAAGTCAGTTTTCATAGTAAATGTGATAAAGCATGGGAGGGAAATCATAAATAAAAAAGGATAGGCAAATAAATCCGCATAGAATGGGAAGGAGAGTGCAATTACTAATGAAATAATAAAGACATACTTAAAGACTAATTCAAAGATAAGTTCATTATGGTAATAGCCTAAAGATTTTCCCAGTAGATTCGTCATGCTGTCGCGCCCTCTTTTTCTTGCGAAATTGGGTTTCGACATTTTTGAGACAACTCCTTTCCTTTTGGAATAGGGTAAGGGATTTGAAGAGTCTCCACTTAACGGATGAAGGTGTGTTAGGGCACCTAAAACAATTAACTCATATAACCAGTTTACATCACAAGAGATCGAGTAATGGCTCGAAATTAACTTATGGGGAAGGTGTTAAGAACCTCTCGAGGTCCACAATGGTGGGTCCAAGGTGAACTTAAATTAAGCGAATTAGTCTTAAAAGGGAATAAAACAAGTTAGACAGATTCAATATTCAACCTATTTTTACACTGGAGCATAAGGGGCGGTCCTAAGTTTCTTAGCCTATAGGATCATTCCATGCAATACTTTGTAACTCCCTCAAGTCGGGTTTTACTCATAGCATTAGCACACGGGCAATCATTTCTTTTACTGCCCAATTACTATTTTTCAGTTGTTACCTAAGCGTTCTAGTAGCTTCTAACTCGTGCCTTATGCGTGCACTACACTTCTGTCAGCTATGGTCATTGAGGTATTTAAGACCTCTATTTAGGGTGGTTAAAAAAATAAAGCTAGATGATAATAAAATTCAAATAGGACTATCATGTAAGGAGCAAATAAGGGCTCATATTAACCTCCATAAGTAGACAACAAATACTCGCAGTTAAATCAACAGATTTCATTAATTTAGAATCCTATAGGCAAGATATATAGATGAGCAAAAACATAATGCAAGACAGTAGTTTTATTAAGACGAGCATCTGGACCTATCAATTTGCCTACTGATTTTATTAAGCCTTGAATCTGGGCATTTTCAGGCAGTAAGGTATCACAACTTTAGGCCCAGAATCATTAGTAACCCCTGCGGATTTGTCAGTGATAACCAGAATTAATCGCACTCAAAACTAATTAACAGAACTCCATGGGCTTGATATCTACAACTATTAACTATAGACCTATAACATGATTTCTAAGTGAGTTACTGATTTTAAAGTCAAGTTTTATCCCTGTTAGATCCTATAGAAAGGCTTTCTAACTGATTTAAACCCCTATGGGCAGGATTTCTAAGTGTTGACGTGATTTAAACCTCTATAAGCATGATTTCTTAGTTTACAAATTGATTTCACAGTATAGGCATTATATCTATTAGTTCGAATCCGATAGACATGATTTTTAGGTTTTGAAACTGATTCATTCTTTATTCTTATAGGCATGGTATCTAAGTGAAAACTGATTGTTATCTCCTATAGGCATGATATATAATCATTATATATGGGCAAATTTCTAAGCAACTTGCTAGAAAGGTGATTATTCAAACAGATATGATCATATAAACATGGTCACTAATGCACATTGAGTTGAAAACGCGTGTAGATCCTATGAACGCGATTTCTAATGTACAGAGTTAAACATAAAGCCCTAGAAGCAGGGTTTCTAGCATGCAGATGTGCAGAACATAATAAAAAATGATCACAGAAATCCTATAGGTAGGATCTCTAAACACAGTACAGTATCCACGTAATGCAATCAGTATGGTAAGTTCAATAGGCATGATTCCCACCCAATTTTCAAACAAAGATATAGAAACCCCCTCCCCCCTGCCAGCTTTTACTAATAAACCCCAGCTCTGTTTATTACAGAGATTATTACATCCCCGAATAAATAAATTACATAATAGTATTTAGTACACTATAGGGAGTCTTAGCAAGCTATCACATCCCAAATTCCATACCCGGTCGTGATGGCGTCTCTTGTGAAGACAAGGCCAACCAACAACCCCAAATCCTCATAAGCAATTACTCAGCTATGTGACATATCGAATCTAAATTTATGATATTAATTAATATGAACACCAATACAACCCAACCGGGGTGTCACAAGTCACGAGCATCCAAAGAGTAGGGACACTACTACTGGTCTAACAATGTACATATATACAAGATAAAACCGGAATACAAGGATGGGGTGCGGTGCCGCGAAAGCTGGCGGTCACCTTGCTCAACTACCATAATAAAGCCTTCAGTCTTGCTGATAACCCGCTACCGGGTGGACAATACCTGCAACTGCACAGAAGGTGTAGGAGTAAAGTGAGTATTTCCAACTATGTGGCAATAAGAGAGAATAATATCTGAGCGATAAGAAAACACGTATGAGCACATCAAACTGCTATAAAGACAGAATAACCCTTTTTTGAGAAAACCGAAGTACTGTGAAAAACCCTTTTTGAAAATCCCAAGTTCACTTCAAAATCTCTTTTGGAAATATGCCTTTTCAACAATTGTAGAGGTAATTTCAACAAGTAGGAAATAGTCAGAAACCTGCCCCTCGGGCTCAATATGAACTCACAATATCCAACATCAGCTTCTCGGGCTCACCACTCTTTAACATATAACACCAGGGTATCTGGTAAACAAGGCAAGTAATAGTATGTATGCTAATGATATATGAGTGCTAAATGTTGTGCCACGTAGAACAAATAGGAGTAAATGCACGAATGCAATGCAATGTACATTAATACGCTACGACGTGCATCCCGAGCCAACCATGTCGAAGGCGCTCACTGTGGGGTTCAGACTCCGGAGGGGCTCCTTCAGCCCAAGCGCAATATCATACAGTGCCAATAGTTACCACTGTTTCCATTACAATACACAACGCCAATAGTTACCACTGTTTCCATTTCAATACACGGTGCCAATAGTTACCATCGTTTCCATTTCAATACACGGTGCCAATAGTTACCACCATTCCAAGAAATAATATACAGTCCAGAAAATAATGAGATAATGATCGCCAGCCCGAAATATAATTAGAGAATCATTTGTATTTTCAAAACATATAATTTTTGGCTGAGTTTGCAAAAATAGTGTTAAAAACTTTGGACTGAATGCAAATAGTATGCAAATCATGCTAACATCTCAAATACCAATCCATACAGGATTCTACAAGTCGGCACAAGGCCCCAAACATGGCATCAAGCCCAGATAACATCAATATAGGGTGCGAAGTAATCGCCAATATAGTATAATTCATCCCTCGGATTGAACCGAGTCACAATTTCCACATATTTGACCTTGTACTAGCCATGGAGTACGTGTCTGGCCTCATATAGCATCACAATGATATACCAGGGTTTTCAACAATCGGCAATAAGCCTCAAGTATGGCAATGAGCCCAAGACATGATGATAACAACAAAACATTTATAATTTAGCGGTAAAAACCAACAACCAGGACGGACCAAGTGACAATCTCCAGCGGTGCTCTACCCCAGACTCAGGTCCAGCGTGCAAGCCACCATAATACAGCACTAGGATGTGCAAATCCGGGGTATTAAACCCTCATGATATCATTCCCAAATATTATTCACCTCGAGCCGGCGAAATCTCAAGCTCGCGACGCCTTTGCCTCTCAAATCGGCCTCCACGCGCGTCGAATCTAGCAAAAAACAGAGCGAATACATCACAATATGCAAATGGGACAATACCCAATCGAAAACAATCGAATAATAGCTAGAACCTCGAAACTAGCAAAACCTGAGACCCGGGATTGCTTCTCGAAAAATTACGAAACTTACATTTCCGGAATCCTCGTCTCGACACGAGTTCATACATACTAAGAACTCCCAAATCCGAGCTCAAATGACCTATTAAATTCCAATTTGAAATATCAAAACTCAAGCCCTAACTTTAGCCCCTTTTTAATGAATTCAACCAAGTTTCCATGTTAATTCTTCCTTAAACTTGAATATTTAGGCCAAGGAACTTACCTCCTTTTGATTCCCTTCGAAACCCTCTTCCTTTGCTCCCAAAAGCTCTCAAAATCCTCAACAATGGTGGAAAAATGACTTAAACTCGCGGATGAAAAATGATAACTTAAACCCTTCTGCGCAATTCGACTTCCTCTTACGCGGTCAACTGACCGCTCCTGCGACCTTCACTAACGCGTCAATTTAAGCACTTCTGCGGTCCAACTTAAAATCCCATCGACCGCTTCTGCGGTCCTTGGCCGCTTTCGCGGTTTCCAAACCGCTCCTGCAGTCCCAACCATTCACCCCTGGCCGCTTATGCGGTCCTTCAGCCGCGTCTGCGGAACCGCTTAGGAGACTCCTTTTCCGCAGACACGAAAATAGCAGAAAAGCAGCAATATAGAAACATGCATAAACTCCTACAACCTCCGTTCAACCATATGAAATCACCCCGAGGCCCCTAGGGTCAAAACCAAAAACACAACTATGACCAAATATCTCATTCAAACTTGCTCGAGCCATAAGAACACTATCATTAACATCAAAATCACAAAATTCTTCAAATCCAAGCCTAAATTTCTTAAGAACTTCTGAAATGTGCATACAGTCAGAAACCCAACCAAACAATGTCCGAATGACCTGAAAATTTACAAAAAATATCCAAAATCACCTAACGAAGCTACTGCAACTCTTGGAATTCCATTCCGACCCTCGGATCAAAATATCACCTATCAACTGGACTCCGCCAAAATTCAAACTTCGCCAATTCAAGCCTAATTCTACACTGGACCTCCAAATTCAATTCTGATCGCTCTCCTAAGTCACAAATCGTCTCAATAAGCTAACCGAATCATCGGAAATTACATCCGAGCCTTCTAACTCACAAGTCAACTTTCGGTTGACTTTTCAAAAACAAGCTTCCTTCTAAGAGGCCAAATGCCTTATTATCAACCAAAACCAACTCAATTACACTCGATCGACTCTCATACTGATATTGAAACATGAAGCAACACAATAAGGGGGAAACAGAGCAGTAACACATAGGACGACGGTTCGGATCGTCACATCCTCCCCAACTTAAACAAATGCTCTTTCTCGAGCGTACCCAGAGTTGTACTAGAAGCAACCCAATAGCTGAATGACCTTGCCAAGCACATACCCGGGGTGATCCTACGTCACCCTAACTCAAATATGTACCGATAACACAACACAGCTGAAATTTCACAATCCATCTGGCCCACAAACCGTAAAACCACACTGCACTTCCCGAAATCATACACAAGATCAGAACCTCACATCTATACCCAGAATTAACTTGAACCAGCTGTAATAACCAGCACCTGCAACCTCAACTGAATTCATACAATATACCACACATTCCAACACTCGGAAGTATGGTCTCTATCCACGGCAGTTGCCCACAATAACCAAATACTGATAGAAAAACCTTTATATTAGCTAAAGTCTTATCCCAACACCTTCATATACCGCCAACGGCAAATGAAACACGCGATAAACCGAACCCATCTCTCAGATCATCCATTCATGAGTCCATTTCCTTTCTGACTGATACTACAACAAATTTCGGAGCCAAACCTCGATATTACCTTTCTAACAAGCTGAAATCAAATATGCTCGTACTCATTAATGACTCCAACGATCATCTCAACTACAACACGCCACTCTGGTGATATGACACCTCAACACCGGCCTAAGCCACAACGTGCTAAAAACACAGGCACCAATAAGAAACGATCTGAACATACTCCAATCATGACAACTGACTCAAAAGAAAGTGCTGTAATTCAAATTCCTCCGTACGATCACGACACATAACTGAGATCCCATCTCACATTATAGAAATAGAGTACCTGAATCCTCCTCGAAAGGTCATAACATCACGTGGCCTTGCCACATCGCGCGATTCTATCCAAACACTATTACCCATGAAGCACCTCAAGCCATCAGGCTCAACACAGACAGCCACGCACAGATTGAGGTCTGAAACTAAGCAATCCATCACAACCCACGGTGAAGCAAGTCATATACACTATTCAATCCTGAAAGGACGCGAACGGTGCGCTATTCGCCGATCAACACACAATACGGACTTTCCTCAGAAACTTGGAAGTAATGCATACATGGTAACACATATAGAAAACAATTCTCCACATCACACTATTGCGGTGCGTAACCTGCTCCATTTGAGGTCCTATTTCAATGTTCTTGGTATGTATGGACTCGTGGGAGGATGGATTTTATTGATTTGATTTTTATCGGATTTTGAGCCGTGGGTTCGGGGTCGGATTTGACCAATTTCGAAATTTTTTCGCATGGGTTTTATTCCTTTAGCATATATTGATGTTATAATTCTTATTTTGGATAGAGTCGGGGCGAGTGAGGCCTAGTCAAGAGGCAAGGGCATCGCGGAGTAGGATTGTTAGTTAGTATGAGTCCACCAAATAGTAGAGTACCTGGTCTTCTATGAGGTTGTACTGAGAATGCTAATAAAACAGTAAGAAAATAAGACACGAGATTTTATGTGAAAAAATCCCACTCAAGGGGACAAAAACGACGACCTAGACTTATAGGCTTTCAACTTCACTAACTTGTAATCTCACTATTACAAGCCACTTTGTTACGACTCTATTACAAAGACTTCAACTTAACTACTTTGTGATACTCTTACCACAAGCCACTTTGTTACTCTCTAGTTACAAAGACTTTAACTTATCACTAACTCTAGTCACAACACAAACTTAGAGGGTTTGTGATTTTTGGGTTTCCTAAAACACAGAATATTGAGAGCTTAAGAGCAACATAGTATATTGCTTTGTATTGCGTAAACATGATGTTTACAAATGATCAGGCCATCTTTATATAGTATGGAGTCCTACTCGTTATACAATTCAAAATACAGTAAGAAATCTTATGGTTGGCTTAATTGGCCTCTTCTTGAAATGTGTCGGGATTCGCGCCGCGATCCTCATCCGACTGCAGATATTTTGTCTTTCCGCTATTCGACTCAATAAGCTCCCTCGATCTCCATCTTATTCGGTCTCAATCTTGGTCGATCTCGATTTTGGCCGATCTCAATCTTAATCGTCTTAGGACCTCAAGCTCGGCAACCTAACTTTGTACCATAGTTCGATATGATACGAGGTTAATCCTTAACTTATCGCGCTCCTGTTTTGATCAGTCACACAAAAAGGTAAGCTCAAATTTGACCGTATACAATTAGAAACATATAGCTAGTTGAAACAGAAAGAAAATAAAATTCTGGGCTTTTAATAGGCGGTGGACATAACATTACTATGCAAACCTTGATTTACAATATTGTCATTTATTTTTACTTCAATTTAAAATATAAAATTTGAAACTCTGAAAAGTGAAAACTAATGTGAAGAGTAATTCAAGTAAAATAATAGTTTTTCCTTGCAAAATTTTAGTTATTTTTCATGAAAGGTCGTTTGGTTTTGAAATAAGGGATAATAAAATTGGGATAAAATGTGAAATTATTTAATCTCGCATTTGTACAATTTATTGTTTTCGATACAAGCAATTCAGGATTAGCTTTGGTACTAATTTTATGACACTCCGGAATAACAATCCCTGGAAAGTTAACCCCGAGATAAATAATTTTAAATGATAAAACTGTCTTTCACCGAACCTTTCTTCCAAAGTCCTTTTACAAGGCCAAGTTCCAACGGGAAAAGAAATTCTCTATTATAAAATCAAATACGTACATGATTTAGATTAATACTTTGCATATCTTAATTTTTAATCTAATAAACTAAATATTTATAATAAAAAAATATGTACGCTAAATAATTCTATTAGTATTATTTAATGCTCATAATGTATTTTTCATATTCCTCGGACTGGTGTTAAACGATGCTAAGTTCTTAACTTCTTGTCTGTTAAATACTCCAGACATATAAAGTTTAAAAAAAATATTTTTAAGTACATAGCAAAAGTATCGTAGAAATATGTGTTGTTAAACATATGATATTTTCATTAGAATAAGAGCATATCATTAAGAGTAAAATAATAAATTTAAAATTATAAAAAAATCAAAATGCAAAATAAAATCGTTCTTGTTAAGCGTCTATAAAACAGTCATATAAAACAAAATCAAAATAGCATCAGAATAAAAAGGGTAAATCAAAGGAGTCATATGAATTGAGTTGATGAATTCTAGTTTATTAGAAAACGTCTAACATCGCATTTTAATAATGTAAAGAGCAAGGAATTATTGCTTTGCCCTTCATTTTCCTCTCCCGTTATGGGTCTAAACCTCTCAAACTTATAACTCTTTCGTCTCAAGTTATGTAAAGTAATTTGAGTAAACATAAAATTTATTGGGAAGGATAAGGATCTGGACACATTACCTCAGTACGTCATGTATGGAATTAAGCTAAATTTGTTGTTGGCGTTGTGTTGTTATCCTATGCTAAAATAATTGAATGCGATCATAAATCAATTAGTTTAAGAGGGCAACTCAAGTCCTCCCCAAAATTCAAAAATTAGAACAAGATAGTAATGTTTAATTTAAACGGAGAAAGATAACGTTTACTATTATTTATTGTGTTATTCGCGCAGTTATCATAATATATTATTATTATTATTCGTGTTATTTATTATTCTATCTCCAATCTAGCAAAAATAATATATATACTTTTATAAGATATTTGAGTTGACGTTACCCTTATCGGGCCATATTTTTAAGAATATGGAGGATTTGTCGTAATTATTGTAATTTGGGAGAAGTGGAAAAGATATGGAGTACAAAAATTGGGGAGAGGGAGGGAATGGGAGACATCTACAAAGAGATGCAAATCTTAGCGTTGATATATTATAGTACTACATTTATGAGTTCAAATTTCGAATGAAGAGAAACGAAAGCTTTGTTCCTCTGACAACAGCTACCTACTGATAACGACTGCTTATTAGTATTACTCATAGCATTTCTTTTTGGGCGGGTAAATCAAAATATCTTTTGCGGGAAAATCAAGTTACGCATTAAATCTATGCCTTTTTCTTTTCTAGTTTCTGACCGGACGAGAAAATGCAAATATGAATTTCTCTATGATTTAGTCTTGTTAAAAAACTTTTAATATCATTCACTATTATATACTCCTTCTGTTTTAATTTATATGTAATCATATTTAATTGGGAACGTAATTTTTAAAAAAATAAAGATTTTTATAATTGTAATATTAAACAAGCCAAAAAAAACACAGAATATTTCTGTGGTTATAAAAGCTTCTCATAAATGATAGAATTCTAAGTTTAAACTAAATTGTTTCAAATTTAAAAGGAAGTCATTTTTTGGACCGAACTAAAAAAATAAGTTTACATAAATTGAAACTTTTGACCACGTGGGCTCGAGGGCATTTTGGAAATTTTTATGTAAAACTTTGTGGAATTCATTTTTAT